>OY740716.1:94089225-95289225 GCA_963513945.1 Hydrotaea diabolus
TAGACTTTAGGGCGCTGATTTGTATCACCATTTTCGAACCACAGAAACCGTTGAGCATGCATATCCTCATCTTTTACGTTGATGCGATGAAACATTTCGGCAATGTCACCACAGACAGCAATTTGACCAACGCGAAACTCGATTAAAATGTTGAAAAGCGATGTAAGCAAATCTGGGCCACATAGTAAAAAATCATTGAGCGACTTATCTTTTGATTTCGCTGCTGCGCACACGACTTCAAAACTTTCTGGCAACTCTGGACAATCTTCTTCCCAAAGTAAACTGACTTCAAATTGTTAATTCTTCTTTATAGCGGAGCTTTCAATAATTTTTAAGGCTTTTTCATTTTCTGATGATAGAATTGTTTTCTCTTGGGCAACTTCCGGCGCAAAATACTCTTTCACTTCATCATGTAGAATTTTATAACGATTTTCACACTCACATGTATGGATGTTTAATGATGCAGAAGTTCCCAAATTGGCACCACTTCCCTGCAGGGTCCAACCTAAGCGAGTTTTTGTTGCAATCGGTTGATTGCGTTCACCTTCTCGGATTTTCATAGGAACAGCTACCCTCCAGTTGTTGAGTCCAATCAAGGTCATAGGTTTGGCATTTTTATATGATTGTATTGGCAACCCTTTTTGATATGGGTTGTCCTTTACAATATCATCAAAATTTAACGATTGCATAGGTAGACCGAGATTATTCACCGTGTGCACATCATAAAGAATAAATCGAGGTTCGTTTTGAACACTTGACACTTCTACATTAATTTTGATCGAATCATCTTCTGATCGCGTAGTATTGCCAGTCCAACGTAGTTCTAATGGTTTATTTTGCCTTTAAGGCCCAATTTATCGAAAAGATTTTTCTCCATTAGAGTCACTGATGAAACTTCATCCAGAAATGCGAACGTATTCACTGAGCTACCTTTACAATATATGCGAATCGGCAAAATTCTAAAACACGGTCTTTCTTTTTTGTTATCGTTGTGTGCATTTACACTTCCAGTACGTTCTGCCATTGGAGCGACTGTAGAACTTGGGGTTGTTGTGTATTTGTGTAATAACGGATGATGGTTTGCTGTACAACCACTGATATCACACTGCTTATTGGAGAAGCACTTTCTTCGATGTAAATTTAAGCACTGGCGACACAATTTTTTTTCTTTCACCACATTCCATTTGGTTTCCAAATTTAAACTTTGAAACTCACCACAGTTCTGGATTTTATGAGCTTCACTTTTGCACATGGAACAACTTGGTTTACTCGGTTTATTACTTTGATGATGTGTGTTGACTGAAGCACCTTTTTTTACTTGAAGCAGGGGACACGACTTGGCTGGCAGCAGATGCAATTGCATATATCCAATCACTGAAAACTTTTACAATTGGAATTGTTTCATTTCTTATGTACATAGCCCAATTCAGCTTGTGATTATTTGGCAATTAAACAACCAAAGTTTTCACGAGCATCGGATTATTTAAATGGGCTACCATATCACATGCCCCCATCGTGGAACAAAAATTTCGTATGGTGAGAGCGTATTCGATTATGCTATCGAGTCTGTCCTTCAGCGGAGGAATTTTTGTTGCTTTCTCTATCATGCTGTCGAGTATTTGCTCAGGACGACCGAACACACATTTCCAAAGTTTGAATAATTTCATTCACCATTGACGGAATTAATAACTTGCTCTTCACTAACAGCCGTATTCATAAAAAATCTTAATTGGGACTTAAAGTACATATTAGTTAACAAGCACTTTTTGCCTAACAAACGATTGTTAAGAAAACGTATTCATAAACACTACTTTCACTAATATTCAATTTAATCAATTTGTCGATTCAATGCTGGCAACGCGGTCATTTTGACTTGCCATTTCAATCTTAATGATGCAGTAATACGATTATCAATTATGCGAGTATTCGAATCTATATTTTTTGTATTGTTTATTTTACAAAGAACTGATTTAATAAACAATATATATATATATATATATATATATATATATATATATATATATATATATATATATATATATATATATATATATATATATATATATATATATATATATATATCTGTCATGTCGGTCACGTTGGATTAGTTGGGATATGCGAATGCTGATATTGTGCATACACTGGTAATCTTGGTGCTTTGTTGGAATGTTTGATACTAGTATATACACTACAGCCTCTATATTTTGCCGTATGGTTTGCACTGCAGTTGCTGCTTTTCTTGACGTTTACGTCAGTTTTTGGGTAAGGACAATCCGCAGATTTGCAACTTACAATAGGCATTTGTATGGCCAAATTCTTGGCAATTTGTACATTGGGGTGGATCGTTGCGCATCAGTGGCTCCTCTACCTTAATTCTTCTATTGCATAGGTATCTTAAGTCGTATATTGGATGAGTGGCACCTTTCTTTTTTATTCGTAAAGAATCGAAGGTCGGTTCCACCCAAAACATGGTGTTACCACCGCCACTGTATATTTCATCATTTTGATTTACTCAAATTCATATTTTTATTTATCTTTATTTTCTTCATTACATTGTCGTCCTTTGCTACATTTACTTTGCACATATGTATGTTGATACATTTACATTTCAATAGCTAAACAATTTGAAAAATATAAATAAATTTTATACAAAGTGCGGGTTGCTCGGGATAACCAAAAATAAATTGAAGCGCGGCTTTGGAAAAATAATTCCGTTTGTTTTATACAAAAAATATATCAAAGCCATTTCATATGTTTGCTTGTGGTTCGTACACCCAAAGAAAAAACTTGCTCATTGTTAATAAAAAAACTATTGTTTGTTAAAATACAAATAAAATTTAAATAATTCGGTGTTAATTAAAATAAAATTAAATCGCGTTGAAAATTGAATCCAAAACGATGGAGCAACAAGAATTTAATTGCGATAAATGCAACCTAAAAGACACCGAAAGAATGCAAAGTCCAAAGTCACCCCATTGAAACCGATATCTTTTTTTTTTTTTTTTTTAAAAACCAACACTCAGGGGATGCCCCCTATACATGCGGTGCATTGCGTTGGCGAGTGGAAATTAATGGATCGGAGGGGGGAAAGAGGGAGTAATGTTTGTTGACGCTTGCCTTGAACTTCTGGATGTCGCAATCAGTGGGAAATACATTTGCCGGAAGTCGATTCCACATACGGACTGTACGAGCGAAAAACGAATTTGATCTGTAGTGTATAGTGCGGTCAACTGGCCAATCGATAACAAACGGGTGTGAATTCCTAGAAAGTCGCGTATCCCTGCCGAACATCCTCACGTCAGGAATAAGGCGACGGATGTCTAATGAACACACACCATGAAAGTAACGATAGAACAGCGTCACGCAACCCACATTCCGACGATGCTCCAGGGAAACAATAGAGTTGGATACCCTACTGTCACCTATCAGCACCATCGCTCTCCGTTGAACACGGTCAAGTAGCTCCAAGGATGATTTTGGAGCACCTGCCCATATATGGGAGTTGTATTCCATCTTTGGCCTGATGTAAGTTGTATAGATATTGAAAAGATCAGAAGGAGTGAAATATTTCTTGCACCGCTTTAAAAAGCCTATGCACTTGAGTGCTTCTTTCGACACTTCGAATACATGTCTCGCCCAACGAGCGTCACATTGTATTTTCATGCCCAGAACATCGAGAGCTTCTGATTGTTCAATATCCGTACCATCGAGAGAAATTGACGATATTGTTGGGTCAGCGAATCGCTTGTGAGACAACAAGCAGCACTGTGTCTTACGTGCATTAAAATCTACTCTATTCATTCGACCCCATTCGGAAATGGCCAGTAGATCCCGGCCAAGTGTCTCATCCATAATTCGCCTTTTGTCTTCAATATCTTGAAGGCTCGGTCTACGGTCGAATGAATACGAATGACAGAGGTTACTATCATCTGCGAAAGAGTAGATTGGATTCACGGTCTGACCCAATAGATCGTCAATGAAAATAAGAAATAAAGAGGGAGAAAGGACAGAGCCCTGTGGTACACCTGCGGTCAGCCTATGTGTGTTGGATGAGAACCCATCTACAACAACTCTAATAGTGCGATCTCTAAGAAAGCTCGATATAAACCGAGCAAATGTATTACCGACTCCAAAAGCGATCAGCTTTGATATGAGTGCACCATGCCAGACTCTATCAAAGGCCTTGGAGATATCTAGAGCCACGACCTTACTCTCACCAAACTGGTGGATAGACCGACTCCAACGCTCCGACAAGAACGCCAACAGGTCCCCCGTAGAGCGATTTCTACGGAAGCCATACTGTCGATCACTTAGCAAGTCGTTGGTCTCTAAATACCTCACAAGATGGTGGTTTACCATGCTCTCCATTACCTTGGAGAGCGCAGAGCAAATCGCAATTGGCCGATAATTCGCAGGATTATTGGCTTCACCCTTTTTAGGGATCGGCTGGACGTTCGCAACCTTCCAACACGCTGGGAAAACTCCCGCACGGTAAGCAAGGTTGAAAAGGTTGCGTAATGGACGGGCTAGCGTCGACGAGCACTTACATAGGACAAGTGCAGAGATACCATCCGGGCCCGGGGATTTATTTACGTCGAGGTTCGCAAGAACCCTTTTAACTGCACGCGTTCGAAAAAATATCTGAGGCATGGAACTTGATACGTTTTCGACCGCGGGGAGTGGTTGATTGCTTTCCGGCAAGGAAGAATTTCCTGCAAATATTTCAGCCAAAAGGTTAGCTTTATCAACCGGGTCAGTGAATGCCTGGTCGTCTTTAACAAGAGTTGGGATAGATGAAGAACTATCCTTTACTCTTCTTACAAACGACCAAAAGCTCTTACTTCCCCTAGGAGAAGTAAGAACCTTTGTACGTAGACGTTGTTCGTGCAGAAATTTTTCACGTCTAAGCACTCTGGCACACGAAGCTCTTGCCTGTTTTCGCAGCAGTTCAGTAATGGGGTTTTTGTTTAAACGCCAATTTCTGAACGCTTCCTCCTTTGATCTGACAGCATCCCTGCATGCCTGGTTAAACCAACTGTTTTTGGCTGGTTTAGCCGACATAATTTTATTTGGTACAAAAGTCTTTATACCAGATAAAATTATGTTTTGGATCATTTCAGCCGCAGCATTTACGTCGTTATCAAGAAAGCAAAGTTTCCAATTGAAATGCTGGAAAAAGTGGTTGAGCTCATCCCAACGTGCCTTTTCGTAGAAAAATACTGTCCGCTTTGGGGCTGGTATCGAAGCGACACGAAGAGCGGAATACGGAAAGGATGCTGCAACAATGCAGTGATCGGAGTTACCAAGAGGTGAAAGTACATTAACTTCGTACTTTTCAGGGTGCGAAGTTAAGTAAAGGTCAAGAATGTTATGTTGGTGCCCTTCTACACACGGAATATGTGTCGGTTCATTCACTAGTTGCGTCAAGTCATTTTGCGCGGCGAAGAGCTCGGCGTATTGGCCCTCCGGAGTTGTATGGCTCGAATGTGAAAGCCAGGCGGAATTATGGACATTGAAATCTCCAGCAACGACAATTTCACTGTCCGGATAACTCTCCAAAACTTTCGATATTGAATCGGAAAGGGCGTCAAAGCCGTTAAGGGAAGCCTCCCTTTCCGAGTTTGGACTTCTATAAATAAACCCAAAATGTAGTACGTGTGTTCCAATCCTGAACTTAACCCAAAGGGAGTTAAATTCTGGATCTTGTGAGTTCAAGTGTTGCTGGCTCTGAAACACTATGTCATTACGTACATATACCACAAGACCTCTGTGGGAAATAAAAAGGGATAGGGTGTGGTACCCAGGAACGTGAAAATCCTGTGGATCAGAATCCTCGCGCACCTGGGTCTCACATAGAGCTAAGACGTCAGGCCTATGGAAATGAATGTGGGAAAACACTGCGAAAAAATTCCCACGCAGCCCACGTATGTTGGCGAAATGAATCTTAAATCTCTTCATCATTACGCCAACCAGAAAACAAAAACAAATGTCAGTATGTAAGTGCAGTTAACAGTCTCACCCCTCTGCCGCTGCTGGTCCCTCCAATGCTTAGTGTTATGCCTTAAACATTGGACGGACAACGACAAAAAAGCAAGAGAGTCAACTGCACTTACACAAATTGGAAAAGGTGTGGGGCTGGAGGGGGAGGGGGGCAATGCACCACGGAGAGAGATAGACGAGTTCTCTCAGTGCGTGATCGTTGGTTTGGTTTTTGTGTGTGTTTTATTGTTTTCTTCTGTTTTTTTTTCTTCTTCTTATTGTTGTTGTTGTGTTGAGAATTTTGCACATATGTATGTTTGTTTATTTTAGAATTATGTTTTATTTTTGTGGTTTGGTTATTGGTGTTTTTCCATGTTTTATTTTATTTTAAATTGTTTTATTATTTTTTTTTTGTAGGACGGACGATACACATCTTTAACGCGGACAACACAAAACGCGTGCAGATTTTTGTTTTAAGACGGACAACTGGGACGCGGATAACAAAAAAAAAGCGTGCGGACAGAACAACAGACAGAACATCACATCTATACCCAGATTGGAACTTTAAGCAGCGTTAGTTGGTACACGTTTGGCGTGTACCATTCCAAAACAGTTCTGAAATGGTTATCCATGGATCCGAAAAACTTCAAGGCGTTTGTAATGTATAGAGTTGGCGAAATACTTGAATCAACAAATGTAACACAATGGCATTGGGTTCCATCCAAATCAAATCCTGCAGATTTCGCAACGAAGATCTGCACACCTGACGACGATATGTGGTTCAAAGGTCCTACGTTTTTAAAAGAGGACAAAAGTGCTTGACCAAAATGCTCAGATTTGGGAAGTTCAAACTACGAAGAAGTACGAAATCATATTCTACACATCAACAATATATATATATATATATATATATATATATATATATATATATATATATATATATATATATATATATATATATATATATATATATATATATATATATATATATATATATATATATATATATATATATATATATATATATATATATATATATATATATATATATATATATATATATATATATATATATATATATATATATATATATATATATATATATATATATATATATATATATATATATATATATATATATATATATATATATATATATATAAATATATTGTTGATGTGTAGAATATGATTTCGTACTTCTTCGTAGTTTGAACTTCCCAAATCTGAGCATTTTGGTCAAGCACTTTTGTCCTCTTTTAAAAACGTATATATATATATATATATATATATATATATATATATATATATATATATATATATATATATATATATATATATATATATATATATATATATATATATGTATATATATATATATATATATATATATATATATATATATATATATATATATATAATATATATATATATATATATATATATATATATATATATATATATATATATATATATATATATATATATATATATATATATATATATATATTGTTGATGTGTACAATATGATTTCGTACTTCTTCGTAGTTTGAACTTCCCAAATCTGAGCATTTTGGTCAAGCACTTTTGTCCTCTTTTAAAAACGTAGGACCTTTGAACCACATATCGTCGTCAGGTGTGCAGATCTTCGTTGCGAAATCTGCAGGATTTGATTTGGATGGAACCCAATGCCATTGTGTTACATTTGTTGATTCAAGTATTTCGCCAACTCTATACATTACAAACGCCTTGAAGTTTTTCGGATCCATGGATAACCATTTCAGAACTGTTTTGGAATGGTACACGCCAAACGTGTACCAACTAACGCTGCTTAAAGTTCCAATCTGGGTATAGATATCGGTTTCAATGGGGTGACTTTGGACTTTGCATTCTTTCGGTGTCTTTTAGGTTGCATTTATCGCAATTAAATTCTTGTTGCTCCATCGTTTTGGATTCAATTTTCAACGCGATTTAATTTTATTTTAATTAACACCGAATTATTTAAATTTTATTTGTATTTTAACAAACAATAGTTTTTTTATTAACAATGAGCAAGTTTTTTCTTTGGGTGTACGAACCACAAGCAAACATATGAAATGGCTTTGATATATTTTTTGTATAAAACAAACGGAATTATTTTTCCAAAGCCGCGCTTCAATTTATTTTTGGTTATCCCGAGCAACCCGCACTTTGTATAAAATTTATTTATATTTTTCATATTGTTTAGCTATTGAAATGTAAATGTATCAACATACATATGTACATATGTGCAAAGTAAATGTAGCAAAGGACGACAATGTAATGAAGAAAATAAAGATAAATAAAAATATGAATTTGAGTAAATCAAAATGATGAAATATACAGTGGCGGTGGTAACACCATGTTTTGGGTGGAACCGACCTTCGATTCTTTACGAATAAAAAAGAAAGGTGCCACTCATCCAATATACGACTTAAGATACCTATGCAATAGAAGAATTAAGGTAGAGGAGCCACTGATGCGCAACGATCCACCCCAATGTACAAATTGCCAAGAATTTGGCCATACAAATGCCTATTGTAAGTTGCAAATCTGCGGATTGTCCTTACCCAAAAACTGACGTAAACGTCAAGAAAAGCAGCAACTGCAGTGCAAACCATACGGCAAAATATAGAGGCTGTAGTGTATATACTAGTATCAAACATTCCAACAAAGCACCAAGATTACCAGTGTATGCACAATATCAGCATTCGCATATCCCAACTAATCCAACGTGACCGACATGACAGATATATATATATATATATATATATATATATATATATATATATATATATATATATATATATATATATATATATATATATATATATATATATATATATATATATATATATATTAGTGAAAGTAGTGTTTATGAATACGTTTTCTTAACAATCGTTTGTTAGGCAAAAAGTGCTTGTTAACTAATATGTACTTTAAGTCCCAATTAAGTTTTTTTATGAATACGGCTGTTAGTGAAGAGCAAGTTATTAATTCCGTCAATGGTGAATGAAATTATTCAAACTTTGGAAATGTGTGTTCGGTCGTCCTGAGCAAATACTCGACAGCATGATAGAGAAAGCAACAAAAATTCCTCCGCTGAAGGACAGACTCGATAGCATAATCGAATACGCTCTCACCATACGAAATTTTTGTTCCACGATGGGGGCATGTGATATGGTAGCCCATTTAAATAATCCGATGCTCGTGAAAACTTTGGTTGTTTAATTGCCAAATAATCACAAGCTGAATTGGGCTATGTACATAAGAAATGAATCAATTCCAATTGTAAAAGTTTTCAGTGATTGGATATATGCAATTGCATCTGCTGCCAGCCAAGTCGTGTCCCCTGCTTCAAGTAAAAAAAGGTGCTTCAGTCAACACACATCATCAAAGTAATAAACCGAGTAAACCAAGTTGTTCCATGTGCAAAAGTGAAGCTCATAAAATCCAGAACTGTGGTGAGTTTCAAAGTTTAAATTTGGAAACCAAATGGAATGTGGTGAAAGAAAAAAAATTGTGTCGCCAGTGCTTAAATTTACATCGAAGAAAGTGCTTCTCCAATAAGCAGTGTGATATCAGTGGTTGTACAGCAAACCATCATCCGTTATTACACAAATACACAACAACCCCAAGTTCTACAGTCGCTCCAATGGCAGAACGTACTGGAAGTGTAAATGCACACAACGATAACAAAAAAGAAAGACCGTGTTTTAGAATTTTGCCGATTCGCATATATTGTAAAGGTAGCTCAGTGAATACGTTCGCATTTCTGGATGAAGTTTCATCAGTGACTCTAATGGAGAAAAATCTTTTCGATAAATTGGGCCTTAAAGGCAAAATAAACCATTAGAACTACGTTGGACTGGCAATACTACGCGATCAGAAGATGATTCGATCAAAATTAATGTAGAAGTGTCAAGTGTTCAAAACGAACCTCGATTTATTCTTTATGATGTGCACACGGTGAATAATCTCGGTCTACCTATGCAATCGTTAAATTTTGATGATATTGTAAAGGACAACCCATATCAAAAAGGGTTGCCAATACAATCATATAAAAATGCCAAACCTATGACCTTGATTGGACTCAACAACTGGAGGGTAGCTGTTCCTATGAAAATCCGAGAAGGTGAACGCAATCAACCGATTGCAACAAAAACTCGCTTAGATTTGGGAAGTTCAAACTACGAAGAAGTACGAAATCATATTCTACACATCAACAATATATATATATATATATATATATATATATATATATATATATATATATATATATATATATATACATATATATATATATATATATATATATATATATATATATATATATATATATATATATATATATATATATATATATATATATATACGTTTTTAAAAGAGGACAAAAGTGCTTGACCAAAATGCTCAGATTTGGGAAGTTCAAACTACGAAGAAGTACGAAATCATATTCTACACATCAACAATATATATATATATATATATATATATATATATATATATATATATATATATATATATATATATATATATATATATATATATATATATATATATATATATATATATATATATATATATATATATATATATATATATATATATATATATATATATATATATATATATATATATATATATATATATATATATATATATATATATATATATATATAAATATATTGTTGATGTGTAGAATATGATTTCGTACTTCTTCGTAGTTTGAACTTCCCAAATCTGAGCATTTTGGTCAAGCACTTTTGTCCTCTTTTAAAAACGTAGGACCTTTGAACCACATATCGTCGTCAGGTGTGCAGATCTTCGTTGCGAAATCTGCAGGATTTGATTTGGATGGAACCCAATGCCATTGTGTTACATTTGTTGATTCAAGTATTTCGCCAACTCTATACATTACAAACGCCTTGAAGTTTTTCGGATCCATGGATAACCATTTCAGAACTGTTTTGGAATGGTACACGCCAAACGTGTACCAACTAACGCTGCTTAAAGTTCCAATCTGGGTATAGATATCGGTTTCAATGGGGTGACTTTGGACTTTGCAGCAACAATACACACATCGACGTCATCGTTATTTTGAATACGAAAGAAGCATGCTGCAGCGTATGCATTTTCGCCGGCATCGACAAACGTATGAAGCTGTACACTGGGCATATTTTTGAGTAATCTCGATTAGCATCTTGGTATAGTAATTGAAGATATTTTGGTTAGATTTGAGAGCCATGAACCCCATTTTAAAACGAGTTCAACTTTGAGTTCCTCGTCCCACTGTATGACTGATCGCCATATATTTAGCAGTAGAATTTTTAAGCCAATAGTACAGTGAGAAACGAAACCAAGTGGATCAAATATGGACATGAGCACTTGAAGGACTTCTCTTTTTGTCGGGACCACATTATTTTGGATAATGATAGTGTCGCTTTAAAACAATTTGTTTCTCTCGCTAGATGTAATCGAACTGAATATCAAATTCTACTTTAAATTTCTTGTGGGCTACAGAATGTATTTACCAAAACTAGACTCTACCGTTATTTAGCAATGCAAGCTGTTGAAATGTAAATGTATCAACATACATATGTCCATACGTACATATGTGCAAAGTAAATGTAGCAAAGGACGACAATATAATGAAGAAAGTTAAGATAAATAAAAATATGAATTTGAGTAAATAAAAATGATGAAATATACAGTGGCGGCGGTAACATTCCCTCCATCGTAAGCGAACTAGGTATCCATGAGCTTGCCATTCTTATTACCGACGTCTAATACTGCAACTCTTGCTAGAAGCCTCTCATATGTATTTGTACTCGTTTGAACTTTGACACGGCGGACTTGACCATCTTTCGCTGGGACTACTTCGGTTATAACACCTTTGGGCCAACTGTTGCGGGGAAGCGTATCATCAACTACGATGACTATGTCTCCAACGGGTGGTGGCTGCACTTTCTCGAACCATTTGCTTCGTCGTACCAAGCTAGGACCATACTCACGTACCCACCTTCGCCAAAAATGATTTGCAAATTTTTGCGTTTAATGCCATCGTCGTCGGAGATCGTGATCATGTTCACAAGAAGGTTTATTTCCGGCTGCTGAACCAAGTAATAGGTGATTTGGAGTTAAAGCATCGTCATCGTCTGAATCAAGGGCTACGAAAGTCAATGGGCGACAATTTGTTATGAATTCAATTTCCTACAGGGCACACCTTAACGTCTCGCCGTTGAATTTAAATGCAGGGCTCATTGCATAGAGAACGTATTAAACGTTCCCATGCACCCCCCGTATGAGGAGCTGCTGGAGGATTGAATCGCCACTTTATTTCGTCATGCTTGGAGAAAACTTGATGCAGGTTGAGGTTTTGCTTTTCTTCACGAAGGATTTTTTCAACAGATCTGAAATTCGTTCCATTATCAGTATAAATTTCTTTCGGAGAGCCACGTCGACTGATGAAGTTTTGTATACACATGATACACGAGCTGGTGTCAAGACTATGAGCTACTTCAATATGAATTGCGCGAACTGTGAGGCACGTAAATAATACACCCCACCTTTTCTCCTTGCGTCTGCCAACGGTGACATATAGAGGTCCAAAGAAGTCTATACCGACGTAAGTAAATGGACGCTCAAAGCTACCTAGCCTTGCCGGTGGTAAAGATGCCATCAGTGGAGGTTTGGGCACAGCTGATTCATTTTTACATCTTTGACATCTGCTTCTTACGTTTTTGTATAGAGCTCTCAATTTGGGTATATGAAAAATCGATTTGATTTTGGATATAGTGGCTTCATGTAGACAATGATAAAAATTCTCGTGATAACATGGGACAACTAGAAATGTAATGTGGTGACTGTGCGGTAAGATGATTGCATTATTACAACTTAGCATTTCTGCTCTGCCACAAGCACGTATGACTCCATTAACATCGAGGAATATATTACGTTGTTTCAGCTTGCTGTTTTTGTCAATCTGCTTAATTTTTTTTAGGCACCATATCTCTTCGGAAAACTCACTAAGTTGGGCATACCTAAATAAAACATTTTTCGATTTTTGAACACATTTAAATTGCACGAGAAATATTCGACGTACATCGTATATATATATATATATATATATATATATATATATATATATATATATATATATATATATATATATATATATATATATATATATATATATATATATATATATATATATATATATATATATATATATATATATATATATATATATATATATATTGTTGATGTGTAGAATATGATTTCGTACTTCTTCGTAGTTTGAACTTCCCAAATCTGAGCATTTTGGTCAAGCACTTTTGTCCTCTTTTAAAAACGTAGGACCTTTGAACCACATATCGTCGTCAGTTGTGCAGATCTTCGTTGCGAAATTTGCAGGATTTGATTTGGATGGAACCCAATGCCATTGTGTTACATTTGTTGATTCAAGTATTTCGCCAACTCTATACATTACAAACGCCTTGAAGTTTTTCGGATCCATGGATAACCATTTCAGAACTGTTTTGGAATCGGACCAGAAGAAACTTTCGGAACAGTGAAGACGTGTTGCATTTCGGATTTTCGCTGCCAAACGTGTACCAACTAACGCTGCTTAAAGTTCCAATCTGGGTATAGATATCGGTTTCAATGGGGTGACTGGACTTTGCAGCAACAATACACACATCGACGTCATCGTTATTTTGAATACGAAAGAAGCATGCTGCAGCGTATGCATTTTCGCCGGCATCGACAAACGTATGAAGCTGTACACTGGGCATATTTTTGAGTAATCTCGAGTAGCATCTTGGTATAGTAATTGAAGATATTTTGGTTAGATTTGAGAGCCATGAACCCCATTTTAAAATGAGTTCAACTTTGAGTTCCTCGTCCCACTGTATGACTGATCGCCATATATTTTGCAGTAGAATTTTCAAGCCAATAGTACAGTGAGAAACGAAACCAAGTGGATCAAATATGGACATGAGCACTTGAAGGACTTCTCTTTTTGTCGGGACCACATTATTTTGGAAAACATTTCTTCTGAGCCTCGAGAATCTAGAATTGTACTGAAAGACGTCATTATTTGATTCCCAATACATACCAAGAATCTTTTCGGTTGCTCCAAATGAATTTTGAGCTAATGAATCGTCTTCGCACAACTTATGCCTTACAAGTTTGGAATTCGTTGCCCAGTTTCTCATATGGAAACCACCCGCAGCGTGAATCATTTTCACCTTTGTAGCCAATTCAAGCGCCTCTTCTTCGGAGTCAACACTATCGATGAAATCGTCCATACAATGATAGGATTGTACTGCTTTGACCGCTCGAGGAACAAATTACTGAATTCTTCTGCATTTTTATTACGGACAAAATGTGCAAAAAGTTAGAGCTTTCATCACGTAGACTTTAGGGCGCTGATTTGTATCACCATTTACGAACCACAGAAACCGTTGAGCATGCATATCCTCATCTTTTACGTTGATGCGATGAAACATTTCGGCAATGTCACCACAGACAGCAATTTGACCAACGCGAAACTCGATTAAAATGTTGAAAAGCGATGTAAGCAAATCTGGGCCACATAGTAAAAAATCATTGAGCGACTTATCTTTTGATTTCGCTGCTGCGCACACGACTTCAAAACTTTCTGGCAACTCTGGACAATCTTCTTCCCAAAGTAAACTGACTTCAAATTGTTAATTCTTCTTTATAGCGGAGCTTTCAATAATTTTTAAGGCTTTTTCATTTTCTGATGATAGAATTGTTTTCTCTTGGGCAACTTCCGGCGCAAAATACTCTTTCACTTCATCATGTAGAATTTTATAACGATTTTCACACTCACATGTATGGATGTTTAATGATGCAGAAGTTCCCAAATTGGCACCACTTCCCTGCAGGGTCCAACCTAAGCGAGTTTTTGTTGCAATCGGTTGATTGCGTTCACCTTCTCGGATTTTCATAGGAACAGCTACCCTCCAGTTGTTGAGTCCAATCAAGGTCATAGGTTTGGCATTTTTATATGATTGTATTGGCAACCCTTTTTGATATGGGTTGTCCTTTACAATATCATCAAAATTTAACGATTGCATAGGTAGACCGAGATTATTCACCGTGTGCACATCATAAAGAATAAATCGAGATTCGTTTTGAACACTTGACACTTCTACATTAATTTTGATCGAATCATCTTCTGATCGCGTAGTATTGCCAGTCCAACGTAGTTCTAATGGTTTATTTTGCCTTTAAGGCCCAATTTATCGAAAAGATTTTTCTCCATTAGAGTCACTGATGAAACTTCATCCAGAAATGCGAACGTATTCACTGAGCTACCTTTACAATATATGCGAATCGGCAAAATTCTAAAACACGGTCTTTCTTTTTTGTTATCGTTGTGTGCATTTACACTTCCAGTACGTTCTGCCATTGGAGCGACTGTAGAACTTGGGGTTGTTGTGTATTTGTGTAATAACGGATGATGGTTTGCTGTACAACCACTGATATCACACTGCTTATTGGAGAAGCACTTTCTTCGATGTAAATTTAAGCACTGGCGACACAATTTTTTTTCTTTCACCACATTCCATTTGGTTTCCAAATTTAAACTTTGAAACTCACCACAGTTCTGGATTTTATGAGCTTCACTTTTGCACATGGAACAACTTGGTTTACTCGGTTTATTACTTTGATGATGTGTGTTGACTGAAGCACCTTTTTTTTCTTGAAGCAGGGGACACGACTTGGCTGGCAGCAGATGCAATTGCATATATCCAATCACTGAAAACTTTTACAATTGGAATTGTTTCATTTCTTATGTGCATAGCCCAATTCAGCTTGTGATTATTTGGCAATTTAACAACCAAAGTTTTCACGAGCATCGGATTATTTAAATGGGCTACCATATCACATGCCCCCATCGTGGAACGAAAATTTCGTATGGTGAGAGCGTATTCGATTATGCTACCGAGTCTGTCCTTCAGCGGAGGAATTTTTGTTGCTTTCTCTATCATGCTGTCGAGTATTTGCTCAGGACGACCGAAACACATTTCCAAAGTTTGAATAATTTCATTCACCATTGACGGAATTAATAACTTGCTCTTCACTAACAGCCGTATTCATAAAAAATCTTAATTGGGACTTAAAGTACATATTAGTTAACAAGCACTTTTTGCCTAACAAACGATTGTTAAAAAAACGTATTCATAAACACTACTTTCACTAATATTCAATTTAATCAATTTGTCGATTCAATGCTGGCAACTCGGTCATTTTGACTTGCCATTTCAATCTTAATGATGCAGTAATACGATTATCAATTATGCGAGTATTCGAATCTATATTTTTTGTATTGTTTATCTTACAAAGAACTGATTTAATAAACAAAATATAAACGTTACCGACATGACAGATATATATATATATATATATATATATATATATATATATATATATATATATATATATATATATATATATATATATATATATATATATATCTGTCATGTCGGTCACGTTGGATTAGTTGGGATATGCGAATGCTGATATTGTGCATACACTGGTAATCTTGGTGCTTTGTTGGAATGTTTGATACTAGTATATACACTACAGCCTCTATATTTTGCCGTATGGTTTGCACTGCAGTTGCTGCTTTTCTTGACGTTTACGTCAGTTTTTGGGTAAGGACAATCCGCAGATTTGCAACTTACAATAGGCATTTGTATGGCCAAATTCTTGGCAATTTGTACATTGGGGTGGATCGTTGCGCATCAGTGGCTCCTCTACCTTAATTCTTCTATTGCATAGGTATCTTAAGTCGTATATTGGATGAGTGTAGGGTTGCCAGACGGGCCTGATTTGGCCTGATTGTCAAGTTTTTTAATGCGCGTCAAGTGTCAAGTGAAAAAGTGATTTGTCAATGTTTTTTGTAAGTTAATTTTTTTTCTCAAATTTATTCTAGCTACATATGTAATAATACTTAAAAAAAGTAAGTTTTTATTTCTAAAAAACACATCGAAAGAGCATATTTTTACTATCAATACAACTAAGGACTTATATGATACATATTTTTTCCTGTGCAATTATAATTTAATTTTTAATAGATGGCATGTGGCACCAGAATATTCCAATTGGATACAAAAGAAAGATCAATACACTGCATTGTGTAAATTATGTCAGACAGAAATTTCAATAAAATATGTTCATATGTCTATTTAACACATATGAAAACTAAAAAAACGTGCCAAAATCGTATTGTCGCAAAAAATGTCCCGGAGCATTTCGAATTTCACTGTTTCAGCAGAAACTACAATTGAAACACAAATTGCACGGGCTGAACTATTATGTGTATTTCATAACGTATTACACGGCCTCAGCTATAACAGCTTAGATTGCCAAATGAAAATGAGTTCTACTATATACTCCGACAGTAAAATTGCCAACAAAATAACATGTGGACGTACAAAATCAGCAGCTATAACAAGAAATGTTTTGGGTCCATATTCGCAGGAAAAAGTTGCTAAAGCCTTAAAAGAATATTGGTATTATTCCGTAAGTAGCGATGCTTCAAATATCGGTAACGTAAAAACCTATCCGTATGCTGTACAATATTTTGATCCCCGAAACTGGGATACGTAAACAAATTTTAGATTTTTACGAAGATCCTGATGAAGCATCTAAGGATATATTTGGTAATATTATTAGAATTACAAATGTTAATAAATTGAAAATTGAACAAATTACATCGTATAGTGCTGATAACGCAAATGTTAATTACGGTTTATATAATTCTGTATTTCAAAAACTTAAAAATGAAAATAGCCAAATTATAAAAGCAAATTGCAATTGCCATGTAATTAATAATTGTATAAGAAATGCTCTTAACGCTTTAACTGTTGACGTCGAAAACATTGTAATCAAAATATATAATGAATTTAGCTCTTCGTCTGGGACTACAAAAAAATTAAAACAATGTTTTGAATTTGCAAACATCGAGTACAAAAATCTCCTTCGACATGTTCCTACAAGATGGTTTTCACTTCTGCCATCAATTGACCGTTTGTTATATTGTTGGCCGGCAGTAAAAAGATATTTTCTACAAAAAGGCAAGAAAAATTGTCAAAAAGTTCTTTGGGAATTCGTAGCAAAAGCAATTTCCGGCATAGAACTTACAAATGAAGATGATGAATGCACAATTGAAGGTTTATCCGAGGCATATTTATATTTCATTCATCATGTGATGCACGAGTTCCAAGCTGCTACATTAGTTTTAGAAAGTGACTCCTGCACAATTGTAGAACTACATAACGTAATGGCCAATCTTATGAACAGTATTCAAAGCCGTATGAATGATAATTTTTATGGAAGCAAAGTTGCTACAATTATGAAATCCCTTTCCCCTGATGCAATAAGTACTTTCAATTTCGAAGCAAATGAGTTTCTTAAGAGAGCTACCAGTTATTAAGCTGAACGGTATGATTTTGGAGAAACATCAATATACAATCAAATTTCCTGTTTAAATATAAAAAAGTCCCTTCTGTCTTGGAATAATCTGTTAGAGCTTCCGACATTATTAGTTATTTCAAATGACATTGCCAATGATAAACTGTATGCCGATTACTGTGTTCTTCGAGAAGTTTACGATATTTTACCAAAAGATATACCAAATGATAGAATATGGTCATACTTTTTAAAAAAGTGTGCAGAAAGCAATCTTCAAAATTTAAAAAAGTTGATCTCATTTGTGTTTTCCATCCCAATAAGCAATGCCTTTTGTGAAAAAGCATTTAGTGTGCTAAATAATTTATATACCAAAGATAGGAATAGAATGTCCTTCGATCTAATAAAAGCCGAACTATTAATAAGAATAAATTTTAATGAGGATTGCAAAAACTTTCAAAATTTTTTAACAACACCCGATGGTAGAGAATTAATTAATTCTGTATCTAAGAATACGAAATATATGTGGCAAAATAAATAGAACCTATATTTTTTTCTTAAGATAGTACCTATTTTTTTTTAAATAACGCCTAAGTTTTCTTTAAAATATATAACGACTGAATTTTTATTGTTATATTGTTTTTTGTTTCTTTTACATTGTTTCTGTTATTTTTACTTTTTATGATATTTTTGTTTTTATTCTAATAATTTTTATGAAAAAAAATAATAAAAAATTAAATAAAAACCAATAGTATGAGTGTTTTTATTTGTTTTTTTTGGTCAATGTCAAGCTTTTTGGCAAATTGGATATGGCAAGCCTAGATGAGTGGCACCTTTCTTTTTTATTCGTAAAGAATCGAAGGTCGGTTCCACCCAAAACATGGTGTTACCACCGCCACTGTATATTTCATCATTTTGATTTACTCAAATTCATATTTTTATTTATCTTTATTTTCTTCATTACATTGTCGTCCTTTGCTACATTTACTTTGCACATATGTACGTATGTACATATGTATGTTGATACATTTACATTTCAATAGCTAAACAATTTGAAAAATATAAATAAATTTTATACAAAGTGCGGGTTGCTCGGGATAACCAAAAATAAATTGAAGCGCGGCTTTGGAAAAATAATTCCGTTTGTTTTATACAAAAAATATATCAAAGCCATTTCATATGTTTGCTTGTGGTTCGTACACCCAAAGAAAAAACTTGCTCATTGTTAATAAAAAAACTATTGTTTGTTAAAATACAAATAAAATTTAAATAATTCGGTGTTAATTAAAATAAAATCGCGTTGAAAATCGAATCCAAAACGATGGAGCAACAAGAATTTAATTGCGATAAATGCAACCTAAAAGACACCGAAAGAATGGTTCAATGTGATTCTTGCGACAAATGGTACCATTATGAGTGTGTCAATGTGAACAGTGACGTTGCTAATGTAAGCTGGATTTGCTCTTGTGGTTCTAATCAATCCGTAGCTTTAGTAAATGCTTCTCATACAACGCAACAACTCATAGATGACTTCGCCACGGGAAATCAAGGATTATTATCATCAGCGGACAAAGGAACTTCTGGAACCAAAGCAGATGAGAGTAGTCAATCGCGAATTGGTAACCCAGAACAACTACTGCAGCAACAACCACCAAGTCAAAAAGACACTAGCCAAGATAACGGTGTGTATAAGAACATATAGCATTCATCTTTAAAAAATCATGGCTCCAGCGTCATGACGCCAACAGCAACAACAGTGTCCCAAAAAACCGTAATCCCGCCAATAAGTACAATTGCAACAGCAACGCTCCCGACCAAAGTACATAATCAACAATTTATTCGACGCCATTTTGTGAACACTAGTGGCCCAAATATTTCAACGTGCAAATTGTCTCCGCAAACACAGTTACAGCTGCAAATGTTGAAAAAAGAAAAAGAACTTCAGCGACAGTATTTGGAGAAAAAATATAAAATTCTTTCACAAGGCGATGCAAGCCAAACTTCGTGTTCCCTTTCGAAAACTTTCTCGTCGTTCCAACCAACTGCTTCACAAATTGCTGCTAGGCAAGTAATACCAAAGGAGTTGCCCAATTTTAATGGTAATCCAGAGGACTGGCCATTGTTCATCAGTAATTACAAAAATAGTACCGAGATTGCCGGGTACAGTGATGGCGAAAATTTAATGCGTCTACAGTCGTGTCTCCGTGGTCGTGCTAATGAATTACAGCCGTATTCATAAAAAATTAAAACAGCTTTACAAACGATTGTTAAGCTTAAAGTATGAAAACTGTATTCATAAACGATTACACAGTACAACAGCCAATCTGGGGGGTGAGAAATTCCAAGTCAGGGTGATGGTACTAGGTCAGTATATTAAAACCCTCAAAGGGTTTTGCGTTCGTATATGCCAGTTTCATATATATATATATATATATATATAATTACTGATGAACAATGGCCAGTCCTCTGGATTACCATTAAAATTGGGCAACTCCTTTGGTATTACTTGCCTAGCAGCAATTTGTGAAGCAGTTGGTTGGAACGACGAAAAAGTTTTCGAAAGGGAACACGAAGTTTGGCTTGCATCGCCTTGTGAAAGAATTTTATATTTTTTCTCCAAATACTGGGACACTGTTGTTGCTGTTGGCGTCATGACGCTGGAGCCATGATTTTTTAAAGATGAATGCTATATGTTCTTATACACACCGTTATCTTGGCTAGTGTCTTTTTGACTTGGTGGTTGTTGCTGCAGTAGTTGTTCTGGGTTACCAATTCGCGATTGACTACTCTCATCTGCTTTGGTTCCAGAAGTTCCTTTGTCCGCTGATGATAATGATCCTTGATTTCCCGTGGCGAAGTCATCTATGAGTTGTTGCGTTGTATGAGAAGCATTTACTAAAGCTACGGATTGATTAGAACCACAAGAGCAAATCCAGCTTACATTAGCAACGTCACTGTTCACATTGACACACTCATAATGGTACCATTTGTCGCAAGAATCACATTGAACCATTCTTTCGGTGTCTTTTAGGTTGCATTTATCGCAATTAAATTCTTGTTGCTCCATCGTTTTGGATTCGATTTTCAACGCGATTTAATTTTATTTTAATTAACACCGAATTATTTAAATTTTATTTGTGTTTTAACAAACAATAGTTTTTTTATTAACAATGAGCAAGTTTTTTCTTTGGGTGTACGAACCACAAGCAAACATATGAAATGGCTTTGATATATTTTTTGTATAAAACAAACGGAATTATTTTTCCAAAGCCGCGCTTCAATTTATTTTTGGTTATCCCGAGCAACCCGCACTTTGTATAAAATTTATTTATATTTTTCAAATTGTTTAGCTATTGAAATGTAAATGTATCAACATACATATGTACATACGTACATATGTGTGGACGACAATGTAATGAAGAAAATAAAGATAAATAAAAATATGAATTTGAGTAAATCAAAATGATGAAATATACAGTGGCGGTGGTAACACCATGTTTTGGGTGGAACCGACCTTCGATTCTTTACGAATAAAGAAGAAAGGTGCCACTCATCCAATATACGACTTAAGATACCTATGCAATAGAAGAATTAAGGTAGAGGAGCCACTGATGCGCAACGATCCACCCCAATGTACACATTGCCAAGAATTTGGCCATACAAATGCCTATTGTAAGTTGCAAATCTGCGGATTGTCCTTACCCAAAAACTGACGTAAACGTCAAGAAAAGCAGCAACTGCAGTGCAAACCATACGGCAAAATATAAGGGCTGTAGTGTATATACTAGTATCAAACATTCCAACAAAGCACCAAGATTACCAGTGTATGCACAATATCAGCATTCGCATATCCCAACTAATCCAACGTGACCGACATGACAGATTCTAGCTCTAAAGGATATCAAGCCAGTATCCCAAAAGGTACATTCATTCCAAACCATGGATTCCTTTATGGCATACATGCAAAGCATGATGCAGGAAATGATGAGAAACCAAAGCATGTTAATGCAAATTGTCTTAAACCAAAAATAGGCTCGTTGAGAATTTGTTATTGGAAAGAAAATGGCTTAAGCCGACATAGGCACGAATTGGAACATTTTCTTTAAAATCGAAATATCGATATGCTTTTAGTCTCTGAGACACATTTTACAATACGAAACTGCTTCAAAAATAATGGCTACTTTACCTACGACACAGCAATCATTATACGTAACACTATTAAATATTGTCTACTGGCCGAATATAGGGCACATACAAGCGACATCAGTGAATATCACTGCCATCAAAACTGTTATATCGTCAATCTTATGTCCTCCAAGATATAATATTGTCAAAGATCAATTTACGGACTTCTTCTCGGCATCGGGTCTGAAATCTGTAGCAGCTGGCGATTACTATGCTTAACACACGTTCTAAGGATCACGCCTCACTACATCAAGAGGTAGACAACCATTTAATGCCGTAATATCATCTAAACTAGATGCGGTTTCGAGCGGACAACCTACTTATTGGCCTTTAGACTTAAATAAAATCCGCGATTTAATTGACTTTGCAGTAATCAAAAATATTAAGCGTCGAAACATTTCTGTATGCCCATTATTAGATCTTTCGTCAGATCATTTTCCAACAAATCTCACATTGATTAACATTATACAAGTGAATGAGCTTATAACTTATTCTAATAAGCGCACGAACTGGATAAAGTATAAGAAATACGTTTGCACACACTTGTCTGGAGAAATTCCCTTAAGATCGCAAGATGTCATAGATTCAGTCGTAACCCTTTTTACTGGTGTATTAAACAACGCAATAGTAGCTGCTTCTACAAAAGCCCCGCCTCAAAGGCAAAATCTATTATACAGCCACAGAACATCGACTTACTCATTAGAGAGGAAAGGAAGCTCTGAAGAGACTGAAACAATACCGCTCTCCAGCTCTGAGAAGAAGACTTAAAAATTGTCAGAAGGAATTTAACGCTGCCTTAAAGTCAATCGAGAAAACCGATCTTAAGAATTACCTACGGAACCTGGAACTATCAGAAGGAACAGATAATAATCTTTCGAAAGCCACAAAAAACATGCAATGACCGATAGCTCATGATTCACCGCTACGTCTACAAAGCGGTGGTTGGGAAAAGACTTCCGAAGAGAAAATAAAGTCATTTGCAAACTATCTTGAAACTGTATTTAAACCAAATAATAATTCAGCTATCGTCGATCCTACAAGTATGAACAGTACAGTAACCTCAAACTGAGACATAAACTCAATTAGCCTACCTATGATAGACGAAGTAGTCTTGAATCCACCTCGTTTAAGACTCAATGATATCGAACTCTCGATAAAAGATTTCAAACTAAAAAAACGTCAGGAGAGGATAAAATAAATGCGAAAATGGAAAAGAACTTTGTCATTCAGCTATCAGAACAATATTATTTATGTTCAACAGCATTTTACGCCTCGGTTACTTCCCTGAATCATGCAAGCAATCTGTAATAGTTATGATTCCTAAGCCTGACAAAGACTCTACTCAAATTAATTCGTATCGAACGATAAGCTTGTTATCTATTATACCAAAAATGTTTGAGAGAAGTTTTCTGAAAAAAATAAACCTTAACCTCGACCGCCAGTTCGGATTTCGGCGCAACCATAGCTCAATAGAACAAGTTCATCGTATTACAACTTCGATAAGAAAAACCTACGAGAACAAACAGTACTGCTCAGTTCTCTTCATATATATTCCCAAGCTTTTGACAAAGTATGGCACGAAGGACTTTTGTTCAAAATATGTAGATTGTTACCAGTCAATACTCATAAACTGTTCGCGAGCTGTTTATCAAATCGATCTTTCAAAGTTAAAATAAAAGGTGCATTTTCTAATCCAAAAAAAATACTGCTGGTGTCCCCCAAGGAAGCATATTGGGGCCTATTCTATACATTATATTTACGGCTGATATGCCCACTTCTCCTTCAACACATATGTCCACTTTTGCCGATGATAAAGCTTTTGTCAGTATCCCCCAGGACCCTACAGCTGCAACCAACTAACTACAAATGCACATCCAAGAACTTGAGAAATGATTGCAAAAATGGAATATAGTAGTAAACGATAGTAAGTGCATGCACCTCACGTTCACCTTCAGAAAGGAGTCGTGTCCTCATATAAGAATATTCAATTCTATGGTGCCCCAAAAAGATAACGTAAGGTATTTAAGAATACACTTAGATCGTCGTCTAACCTGGTCAAAAAATATAAATATGAATATATCTCAAATAAAGTTGAAATTCAATCAGCTAAAACTATAATATAAAGTGCTATTATATATAACAAAGCGATTATTAAACCAATTTGGACATACGGAATCCAACTCTGGGGGACAGCATGCGCGACCAATATCATTAAGCTACAAAGAAGACAATCCAGTATCCTGCGAATGATCGTCGGAGCTCCATGGTACAAATATTCGTAAGGTTTTAATATTATTCATAAGGTTTAAATATTAAAACCGTCACAAAGAAATTCGAGACTATTTTCCGAAGTAACGTAAACAAACTAGGTTCCCATCCAAACGCACTCGCCGGAGGTCTACTTCATTTTAAAGGACATGTACGCCTCAGGAGAAGAAACACTCTGGACCTGATATGGAAACTTGAGGATAATCTTTGCCAACTATAATATTAATAATTTAAATACAATATATTGCTAATTATACTTTTAACGTAAATATCTTTATGACAACAATTTTAATACTGTCTTTTTCTTAGAATCACATGCGCTAGCAGGGCTGTTTACAATCGTAAGACCCTTTAGAATCAACTAGGTTTAAGATTTGAATACATATTGATATTTTTATTTTCTGAAAGAACCTGGAAAAGCGAAGATAGTATAGAAATTGCTTTCCTTTAGAAGAGGAATGATTTTTAGCCATTTTCTATGCCATATCTGGCTGAGTCCATCCGTGCATACTTCATTCGATTTTATTCTTATAATGCTCTGCAGGACATCAGTATCATCTACGCAGAGAAAATAAAACCGATTTTTAAGTGGTACGGTACTTATGCTTTTATATATTTAGGGTGGGACATTAGAATTTTTAAATTTGCATCGGCTGTAAAGAAAGGACTGATATTTTTTTCAAATTTCTGGTTTTATTGGAAAAGTTGATGTTTTTCATTTAATATGGAACGCAATATCATTCATATGACTGCCACAAATGGCTCGGCAGTACTTCATCCAAGGTACCCAATTTTTCAGTACTTTTTCGATTGTTTCGGGTCGGGTCTTTTCAATGGCAACTTCGATTTCATGCTTCAATTGTCTCTGGATGCTTTTCGTAAAATTTATCTTGAATGGCTCCCCACATAAAATAATGCAATGAGATCAAATCAAAGCTCCGAGGAGGCCAATTGAAATCTCAATTATGGTTGATTATTAGATTTTCAAAAACAGTGCGTAAAATATTGATGGTTGTATTAGCTGTGTAACATGCTGTGTAACAACCCAATGTCATCATTGTCGTTGTCTTGAATTTTTGGAAACAAATGTTTGTTAAGCATGGCGCGGTAACGCCTACAGTTGCAGATAACGGCGGCTCCTTTCTAATTTTCGAATAAAAGTGGACCAATGATGCCACTAGTCCTAAATCCCCACCAACCAGTGACTCGTTGTGGATGCAGTGGTTTCTCTCACGCATGGGTTCAGCATATTTGGTGAAGCGAAAACGCAATGGATGGTCATGATGCTTCCATTCTTGGACCAATTGAATTTTGTAAGCCTTTATACCGAGGCCTTTATGCAAAATTCTAGTCAAAGAAGTGCGATGTTCGATTATGAGTTGATGGCTGCTCTTGTACATTCTCAGTCACAGCAGAAATGTTTTCAACTGTACAAAAACGTCCAGTAACGCTCCACAAACTAACGTACAAACTGAACTCAAGGTCGATCTCTTTTCGAAAATTTTCGACGTAAATTTCTCACAGTTTGCGTTAAAGACTCACTAGTTTGGAAGAAGTTTTAATCAATTTTGTTCGAGCGTATGGCGTCCCATTTTGCAAATGTAAAATTAACTGAAAATAAAAATGAATATAATTGAGAATATGTATTGGTTTCCAACTAAAGGGAAAATTATTTGTGTGGCGAAGTCGTGAAGACATTCATGAAAGCAATACACTTTTAATAAACCATCTTTATTGTTGCTCTCATTTCGTTTAAATTTTTTAAAACATTTTTAAAATAATATTTACCACAATCTTAACCCTCCGACGGTTGTCACCCGTTGCCCTTATACGAAGTACAAGGTCCACAGGGAATTTTATGTGAAAGCGCATTTTTTTGTTTTGATTTATTACTATTTACTAATTATACATGTATAATGAATGTTATAAATTTTTTTTTTATATATAACATTATTAATTTTTTATGAGTTTTATATGAAAAAATCCTAAAAAAAACTGTTGTTGGGTAAATTGTCCCTCGTCCAACATATTTTCTGTGCAGGTGTAAAATCGAAGCATATGTGTTGAATAGTCTGCACAAACTGGATTGTTACAGGAATGGCAATAGAACCTTGTTTACCGCTGCTGTCCGTACTCAGAACGGCATAGGCGACATGACGGTCTGTTCGTTCTAGACGCAAACGACTGTGCAGCTCCTTCTGCCGGTCTTGATAATATCTAAAACGAACAAAATTATGTAGTTATTCTGCTTTTGAACATTAGCATTGTTTTTTCTTACCTTTACATCCAATGCTTCCATTGCGTTTCGTATCCTTGGATATGCGGTTGTTCAGCGCTCGTTCCTCTATGTTTGGTAGTGCCAATTTTTTTGTCAGCATCAGCCACTTCTTTTTATTGGCTTCATCTCATTGTATGAATAAATGCAGCTTATGCAGCAATGTCCACCATATTAAAAAACATGGACAATGACCAGCGGTTTGTTGAGCGCTTGCATGTATATGTGCCAAGCGTCTGGTCCATTGTATCAACGCCGAATTTGTTGGCGTTGTAATCCCAAATAGCATACGGCTTCTCTTTTCAGTTTGCATTTTCACACCGCAAGTATAATGTTGTGTCGACAGCAAAATTACCGCTTTGTTCTTCTTGGGCACATATGAACTTAGTGCTATATCGCCTTCGTTGAAGCCGAACAATGTGCTGTTGACTGGACGCGTATGATTTTTTTGGAATTCCCGAGGCACACATGTCTTATTCGAGAGCACTGTTTGAACATATGCGGTTTTCTTCCTGATCAAAGTACGCGCCAAATCCAAAGTTGTGAAAAAAATGTCGGCATAAATTGTGCGGCCTGTATTCAAATATCTCTCCGAAAGTTGAAGTACAGCATTCTGCCCTTGATTCACCTCTCGTGCCTGATCAGGCAATTTTCCAGAGTAAATCATTCCTTTGGCAGGATAAAATGTTTTTGAGTCGCACAACCACCATATCTTTATACCGTACTTGGCAGGCTTTGATAGAATGTATTGTGTGAAGCGGCTGCGGCCTATGTATTGGAACAACTGCTCATCAACGGTCACTTCATCATGCGGAGTGTAAGGTGCTGCCAAGTTAGACTGCAACATTTGCCAAATATCATCAATAGCCGCAGTTTTGCTGTTGATTAGTCACTGCTGTCGCGTATTTCCATTGTCGAATCTAAGGCATTGTTGTATGCACTTCATACGATCTAATGATAATGCAGCTATATCCAACAGCGAGTTGGGCCCAATAACTCTTCAAGAGGTTCACTATTCGATTTAGTGAGTCCAGCATACAAAATAATAGCCAAAAAGCATCGAACTCTTTCAAAGTGATTGGTTTCCATTCCTTTGTGTTAGCTGGATTTGCCAAATTCCATTCACTTCCCTGCCTTTCCGATTTGATTCGCGTATTATGATGTCCGCCATGTCTTCGGTGATGAGCGAACGGAATATGGTAAAGGGATCATATGTGGTTCCTACTGGTTCCGGATTCCTCCTTGTGTTGTCGACCACGTTATGAGCACGAGTACGGGAAGTCGGTGGTGCATTTTTAGTCCATTTGGTGTCATCTTTGAAAATGAAGTAATTGTCACTTGTTTGCTGAGCATCAGTTTCTTCCTCATCATCATCATCGTCATCACTACCCAATAAACATTATAAACTTACTATAAATTGATTATAAACTTACATTAGTAAACATAAGCTTGGAAATTCTTTATGGTAATCATTGTAACATGTTGATTTCCAATTATCGGATAAACAAAAAGGGTCCCTTATTCTACAATTGTATCCATGCTTGGAAAACAATTGGAAATCAATTTGAAAAAACAATATTTAATAAATCATGTGGAATGTTTGTTGTAAATGTGTATATTTGTTTGTTTCAAAATTGGATGTAAATACGATTGTAAATACGGATGTGGCGACTATTGTAATTCAAGCAGGCCAGTATACTTACGAAAGTATTGTAAATGTCTATTTTAGTACATCTTTTACAAATCTATTATAAATACATTACAATAAATTTGTGAATTTTAATTTTCGTAAACTAGTTTGGAAATAGTGTTTGGAAAACAATTGTTAATAAACTAGTTTACGTCAATGTTTATTGGGATGAATGAAGATATATCTTCATTGATGTCTGTATGTGGTTCAGTTTCCGCATCCGAATCAACATGAAAATTTGCTTGATATGTGAAATCGTCATTCGCACCTTCAAGACCAAATGCAGGAATAGCACCTTCATCGTCATCATTCATGAAGTTTGCAAATCTATCATCTACTGCACGTCTTTCAACCTCACTCATTTGCTGGTAGCGTGTACTACGACGTACCACAATTTCAGCAATGTCTAAATTTTCCTCTGCCATTGTATTGTACTTTTATTTCTCTTTATAAAATTCAAAATAAAATTTCGCACTCGATGTTCACTGACTCAACTTTCACTAATTTGGTTTACGAAACTACAGCCGCTTTTATACCCTTTTCTACGTCTACCTAGCTTGTACATCTGCGTCTATGTGAGAGTAAGAGGTAAGAGTATGCCTAAAAAGTAAGGGTAAATTCAAACAACTCAAAAGGGACGGTAACAAAAATTCAAAATGGGACGGAAAGTTTATTATGTTTCAACTTAAATTCAAAGAACACGTTTGTGATGTGTTCAAACAATAAAACAAGCCAAAAGATAGTGCATTTATTAACGATTTCTTGAAATTTCAGTACAAGGTCCCAGCGGACCTTTTCACACGTTTCCTAAACCTTCTCACCCGCCGGAAGTGAAATAAACATGACTTTTTCAAACTACTGCGGTATTTACGATTATGCTTTGTTTTGAAATGCGACATTTCAATATCGAATTAGCCGCTTACTTCAAATCATCAAACAAGTTGACGATTATTGGATGGTGGACCGTCCGCGTGAATTGTTTTGATAATCTTCGAAGATTAGTTACTTAACCATTACATGGGCTAAGGATTTGTGAGCCCAGGAATCGGATAACGAATCTCGTAATCGATTGGGACTCGGTGTGAAGAGTCGCAAAGAATCTTTTTGGCGATTCGCTTTGGATTCCGAATCGTGCAACGCACACGGTTCTCCCTCGCAAATAGCACGAAAGAGAACAACTACTTTTACCTGGCGATACTCATGATGATGTCCTCATCATCCGCGTGAATCATCTGAGATTATTCCGCAACGAAGACAATGAGAGAGGTGTAGGGGTATAATTAAAAAAGTGTAAAAGTATTGCTATTATCTCCAGGTTATATACATATAAAAATACAAGATAAATTTAAAAAGTCCCAACATAAATGAGATTAATGCAATATTCTTGTCCGGTGCGATGTAAAGGATTACAATTCTCCTCTCCACCGCAAAATCTATCACCGACAACAATTTTCGCAATGCTTTCAAACTCTCACTTCTAACTCCTCTGAATTTCGAAACTTACACTTTGCCTGATTGTGTGAATGGCAACATCGACAAGTCCAGTGACCGCCTTACAAAGCTTTATTTCTACTTTATATGCCATCCTGTTTATTTGATATGGGTTTTTTTGTTGCCGTTTTACCCATTTTTATCATTTTAACAAAATGTCCATCTGTTCTTAAAGTTTCGCAATCGCAAAAACATTTTTAAAATGTTCGACTTGCTTGCTAACTGATGGGTTTAAATATTAACCCTAAATTTTATTTTCCTACTTTTCGTTTTTACCGTCATAGACAAGTACAAAATGTACGACAAATCCCATTTTTATCCGTATTTGCACTGTTACGGTCCAATTAGTCTTGAAGGTTGACGCTTGATTCTGCAACCTGCAGAGGTCTACCTTCGTCAACCGTCAAACAGTAGTTATCTTCCTCTAACACATGCAAAATGCAACCCCCAACTTAAATAGCTGATTGCCTACTGTCTGCAACCTGCAGAAGTCTACCGTCGTCAACCGCCAAACTGTAGTTATCTCCCTCTAACACATGCAAAATGCAACCCTCTACTGAAATAGCTATTGCCTACCGTCAATCGTCCACCGTCAAGACGTTTGCATATGTTAGAGGGAGATAACTACAGTTTGACGGTAGACTTCTGCAGGTTGCAGAATCAACCGTCAAGACTAATTGGACCTTAACTTTGTCCCTTATGTTATGAATTTGTCAAAATCCTTCCGCATTCACATATCATTTGTCAAAACGGAAATTCTTTCCAAATTTGATGTGATTTTTATCAATTCACTACGCCAATAGAATGGACCTGTTACCCATCCGGAACGTGTTACCCAATATTGAGTTGAATTACCATAGCCATGTTTAAATTGAATTACAACGAGTCATTTTGACATCTAAGATAAACGATGAAGGCAATTGGAATATACCAGTTCAAAATAAAATGGCTGGTTTAGCTCTAATTTATATCAATATCGGTTAGGTGGTAATCATGTTCCACAACACTATGTTACTCACACAAAAACATGAAATAGAACAAAACCATGGCACAATTAAAGGTGTTGTAGGTACTATTAAAGGTTTTGTACAATTACACAAGGTAAAATTACAACTGCGCAATTTTGCCATTTTGATAGCCAAATTTAGATATTCGTTTGGAATGATCTTAGAAAAAACGAAAAAGAAGCATACCAGTATATCAAATAATGAATATAGATGGTTTTCTTATTTAAGTTAAACTGTGGATTAGGAATACAATTTTTACTTTTCAACTAAAACATGGTTATAGGTACGTCTTAACACCTCGTGTGCAGAAAACTTATTATGACGAATTTTGCCGCTAATCGTGTTGTAACACTCATAATCATAATTATATTAACTATTACTAAGTAATTACTTGGAAATAAGCGGTCCTTCTCACCCGCCGGAGGGATAAATAAGCATGACTTTCTCAAACTACTGCGGTCTTTTACGATTATGCTTTGTTTTGAAATGCGACATTTAAACATCGAATTGGCCGCTTACTTCAAATCATCAAACAAGTTGACGATTATTGGATGGTGGATCGTCCGCGCGAATTGTTTTGGATAATCTTCGAAGATTAGTTACTTAACCATTACCTGGCGATGGATTTGTAAGCCCCGGAATAGGATAACGAATCTCGTAATCGATTTGGACTCGGTGTGAAGAGTCGCAAAGAAGCTTTTTGGCGATTAGCTTTGGATTCCGAATCGTGCAACGCACACGGTTCTCGCTCGTATATTGCTCGAAAGAGAACAACTACTTTTACCTGGCGATACTCATGATGATGTCCTCATCATCCGGGTGAATCATCTGAGATTATTCCGCAACGAAGTCAATGAGAGAGGTGTAGGGGTATTATTAAAAAAGTGTAAAAGTATTGCTCTTATATCCAGGTTATATACATATAAAAATACAAGATAAATTTAAAAAGTCCCAACATAAATGAGATTAATGGAATATTCTTGTCCGGTGCGATGTAAAGGATAACAGTTCCCCTCTCCACCGCAAAATCTATCACCGACAACAATTTTCGCAATGCTTTCAAACGCTCACTTCTAACTCCTCTGAATTTCGAAACTTACTCTTTGCCTTATTGTGTGAATGGCAACATCGACAAGTCCACTGACCGCCTTACAAAGCTTTATTTCTACTTTATATGTAATCCTGTTTATTTGATATGGGTTTTTTTGTTGCCGTTTTACCCATTTTTATTATTTTAACAAAATACTTATCTGTTCTTAAAGTTTTGCAATCGCAAAAACATTTTTAAAATGTTCGACTTATGAGATTACCTGAATCACAAAAAAAGCTTGCTAACTGATGGGTTTAAATATTAACCTTAAACTTGATTTTCCTACCCGTATTTGCACTGTTAAGGTCCAATTAGTCTTGACGGTTGATTCTGCAACCCGCAGAAGCCTACCGTCGTCAACCGTCAAACTGTAGTTATCTCTCTCTAACACATGCAAAACGTAACCCTCTACTGAAATAGCTGCCTACCATCAACCGTCACAATTGGCTCTCCATGCGCGAAGAGAACGGGCGTTAAAAGAACTCCTCTCGGAAAATAATTCTAATAAAATAAATTAAGCAGGAAAAGTGCAAAAATAAAGTTATTTGCCGGGAAAATAATTATCTAAAATTGTTTGAATTCATTATAAGTAATATCTTGTAAGGAATTCAAGCAGTTTTTTGACAAAATAAAATTTTGAGTAGAACAACAAATCCAGTTGTGTAAGAAGCAGTGTAACAAAACAACCAAAATAAAAAAGGCACACACACATCTAAACAAACTCACAGCTTGATGAGCCATCGTCTCACTCAAGAGTTAGAACAACGCAGACACTCTTTCTGCAGTGTAATTTCGCGGAATGCATACTTCGCGATAAATGCAGATGTAAACAATGGAATGAGAGAGGTAGCGCCACTAAGACTAACTCTCTCACCAGGCAGTGCTAGCAACAACAATAATAACAAAGAAGGTGGAAGCACAGCGAACCTAGAAAGAACACAGGAAAACAACGACAAACCATTAAAGGCGAAACAGACAGACATGGATCGCTACATTACTAAAAAGCGTAAATCCAGCCCTGCCAAAGGTAACTCTAACAAAAAAATTGCAAAATTGTGAATGCCCAGCGAAACGCAATTTCCAATACGCTACGCAAATGGCAATTGGGCAATATCAGAAGAGGAAAAAGCCAATGTTTTTGCAAACCAGCTGTCCCAGGTATTTCGCCCAAATCCTGCAAGTAGCGACCTCCTTCCACCTGATGATAAAATGTCTGCCGTAATTCCAATGTTTACTAACGCAAATGAGTTCTGAATGTCATTAAAGAAACCGTGAATCCAGGTAAAGCACCTGGATATGATCTTATCACGCCTAAAATGATCTTGGAACTTCCCTATATTGCGGGGAAGTTCCTGGCAAAATTATTAAACTCTATTTTGAGACATGGTTACTTTCCTAACGTGTGGAAAATTTCTCTGATTCAAATGATTTTAAAGCCAGGAAAGGACAAATCAATACCTTCCTCATACCGGCCGATCAGTTTGCTTCCTTGCTTATCCAAACTATTTGAAAATGTTCTTTTATCGAAAATAAACCGGTCCTCGTGTCAAATAACATAATACCAGACCATCAGTTTGGATTCCGGGAAGGTCACAGCACCATCCAACAAGTAAACCGTCTGACCCAAGCAATTGAAAAATCATTTGAACGGAGAGAAAATTGCTGCGCCGTATTCCTGGATGTTGCTCAATCATTTGACAAAGTCTGGAACTTTGGCTTGACCTACAAAATCTGCAAATACTTACCGGCAAATACACATCGAATTCAGAGTCAAATGTGACCAACACGTCACCGATGACCGCGAAATACTAGCAGGTGTTCCCCAGGGAAGCGTCATGGGGCCTATCCTGTTTACCGCAGATATCCCTACCAGCCCAAAAGTGCTAACATCCACTTTTGCCGACGATACTGCTATAATGGCCGCACATAAAAAGCAGGATATTGCATCTATGAATCTAGGTGTACATCTCAGACGAGTAGAATCTTGGCTCTCTGACTGGAGAATAAAAGTCAATGAGGCTAAATGCACACAGGTTACTTTCACACTGAATTTTAGCACTTGTCCGACATTGAAACTAAACAATATCCCTTTTTCTCAATCTGATTATGTTACATACCTTGGAATCCACCTGGACAGCTGACTCACCTTAATAAGTCATATCGAAACCAAGAAAACTCAACTGAAACTTAAGGTCCATCAACTTCACTGGCTCCTAAACGCGAACTCAAAACTAAGCCTTGAATATAAGGTCCTGCTATACAACAGTGCAATCAAACCTATCTGGTTATATGGTGCCCAGCTATGGGGCAAAGCAAGCTCGAGCAATCTCGACAAAATCCAAAGAGTTAAATCGAAGACATTGCGGCTCATTACCGGTGCCCCTTGATATATAAGGAATGAAAACATCCACCGAGACTTAAAGATACCTCTCGTTAAAGAGGCAATTCAAAAAATCAATATAAGCACAAAGAGAAGCTCGAACGTCATGATAACATACTTGCTAGACAAATATTGTGCAGTCCAATTATTGTGCAGTCAAAAGTCAATATAAAGCACAAAGAGAAGCTCGAACGTCATGATAACATACTTGCTAGACAATTATTGTGCAGTCCAAGCTATTTAAGACTTCGGAGAAACGACCGCCGTGTTTTCTAATCTAGACTTGTGCTTCATCCGTAACAGTAATCGCGAACACACGCGCCCGAAAGACTGTGTAGAATTCTTTTTTCTACGTCACGTGGCTTATATGCTCTTATACGCGATCTTTAAAACAGTCAATATCAATCGCGGACGAACACTCAAAAAAGACTGTGTAGAATCCTCTATTCTACGTCACGTGACTTGAATGCTCTCATACGTGATCCTTAAAACAGTCAACACGAAAAACCTACAAATCCTGAATTACGTCGTCCACTCACTCTCGTAATCGATTTGGACTCGGTGTGAAGAGTTGCAAAGAATATTTTTGGCGATTCGCTTTGGATTCCGAATCGTGCAACACACACGGTTCTTCCTCGCAAATTGCTTGAAAGAGAACAACTACTTTTACCTGGCGATACTCATGATGATGTCCTCATCATCCAGGTGAATCATTATTCCGCAACGAAGACAATGAGAGAGGTGTAGGGGTATTATTAAAAAAGTGTAAAAGTATTGCTATTATCTCCAGGTTATATACATATAAAAATACAAGATAAATTTAAAAAGTCCCAACATAAGTGAGATTAATGGAATATTCTTGTCCGGTGCGATGTGAAGGATAACAGTTCTCCTCTCCACCGCAAAATCTATCACCGGCAACAATTTTCGCAATGCTTTCAAACGCTCACTTCTAACTCCTCTGAATTTCGAAACTTACTCTTTGCCTGATTGTGTGAATGGCAACATCGACAAGTCCACTGACCGCCTTACAAAGCTTTATTTCTACTTTATATGCCATCCTGTTTATTTGATATGGGTTTTTTTTGTTACCGTTTTACACATTTTTATTATTTTAACAAAATACCCATCTGTTCTTAAAGTTTCGCAATCGCAAAAACATTTTTAAAATGTTTGACTTTTGAGATTACATGAATCACAAAAATTGCTTCCTAACTGATGGGTTTAAATATTAACCCTAAACTTGATTTTCCTACAAAAGGTACAACAAAGTACAATAGGTACAACAAATCCCATTTTTATCCGTATTTGCACTGTTAAGGTCCAATTAGTCTTGACGGTTGATTCTGCAACCTGCAGAACTCTACCGTCGGCAACCGTCAAACTATAGTTATCTTCCTCTAACACATGCAAAATGCAACCCCAACTGAAATAGCTGATTGCCTACCGGTGGACGATTCACGGTAGGCAATCAGCTATTTCAGTTGAGGGTTGCATTTTGCATGTGTTAGAGGGAGATGACGACGTTAGACTTCTGCAGGTTGCAGAATCAACCGTCTACCGTTAAGACTAATTGGACCTTTAGGTGTAAAGGTCGATTTAGTCTTGACGGTGGACGGTTGACGGTAGGTAATCAGCTATTTCAGTTGGGGTTTGCATTTTGCATATGTTAGAAGGAGATAACTACAGTTTGGCGGTTGACGACGGTAGACTTCTGCAGTTGCAGAATCAACCCTCAAGACTAGTCTTGACGGTGGACGGTAGGCAATCAACTGTTTGAGTTGGGGTTGCATTTTGAATGTGTCAGAGGGAGATAAATACTATTTGACGGTTGACGACGGTAGACTTTAGCAGTTTGCAGAATAATCCGTCAAGACTAATTGGACCTTAACTTTGTCCCTTATGTTATGAATTTGTCAAAATCCTTCCGCATTTACATATCATTTGTCAAAACGGAAATTCTTTCCAAATTTGATGTGATTTTTAACAATTCACCACGCCAATAGCATGTACCTGTTACCCATCCTGAACGTGTTACCAAATATTGAGTTGAATTACCATTTTGACATTAAGATAAACGATGAATGCAATTGGAATATAACAGTTCAAAATAAAATGGCTGGTTTAGCTCTAATTGATATCAATATCGGTTAGGTGGTAATCATGTTCCACAACACTATGTTACTCACACAAAAACATGAAATATAACAAAACCATGGCACAATTAAAGGTGTTGTAGGTACTATTAAAGGTTTTGTACAATTACACAAGGTAAAATTACAGCTGCGCAATTTTGCCATTTCGATAGCCAAATTTAGATATTCGTTTGGAATGATCTGAGAAAAAACGAAAAAGAAGCATACCAGTTTATCAAATAATGAATATAGATGGTGTCCTAATTTAAGTTAAACTGTGGATTAGGAATACAATTTTTACTTTTCAACTAAAACATGGTTTTAGGTACGTCTTAACACCTCGCGTGCAGAAAACTTATTATTGCGAATTTTGCCGCTAATCGTGTTGTAACACTCATAATCATAATTATATTAACGATTACTAAGTAATTATTTGGTAATAAGCGGGCGCGTGTCAAGATGGCCACATAATTCCTCGCCTGGAGCAGGTTCACCTGAATCTTTAAGACCTCAGGTGAAAAAATACTGCTGGCTTAGAAACTTCTACGCTTGTTGAAACAGCAGACATATTGTTTTGTGAGACTGGGGACGGCAGATTCTGATTTATTAAAACATTGTTGAGATGATTACATAAAATAATTCCAAGTTTAAGTCGATCAATACTTATATTGGTTCGGCGTCCTCGAATGATAATTGTGAAAAACTTGTCACAGCGTTTTATCAGTAAGTACGAACAATCGTACGGTTAAGTAAGTGTAGGTCAAATGGAATCTTTACGGATGAAAACATGGAGCGAGTTTTGAAGATTTTTTGAAATGAAAGTTTGATGTGTAGAATGATGGACGGTGTTGGTTGGTTGGTTTTAGTCTTTGCATCGTTGGGAACTGTTTAAGTTGAGCCATAAACAAGCTCCACTGATGAATCATTTAGGTCTGGTCTTAAAGCAACGCGAAATGGCACAAAATAGCGGCTTCGAACGTTTGGTGCCCCAGTTCAACTACGCCGTTCAATTAGGGGTGGTACGCAGATGTGTCGCACTAATTGCTTTTACCAGTTCCGTAAAAATTGACAATTCAAATTGACGATCACGGTCACACGTAATTTTAGCTGTAACTCCAAATCTTGAAATCTACTGAGCCAACGTGTGAAATGATCATTTATCGTAAGGCAATAACTTTGTCCTTCACAAACTGGGAAAGGACCAACAATGTCTATATTAGTTATAATATGAGAGAAACGCTCTTTCGGTGGTTCATATTTAAAAGTGTAGATTTTGTGTTTCGCTAAACCCTTGACCGTTGACATTGTAAACAGTTTCGTACAAATATTGCAAAGTCCTTACGAATTCCCGGCCAATAAAATCTGATAGTAGCCAGCTTGGTGGTTGCTCGAATGCTTGGGTGTGACATAAGCACCAGAATTTGTTATCGAAATTCTTCAGGAATATTCGGGCAAATACGAGGCGGTTATGTATCGCATATTTGAACTTCACAACCAGAAATCTCTATATACTTCAGTTTCATCGAATTATGGTTTTTAAGCATTTGTTTAAGCTCATCATCGTTAACTTGAGCCGCTGCTACGTCTGAGTAATCTACAATGGCTTTATTGATCCGATGCTACGTTATCTACACCCAGCGTGTGACGAATATGGACTGATAAATTCTAACTGGCGGTTTCGGCGCAGCGAGGCTTTTCCACCTTTTGTCTTAAAGCAAAGACCAGTGGTCTATGATCTGTAACAATCTGACACTTTCGTCATTCGATTGTATTCGAAAATGTCAAAATAATATGTCGAGTATTACGCTGTGGTAAGTTTCTTTGAATAAAACGACAAAGGTTGTAACTCGTTGTTTATATTTTGATGAAGAGAGGTACCTACAGCAATGTCGGATGCGTCTACGTTTACCGCAAGCTTAGCTTCAGCAGCGGGGTGGCACAAAAGTGTTGCATTGGCTAGCTAGTTTTCATATCTATCAAAAGCAGTGGCTGCGACTGGATTCCAAAACAATGGGGTAAGGTTATTTTCCTTGTTACTAACAATCAACTTTTTTTGTTGCTTTCTATAGAAGTTTATCATGACGATGAATCTTTTACGCTCTTGAGCCACTGAAGGTCTCGGAAATTCTTGAATAGCTTTCACTATCTCAGGCAAGGGGCGAATACCTTTAGTGTTCACCAGGTGGCCAACAAGTTTTAGTTCGGGTTTCCCAAATTCGCACTTTTTTAAATTAACGGCAAGATGATTCTCAGAAAATAGACGAAAAACTTTGCTAAGATCACAGCGATGATGCTCTATAGACGATGATGCGACAATGATATCGTCTATATATGGAGAAACAAAATCCAACCTCATTTATAAGTCGCTGAAAAGTTTGAGCGAAATAAACGTCATAAACTTAAACATTCCAAACGGAGTACTTATAGCAGTTTTTGGAATATCATCCGGATGTGCAGGGTTGCGCAAAACTGCCGGTGTGTTATGAATGTTTAATAACTTTTTAAATTTATTTTTATTTCAGAATTTTGTGAAACTTGGGGAATTTGAAATGGAACTCTACACAAAAGTACAGAGATCAGCAATTGTTGAATTTTATTTAAAAAATCAAGTCAATTGTTTTGACGCAGCGTGCTTATCGTTGCTTTTTAATCTGCGTACTGGACGTTCAAAACCAACAATAAACCGCTTTGTTGGACATATTAGACAACATGGTACAGTAAGACACCTTCCATGTACCGGAAGCCCAAGTACGGCCCACACGGATGAAAATATCCAACGTGTTGTGGATAGTGTGCAGGACAGTCAGACAAAATGGTCCACTTGAGGGATATAATTTGTCATACTTAAGCCAAAAATATTACCCATTATACTATATAACAAAAAATAATAATAATTAACCAATAAATAATAAAGTTATTAAACATTCAAACCACAACGGTAGCTTTGCGCCACCCTGTATAAGTACTTGATGAAATCTTACGTCGCAGGTTTGACGTAAAATCTGTTAAATATCGCAAAGGATAACGATCCGGCAATGTCTGTGCAATAAGGGAGCGGTAGTTCCCAAGGATTCCTAGTTTCGTCATCCTTTTTCACCAAATGCAACTGGTCCAGTCCCAGCTACTATTCAGCGGCTGTCAAATACCGCCATTCACAAATACCGGCAAAACTAAAATTATTTTGTTAGTAGCTGTAAGTTTCTCTGGGGAAAGGTGTCGTGGGCGGCAAAACACAGGTTGGCCTGTAGTTTCTACTCCGTGGTCGATCGATGAATTTGCCAAATGGCAAAAGTTTGGTCATTAAGGCACAATTTTGTAAAATGTCGGCAAAAGAATCGGTTGATTTAAATGTTTTAATATCAGCTGTTCCACGAAATGTTGATTAAGAAGTTGGGCAACGAGACCAGTAATGTTGTCAACTAGGCGATTTCGTCGTAGATAGAGAAGAAGGTCAAAGTATTTCAAAAAATCAGAGGCGATTGTCGTTAAAGTAACCTTATTTGTGATGACAGGAGTACCTATTGAAGCTGTGACGACTGGTTCAGCGAAATCGGATAGGCGCTTTGTCCATAATCCTTTCAAGGACGCATCTCCCAGTGTTTTTTCCAGCGACATGCTTCATCTCGAAGTATAATCGGACGATCTTTTGTCACCATGAGGAAATTCCGACGGGACACGATTTAGGCGGCGCCACTCGCGAAAACAAAACGTTCGGTAATTTTCCTTTTAATGTAGACATACCTATCGGTGAGAGACATACTTGCTATGACGTCTGCCAGATGAGAAATTACGTTTTGGATTCATAGCTGCCAGTATCGTCGCAGTTTTCTGTTTGTCCACTAATATGTCAGACACTGTAAACCAGAAGTCTATCTTAGTAAACCATGATTCAATATTCGTATTTGAAATTTGTGGAACAGACAGTCTGGCAAACACCACAGAAACATTTCACATTGACGATGCACTTGCATGAAAGAAACCACTGTCGTTGCGGGATCCCGTTGGGTGCACTTCGTTGATGACTTCATCATCAGGCGAATATTGCGACGGCCCGGTAGCACTTGTATGATGTAAAAAAAGAATACCAACGTCAGTTGAGAAATTCAATTTATTCTTGTCGTAACCACAGATAACGTCGGGGTCACCAATTACGAAAATACGGGGGCTGCAGTTTATATTTCGAATCCGGCAATAAAAACACAATAATTTATCATTCGAAATGGTTATATTGTTTTTCAAAACATTCTCCTTTAAGACCAATACACTTTTGCCAATTTTCGAAGCACTTTTTTCACTCCGGTTGAGACACCTCCAAAACATTGTTTAGAACGCTCCAACAGCTGCTTCGGGCGATGAAAAACGTTGACCGTACGTCTGGGCTGAACGGTGGATGGCCCATTAATTCAACATATGTGACCCGGTCTACGAAAAGGGACCTTCGGTGTAAAAACAAGTTTTCGAGAAAACAGCTGTTAAAGATAAACAAGTCATGTGAAATGAGTGTAGATGAAGAGGTTAGTTTCGTTCTTTGACAAACTTCTTTACGAGTTGGAAACTTCTGCTTTGCGCCATTAGAAAGAGCACACTTTAGTCTATCCGAATCGCCAAAAAAGTGAAAAATGATATTTTCACACCGAAGGTCCCTTTTCGTAGACCGGGTCACATATTGAGTGGTAAGTTAGCTCATCGTTTCAGCTGTGTGAGAGCTCGCATTGTCGTGATGCAAAATAATCCGTCTTCTCTTATTATCTTTCCTCATTTCTTCGAACACTGTTGGCAAACAGATGGTTGTATACCACTCAGAATTGACCATCCTACGTTCCACTAAAGGCACTGTGGCAACATGAATCACAAAAATTGCTGGCTAACTGATGGGTTTAAATATTAACCCTAAACTTGATTTTCCTACAAAAGGTACAACAAAGTACAAAAGGTACAACAAATCCCATTTTTATCCGTATTTGCACTGTTAAGGTCCAATTAGTCTTGACGGTTGATTCTGCAACCTGCAGAAGTCTACCGTCGGCAACCGTCAAACTATAGTTATCTTCCTCTAACACATGCAAAATGCAACCCCAACTGAAATAGCTGATTGCCTACCGGTGGACGATTCACGGTAGGCAATCAGCTATTTCAGTTGAGGGTTGCATTTTGCATGTGTTAGAGGGAGATGACGACGTTAGACTTCTGCAGGTTGCAGAATCAACCGTCCACCGTTAAGACTAATTGGACCTTTAGGTGTAAAGGTCCATTTAGTCTTGACGGTGGACGGTTGACGGTAGGTAATCAGCTATTTCAGTTGGGGTTTGCATTTTGCATATGTTAGAAGGAGATAACTACAGTTTGGCGGTTGGCGACGGTAGACTTCTGCAGTTGCAGAATCAACCCTCAAGACTAATTGGACCTTTAAGGTCCAATTAGTCTTGACGGTGGACGGTAGGCAATCAGCTGTTTGAGTTGGGGTTGCATTTTGAATGTGTCAGAGGGAGATAAATACTATTTGACGGTGGACGACGGTAGACTTTAGCAGTTTGCAGAATAATCCGTCAAAACTAATTGGACCTTAACTTTGTCCCTTATGTTATGAATTTGTCAAAATCCTTCCGCATTTACATATCATTTGTCATAACGGAAATTCTTTCCAAATTTGATGTGATTTTTATCAATTCACCACGCCAATAGCATGAACCTGTTACCCATCCTGAACGTGTTACCCAATATTGAGTTGAATTACCATTTTGACATCTAAGATAAACAATGAATGCAATTGGAATATAACAGTTCAAAATAAAATGGCTGGTTTAGCTCTAATTGATATCAATATCGGTTAGGTGGTAATCATGTTCCACAACACTATGTTACTCACACAAAAACATGAAATATAACAAAACCATGGCACAATTAAAGGTGTTGTAGGTACTATTAAAGGTTTTGTACAATTACACAAGGTAAAATTACAGCTGCGCAATTTTGCCATTTCGATAGCCAAATTTAGATATTCGTTTGGAATGATCTGAGAAAAAACGAAAAAGAAGCATACCAGTTTATCAAATAATGAATATAGATGGTGTCCTAATTTAAGTTAAACTGTGGATTAGGAATACAATTTTTACTTTTCAACTAAAACATGGTTTTAGGTACGTCTTAACACCTCGCGTGCAGAAAACTTATTATTGCGAATTTTGCCGCTAATCGTGTTGTAACACTCATAATCATAATTATATTAACGATTACTAAGTAATTATTTGGTAATCAGTGGGCGCGTGTCAAGATGGCCACATAATTCCTCGCCTGGAGCAGGTTCACCTGAATCTTTAAGACCTCAGGTGAAAAAATACTGCTGGCTTAGAAACTTCTACGCTTGTTGAAACAGCAGACATATTGTTTTGTGAGACTGGGGACGGCAGATTCTGATTTATTAAAACATTGTTGAGATCATTACATAAAATAATTCCAAGTTTAAGTCGATCAATACTTATATGGTTCGGCGTCCTCGAATGATAATTGTGAAAAACTTGTCACAGCGTTTTATCAGTAAGTACGAACAATCGTACGGTTAAGCAAGTGTAGGTCAAATGGAATCTTTACGGATGAAAACATGGAGCGAGTTTTGAAGATTTTTTGAAATGAAAGTTTGATGTGTAGAATGATGGACGGTGTTGTTGGTTGGTTTTAGTCTTTGCATCGTTGGGAACTGTTTAAGTTGAGCCATAAACAAGCTCCACTGATGAATCATTTAGGTCTGGTCTTAAAGCAACGCGAAATGGCACAAAATAGCGGCTTCGAACGTTTGGTGCCCCAGTTCAACTACGCCGTTCAATTAGGGGTGGTACGCAGATGTGTCGCACTAATTGCTTTTACCAGTTCCGTAAAAATTGACAATTCAAATTGACGATCACGGTCACACGTAATTTTAGCTGTAACTCCAAATCTTGAAATCTACTGAGCCAACGTGTGAAATGATCATTTATCGTAAGGCAATAACTTTGTCCTTCACAAACTGGGAAAGGACCAACAATGTCTATATTAGTTATAATATGAGAGAAACGCTCTTTCGGTGGTTCATATTTAAAAGTGTAGATTTTGTGTTTCGCTAAACCCTTGACCGTTGACATTGTAAACAGTTTCGTACAAATATTGCAAAGTCCTTACGAATTCCCGGCCAATAAAATCTGATAGTAGCCAGCTTGGTGGTTGCTCGAATGCTTGGGTGTGACATAAGCACCAGAATTTGTTATCGAAATTCTTCAGGAATATTCGGGCAAATACGAGGCGGTTATGTATCGCATATTTGAACTTCACAACCAGAAATCTCTATATACTTCAGTTTCATCGAATTATGGTTTTTAAGCATTTGTTTAAGCTCATCATCGTTAACTTGAGCCGCTGCTACGTCTGAGTAATCTACAATGGCTTTATTGATCCGATGCTACGTTATCTACACCCAGCGTGTGACGAATATGGACTGATAAATTCTAACTGGCGGTTTCGGCGCAGCGAGGCTTTTCCACCTTTTGTCTTAAAGCAAAGACCAGTGGTCTATGATCTGTAACAATCTGACACTTTCGTCATTCGATTGTATTCGAAAATGTCAAAATAATATGTCGAGTATTACGCTGTGGTAAGTTTCTTTGAATAAAACGACAAAGGTTGTAACTCGTTGTTTATATTTTGATGAAGAGAGGTACCTACAGCAATGTCGGATGCGTCTACGTTTACCGCAAGCTTAGCTTCAGCAGCGGGGTGGCACAAAAGTGTTGCATTGGCTAGCTAGTTTTCATATCTATCAAAAGCAGTGGCTGCGACTGGATTCCAAAACAATGGGGTAAGGTTATTTTCCTTGTTACTAACAATCAACTTTTTTTGTTGCTTTCTATAGAAGTTTATCATGACGATGAATCTTTTACGCTCTTGAGCCACTGAAGGTCTCGGAAATTCTTGAATAGCTTTCACTATCTCAGGCAAGGGGCGAATACCTTTAGTGTTCACCAGGTGGCCAACAAGTTTTAGTTCGGGTTTCCCAAATTCGCACTTTTTTAAATTAACGGCAAGATGATTCTCAGAAAATAGACGAAAAACTTTGCTAAGATCACAGCGATGATGCTCTATAGACGATGATGCGACAATGATATCGTCTATATATGGAGAAACAAAATCCAACCTCATTTATAAGTCGCTGAAAAGTTTGAGCGAAATAAACGTCATAAACTTAAACATCCCAAACGGAGTACTTATAGCAGTTTTTGGAATATCATCCGGATGTGCAGGGTTGCGCAAAACTGCCGGTGTGTTATGAATGTTTAATAACTTTTTAAATTTATTTTTATTTCAGAATTTTGTGAAACTTGGGGAATTTAAAATGGAACTCTACACAAAAGTACAGAGATCAGCAATTGTTGAATTTTATTTAAAAAATCAAGTCAATTGTTTTGACGCAGCGTGCTTATCGTTGCTTTTTAATCTGCGTACTGGACGTTCAAAACCAACAATAAACCGCTTTGTTGGACATATTAGACAACATGGTACAGTAAGACACCTTCCATGTACCGGAAGCCCAAGTACGGCCCACACGGATGAAAATATCCAACGTGTTGTGGATAGTGTGCAGGACAGTCAGACACATCAACAAGAAGACGTTCGGCACAACTGGAGCTATCGCGGAAAGAGCTGCGAATGTGCGTGCGCAGCCGAAAATGGTCCACTTGAGGGATATAATTTGTCATACTTAAGCCAAAAATATTACCCATTATACTATATAACAAAAAATAATAATAATTAACCAATAAATAATAAAGTTATTAAACATTCAAACCACAACGGTAGCTTTGCGCCACCCTGTATAAGTACTTGATGAAATCTTACGTCGCAGGTTTGACGTAAAATCTGTTAAATATCGCAAAGGATAACGATCCGGCAATGTCTGTGCAATAAGGGAGCGGTAGTTCCCAAGGATTCCTAGTTTCGTCATCCTTTTTCACCAAATGCAACTGGTCCAGTCCCAGCTACTATTCAGCGGCTGTCAAATACCGCCATTCACAAATACCGGCAAAACTAAAATTATTTTGTTAGTAGCTGTAAGTTTCTCTGGGGAAAGGTGACGTGGGCGGCAAAACACAGGTTGGCCTGTAGTTTCTACTCCGTGGTCGATCGATGAATTTGCCAAATGGCAAAAGTTTGGTCATTAAGGCACAATTTTGTAAAATGTCGGCAAAAGAATCGGTTGATTTAAATGTTTTAATATCAGCTGTTCCACGAAATGTTGATTAAGAAGTTAGGCAACGAGACCAGTAATGTTGTCAACTAGGCGATTTCGTCGTATATAGAGAAGAAGGTCAAAGTATTTCAAAAAATCTGAGGCGATTATCGTTAAAGTAACCTTATTTGTGATGACAGGAGTACCTATTGAGGCTGTGACGACTGGTTGAGCGAAATCGGATAGGCACTTTGTCCATAATCCTTTCAAGGACGCATATCCCAGTGTTTTTCCAGCGACATGCTTCATCTCGAAGTATAATCGGACGATCTTTTGTCACCATGAGGAAATTCCGACGGGAGACGATTTAGGCGGCGCCACTCGCGAAAACAAAACGTTCGGTAATTTTCCTTTTAATGTAGACATACCTATCGGTGAGAGACATACTTGCTATGACGTCTGCCAGATGAGAAATTACGTTTTGGATTCATAGCTGCCAGTATCGTCGCAGTTTTCTGTTTGTCCACTAATATGTCAGACACTGTAAACCAGAAGTCTATCTTAGTAAACCATGATTCAATATTCGTATTTGAAATTTGTAGAACAGACAGTCTGGCAAACACCACAGAAACATTTCACATTGACGATGCACTTGCATGAAAGAAACCACTGTCGTTGCGGGATCCCGTTGGGTGCACTTCGTTGATGACTTCATCATCAGGCGAATATTGCGACGGCCCGGTAGCACTTGCATGATGTAAAAAAAGAATACCAACGTCAGTTGAGAAATTCAATTTATTCTTGTCGTAACCACAGATAACGTCGGGGTCACCAATTACGAAAATACGGAGGCTGCAGTTTATATTTCGGATCCGGCAATAAAAACACAATAATTTATCATTGGAAATGGTTATATTGTTTTTCAAAACATTCTCCTTTAAGACCAATACACTTTTGCCAATTTTCGAAGCACTTTTTTCACTCCGGTTGAGACACCTCCAAAACATTATTTAGAACGCTCCAACAGCTGCTTCGGGCGATGAAAAACGTTGACCGTACGTCTGGGCTGAACGGTGGATGGCCCATTAATTCAACATATTGAGTGGTAAGTTAGCTCATCGTTTCAGCTGTGTGAGAGCTCGCATTGTCGTGATGCAAAATAATCCGTCTTCTCTTATTATCTTTCCTCATTTCTTCGAACACTGTTGGCAAACAGATGGTTGTATACCACTCAGAATTGACCATCCTACGTTCCACTAAAGGCACTGTGGCAACATAGCCGGTTATACCGAAAAAAACGCAGTCATTTGCTTTGAAATACTTCTTCCAAGAACAACATTTGTTGGATTTGTCTCGTCTTGAAAGACCCATACGGTCGATTGCTGTTTTGTTTCGGGTTCATAGGCATAAATTCATGATTCGTCACCTGTGACAATGTTATACGCTGCCTTTGAGCTACCGCAGTTATAGTTTTTCAATATCTCTTTGCTCCAATCCATACGAGCTTTTTTTAGCATTCGTCAAAATGTGTGGAATCCAACAAGAACAATTTTTTTCACGGCGTCCTGGACTGAAGTCTTGGTTCCAGCGATGGTGATTCAGCGCCAAAAGTCGAAACAAGTTGATTTAAACACTCTTGTTAGCCCACGCCGAAAATCGCACGAAAATATTCACGGGATAATTCTATTTTTTGACTGAGATGAATTTTTTAACACACTGTAAACAAAACAATTTGCCGTCAAATGACAAAACGTTCTTAAAAATGTCAAAGTTTCCAATGGAAGTTCCAGTTTGCATCTGGGAACACTAGTATTGTTAGGACCTGAAATATAAATAGCAATCCTCGTAGATGAGAGCTAGAAAGTAAATGAGAGCTAGAAAGAGAAATTTTTGACAGTTCGATGTTAGAGATTTTGCAAATTTTGGTTGGAGAAATTTTAGCCAACCCAAAATTTGCAAGATAGAACAGATGTTTGAAATCAGCTGTTTTATGTAAACAAATAAAAGTAAAAATAAATTTAAAACAGAATACTTATAGGTAAGTAAAAATTGGAATATTATTTTATTTAATATATGTATATGTTAATCACTGAAATTAGAAAGAAAACAAAGTTTTCTTTTGCTCACATTTTTATTACAAATCTTAACACTTTAAAATTCCAAATAAAATGAAATGTAATGCAAACAGTAAACAAAATCAGCAGTTTTATTTCAAATTTTTACTGGAAGCTGTTCGTTTACTTTTATTGCAAATTTTAACGAACACACTTAATATCGTGCAAAGAATTATAGAAGCTGCAAAATACCAATAAAAAAGATTACTGGTGGTCTACATAGTATATTATTGTTTAACTGTGGCACAAAACCTAGGTACAGCATTAATATTTTCTGCATCCCAAACAACAATTTAATTAAATATTTATTTCTATTATTCGCAGAACCGGCAATTAGAATGTAAACAAAAAATATGCCGACCAACAATAAGTGACAAACTAAATAGTGTCATAACGCTCCAAAATGTTCGCTTGACCTCAAATTGGTAAAAAAAAACACAGAGAAATGTGAAACTTAAAAGTCATTTTAAGCCTAAAAGAATGGTTGTTACAGATTCGTGTCCTAGCATGGTACGTTGGATCATATCGCAAAGGTCTCTCCAGATTTGAGGTCTTGACCTACCACACGCGCCATTTAACATTCGATCTTCGTCAAATTTAGTATAGTGCAGATATGAAAGATCTATTATCAATCTTTGTATTATTTGAAAATACCGGTTTAAAGCGACTTAAACCAATCCCACCAAAGTGGTCCATTTTTTGAAATAGCCCTGCCGCCTTTTATTTATATGCTTTCATTTTAATTTTATCCAAAGATTTTTTTGTTGCTTTTAGCAATAAGCGTTTGAAGCAATAAGAAATACTTAGTACGAAAAAAATAAACTAATCAATTGCGAAAAATTCACATTTTTCGGAATATTGAAAAAGGTATTAAATGAGTTGCGGGGTACCAATATACTTTTCCAAGTCAAAAAGTATCAACAAAGTACCAAAGTATGAACTTTATCATCCTTCAGCAAAACTAATTTCCGCTTCCTTTTAAATAATTGTTAATTATTGCCAACAGCATAGCTACTAATCGTCATTTCTTTCTATTATCCATTTTAAAAATGGCAAAACAAAATAGTTGACAACCAACAGCTGTTTACCAATTGCAGATACTGTCGTCTTTCACCATTAAATTTTAATTTGCATTTTGTGGAAATTTGCTGCCCCTTTTTAACAAAGCCCCTATTTAGACACGTTCTTTTTATATTTTTGCTACTTTCCACAACTCGAAATGTATGTATTGCTTTTAAAATATACGAGTATTCTTATACCTGGGGTTAAAGGTTGCTCCGGGGAAAAAGTACATTAATTTATTTGGTTAAAACCTGGCGCTTACGCTAGGCATTATGGGTACTCATAGCAGAGTGTCAGAGTATCTATATGTGTATTGCACTCAGGCTGCGAAGACAACTTCCAAACAGTACCACCGCACAGTGGGATTTGTTCATACAAAGTTTGAAAAAAAAAAATAAAAATGAGTGCTCGTAGAATGTTGAAATTTTGCTCTGAGCTTTTGGTTAGCTCAATTAAGAATAAAATAAAGTTTCATCAAAATTAGCCACGCCCACCTCCCACCGCCCATAGAGCCCAAATTTATTTTTGGCCCAAACTTTTTGAAATTTGGCACAGAACATTTTATAATCTCAATTAACGCTCACCGCCCATATTATATTTTTTCCCTAAACTTTTTGTTTCTTTGGCAAAACTAATTATTTTAAAAATAAATTTCAGTACATGCATTTAAATATAGACTTCTATTTACAATCTATCATTTCTGTAACTATATCATCAAGAACCTGTTTACGGGGTTGATATCTAATGCTACTTATAAAAGGATCTGACGATAATAGAAGTCGAAAAAAAACATTTGTAATTGTTGCAACTCTATCACACTTTCTGGAGAACCCTAATCTATAATTTCTATAATCTTTATTTCTAGCTTCTTCAGAAAACATGCCAATAGGAAGAATTGCCGCATCTAGGGCTGCGACATCGATGTTTTACAAAAATCGATGTTTTCCAACACACCGCTTCCTTTAAACTCGATGTTTTAGTGTCGATGTTTTACCGACATCGATGTATTGTATCGATGCTTTTATGTCTGACTGTGATTGTGACCAGTGCTGTAAAATTTGTACTATCTTGTATTGTTGTCTCTTTTGGTTCGCTTCTAAGTTAGGAAAAAAAGAGACAAAAGATTATAAAAAGTGTGTACTTATACATTATTTCAGTCTTCAACTTTTGGTATGAGCATCACAAACTGGTGCATGAGAATTGGAAGGCCGAAAAGAGATCCAGCTGCATATTTGAAAAGTCCTGTGTCTAGACTACATGAAAATCCCCTGGAGGCATGGCAACAGGGACATGTGCCTAAAAACGTTGATGAAGACTGCTATAAAATATTTATCAATTATGGCCAATTCTGTCCCCTCTAAGAGTTTTCTCGGCTGCTTGAAATATTGCTTCAAGCAGAAGATGCTCTATCTCAGGAGAGAAGCTCCAAAAAATTCTATTTTTCAAACTGTCAAGTCGAAGTTTTGGAACCTTGAACAATAATCTTTTGTATAATTTTGTTTAAGCAATATGAGTACGTAAATAAAATAACTCTAGTATTAATCAAGTTTTATAGTTTTTTCGCCTTTATATCATCGAATAGGAAAACTTTTTCAACAAAATTTTATTTATTTTTTTAACAGTATAAATTAAAATAACTCCTGTATTAATAATTTTTTGTATTTTTTGGCCTTTATAACATCAAATAGGGTGATGTATTTGTTGTTAACACATATTTAAAAGAGAATAGCTGCAAAAACAAAATTTCCGTAAAAACTTCGATGTTTTTACCGATGTTTTATCGACATCGATGCCTTTGATTTAAAACATCGATGTTTTAGAACGATGGCGCAGCATTAGCCGCATCCATGATATATTTCCCATGTATCAGTATTTTGTGTACTGTTACTAGCATGTAATACCAACTATATTTTTCAACAAAAAGTTTTTGAGCAAAATTCTTGAACTTCAAGGATTTAGCTTTTTTGCCACAAGTTATTATTTGTAGTATAATGCGAAATAGATCAATGAGTTGCACCTATACACCAGTCACATCGGCCTCAAGTGCGGGGTTAGAAAAGAAACGCCTGGACGTATTTGCATTGTTAGTAGATCCAATTCCTTGTTGAACTGCATCCACTCGTATACCAAGCTGTTCTTTAAGGCTTCTGAATTCGAAGTTTATTTTCCAGTTTTAGTTTTTTGTGTTGGTCCTTGAGCGCCGACCATCAGTGAATGGTTTGTTGTAGGCAATATGAAGTATGTACTCCATAAATTGTAAAAGAGCATGTAAGGAGGAAACGCTCATTTTGATTATTATTTATTAAGATTATTATTTATTTCAGTAGGTTTTGCAATGGAAATGTAACAAACTGCTGCTGAAGATGTACCTGTAACAGTTTGAGGTGTCTGGCCATCTAACATTGTAAACACAAAAATATTACAACTTCGGTATTTTTCAAAGCAGCAATATCTAAAATAATTTTTTCAACAAGGCTTACCACTTTTTCTTTTGTTTCTTTGGTAAATTCAAAGGAGATAGGACGGCAGAACCTTGTTGATGACGGACTTTTGTTCCGCCAATATTCTTCTTGAAAAATCGTCTGTAGACTTAACGGAACCATACATGACAGTAATAAACTTTTATTGCTTACATCAGCTGCTAAACTCTGATTGTACTCAACATGTCCAGAGGAACCATCGCAACCCCACTTACATGAAAACTCTAATTTATCCATCATACCATTTAATTCTTCATCCGGAATAGTTTGAAATAATCGGTTTAGCGTATGATCCATTAAACTTTGCAAGAAAACAGACGCGGCTTATTCAGATATTTCAATTTCATTTGTATAGCATTGTTTTTTCTTCTCCGACGTTTGCATATGGTGGCAAAATATCGCATCCTTCATTTTTGAGAAAACTTTTGATGGCTTCAAACTGACTGATACAGCCGGCGAACGAATATAACATCGAGTTGGTATATTTCCACTCATCACTTTACTTGTCATATTCAAATATTATTGTGAATTTTTTGAAGTTAATTCAGCAGCTTTGAAGCTCTTTGTGCGAACTTAACAATCTTCGAAATCTTTCGCTGGCCTTGCTAGTTTAGTTGAACAACTAGGCTCGCTATTAAGTGATACTTCAAATACAGCTAAAACTCACAATAAAAAAAAACATTTACACATATAAAGTTTTATAGCTCTTTAAACGTACTTTTTAGCCAATCTTCATTTTTTTTTTTAAAAAAAAATGGGATTTTAATTTATGCGATTCTTGCCACCGATATTTTAAATGACCAAGAAACCTCTTTTGAATTGCTCATCTCACTTTACCGATTTCTTCATCCTGAAGCATTGCACTTTTGATTAAATGAAATCGGGTATTAATTGCAAACTTGAATTGCAATTAATTAGTTCGTAACTCAGTTCACTATGTAACACAGAAAATAAACTCATTTTAATAATATCTCTTTCACTTCGCTATTTGGTATTTTGACAAATTGATTTATTTTTGTTGTTGTTAAATCATATGGTTTTGTTTTTAATCTATTCCTAATAAGTTATTGTTGTAACTAAATGTCAAAATAAAGCACGTGCCTAAAAGAATACCATATCTTTTTGTAATTTTTAAAATTAAAAATTTCATTAATTTGAAGACAAATTTTATCATTTTAGAAAAGATTACACAGTACAACTCATGATTTCGGGACTCAATTCTGATGTTTGTAAAAGTAGCCTCAAAAAGAAGAACTTCTGCATCATTCGTTTGGTCAAGGTATATCAAATAATAATTTAATAATTAATTTAAAGTTAGTAAGTATCGTATAGGGGAATTTGTCACGTTTTATGCTCTTTTGTTTGTCATAACTCGAGGACCACTAGTCCGAATTAGCTGAAACAAATTTAAAAAAATAAAAAATTACAATTCCTTTAATCTGTTCATACAACGTTTCGCTTTGAATATGAATCAGAATGTTTATTTTCATGCAAAATAATAATAATGCAAAATAATAAAACTAAATAATTATTTAAACTTTTTCTTTAATTGATAGTATGGAGTCTTACCTTTCATTTTATTATAGCGGGAGGAAGTTTGCAATCACGGCACATTATAGAACAAATTTTATTTTATCATATCTTTTAAACCATATGAGCGAAATTAATAATTTTTTTTTAAATACTCAAAAAAGGCTATATTTAAAAAAATCACTATTTAAATCAGAGCAATAAAATTATCTTACGTACAAATACTATAGAAGTGCATAAACAGTTTTCAATGTTTTGGACCAAAATTTACATGTTTTCATTATTTCAAAGACAAATAAATGTTTTTTTGGGATACAATTTATGGATTCTACATACTAATCAATTTTCTAAAAAAAACTGCATCATTTTTAAATTTTATGTGTCAAAAAAATGACTTACTGCATAAAAAATCCCACTGTGCGCCGCACAGCTATGAAACGCACATATTACATCCAATCTTGGGGACATTTGGCACATTTCATTAGGATTGATCAGTAACTGAAAATAGCCTACACAACAGTGTGCATTAGGGTAAAAATGCCAAGAAATCGGAACATTTGTAAAAGGTATCGATGCCGAAAATGTATCAAAAAAGTATTATTGTATCATCTTTTGCAACCTTGATTTGAGGTGGCCGAAAATAATATTAAGAACCCGGTTCATGACTTCAAGGAGCCCAAAAGCCTAGTTTCAGTTGGCTCATCTGCACACACAGTAAAGCCGACTTTTGATGTTTGGATTTTTTATACCCTTAACGAAAGACAATATTAAATTTGTCATTCAGTTTGCAGCACCACGAAATATTGATCGTAAACCCTATAAAGTATATATAATCTTGATTATTGTAAAATTCTGAGACGATCTAGCCATGTCCGGGTTTGTTGAAAGCACGATATCGTTCAAACGGATCAGCCTAGTATTCAGAAATTTTGCATGATGCAGGCTTATGGACACAAGCTGTTTGGGATTGTAAGTGGTCGAAATCGGCACAGGGAGAAAAAGTATTTACCTTTTAAAATACCTCAAAAAATAGCGAAGCTCCTGAAAGGTTAGGCACAAGTGGCCTGCATTGTCAAAAACGTGCGATTAATAGCCAACATGGACATATGGGTACTAAAATTAAAGCAAATTATGCTAAATTTTTTGCGCTTTATTATCGTATAGTGGAGAATACATGAGGATCAGAAATTAATTTGTCTTTTAGTTTGAATGTGTATAAGTATTTTACCTCTCATTTCATGGAACTAAGATTTTAATGTGATGTTTGTTACCTTTCTTATTTAATTTAGAAGTATTGTTTTAATAAAATGAACGTTTAAAAAAAAAACCCGTTTTGTGTCACTATTTGAAAATAATCCCCTTTTGTGCGACTTTTTGAAATTTTTCAACGATAACCCTAACGCTGTCATCTGTCTAGGCTATAAGTTCGGCCACAAAATACTCTATATTTGGATCCGTAGGAATATTTGCTTTGAGTACCCATATGCGCATATTGACTTTTAATCATCAGTTGAAACCTTGCGGGACGTTTCTTTGGTTCACATGACCACAATGTCTAGCATTTATGTTTTTTTTAGGTATTTAGTGCGTTCTAACTAACAGTACTGATTTTAATCATTATTCGTACTTGCAGTGTCATTTATTTTATTCAGAAGGCAATACATATAGCATAAAAGTAATAAGGACCAGCTATACGGATCGGGTCCAGCAGGCCTGAATTAAATATAAATTTTTACTCATTTTGAATTAAATAATTTAAATAACATTCAATAATTCTGAACTTTGTACAATGCGTTGTTTGCCTGTTTGTAAATGAGCGGATGATTCTTCTCAGTTCTTTTATTTTTCCTTCTAAATTTAGAAACTTGATCTTTTGAGAACCATTGCAGAGAGCATACTTTCAGGCTCCAATGTATATCAAGAAGGTCGCCCTACTGGTGGCCTAGTGGGATTGTTGGCTACTCAGAGGTCATAGGTTCAATTCCTACGCCAGGCCTCTGAGATTTTGTTTTTTTATTTTATTTTTCTTTTTTTGTGGATATTTTTATTCATTGATTCTTTTAATTTTTGCTAAAGTGGCTGTTTGTTGAGGAAAAATCAGTAAGTTGGTACATCGAAAACTCTCATTTAAGTTTCCAACTTCCATTTGATGCTTATCTACTTTGCCTTTTTCTTATCGAAGAGGTGAATATTCTTATATTATGTTGTGTTGCATAAGTGGTAGTTGCATATGGCGGTTGATTGCGATTGTTGTAAGAAGTGTTAGTGTATCTGAGCAGAAGACAGATTTGTCTGGAAACATAAAGATGTTTTTGGCGCTAGTCCAGCAAAACGGTTTTGATTTCGGAATAAACCGAGGTTTAAAAATGGGTAAAGGGAAGCCATTTTTGCCAATTTGTTCCAGCATTAGCTCTGTGCACACGTAAATCGTTTTCAGTTCAGTTATAAGTTTTTTGTGCTGATAACCCGGTAAAGGATTTTTTTGTGAGACTGCCAAGCTGCTTTTTGCTTACAGTGCTAAAATCTATCATTGTGTGCTTCCTGTAATCTTCTTCCGAAAGCTCATTTGATCGAAGAGTGGATGATTGCTGAGCTAGAGCAGAGATTGAAGGCAATCTATTTCTCTTATGTTGGTGCCAACGCAAAAAAAAGCTTTGGCACCAAGTGTTCTCAGTCACTTGTCCACGCTTCCTCACCTCTGTACCCTACAAGCTCCTATACTGCCCCTAAAAGAAGTTAAAAATAACCTGTCTGCCAGCAGTCTAATTTTAGCTCGTGTTTAAAGTGTGCCTAAGTATACGGAAAGAAAAAGTGAAAAAAAGTACCGTCGGATCTTCTTTGTGCAATTTTTACAAGAAGTCCAAAAGTCGAATACATAAATTTATACGTTTGTGCATCATATTCCATTGGCTTTATAAAAACTTCTACCAAGCTGTGAAGGAATAAAATTTAAAAGGAGTTCGTTTGGTTAATCCTCGAAAAGAACCTAAGAACCATTGGGTTTTTTTTGCAAAATATAAATTTTTGTTTAATTGTTGTTATCGTCTCAGTCGATTTCATCATTGTAAATCCAAAGTGAAACCAACTATTAAGAACGTTCGCGACATCGATTTAAAGGAAAAAAATATAGTCAAAAAAAAGTTCAATCTCAATTAAAAAGTGGTTAGTGCAATCCCTTGTTTTGTGTGCAGTGTCGAGGAGAGGGCAAAGGTAGCAAGATTTGGTGTTTGGGGCAATTTCTATTTGAAGTTTCATTTTTTTGGATTATCTGCGTGGGATCGCCAGTCAAGTAAGTGCATCAAAATCTTAATTCTTTTAAATATTGGTAGTGTGACGTACGTACTCTAGGAACAACTAGACCAACCGTTGTCTCCTGAAGTACACTTGTCCCTAAAACCCCAGACCGGAGCCATTATCTTGGAAATCGTTATTTTTCTTGCATGGAATCCTAAATAAAGTTTGTTATAAGCGCAGAAATGACGAGTTCCATGAGAGAGATCAGTCCTTGTTATTAATTTATGAGTGAATGTTTGTTATTTAAACGTCTGTGAGCCAGACTTATCCTTTTTCAAAAAAAAAAAAACTGATACAATCAGCAAAAACATCATGTACTTAAAAGAAATTCGAACCACATTCACTCACAAATTATTTGATTATATTTGCCACATACCTCCTAGATGTTCGACATAATTACCATAACTTTGAAGCACCCAACTTCAACATAAAATTCAATACCCTTTTATTTTGGTGTCGCGTTTGTGTGTATATATGTACATACGTAAGAAAAAAAAAGGTTAATACGAAGAGTGCATTGACCTTGCACTACTACAGATATTGGTGTATGAATATATCCAATTATAATTGGATATATTCAAACCAAAATCGAGAGTGAAACCAACGCGCAGTATAAACCAAAAATATTATCTGATATATATCAATAATTATTGATATATATATCAGATAATGTTTTTGGTTTATACTGCGCGTTGGTTTCACTCTCGATTTTGGTTTTTCCTTTCTTTTTTTCTTTGTAAATAATGTTAACTAGATAAAATTTAATTTAGTTTGTACTTTCATTTTTAAAAAAATCTTATTTTATTTTTTTTTTTTGAAACTCTTTTCATAGAATCTACTAAATCCATATTACGGTTTGCTCTTAATTCATTTTATTACATTTTTTTCTCATAATGAATTTAGTCAACTTTAAATGAGAATATTCTTATCTAAGCAAATGTTGCCTGAATTGATTAGCTTTAATAAAATGTTATCGATTGCTGAAATGCACTAAACATCTTTCATGTTTGATTTCTTGTAGCCGGAACTAGAGATAGGGGAATATTAAGTGGGTCTACCATAGATTTTTCCAATGGATATTGAGTAGACAGGATGGGCGGGCAAAAAGGTTGTGCATTTACCACCTAGCGCACAAACAAACTCCACTTCGAATGGAATCAAATTCTTTCCTCTTTACCTGCTTACTATCTTCTTTTTGTTTTTCTTCGATACTGATATCATCCAGTCAAGCACACGATTTCTTAAAAATAAAATTTTATGGTAGCGAAACAGGAATGTGTGAAGGCAAGATCCCACCCTAACGACGAGCAAGTAGGCCGGAAAACATGCGTGCTTCAGCCATCCATTCGTCCTAAAAATACGTTTTTCGTTTATGTTTCTGACCCAGTTAGAATTCGACCGTTGTATGCTACAACTTATATTTATTTTAAATCTACATTTAAATATTTTATTCAGATATTTAAAAATGAAAAATATTCTTTAATATTACAGATTTGGTTATTTACATTTCTATAAATAATTTGTCACGTTTTAGGCTCTTTTGTTTGTCATAACTCGAGAACCACTAGTACGAATAAGCTGAAACAAATTTAAAAAATAAAAAGTTACAATTCCTTTAATGTGTTCATACAACGTTTCGCTATGAATATGAAGCGGAATGTTTATTTTCATGAAAAATAATAATAATAATAATAATGTAAAACAATAAAACTAAATAATTATTTAAACTTTTTTTTTAATTGATAGTATGGAGTCTTACCTTTCATTTTATTATAGCGGGAGCACCTAGCACGACCGAGCAGCATTTTTTTCCAAGGAAGTTTGCAATCACGGCACATTATAGAACAAATTTTATTTTATCATATATTTTAAACCATATGAGCGGAATTAATATTTTTTTTAAATACACAGAAAAGGTTGTATTTGAAAAAAATCACTATTTAAATCATAGCAATAAAATTATCTTACGTACAAATACTATAGAAGTGCATAAACAGTTTTCAATATTTTGGACCAAAATTTACCTGTTTTCATCATTTCAAAGACAAAAAAACGTTTTTTTGGGATACAATTTATGGATTCTACATACTGAATCAATTTTCTACAAAACTGCATCATTACATTTTTAAATTTTGATGTGTCGAAAAAATGACTTACTGCATAAAAAATCCCACTGTGCGCCGCACAGCTATGAAACGCACATATTACATCCAATCTCGGGGACATTTGGCACATTTCATTGGGATTGATCAGTAACTGAAAATAGCCTACACAACAGTGTGCTTTAGGGTAAAAATGTCAAGAAATCGGAACATTTGTAAAAGGTATCGATGCCGAAAATGTATCAAAAAAGTATTATTGTATCATCTTTTGCAACCTTGATTTGAGGTGGCCGAAAATAATATTAAGAACCCGGTTCATGACTTCAAGAAGCCCAAATTCCTAGTTTCAGTTGGCTCATCTGCACATCCAGTAAAGCCGACTTTTGATGTTTGCATTTTTTTATACCCTTAACGAAAGAGAATATTAAATTTGTCATTCTATTTGCAGCACCACGAAATATTGATCATAGACCCTATAAAGTATATAATCTTGATTATCGTAAAATTCTGAGACGATCTAGCCATGTCCGTGTTTGTTGAAAGCACGATATCGTTCAAACGGATCAGCCTAGTATTCAGAAATTTTGCATGATGCAGGCTTATGGTCACAAGCTGTTTGGGATTGTAAATGGGCGAAATCGGCACAGGGAGAAAAAGTATTTACCTTTTAAAATACCTCAAAAAACAGCTAAGCTCCTGAAAAGTTAGGCACAAGTGGCCTGCATTGCCAAAAACGTGCGATTAATAGCCAATATGGACATATGGGTAATAAAATTAAAGCAAATTATGCTAAATTTTTCGCGCTTTATTATCGTATAGTGGAGGATACATGAGGATCAGAAATTAATTTGTTTTTTAGTTTGAATGTGTATAAGTATTTTACCTCTCATTTCGTGGAACTAAGATTTTAATGTGATGTTTGTAACTTTTCTTATTAAATTTAAAAGTATTGTTTTAATAAAATGAGAAATAAATGAGCCTTTTTGTGCTACTTTTTGAAATTTAGCAACGGTAACCCTGACGCTGTCGTCTGTCTAGGCTATAGTTCGGCCACCGGCATACACCACTAAAGCGCAAAAATGGTCCGTTTGCCCTTTTGGCCCATACGTACGTCCCAAAAATACTCTATATTTGGATCCGTAGGAATATTTGCTTTGAGTACCCATATGCGCATGTTGACTTTTAATCATCAGTTTAAACCTTGCAGAACGTTTCTTTGGTTCACATGACCACAATGTCTAGCATTTATGTTTGTTTAAGGTATTTAGTGCGTTTTAATTAACAGTACTGATTTTAACCATTATTCGTACGTGCAGTGTCATTTATTTTATCCAGAAGCCAATACATATAGCATAAAAGTAATAAGGACCAGCTATACGGATCGGGTCCAGCAAGTCTGAATTAAATATAAATTTTTACTCATTTTGAATTGAATAATTTAAATAACACTCAATAATTCTGAACTTATATTTATTTTAAATCTACATTTAAATATTTTATTCAGATATTTAAAAATGAAAAATATTCTTTAATATTACAGATTAGGTTATTTTCATTTCTATAAATAATAATATATATTTGTTCATTATTGTGTCATAGTATTTACATATGTTTTGAGAAAACAAAAATTAAGAAAAAACCGTATTTTATTAGCAAAGCTTTGAGAATCGCTGTTTTTATCGCCGAATATTAAGCCATATTTTTTTTAATAAAATGAACTTACGAGATATTTGCGACTTTTTTTTTAAAAATATCCTTTTTGTGCCACTTTTTTTTTTAAAAAATAATCCCCTTTTTGTGCGACTTTGCGAAAATTTGCTTTGAATTTTGCTTCAGTTTTAACCTTGCGGGAAGTTTCTTCGGGTCAAATGACTACAATGTCCAGCATTTATGATCTTTTAAGGTATTCAGTGCGTTTCAACTAACAGTACTGATTTTAACCATTATTCGTAAACAAAAATTATGTGCAGTGTCATTTAATTTATTTAGAAGGTAATACATATAGTATTAAAGTAATAAGGACCAGCTACACGGATCCAGCAAGTCTGAATTAAATATAAATTTTTACTCATTTTGAATTAATTGATTTAAATAACATTTAATAATTCTGAACTAATATTTATTTTAAATCAATATTTAAATATTTTGTTTAGATATTTAGAAATGAAAAATATTATATATATATTACAGATTTGGTTATCTACATTTCGTTAAATAATAATATATATTTGTTCATTATTGTGTGACGCAATTTACATAAGTTTTAAGAAAGAAAAATTAAGAATAATTCGCATTTCCTTAGCAACTGTTTTTAATACCATTTTATTACCAAACGTTAAGCAATAATTTGTTCACATACTTAATAGAAATGTATTGATACAAACATATATAAATGTTACTTTGTCAGAAATTAAGTTTAGTGAAAAGTTAATGAAACAATGTTATTTTTTCGGACACACATCGTTTGCAGTGGGTAAGTCTTCAAAGTTGAAAATTTTTCGCAAACTACTAGTCCGATCGGGATGGCATTTAGAAATTTATCTACACGCACAATGTAAATTAACCCGCCGTGCGTCAAGAAATGGATCTTTTGACCAGACATAAAAAACCAATATAAAGTATTGCCATAAAATTATCGATATATGTTAATATTAAAAATTTATTCCGTTGGTAGTAGGATCTCAAAATTTAATTCGAGGTAAAAACCGTCGCAATACTCCATCAATTAACAGAGTTTATAAGAGTTTAAAATTGGTTTAGAGTGATGAATTTTTTTTTCATAGCTTTTTAACAAGAGCAGTTTTCACGTAAAAGTGCACATTACAGGAACATAGAGAAAAAATGGAAAAACATTGAGGGCGTGACGGCACTTCTTGAAGTCTTGTCTACCGAAACGATAACTTTTTAATACAACCTTATATCGAGTACATTTTGAGAAAAATAGGATTTTTGTTTTATACCACACCGGGTTAATTCAAAACGACATTTTTGGAAGCAATTAAGGATTTAATTTTTAAATTTGGAGCCCCGCCCATTTCAAATGGGGCGTGTCTGACTTTTTTTCTTTTATTTAACTAAGCGGCTACAGGGTTTTCGTTGGAAAAAAAATAATTTGATTCATTCGTTAAAAAAAACCGTTGAAAGCGTGAGCTTTCATTTTGTAGTCAGGGTTAAACAATTTAACTCAGCTAAATAATGACAACAACAATCCGACACCTGCTTAAAAACCCTGGTGATACGTCTTTTTTGGTTATCAATTGTGAAACAAAAGGCAACATTAATGAAAATTATGAGGGACATTACAAAAATCCCACAATATCCCATCAATTAGAGTTCATTATAATAAAACAATTGGACAATTTGTTAAGATCGGCTGAGCCAAAGTAGACCCATGGTCTAAGGCTATCATTTGGCCAATATGTTAAATTATGGCCATATTTGTATTCTTTAAGTATTTTCAATGTATTTGACTTAGAGGACATATTTATGGGACACACATTTTTAAAAATGTGCCTTTCTTAAAAAAAATATTCACTTAAAAGAAACAATACAATAGGCATCGCGCAATTTGTTTAGTTTGTACAATTGCGTTTCTATGAATTTGTTCATTAAATGACACATTTGTTGTTACGTCGTGTTAGATATTGCCTACAAGAAAGAGAATTTTGTATATTTAAGTTTACATTTTTCGGATATATGTATTTTATGATATTTTAACATATTTAATCAAAAACACGATTTTGTGATTTTCGATGTTTTGTAATTTTGGATTTTAGGTGACGATAGGGTACATATGTATATACAGAGGCCTATGGCTTTTAATATGTATATGCAAGTAGCTAACCGAAAAATCAATACGATTATTGCTTGCTGTCAAATGTACATATACAGGGTGATTCATTCACTACTGGACAAACCTGTGTATTTCTTGGCTCATTTCATGATAATATGTCTATCTACATCCATACCCTAAAATGTAAGGAGGAAAAATAGCAGCGGTTGAAACGTTTTCGGATTAGTGGTCAGAGGGTACTAGGGTAAAATTGCTAAGTTTTGAACCAGTGGCCGGAGGTCCTTCCGTGGTTGGAGGTCCTACCGTTCCATATCATATTTTCATGAAATGAGCCAAGGAATACGGTGGTGAAATTTTCCAGTCGTGAATGAATCACCCTGTAGATATGTATGTATGTAATATAAATATGTATAGATTTTACTCGAAAAAATGTAACATTGGACAATATGAACTTGTCGACCATCAACATGGAATGATCTAGGCGAGAAATAATATGGGCGTAAAATATAAAAATTTAAATAATTAATCCTAGATTGCATCTACTGTAAGTTGTCATTCACACCTTGTAGAACATCAAAGCATACGCCACAAACACGTACTGGTTTATTAATACCAAATTTCAGGATGGGAACATCGTTATTAGAACATTTTGAGCACAACACGCGTCCGCAATGACGACTAGTAAAATATTAAAATAAAGACAAAAGTAAAATTAAATAACCAGTTGGGTAAGAAGAAGAATATGTTTGTTGAAACACTTTGTTTTTAATAACATGCGATTAAAAATGGATGAACTTACCAGTGATGTTTTCGCATTGTAAGGGAAAATTTGGTGTTACATTCTTGGCAAAGATCCGACTCCGACCAGGGCGATTCTTGTGGCAATTGATCAAGTAACTTGTGTAACAACTGGTCTGTGGCTAATTTAAAACTGAATATGCTAATACCATCACGATTTTCGGTTCCGAGACAAGCTCCATTTTTCACAAGCGATTTGCAGAGTGGAGCTTGACCTCGCATAAACGCCAATAGTAAGGGTGTATTGCCATCCATATCTGGAGCATTAAGAGGATATTTTGGCATACATTCAATAAAAAGGTCGCAAATAGCAGCTGCGTTATTGTCTTCGCCAGTCCGACAAAGCTCATGAAGAGGATTGCGTACTTTATTGTTAACAGTCTCTGCATTTATGCTAGATTCAGTTAAAAGCTCACGAACAATAGATATGTGGCCACATCGAACTGCTATGTGCAAAGCGTTGTTACCTTCTCCATCTACTGCATCGTAATCGGAGCCATTCTGTAGCAGGGCAGAAACGGCAGGTAAGTTGCAGCGTTCAGCTGCGATATGAAGCGGTGTTTTTTGCACGGCATCTCTTTCATTAATGCGAGCATCAGCCAATATAAGGTTTCTTGTTATCATTTCTATGCGCGATGTTGCTGCGAGATGTAATGGAGTCCATTGATTTGCGTCGTGAACTCGAGAGTTAACATCAACCTGTATAGCTAGCAAAAATAGTACACTTTCAAGATCGTCCTTCATAATGGCTAGATGTAGAAAATTTCTTCCCCTGGAGTCCATTTGTTCTGCCGCATTGGGCAAGCGATTAATTATCCTTTGCGCTGCTCTGTGGTTTCGTATTGTTAACGCTGCTGCGAACGGCGTGTTACCACATTTGTCTCGTACTTTTAAATCGATGCCCGGATGACAAAGAAGAATCGAAATTATTTCCTCGTGTTGATTTTCAATTGCCACATGGATTGGTGTTTTATTTCCAGCATCCAAAGCATTTACGTTTGCACCGTGATCGATTAAAGTTTGAAGGACTTTAACGAGACCCCACTGTGCACACAAGTGCAATGGCGAAGCTTTATCTGCTGCTTCATCGCCGTTTGGACCCGGCTGTCTAGGTGAATCAAGATCACTCTGACTACGAATGAGGAATATAGCCACTGTCTCCTTATTTTCGTCAATTGCCCGGTGCAATAATGTTTGCTGGCAACCATCAGGACCTGGACTCCAGCAGTCCGTATCCACGCCGTGTCGTACTAAAACTTGAGCAACATCTTCGTATTCTAGTTCAAGTGCAGTCCACAAAGGTGCATCGCCTTTGTTGTTAGGCGCGCTTAATGCTACTCCCCGAGTACATAAAGCATCTACAACCTGCGACATGCGACAGTGAATAGCAATTTGTAGAGGAGACTCCTGCTCTCCAGTTAACGCATTCATATCAGCACCTTGTTGCAGTAAAAACACGGCCGTCTCCGAGTCGTGATTTAAAATTGCCTGATGCAACAGAGTCATATCCTGACCATTTCGGGCATTGACATTTGCTCCACCACGTATTAAAATAGGGACAAGTTCTGTTCGATTTAAAAGTAAACTCAAACTCAATGGGGAGTCGCCCCTAGCATCTTTAGTATTAAAGTTAGGTATTTCAAGTTTCTTGCTGTTATTAGTAGATTCACGTTCTATACAATTCATTGTGAATCTCACAAAGGCTTCTATAACCGCAGGGGCATTCGACTCTACAGCAACATGTAATGCAGATTTTTGCTCGGCCACACTTGATTGTATATTTGCCGAAGCTCCGGCATTTAGTAATTTTTCGGTCAGTTTTTCTAGTTTTCTTTCGGCAGCTATATGCAGAGCTGTAAAACCTCGGCAATTAACATGATTCAGATCTGCATAATCTGTTAAAAAAACCGCAGCGTTTTCCAGGCACTTGTTGGCCAACACCTGTAATAAGTTGTCATGGCTTTTTGACTTTAAAGGATTGACCCTAGCTCCCATTTCAATTAATCTTGTTGCCAGTTTTAAACCAGTTTTTGTCGCTTGCGCCAAACTCAATTCCAGACAACACTTTTCATCGTTTGTACGCAAATTAATGTCAATATTTGGTACTGCCAATAAAAGATTCTGCATGTCAAAATTTGAAGATTCAATAGCCAAATGCAAAGGAGTCTTGCCCAAAAGGTTTTGCATATTCACATTTGGTTTCATTGTCAACATGGTTTTGCCAACATCCAACATGTTAGAATAGATTTCTGGATCGGTATTTTGCGAACTATAGGCACATACCACATGCAGAGCAGTATCGGCTGATGATCTTCAAATTCGATTAGTGTGAGAAATTAAAAAAATAATCATTAACCATTTTTACCGATTAAAATTCAATATACCTTGATGTTAGGTCTAAATTACAGTTACGCTCTAACAAAAAAATAGCTGAAAATGAATCACCACGCTTCACCGCATTTAAAAGACTTGTTAAACCCTAAAATAAAAATCAATATCAAATTGCAATAAAATTATACTAAATAAGCAAAAGGGAAAACAACCTCGCCATCATACGCATCAATGTTAGCAGCCCCATTAGTTACGAGCGTTTGAGCAATCGGCAAACATTTTCTCATCAGTGCCATTTCCAGGGGTAAAAGGCCTTGTTCGCCAACGCTATTCACCAATTCGGATAACTAAAAATTTTAAATATACGATAATGTAAAAGAAATGTAAGTAATAACAAAAATATCAATGCCCAAAATTTGAAAAATATTAATTTGAATTTAAACATAGATTTTCGTCTTGAGGCTAATAATTAAGTAAATTTAACATTCATTCGCGCTCTGTCGGCACTTCATCTTTGATAAGAATTATATCAGGATTCTGAAGTGCAAGACATTCCAAACTTTTTTACATATCTACTTTAATACCTAATTTAAAGTCAGTTATTGATCAAATATTGATTCTGCTACGTACCCTTTTCCGGTGTCATTTTCCAGGATATTGGATTGAAATAGGCGCGGCTATTCAACCCGTAACACCTTTCAGGATACCACAACTAATTATTATTACCAAAATATTTTAATTTTATAAATCGCATAATCAAAATAAGGATTTTATTGACATCAAAAATATAAACCCAAGGTGGCACAAGTTTAATTCTGTGTACATAAATGAATTTAAATACTCGTATTCCTACAAAAATACGTTTTTTGTCCTGTCCTTTCAGGTACTACTTGTAATTGGCTACAAAAAGAACTTGAAAATTTCCGTCTGCTGAAACACGAAACATCAGTCGACGGAACGGTTTTATGCTAAGTTAAGTAAAAACAATTGCATAGGTATCGAAAATAATCAAAATCCCTAAAAAAAATCATAAAAACAAATATCCTTCTATGTTTGTCCTTAAAACAAACAAAAAAAAACAATTGTAAAATGAAAAAAATGTGTACTTTACATAAATGTTTCCTTGAGTAGATTTATTCTGACTCAATTTGGAGAAGAGTTGTAAGTGAGTATTTATTTAATACTAAAGATAAAAGAAGATTTAAAAATCCGAAGAAGACCTTAAAAGGTCTTCTTCGGTCTAGTAATGATTCATACTAATTTGAAATGTGTTCGCTTAGGACTATACTTATATATACAAAAATTCTTATCAAGCGAACCACATTGGGCTTATTCTTTTGAGGCAGCGATAAATAGTTTTCATGTGTGGGCTGTTGCACTTATCAACATTATCGCCTTGTGCGTTAATTAGATTGTACATTCTGTGGATTGTGCGTTCAACACTTATCTCTAATAACACAGTACAACAGCCAAGTCAGGGTGATGGTACTAGGTCAGTATATTAAAACCCTCAAAGGGTTTTGCGTTCGTATGTGCCAGTTTTTTTATGACCTTTTACATTTTTTCCTTATCTTGATGTTTTTTCGCTTAGTTGTAAAATGTTGGCAAAAACGTAGTTTGACATAACTCGAGAACGACTAGTTCGATTTTGCTGAAATAAATTGAGAAAAATTAATAATTACATTTTCTTTAATCCATTAATATACTGTTTCTCTACCAAATCAACATTTTTGCAATTAGAAATAAATTTATGAAGAAAATTTTGCCAAAAAAAAATTTTTTTTTTTTAAAACATATAAATCCCAAACGGAAAAACGTGTAGAGTCTTATAACTTTCACGTAAAGTCACCACAACCTATAAACAAAATGCGACATAGATCATAGAAATCGATTAACGCGTTCTGCTTTTATTCAAAATTAAGTAAAGGTATGAATTTCAAAAATTTGCTCGAGATATGCTCAAAATTCATTGGAAAAAAGGTTGATGACTTTTTTATGATTCTCAGAATTAAAAAAAAGAGTAATAAACAAAAGGTTATTACATTTTTATGGTTACTGTAACAAACTAAAAAACGGTCATAAATGTGTGTGAACAATTAAAAGGAAAAATGCAAGGGCACTTTTGTAATTATTTGGATTTTTTCTGTTGGTTACCTGGCATGATTTTTTTTACACGAATTCCACCCACATTCATGAGTGGTCATGTTTTAGAACGTTGCAAGATGCGCCAATTCATAAGTACCTGTCGGTTAAATATTGAAAAATATGAAAATGAAATAGTATAAAAAGGTGTTCATTGTTCGTTTTTTGTCATTAAACAAGTGCCGACGAACGCGAAGAGAACAAGTATTTTCCCTCCAGTTTTTTAAAAGTGAATAGAATATGGAACTGTGCAAGCCAGATATAAATAGCTTCTGCTACTGCTGTGGTCAATATGTCTCAACACATAAAAAAATGGGAAATTTCAGTGCTGCTTTTGTTCAAATATACGAGATGTACTTCAACCAAAATGTTATACTGAACAAAAATTGGGTACCAAATGTGGTGTGTAAAAGCTGCTACAACCGTCTAATGGATTGGAAAAATAGAAGTCGTGAAACTATGCCATTCGGTATCCCAATGACTTGGACTAATCCTGGCGAAGGTCACAATCCATTGAATTGCTATGTATGTGCGAATAAAGGAGCCGCAAAAAGGATAAGAAAATCGTATAATTACGTTGGTGTTGCAAGTGCCGCAACACCATTGCCTCATTCGGACCACATTCCTGTGCCAAAAGCTTCTAGCCCAGATATTGTATCTTCTATGACCAAGTTTTGCAGCAGCATACGGTTTAAGTGATGATACCTCATATAATCCCGAACCATCTGTGTCCAATGAGCCTATTTTAGTAAATCAAAATAGCCTTGATTCAATTGTTGCCAAATTGGAACTAACACAGCATAAATCAGAAGAACTGGCTTCTTTTATGAAATCAAACAATCTTTTGGCACCCGGTGTGAAAGTCACAGCTTATCGAAGTCGTCAGGCAACACTCCAAACTTTATTCCTTGTGAATGATGAAAAAACTTCTGCATATTGCCCGGATGTAGGAAAATTGATGGACGCAATGGAAATAAAATATGCAGCAGATGACTGGAGGCTATTTATTGACAGTTCAAAACTCAGCTTGAAGGCGGTTTTACTGCATAAGACCAATAAAAAACCTTCAGTTCCAATCGCCTATAGTACAGAAAAGAAAGAAACATATGATGCACTGGAAAATATTTTAAAAATGGTTAACTACGCCAAGCATATGTGGCGCATATGCTGCGATTTAAAAGTTGTAGCAATGCTTTGCGGCCTTCAAAGCGGCTATATAAAATATATGTGCTTTTTGTGCGATTGGGACACACGATTTTCCGGTGACCAATATGCATGCCACGGATGGAAACTCAGAGAGTTACTCAGCAGGTTACAAACGGCCAATATTATTCGTGAGCCTCTAGTGCCGAAGGAGAATATATTGCTGCCTCCACTGCATATTAAACTTGGAATTGTTAAGAATTTCATCAAAACTGTCGCCAAAAGAGATGAAGTTTTCTTGTGTTTAAAACTAATTTACCCGAGACTCAGCGAAAGTAAAATTAAAGAAGGTAAATTATAATATCACATTCATTTCCCATGATTTTCCATCTTAACAACTTCATTTTTTCCAATCAGGCGTACTAAATGGTCCAGATATACGAAAGCTGATTAAAAGTGGCGCATTCAACAATATTTTGATTGTCGCTGAATTGGACGCATGGCAGGCAACCAAAGAAGTAATAGAAGGATTGTTGGGAAAGCATCGTTCTACCAACTACGATGTTTCTGTCGCAAGGATGTTAAGATCGTTCTCGGAAATTGGTGTCCACATGTCCTTGAAAATCCATTATTTACATCATCATCTGGACTACTTCAGCAAACAATTGGCTACCGAATCTATTGAACAAGGCGAACGCTATCATCAAGTTGCTATGCCATTTGAAATGAGATATAGAGGGAAAAAGTCGCCGAGTGCAATACTTGCGGAAATTTGCTGGTGGAGTAAGCTTGTGTGCCAAGACAAGGATGATCCTGATGATAAAGAAATTTCAGTAGGTGCAGAAGGGCCAGCAGTGGAGTCACACATTGACATTATGTGTGGTTCAGAAACTGATGACAGCAATGAATGCGATGCCACTAGTCCCGAACAACCACCATCGAAAAAGTCTAGGCAATATTTATTAAAATAAATAAAAATTAATAAATAAAAATAAAAAATTATAAAAATTTTTACTTTATTTTTTTAGTAGTTTATGGCCAGAAGTCTGGAGTTATTGGGGAAATTTTATAAAAAAAGGCGATAAATGACACTTTTTTGAATAAAAACATATATCAATATTCTTGTCAAAATGGGATACCTTCACTTAATTGTAAATAAAAGCAGAACGCGTTAATCGATTTCTATGATCTATGTAGCATTTTGTTTATAGGTTATAAGACTCTACACGTTTTTCCGTATGGGATTTATATGTTTTAAAAAATTGTTTTGGCAAAATTTTCTTCATAAATTTACTTCTAATTGCAAAAATGTTGATTTGGTAGAGAAACAGTATATTAATGGATTAAAGAAAATGTAATTATTAATTTTTCTCAATTTATTTCAGCAAAATCGAACTAGTCGTTCTCGAGTTATGTCAAACTACGTTATTGCCAACATTTTACAACTAAGCGAAAAAACATCAAGATAAGGAAAAAATGTAAAAGGTCATAAAAAAATACTGGCACATACGAACCTAGTACCATCACCCTGACTTGGAATTTCTCACCCCCCAGACAATAACCCCAAAAATGTTCCCCTGTGTAATAGAATATAATTGCAGGCTGACGGACAATTCGATGTTTATCCTCGCTCTTTGAACAACAATATAAAAAAACGCATTAGGGACTGGCCAAGAGATTCTGTAGGGAAAATATTTCACTTTAATAAAAAAAATTAAAAGGTCGCGAGAAGATGTTGTTGCCCCTCCAGGGCTTTCCAACAGTATAATTAAAAAACCAAAATCAAAAATTTCTATCCCCTTTAAACAGAAGACGAAGGCGACGATGACATATCGACGCCTCCGAACCATAGTATGCTAAGTCGACTTAGCATGTTTTAAAGTTCTTTACGTTTTTAGATTCTACGGTCCTTAATTTAAATTCTCTGAAATTTTGATAATCATCGGCCAATCCAAACAAAAGTTATAAGCAAAAATGTACTTAGCATGGGACTTAAGATTTAAGAAACTTCCATACCATTATGTGTTAAGTACACTTAGCATATTTCGGCTTGGAACTTTTTGAATTATTTCGGATGCTAAGTAGACTTAGCATACTACAACACGGACTTTTTTTATGACGTGTTCGCTATGTATACTTGGCATTGTCGTTATTTTATTTTTAGTGTTTCTAAGTTCACTTAGCATGCTTTTCCCCGAACTTCAAAAAGTAGTTTGTGTGTGTAAGTATACATAGCATACTATAGTTTGGAAAAAATAGTCGACTGATAAAGAACGAAAATTTTCACATTTTTACAAATGATATGAGTTCGATTGCGCGGAAAAAGCTGAAATTGGCACAAAATATGTCAAAAGGTAATATTTATTTATATTTAGTTTTATATTATGTTATTAATCTGATTTCGCTTCTAAAAAGGAGAAGTAATAACTACAGAGACCATGCTAAGTAACAAAGAGGAAAATAAAGGTAAGCAATTTAAGAAGACATTAGTTCTCGCGTTTATAAAATATCATTATTATTATTTCAATTGGTTTATTACAATAGAAAATGCACTGAAAGATATTCTTGTAGACGATTTGGTGACACCTCAGTTGGTACGTGATATATCACATGGAATATCGACCAATGAAGAAGGTCAGAATAGTGATCACAGTTCACTAGGTATGTATTATTGTTTGTTATTTAAAATAAATTATAATAAAAATGAATTACATTTTTAGAACCATTCCCCGGGAGTTCAAGCGAATATGACGCATTAAATGATTCTGAGTCATCATCTGACACAGAGTCAACTCCGGCGTTCAGTTCCATCAAACCGAAATTCGCAAAAACAAAATCGAATCCCCCAGAGTTGAATACATCACCTGAGAAAGTATCTTCTAAGAGACAAAAACGGTTAACTGAATGGAAAAAAAATAAGGCAAAATTTTTAAGAAACCAGGGTAAGGAGTATATTAATGTAAACGGTGAGTTCCAGCAAAAAAAGAATTGAAAAAGGGTTGTGGAGACTTCTGCAGAATGAAATGCACACAAAGAATATCAGAAGAAAATAGAATGCAGATTTTTCAAAATTTTTATAAAATTGGCAATCAAAACCTTCAGTGGGCCTATATTTCGAATTTAATAACATGCTATAAAAAAAAGGTATGCAGAAACAGTGAAAATTCCCGTAAAACAGAGTCTAGAAAGTACTTTCTTACTTATGGTAAAGATAATAAAGAAATAAGAGAACCAGTATGCAAACCTATGTTCTTGAATACATTGTCAATAACCCACCAGAAAGTCGAGACTGTTAGACGCAAAATGCATGCTAATGCAGGATTTATATCACCTGACAAAAGAGGAAAGCGCCCTTTTTCAAATGAACATCTAAACAGAATAAACGAAATAGTAATAATTAACGTAAACGAGTTCCCATTAGTGGAATCTCACTACTGTCGCCAGCGAGTACAAAAAAAGTACATAGATGGTGAAATATCATATGTAGCGCAAATGTACCGATTGTACGAAACATGGTTCTCTGAAAACAGTTATGATTTAAAATTAAAAGCGACCATACGGCAATATCGCGACACCTTTAATAAATCTTTTGACATATCATTTTATATTCCAAAGAAGGATCAGTGCGATTTATGTGAAAAGCTCAAAAACTCGGATGATCATGAAAAGGGTCTTATGGAAACTGAATATAATCTCCATATATTTTCCAAACAAAAATCTAGAGAGTTAAAATATATTGACAAACAAGAGAGTATCGATAACAATAATGTCATCACAGCAACCTTTGATTTTCAAAAAATTCTTTCATCACCTTGCGCTGAAGTGAGCACATTTTACTACAAAAGAAAGTTACATGCTTACAACTTCACAGTATTTGAGCTCAACTCCAATCGTGCATCTTGTTATGTTTGGGATGAGACAGTTGCAAAAAAAGGAGCAGTAGAAGTGGCGACCTGTCTATTTCGATTCATATCAACAAAACATGAAACTTCCGGTATTACAAAGTTCAATTTCTGGTCCGATAACTGTGGTGGACAAAACAAAAACAAAATTATATTCTCATTTTATATATGGATAGCACAAAAACTACATGTCGATATCAGTCACAAATTTCTCGAAAAAGGCCATACACAGAATGAAGGCGATAGTGTTCATGCACTTATTGAGAAATGCAAGAAAAATAAACGTATATATACGCCAATGGAATGGTACTCTGTAATAAGAAATGCCAAGAAGACAAAATCATTGTATGACGTTATTGAAATGGAAAATGAAGATTTTTTAGATTTCAAGCAATTTGCATCAATTACAAATTGGACGAAAAATACAAAAAATGAAAAAGTAAGCCTATCAAAGATCAAGCAGATCAAAGTGTCGAAGGATCAAAACTATATTTTTTTTACAAACATCAATTCGATGATGATTTTAAAGAAATCAAAGTATATGATGAAAACAAAAAGTGCAGAAAAAAGAGAAATGTCCCTCAAGACATACCGAAGGCATATACGTCTACATTTGGTATAACGGAAGAAAAACATAAAGATCTCCTATATATGTGCGACCAAAACTAAGTTCCAAAAGTTCACCAACGCTTCTACAGAGAACTAAATAGCGCTGTTGGAAAGGAATATGTAGTCACGTCAGACAATGACGATTAAATATAATAAAAATAAATTCAATTTTAAGTGAATTGAATTATTTTTTATTTAATTTTAATTTTTTTATAAATTAAAATACATATGTGTTTATGTTTTATGGAAATTTCATTTTAACATATCTTTGAATGGCCATTACTTAACTCATTTTCATTTGTTTAATGTACTTATAAATGGATGTTATTAAACTTGAACTGAATTAATATGTATTATTTTACCCTTTGTCTTATCAATAAAAATTTAAAAAACTATTATAAATTGTTTGATTTTTTTTAATTATATATTATAATCTTAGTTCGTCTAAGTATAATGACAATAAAATGTATCACCATTTTGTTCAAAACCAGAACATGCTATGTATACTTAGACGACTAATCAGAGTAGAAAGGTCCGTAACAAAACATGCTAAGTCGACTTAGCCGACTACTTTTGAAATGTTTGTCCATGCTAAAGTATTCTAAGTCGTTTTTAGCTATAATCTGCTAGAAAAATGTTAAATTTAGAAGTGCCACCAAAGTTATTTTTAAATTTCGTTAAAATCAGTAAAACACTCAATGTTCTATCTCACACCACTCCCGAGATAACGCCTGTAAACTTTGAGAGCTTCTCCTGAAAAACTCACTTTTCAGACTTAGCATACTATTCTTCGGAGGCGTCGATATGTGACGACACAATTGTCGATAATGCTGTCAGAACAAAGATACCACTAATAACTATACTCAAGTGCAAAATTGAGCAAGTACATGCAATTTGTAGGATATTGAAAATCACTTATTATTCAATTAGAAAGATTTCGATAGGCTTGAAGCTATTTTTAACTAAAAATGATAATGCTTATTTGGTATGTGATCCCTTAACCAAAAAGTTCGGATTGAAATATTTTACATATCTTCCTACAAATGAAAAGCCTTATACGGCAGTGTTACTACGATTAGATAAATCCGATCCATCCGAACATCGTAGAACAGCAAGGCAAATATCCGAATACAACAACAGGTCAAACTTTAATAAAATGTTTTCAAATACATTGAGTCAACATGATGGCCATAACGTAAATACATGGAATGGTATTCAGAATAATGCTAAGAATGCCACAAACGGCAACTTTTTCACGATAGAAGAAATGAAATGTTTACCATTTGAACTGATTTCAAATCTAGCAATGTATATGTAAAGCGGATCAATTCGAAGTGATCACCAGTTTAGCGTGTAAATTTTTATATTGAACAATATCATGGAATGATATAGGCTTTTCCACTGTTTGGACAATCACAACTACGATATTTGCCTACTTAATGAAAAATGACTAACCGAAAATGTATCTATAAAGAACGCCAGAGGAGGTGGAGTAGCAGTCCTTATCCGGAAAATACTCAACACCAATTGTTACCACCGCAAATACATCACTTATTGAAAACATTGGAATTAAAATTCGAGTTTGTAAATATATACTCCTGTTATTTTCTAGGAGGCTTAGAAATGAATCCATCACGAAAACGATTATTTTCGTCTGTCTTCGCAAACTGACAAGAAATTGTAATAAATTTATATTAGGTGGAGACTTAAATTGCAGGCACTCTTACTGGGGATATCGGAGAAATGATGCGTGGGGCAACATATTATACCAACAATTTCTGCTAAACCAAACCCAAATATTGTTTTCAGTGGATAGCACATATAAGTAACATCTACACCATCATTTTATAAAACATGACACTTCGATTTTATGTTCTGATGTTTACTCGAACAACATTATAAGAAATCTACAGTTAGGGTTTACTATTCTACAAAACTATTTCAATAAATGGAGAATTCTTATAAATCCAGATAAAAATGAGGCAATATATTTTCCACAAAAAAAAGTGTGCGCCATGATATCGATCTTTATGCTACCTGAAATTGTAGCCCGTAATCTTGACGACACTTGGTTGCAACCGAACGGTGCCACTTGCTTACAGCTGCTCAAACAATGGAGATATTAAAAGGTCATTTCGAAAAGCAGCTAATTTCCCGTTTTGGACAGGTGAGTTAGCCGCCTAGACGCTGGACGCTCAGAATTGGAACCCTGAGGCGTAGTTGCGGCCAACATTTGAAGGTAATTATTTTCAAAAAATAAATGCCATAAAATGTTCCAATAATGATTCCACTCTTGATTTGAATTTTTATAATTCACCCTATATTGAGCAGTCATACTCGATTGTAGAATGAACTTTAAAAACCACTTTCCTTATATAGTGGATAAAATAAATTAAATCACGCGGATTATGTAACCTCTAATAAACAAAAAATCTGAACTAAATATCGAAAATAGAAAATTAATCACCAAAGCTATATTTCAACCAATGTTTTACTCTGCTCCAGTATGGTCGTCTTCGGCTAAATGTCACATAAAAACTGCATAAGACTACACTGACTTTCCAACATCAAATTAGTGCAAGGAAAAATAGATCGACTTGAACAAAGCTTTAAGAGAAAATGTGAACAATCTCAATATCTACACGTTAATGAATTAAATTCATCGTAATTTTAAAATGTAACGTAGCCTTGACAACCCTATTCAGAAAGCTTTGCTGCAATGTTATATATACATATATATATATATATATATATATATATATATATATATATATATATATATATATATATATATATATATATATATATATATATATATATATATATATATATATATATATATATATATATATATATATATATATATATATATATATATATATATATATATATATATATATATATATATATATATATATATATATATATATATATATATATATATATATATATATATATATATATATATATATATATATATATATATATATATAACATTGCAGCAAAGCTTTCTGAATAGGGTTGTCACGGACCCGAAATAATGATAAAAGCCGTGTGCAGCCACGAAAATCAATGTCACTTTGCCATTTTGTTAAAAACTTGTCTTCTATTTAAATATAGAAGCAAGAGGTCTTGAGCCGGTTAATCCAACAAACGAGCTAAACAAAAAAATTTTATTTAAAAAAAATTCCCCGGTTTTAAAAAGACGTACCTTCGACTTTTTTTTCCAATTTTTTTGGTAAAGTATAAGTATATAAGTACAATTGGGAAATTAGTACAGCAAGTAGTTTAAATTATTATGAATTATCGATGTTGGTATATTCGTATTCGCAAAAAAAAGTTTTCAGATTAGTATAAAGCTACCTTAGAACTAAATTTTTTGTAAATAGTTTTTCAAAACTGTTAGTTTTTCCTTAAACAGTGAATTAACATATTTTTATATGAAATTCCATCTGGCACACTGCAAACAATTGTAATTTTTTAATTTTGTTGGAAAATTATTTTTCATTTATATTATTTCTCATAAAATTATCTTAAAAATCAAAAATTATTATTCACTTTTGCATTAGCAATAACCTAATTTGGAATATTTGCATTCGCAAAAATTTGTATTTCAAAATTCGCTCTCGCAACAAATATATTTCAACATTCGCTAAACCCAGTTTTTTTACAATCCTAATAGATTTTTGAAATTAAAAATTCAAAAGCCACAACCCCATGGTTAATTTTATATGCCATCATCGCATTCATCATAGTTCGCCTACTCTTAAATGAGAGCAATTTAATAAGATTTAAACTGCTTTCTAAAAAGGTTGAAGGTTGTTCAAGGACATTCAATGTAGATTTCTGAAGCGGAATAATTAAAATTGTTTATGCACGGACTCATATTATGGATCCCAAAATACTAATACATATTCTAAAATTGGTCTGACTAGAAAAATATATAACTGTTTTGTAGTATATGTATCAGTAACGTTTTTGAACAGCGTTTCACAAAGTAAAAGATTATCATTAAACCATAAATGATTTAACCGATATATTTAATTCAAGCCTCATATTTTAATTTAGAAGCCAGAAAAACATAAACTTAAAATTTTTTCTGTTTATTTCCTTAAAACTAAATGACCAGGTGCTTAATAAGTCCAAGTCACCCGGAAGCATGTGCCAGTCCACAAAGCTTGCATAAAAAATAGTTTCACGTCATCAGCAAAAATTAGTAAAATAGAGTTAATTCTAGAATTGGGAAAGTCGTTAATGAATAATAAAATATAATACTTTTCTCAAATAATACTCCTTGTTCCCTTTCAATTAGATAGGAGGAAAGTCTGTAATTGAAACTAATTCCAATTCTAATCCAATTCTGTTTAACTTGAATATTAAGAATATGTGATTTACTTTATCAAATTTGCCTTACTAAAATCAGTATATGAGTATACTTAGTAGGGACATAAATACTGTTACACACGTTTTATGCTGTAAAATAAAACGTACTGAATGTTTTCGGACCAAATATTTTTTAATATATTTATTGATGTATATTGTATCCAAAAATATTCTACTTAATCGAAATGTCCGCCTTCTGCCTTTACACACGCCTTAAGTCTTACTGGCCAATCGTCAATAGCTGCACGAACCTTGTCCATTGGAAAATTGGCTCGAACCAAAACAGTCTTAAGAGATACAATGTTGGGGTATCTTTTGTGACAAACATTGTCCTCTAAAACCGTCCACAATTTGTAATCCAATGGGTTCAAATCTGGACTGCCTGAGAGCCATTCTTCAGAGAAAATGAACGCTGGCAAATTGTTTCGAAGCCAGACCTGGGACGTTTTAGCATTATGCGCCGGCGCAGACTCCTGCTGAAAAGTCCATGGCTGGTTTTGGAACAGGGAATTGTTTAGAAGTTTCACATCAGCTTCCAAAACTGTTTCTTGGTAAACTTTGGCCGATGTTTTGACTCCTTGTTCGCAGAAATGCAGGTCAGTGACCCAATCGTAAGAGACACCCCACCAAACCATGACTGAAACTGGGTGATGACCCTTTTCCACCCTTGGGATCAGTTTAGATGCTTCCTTAGATGACCGCGCATACACTCTATCAATGTGCTTGTAATTTTTTTCCTAAACGGTACAAATTTTTTCATCGGTGAACAACAATTTTCTGTGCAAGTTATTAGCGTGCTTCACCAAAAGACGTTTGCATTTTCCAATCCTATTTTTTTTTAAAGCTGCAGTCAATAATTGTCCGGTACGTCGTTTGAAAGCCCAAAGTCCCAAGTCTTTTTTATTGATATGACTTATGGACTTATGCGTGGTATTCTTCTCACGGGCCATGATTTTCTGTTTTCGGAGCGGATTTCTGTGAATTCTTGATTTAACGGCTTTGATGACATGCGGTGTTCGAACAGAGCGTGGGCGGCCCGACCGGTGGCGGTCTTTTACATCTTCAGTCCCCTCAAACAGTTTTATGCATCGGTAGACGAACATGCGGCTAGTCCTTAGTGGCCGGAGCGTTTTGAAAATATCGCTTTTTTCATTTCACACCTGGAAAGCGCAATTATAGCGATACGGTTCTCATTATCTGACCACTCCACGATAAAAGTTGAAACAATTTTAAAATCCCGTTACAGACTAACGCTATTGAGGTTAGCTTTCAAAACCCATATGACATTAACGGGGTATGTTCAGTTCTACTATTGAAATGGGTGTGTTCAATGTTGTAACAGTATTTATGTCCCCACTAAGTACTTATAAAACGTCTGTTTGCTTGCGAAAAACAAATGCATTTATAACTTCAGAGGAAAACTGGAGTAGATTAGTAATAGCAGAACGAACCTAACGAAATCCGTGTTGTAATGAATGTAGTATAGGGGCCACATTATGTAAAATAAAATTCGTTTCAATTTTTTCAAATAATTTAGGAATTACGCTAAATTTAGCAATCCCCTGTAGTTCGATACATCGAAACAAGTAAGAACTTTTTCATAAATCAGAAAATGATGAATGAATTAAATAATAAAGTTAATACGAGGTTTTCAGAACAGCATTCAATAAAAAATTCGAAATACAATCTGGTCCAAAAGCACTTGTAAGTTAAAGACGATGGAAAAAACTTTGAAAACACAAAGCTGAATCGAAAAACAGCTTACTGGATACTGTAAAATAAAAAAAGAATAAACAACAATCCCTCGGTATTGCAGGGATATGTGTACGATATGTGTTGTGTTTATCCATTTTTTTGTCGTGGGACTGTTCCGATTGGCTGTTCCGAATATTACTGTTCCGAGCCGGAACACAGAGACCTGGAGGTCAGTTCAGTGGGCTTGGCCTACAATTGAAGAAGTGTCGCACGTCATGTGGTCCCTGATAGCAGGCGTGACAAACGTACGGAATGTTAGCATCAATTCATGCCCCATACGAATCGTACCTGATCTGCATGGGCAGAGGCATCCTGTCCATGAAATGGTGGTTAGGATGACTACGGCATGCAGGTACTGCTTAGACAACAAAAAATTGTCACTGCGCACGGTAAGGACCTTCGGAGACACCTTGTTGATGTTCTGAGGGCGACATTCTGGCAAGTCTTCTTCCACTGCGTCGTTGTTGTTGTAACAACAATATATTTATTTTGAAGTCTTGTTCGTCTATGGGGGATCTGCTTCGATATCCAGGTGGAGGAAACGCTCCATTTGAACTGGATGCGTCAACAGAGACCTGGGCGTCAGCTGAGTGGGCTTGGCCGGACAATTGAAGAGGTGCAGTACATCATGTGGTCCCTGATGGCAGGCGGGACAGATGTCCGGAAAGTTAGCATCAATTCGTGCCCAGTAAGCATTGAGGCAGCTGCACCATCCAGATCTCAGCTGCGCCAAAACCACGCGCGTCTGCCGAGGTAGTACTTTCTCCTCAGGTGAAATCTCCGGGGGGTGTTCCCCTAGCACTACATTCACACGGTAGCTGGATACTGCTGCTGTGACATCATCGGCTTGAATGTTGTTCAAACCTGCCTGATTTCGATGATCTAAAGGTTTTCTCTTATACAGCCGGACCTCTCTCTCTAGATCATGAAGATCGTACCTGATCTGCCTGGGTGGAGGCATCCTGTTCAAGAGATGGTGGTAAGGATGACTGCTGCGAAAACACCCTAGCAGGTATTGCTTAGACAACAGGAAATTGTGTCTGCACATGGTAAGGACCTTCGTCTCCTCATGTAGATGGTCCTCAGAAGACATAAGTATATACCCTGTTGATGTTCTAAGGGCGGCATTCTGGCAAGTCTGAATTTTCTTCCACTGTGTCGTACTCACGTTCGCCGACCATACAGGTGCTGCGGAGTTTGCTACAGACCGACCTATCGCTTTGTAAGAGGTCAACAAGGTTTCTTTGTCGGCTCCCCAAGTACTGCCGGCAAGTGACTTGAGGACCTTGTTCCTACTTTTGAGTTTATCGCAGATAGCTGTAGCATGTGCAGAGGACCTAAAAAGGCTGTCCAATGTGACCCCAAGGATTTTGGGGTAGTTGGTGGTCGGGATGTTGACGTCGTCGACTTTCACATTGAGTGACAACCGCACCTCTGCGGTCCAAGCAGTAAACAGTGTGGCTGATGATTTGGAGGCGGATATTTTCATATTCCTCGCAGTGAAGAAACGTGCTAAGTCAGTGAGGTAACAGTTGATTTTCTCGCAAATGTCATCCACTTTAGGTCCTGACGCCAGAATTGTGCAATCGTCAGCGTACGACACAATTTCAACGCCGTCTGGTGGTGCAGGAATTTTAGAGAGGTAGAGGTTAAACAGAGCCAACGTTTCAAACTGGGCGGAAGGGACGTTTCTTCAGTGTCCTCGAACAGAGTGGCATGATTGACCGTGTCGAAGGCTTTTGTAAGGTCAAGAGCTACGAGGACCGTCCTGTCGTTGCTTGTTCTGGTTAAGGCCGCGACTTATACGTGTGGTGATGGCGTGTAAAGCAGTTGTTGTGCTGTGCTGCTTGCGGAATCCATGCTGATGATCAGCACTAGGAAAGTGTTCGATCAGGCTGGGGAGGAGCAGTGCTTCAAGCGTTTTCCTACTGGAGAAAGCGAGGGGATCGGTCTGTACGAATCTCCCTTACTGGTGTCTTTGACTGGCTTCAGTAGCGAGACCACTCTGTCCATTTTCCAGGCATCGGGAACTTCGTGAGTGGCTAGCGACAGATTGAGCTCTTTGATCATGTACTCTACTCCCGGGGTATCCAAGTGCTTTAACATCAGCATTGAGATTCCGTCCGGACTCACCGCCTTTGATGACTTTGCGCTGCGGATGACATGGGCAACTTCGCCAACGGTAAATCGTGGTGGTGTCTCTTCGACTCGGAGAGCGCGGATACGTAGCAATACTTTTTACCTTTTCGCCTTATCACTCTCTGGGTGCTCAATAAAAAGCCGGTTAAAATAACACGCGCACCGCTTCGGATCTGTCACTGTTCTATCACCGAGCGTGACAGCTGTCCCATCATCCTTCCTTACAGGGTTAGAGAGTGATTTGACCGTTGCCCACAACTTACCAATTCCGGAACTCAAGTTGCACTGCTTTAAATGGTCTAGCCATTTGTTCCGCTTATATTCGTTGACCAACCTACTGATCTCGGAGTTGAGGTCCCGTATTCTAGGGTCAGTAGGGTTGGAGCGACGAATGTCATCACGCTCGTCTGCGAGTTCCGCTGCCTCTGCTGGGAAGTTTGGTCGTATTTCGTGTATTCGACCAGCAGTGATATGGCGAGCGGCTGCTGCGTGAATGATGGCCCGGAACTTTTTCTCGGCTACCCTACGTCCGACGGAATAGCTAGATTATTAAAGCTGCGGTTTGTGGCTTCTCGTAAGCTCTTCCTATCAGCCTTTTTTGATTGAGAAACGTCGGTGTTCAGAGGTTATGAAATCGGGGGGTCTATTTATGGAGAGCATTATGGGAAGGTGGTCCGATCCTAGTGAGATGACGGGTTGCCAGGTGACGTCGTTGATCAGGCCATGCGATGCCAAAATGATGTCTGGCGAGCTATGACAATCGCCCATAATCCGCGTGGGGGTGTCCCCATTCACTGTGCAGAACGTAGAGCTATCAATTTGCTCTGCCAAAGCTATGCCCCTCTGGTCGTTGTCTAGGAGAGAATGTCACAGTTCGTGGTGAGCATTAAAGTCTCCTAGGACCAAGCGGTTATTGCCTTGTAGCAAATTGCTAATGTCTGGCAGATAACGCGGGGTACAGCTACCAACCGGCGGGATGTATACGTTGTACAGCTCTATTTCGGCAGTTCCAGACTTGACTGCTACCCCCATACATTCCATGTATGGATCTCTAGAGTCAAGCTCAGGCGAAATAGGTCTGTACTGCACAGAATGGTGTAACAGGAAAGCAAGTCCCCCAACTCCGCTTCTGGTGCGATCCTGACGTAGCACGTTGTATCCGTCACAACTGTGCTGGCTGCCGGTGGCATTCAGCTTAGTTTCTTGGATCGCGGCGACCATGATGTTTCTCCGATTCATAAATTCTATGACATCACTGATTTTGTTGCGTAGGCCATTACAATTAAATTGCAAAATTTATGCACTGTCAGGAGTGGCAACAGCAATCTGTGGTGTAAGATGCTGTATATGTTGATGCTGTTGCGAGGGTGCCTGCGGGGGAGTCTCGTCGTTGGATGATGATGACGACGACGACGAAAATGCAGACGACGATGATAACACCAAATCCAGAGACCCACTGCTAACTTCGTTGATACAGCATGAGGCAACAAAGTCTGCTTCGCTATACTCCCTGATGTGGTTCAGACCTGAACGATTACACCTTACAGACGTAGCACCATGGTGTATTCGGTTCTGACAAACCGAGCAGATCCAAGGTCCGGGGTTTTGTTCGATCCCGGCTCGGACCAGTAGTATTTGGAGCAGGCATTCCGGGAAGTGCTGCTCCCACGACGAAAAAATGGACGAACAAAAAACATATGTGACCCGGTCTACGAAAAGGGACCTTCGGTGTAAAAACAAGTTTTCGAGAAAACAGCTGTTAAAGATAAACAAGTCATGTGAAATGAGTGTAGATGAAGAGGTTAGTTTCGTTCTTTGACAAACTTCTTTACGAGTTGGAAACTTCTGCTTTGCGCCATTAGAAAGAGCACACTTTAGTCTATCCGAATCGCCAAAAAAGTGAAAAATGATATTTTCACACCGAAGGTCCCTTTTCGTAGACCGGGTCACATATATTGTTGAGGTGACTGCCCCTGGCCGAAGAGTTTCGGGTCAATCCGGTACATAGAACCGGCAGTCGCAAGATTGCCACTGCGTCGTACTGTCGTTCGCCGACTACAACGGCGCTGCATAGTTCGCTGCAGGCCGACCCACGAAAGTCGGTTCTATGCACGGATTGACCCGAAGAAGCAATTCTTCGGCCAAGGGCTGCCACCTCGCCACTGTGTGTACCGCTAAAACAACACCAGGACCTATCGCTTTGTAAGAGATCAACAAGGTTTCTTAGTCGGTTCTCTAAGTAATGCTGGCAAGTGACTTGAGGGACTTGTATCTACTTTTAAGCTTTTCTCAGATAGTTGAAGCATGTGCAGAGGATCGAAAAAGGCAGTACAATGTGACCCAATGATTTAGGGGTAGTTGGAAGTCGGGATGTTGACGTCAACTACTTTTACATTAAATGACAACCGCACCTCCGCGATCCATGCAGTATATTGTGGCTGATGATTTGGATGCGGATATTTTTAGCGTGCTAAGTCAGTGAGGTAACTGTTGATTTTCTCGCGTATGCTATTCACATTAGGCCTTGACGCCAGAATTGTGCAATTATCAGCGTACGACACAATTTCAATGCAGGAATTGTAGAATGTTAGAGGTTGAACAGAGCAGGAGATATCACTCCACCCTGGGAACTCTATGTTTCACTCTACGGGGCTTCGACACCCTGTCTCTCAATTTTACAAATGACTGGCGCCCACACATATAGTTTACAACCCAACGTTTCAAACTGGACGGAATGGACGTTTCTCCAATGTCCTCGAACACAGTGTGCATGATTGACCGTGTGGAAGGATTTTGTAAGGTCAAGAACCGCGAGGACCGTCCTGTCGTTGGACTTATGATGATCAGCACAAGGAAGGTGTTCGATCAGGCTGGGGAGGAGTAGTGCCTCAAGCGTCTTTGCTACTTCCGAAAGCAAGGAGATCGGCCTGTTCAATTCTCCTCAGTTTGCCTTTGCCTGGCTTCAGTAGTGTTGCCACTCTGCTTATTATCCAGGCATCGGGAACTAAGTGAGTGACTTACTACAGATTGAGCACTTTGGTCATGTACTCCACTCCCTGGGTATCTAAGTGCGTCAACATCATCATTTTTTTATATATGCTTTATTTGAATTATTGAATCTGCTCCAGTCGAGCCTAACAATAAGTATACAAATCTTAAGTATAATTCAATAATGAATCCTAGTATGGATTTCTTGTTATGTGGATCTCTGCTAATTTGCAGGAATTTAAATTAATTTCTTCAAAATAGTATATAACTGGTATGGATCACATGTCTGAGAATTTTAAACCTGGTTTAGCTTAAACCTCGTGATAAAGGGCCAGAGGACCCTTATAGCCTTTTCACATTTACTGCGTTTCAGCTGAAACGCCGGCGTTTCGCTCTCTTGAAATCATTTTGAAACCATGGTGTTCACATTATGCTTTTTTAAACTACTGTGGTTTCATGTGACATTTCTCATTTCTCTTTTGTGTTTTCTGTACTGAGTGTAAACAAAACAAACAAACAAAGACAAAATAATATCAAAAAATGAATTTAATTTGTACAATATTAGAGTTTATATCATTGTATGACTGCGCTGTAATTATTAAAAAAGAAAAATTTTAATTTATAGTCATAGATCCCATTGCAATAAGTACTTACCACCACAAAGCAAACTAGAAATGTAAACAAACAGATGTTTTTTCCCCTCATTTTTCTGACATTTGCTTTGAACCAGCAATGGACATTTTTTCATTTTACTGCTTTTTTAACTACTATTGGAGTACAACACTGGGCTCTCTCTCATTTTTACTGTGGTTTCAAACAAACTACAGCAAAAAGAGCATAATGCCTGCGTTTTGTTTTGTATGGAAATTTAAGTGTGTTTCGCGGAGTTCATCGAAAGAGACTGAAACGCCGGCGTTTCAGCTGAAACGCAGTAAATGTGAAAAGGCTATTACAGTCATTTAAAGAGTATTCGCGATATTATGAAGAGTGAAGAACTCTAGTTATGTATGTATAACGAATAACTCTAGAGTAGCAGAGTGGACGACGTAATTTAGGTTTTGTAGGTTATTCGTGTTGACTGTTTTAAGGATCACGTATGAGAGCATTTAAGCCACGTGACGTAGAATAAAGGATTCTACACAGTCTTTTTTGAGTGTTCGTCAGCGACATTTAGCCCCGTGACGTAGAAAAAAGAATTCTACACAGTCTTTCGGGCGCGTGTGTTCGATTACTGTTACGTATGAAACACAGGTGTAGATTAGAAAACACGGCGTTCGTTTCTCCGAAGTCTTAAAGAGCTTGGGCTGCACAATAATTGTCTAGCAAGTATGTTATCATGACGTTCGAGCTTCTCATTGTGCTTTATATTGATTTTTTGAATTGCCTCTTTAACGGGAGGTATTTTTAGGTCTCGGTGGATGTTTTCATTCCACATTACCAAGGGGCACCGGTAATGAGCCGCAATGTCTTCGATTGGACTCTTTGGATTTTGTCGAGATTGCTCGAGCTTGCTTTGCCCCATAGCTGGGCACCGTATAACCAGATAGGTTTGATTGCACTGTTGTATAGCAGGACCTTATATTCAAGGCTTAGTTTTGAGTTCGCGTTTAGGAGCCAGTGAAGTTGATGGACCTTAAGTTTCAGTTGAGTTTTCTTGGTTTCGATATGACTTATCGAGGTGAGTCGGCTATCCAGGTGGATTCCAAGGTATGTTACATAATCAGATTGAGAAAAAGGGATATTGTTTAGTTTCAATGTCCGACAAGTGCTAAAATTCAGTGTGAAAGTTACCTGTGTGCATTTAGCCTCATTGACTTTTATTCTCCAGTCAGACAGCCAAGATTCTACTCGTCTGAGATGTACACCTAGATTCATAGATGCAATATCCTGCTTTTTATGTGCGGCCATTATAGCGGTATTGTCGGCAAGAGTGGATGTTAGCACGTTTGGGCTGGTAGGGATATCTGCGGTAAACAGGAAAGGCCCTATGACGCTTCCCTGGGGAACACCTGCTAGTATTTCGCGGTCATCGGTGGCGTGTTGCCCACATTTGACTCTGAATCTGCGGTTTTCTATGTAAGACTCAAGAATTCGATGCTTATTTGCCGGTAAGTATTTGCAAATTTTGTAGGTCAAGCCAAAGTGCCAGACTTTGTCAAATGCTTGAGCAACATCCAGAAATACGGCGCAGCAATATTCTCGCCGTTCAAATGATTTTTCAGACGGTTAGACGGTTTACTTGTTCGATGGTGCTGTGACCTTCCCGGAATCCAAACTGATGCTCTAGTATTATGTTATTTGACACGAGGAACGGTTTTATTTTCGATAAAAGAACTTTTTCAAATAGTTTGGATAAGCAGGGATGCAAACTGATCGGCCTGTATGAGGAAGGTATTGATTTGTCCTTTCCTGCCTATAAAATCATTAGACTCAGAGAAATTTTCCACACTTTAGGAAAGTAACCATGTCTCAAAATAGAGTTAAATAATTTTGCCAGGAACTTCTCAGCAATACAGGGAAGATCATTTTAGGCGTGATAAGATCATATCCAGGTGCTTTACCTGGATTCATGGTTTCTTTAATGACATTCAGAACTTCATTTGCGTTAGTAAACAATAGAATTACGGCAGACATTTTATCATCAGGTGGAAGGAGGTCGCTACTTGCAGGATTTGGGCGAAATACCTGGGACAGATGGTTTGCAAAAACATTGGCTTTTTCCTCTTCTGATATTGCCCACTAGCCATTTGCGTCGCGTATTAGAAATTGCGTTTCGGTGGGCACACTAGTATTTCTTAATGTTTTCCATAATGAGAATTTGGTTGAAGCTGTCGGAGTTAAACTTGCAATGAAACTATCATGCTGTCTACTGTCTTCATTTCTAAGTGCGCTTTGCAACCTTGTAGTAGCTTCGGCCTTCTTAGTCGGGCCGCTGGTGACCTATTTCGCTGACATTCGCGACGGAACCTCCTTTGTTCACTTACAATGTGCTCTATTTCCCGGTTAGTGTAAGTATTTAAACTATTTGTCGCTTTTATTTGTCTGCGTGTAGCGTGAATGGCCGCCTGTTCCAGGATCACGTTCAAGTTGGATACGTTGTTATCGATCTTTTCCGCGTTAGAAATTAGATGATTCGAATCTAAATGACTGCTAATGTACTTCCTGTATTTTAACCAGTTAGTTGTGTATGAAGTAAGCCTTAGTGGGTCGTCTACAAGTACTGTCTTCTCGTGAAGAAGAAATATAACTGGCGAGTGGTCTGACGATAAGTCAGGGCAGGTACTAGCAGATAAATTAGATTTACTAACTCCTCTTATTATACCGAAGTCTATCAAGTCAGGCTTTTTGTTAATATCAGAAGGCCAATATGTAGGTTGACTGGGAGATATAAAGTCCAATTTATTTTGACGCCGCATTAGACATTTATACAGATGGTTTCCCCTAGGGTTTGCTAAACGGGAACCCCGTATGTTTTGGCATTGTATGTTTTGGCGTATGTTTAGCATTGTAGTCACCAGCAGCAATGTTTGGCGTCCGAGACCATTGAAAAAGTTCAGAAGTATATCTTCTGATACCGTGAACCGCGGGGGGAAATATATTGCTGAAATGGTAAGAAAACTATTGCTGAAATGGTAAGAAAACTGGATACGATTTGTTGTCGCTTGAAGGTAGTTTTGTGAGACTCCTTCAGCGACTTCATGTTTCATTCGTTTTCGTATTAGGATACCAGTGCCCCCATGAGCCTTACCGTCGGGGTGGTGAGTACCAAAAAATCTAAAATTAGGTATCTGAAAATTTTATTTGTCTGTAAGATGTGTTTCCGATAGTAGCATTATATCAATATTCTGCCGATATAGGTACTCTGTCAGTTCGTGTCTATGTTGGTTCACACCGTTTGCGTTCCATGTATATATCTTAAGAGGGCCTATTTTTTGGTAAGTAGAATTTGAATTAACTGATTCTGGTTACGCATGAATTCTTGCATCATTGATTGCATAGTTGATATGAACATGTTTATACTCTGAACGAGTTATTGATTCAGCGTTAGCACGTTGTTGCACAGGGGCATTAGGTGTATGCTCCCTTAGAACATTCCCGTATGTTATACCGTTTGTAATGCCGTTTCCGTCGCTAGAGTAAACTGGAGTCTGTTGAATGTCGATTATAGGGTTCGTCGCGTTTCGGTTAGAAATGAGTTTACGCTTCTCTTCTAGTTTATGCTTAAGTTCTTTGTAAACCCTACAACCTCTGTAGTTTGCGGTATGTTGTTCCCCGCAATTACTGCACTTTTTCTGTTCCTGCGATTTGACTTTGCAGACGGATGATTGGTGTAGATCACCACATACAACACAAACGGTTGGCAAAGTGCAGTATGATTTTGTGTGTCCATACTCTTGACAATTTTGGCATTGAACGGGTCCATTTCTTTTGTGGGGTTCTTTGACCGTTATTCTTCTATATAACAAATATTGAAGTTTGTATATAGGATGAACTTCATTTTTCTTTAGTTTCCGCGAATCAGGTTGAAGTTCGACCTTGAACATTGGTTGGGGAACCTTTTTATTGTTAAGAACGTTTACAACGGAGTGATCGTTAAAATTCTCTTTTTCCAGTGTTCGTTTTACTTCATCTGGTCCTACAAATGATTCAATGCCTTTTAAGATTACCGCGATACCCTTATTACTCTTTAGACAATACTTGTAAACTTTTTTATTTCTATCGTTAAAATAACTAGAAATAGCGCGAAAGCCGTTTTTGGTGTATGGCTGAATTTTTGTCTCGTTAATGTTCCCTTTCTTTATTGGCACTATGTGAAAGCCACCACTACCAACAAGTTGGGCAATGATATTTACTAGCTCATTTGAGCTACTCTCACGTAGGTATATTGGGGCGGCCTTGGAGTTGCGGCATTTGCCAAGATAGCAGATTGAGGTTCTTCTTCGCTCAGCAATGCAAACCGGTGCTTACCCGTCCGTCACGGGTAAGCACCGGTTGGTGATTCTTCACCGTTCACAATTTTGCAACTTTTTTTGTTACTGTTACCTTCGGCAGGGCTGGATTTACGCTTTATAGTAATGTAGCGATCCATGCCTGTCTGTACCGCCATTAATGGTTTGCCGTTGTTTTCCTGTGTTCTTTTTATGTTCGTTGTGCTTCCACCTTCGTTGTTATTATTGTTGCTGCAAGCACAGCCTGGTGAGAGAGTTTTTTGTCTTAGTGGCGTTACCTCTCTCATTCCATTGTTTACATCTGTGACAGCGCATAGAGAAAGGGACCTAAGGGTAAAAAATCAATTTTCATTTTTTTTTCTTCTTTTTTATGTGGACAACATCTGAGCATCGAATGAGACCGATCCCATGCCCAAAAAATGTTCCCTCCCAGAGATATGCGCGTTTTATGAAAGTGAAGTCGACGATTCTAAGCGCAAATAGAAAGGGACCTAATCTTTGAAATGGATCTAATGAACAAAACTTTTCATCAACTTTATACTTTTTTTTTGATGTGGACAACATCTGAGCATCGAATGAGACTGATACTTTTTCTCGGCTACCCGAACATCTGACGAAATGTGTAGATTATTAAAGTTGCGATTGGTGGCATTTCTGAAGGCATCCCAATCAGCTTGTTTTTTGCTTGAGATGCGTACGTGAGCGTTAAAGTCTCCAAGCGGGATATATACGTTTTACCGCTATATCTCGGTAGTTCCAGACTTGACTGCTAACCCCATACATTCGGTGTATTGGTCTCTACAGTCAAGTTCAGACGAAATAGGGCTGTACTGCACAGAATGGTGTAACAGGAAAGTTTCTTGGATCACAGGGACCATGATGTTTTGCATTCTTTTGTAAAATAACGCGAAGTTGCGCCCTTTCTATATTAAGCAATCGATTTGAGATGACAATGATTTGAGAGTTGTGTGCTTGACAAAAAATTCTTGTATCCGTTGTTTTCTTGTAATTATTACAAAATATGTTTCCTACTAAAACAACGTAAAGAAATACGGTGTTTTCAACACATTCTTATATGCGGTTTTTTCTTAAAAAATATGTTCTTAAATCCGTTACTTACTGTAAAACCTTTGTCAACACATAGAAACCACCACGTAACCGAACAAACGTCATAAACTACACAAATATCGTTCGGTACTGTGAGAGTGTCAAATTGTTTTTGTGTATAGAGTATTAAAAATAAATACAACTCTTATCCTGAGTACTAACAAAATGCACCTCTGTGTAAATGTGATACTTCTCAGGAAGTATCACATATACATTAACGCTGAAAAGAAGATTATTGAGGATCAGGATGATCCTCAACCTATCAAACGGCATACAGCGAATCTTCCGAAACAAATTTCTTGAAGATAATTCTGTGGACCTCATTTTAAAATAGCACAACTTTCTATATTTATTGGCAAATCCTTGCCACGACACCACGCATAAACATTTTCTTCAGTTTCATGGAGTAAAAACAAACCTGCGGGATAAATTGGAGTCCTCTAAAAAACTTCTTATGAGCGTTTCAAGTACATAGTTGGACAAGTGTTTAAAAATTTAAATTAATTTCAGAATACTGTGCTTGCATTATTCCTAGCTCAATATGATGTTACGGAGTTGTGTGATTTTCTACTGGCTGAAATTGCCTAACACCAACAACTTAATTATTTTACACGCTAAAACACTCTTGTTTTAGCCCCAGTACATAGAGCCCTCCTGATTTACACACAGTAACCGCTCATGGTCCACATAGGCCCATTTTTTTATGTAGCAACATACAATTGGTTTGGGGCCAATAGATGGCTTCTTGTACACATTTTCTAACGAAGCCAAAATAAAATTATGCATGCAATTTGGTCAAATTTGGGTGACGGGTCCTAGGTCCAAAAATGTACACAATTGTAACATGAACATGAGTGTTGTTGCCTCCTTAGGGCACGAAAATATGAGTACTACTAAAAGAACAAAGGCAAACTGCACTTAGAAAACTGAAAGCAAGAACTTTTTCTATCCTCTTCAAACTATTGACGAGATAAAGAGGATAGTAATGATGAGATTAAAAAATACCCCTTAATACAATACTAAAGTGCTAAATTAAACAACTGCACGAACTTTGCAGTATATTAGAAATTACGTATTACTCAATAAGAAAAATTGCAATTGGTTTGAAAGCTCTTTTGTACGAAAAAGTATGACGTTAATGCAGTATTCAAAGGACTCACCAAAAATCTTCAGTTGGAATATTTTACCTATACCCCAAGAAACGAGAAGCCCGTCAAGGCAATCCTATTATGACTTGATAAATGTAACCCAAAAGTTGTAAAAAAAATGAGTTGATGGATAAGGTCTTAAATGTTTAGACGTCAAAATCATAATCAATAATAAGAAGTCCCATAGCGAACACATTATTTATGTTTGCTACATCGAAAGAAAATCGACCACAGTAAGGAAACTCGGACAAAACTATTCCTCCATTAACTATATAAAAGTTCGTTGGGAATACCAAAAACCGAACTAATCCAAACTGACCCAGTGCCGCACTGTCAGATGTTTGGCAATGGGTCAAATCGATGCAATGTCAAAACTTTATTGGCTAAATGCGCCGAAAACCACATTACAAGTTCATGTAATGAAAATCAAGTGCAGATCAATTTGAGGTGATCACTAATCTGGCTTGTAAATTTTTGTATTAGTGAACAGTATGGCGGGTCGATTTAGAAGTATCGTTTTAGGAGTACGGTTCCTCGGGCAAGTTTCTTATTTTGATCTCTATAATACGATTGCTTCGTCACTTAGGCGATTTTTAAATGCACGGTCATTTTAAAAGAGTATCTTGGAATGCAGGAGACATCCGCAACAAAGAAGAACTGTTTAATTTTATAGAAAATTACAGATTCGACATATGTCTTCTGAATGAAAGAAACGTGGTTAAATAACCCGATTTATATAAGACACAAAAAATTTTATTGCTACCGAAACGATCGACAAAATGGCAGAGGAGGTGTAGCTATTATTGTTAAAAAGGACATCAAAGACAAATCTTTACTAGTATTAAAACGCACTTCAGTTATTGAAAATATTAGAGTAAACGTATTTACAGACGTAGGCAGTATTTCTGGAGGCAGTGGTAGAAACTCTCCAATAAAAACAATTACTTGCTACTGATCTGCGTATAAGTATATTTTAAACACTAACGAAAAGTTTTTCATATAGCGTTTACATATGAAAGCACCTATGTACATACCATCTGATTCTAGAAGACAGCCGTCAACTCTTGACTCCTATTTAACAATTATTGTCCGGAACGTTATTTCAACCAGAACAATAAACGATTTAAGGTCAGAACTTCCCGACGCATACTGGTGTCGATTTAAAAAGTATGTTCATAGGAATCTACCTCCAATATTAAATTACCGCAAAGTTTCAATTAACAGGCAAAGTGATGACATGATTTGTACATTTACCAAAACAGTAAAAAATGCTATCAGAGTACAAAAGCAGATTAATTTCGTCTATAAATCACCGTTTCCGAGCACCACCAAAATATTAATTCAATTCAGGAACATTTATCGCAGGAACTGGAAAAGATTTTGAGATTCTAACGACCATCGAGAAATTAAACTTTTGACAAAGGTAATCAAATCTGAAATCTACAAATTCCGTAACAAATCTTGGAACTAAAATGTTTTTCAAATCTCAATAAAGCTTCTTCACATTTTTGGAATATTTCTAAAATACTAAGTAAAAAATCCAGAAACATTCCATTATGTGACAAAAGTGTGACATTCTGGATGAACTTTTTAAACAGAAACATAAATTTCGTCTCATCTTGGTTACGTAGTTACTTATTTGGAAGCAGAAAATGCCGTCCGTCGTATTCGTTTAATTAACATACAACCGCAGGAAAATTACATCATCAATGCTGAAAAAACTGATAAACTGTTGAAACTATTGAAAAATTGGAAAAGTCCGGGCAGTGACGACATTAATAATAGGTGCCTTTAACAATTACCGGATAAAGGTGCCCAATATTTAACAACAAATATAATGCTTGCCTAAATCTGTCTTATTTTTCAAACAGCTGGAAAACATCTAAAACGATACCGATTCTGAAGCCTAACAAGTTCACCTAGTTCCTATAGACCTATTAGTTTACTATCATGCATAAGTAAAATTCTTGAAAAGATTCTGAAAGAAAATTTAACAGAATTTTTAAATTCCTCCGACCGGAACAATTTGGCTTCAGGTGCGAACACAATACATCGCAATCACTATTGAAAATCAAAAAAATAGTGCACCAAAATTTCGACAGTGGCAAATAAACGGGAATGGTCTTCCTTGATATAAAGTCGGACTTTGCCTCAGTGTGGCATCATGGCCATAAACTGACAAAATATAATTTTCCGCCTGAATTTATCAAGATGATTATCAGTTACCTCATCAACAGGTTTTTTAAAGTCAACATAGGATCGAAGCCATTTAGGGTAGTAGATTTAACATCTGGCTGTCCACAAGGTTCATGACTATCACCAATTTTGTACAAAATTACCATGCTGGCATATACTGAGACATACATTTTCGAAATATAGTTTCAAAATTACAGTCGGCTTTAATTGATTTAAATAGCTACTTTGAAACGGGGAAGATTTTAGTAAATCCTAATAAAACAGATGCTATTTACTTTACGCGAAAACGAAAAATGAGCTTTGAGCATCAGATTCCAGAACCACGATATACAATGGAAGAATAGTGTGAAATATAATGGACAGCCTAATGTGTTTTAAAACACATTCCAAAATCAGCAAGGTGATGGAGTAATGTTCCCTCTTAAAAATCGAAGATCCGATCTTAATATTGACAACAAATCATAAAATTATTAAACTAATATTTCACCCAACTGCGCACCTGCTTGGGCTATCTCCGCTGAATGCCATATTAAAAAGTTGCAAATCTCACGAAACAAACTTCTCACATTGATTTACAAGCTTCCGTGGCATTATTTAACATAATCACTACACACTTGCAGGTTTTGATTTCGTACAAAACAAAATCAACAAACTAATGAAGTGTCAAATATCGCAGTTCCCACACGTTATTGAATTAAATTCAGTATAATTTTACGTTGTTTTCTAGCATGAACCCTAGTCTTAAGTAAAAATAAAAAAAAAAAAATTCATATAGGTTTTTTTTTTAAAAATGTTTTCCTTCAACAATTTGTATACTAATAATATTATATTTTTTTATAATGAAGTAGAAAGGGAGCTAAAACTCTTTTTTTTCAAAGGGAGCTAAAACTCTATTTTTCACATTTCAAACTTATAATACCATTATGATATACATTCATATTTAATAATCGTAAACAAACAAATTTTTCTACACTGCCTTACACTACAATTTTTCCTTGTAGAGATAAATGCAAAACTCCTAAGCAAAAATTTCGTTAGGACGTTCAACAGTGCGCATGGAACTAAGACGACATGTTTTTTTTTCAACTAATTTGTTTATTTAAAATACTTTAAATAGTATGTATCTATCAATTAACTTTCTTTTAAAACTTTCTGAAAATGTTTTTTTTTTATTTATAAACTGAATTTATTAATAAAACATCCTCGTTCCGGATTACGGACAAAATCAAAGAAAAAAGACAGTACCTTTCTGAAAATGTTTTGTTATTTATAAACTGAATTTATTAATAAAACATCCTCGTTCCGGATTACGGACAAAATCAAAGAAAAAAGACTGTGGAATTCAGTTTCGTTGGATGTGTTTCCATATTGTTTTGTGCGACGGAGTTATAAACACACTCTTTGGTCTTTGTTCGGTTGCAAGGCTGAAAAACAAAAGGAAAACATACAAAAACATTCGCGACGTGTAAACGTAAGATTTCAAAAAAGAAACAATCAAGTGCATAGTTGAATAGGCAAAACCAAAAGAAGTTACAAAGACAATTTCAGTGAATAGCTCGTACACAAAAACAAAATCGGCATGTCTTGTTTGCCTGAAATAGGGGTTGTATGCAACAATCTATGTATGTACAACATCATAAGAAAAACGCAATTTATGTTTATGTTTTAGTTATGTTTATGTTTTAGCTCGTGTTTGAAGCAGACGGACATAGTAAAAGTCAAAGACGGCTGCCTGAATTTAAGGGATTTACGTTCAAACAAGAAGACGACGCATATAGGATAAAACAGAGTTCGTTAGTTAAAACTTAACATCAGCAGACTTGGTCTCCATATGCAACGTGTTGACAATCGGGTACAATGTTGAGGATTTGGCACAACATACATATTTGTGAAAATTTGCAGAAGGGTAAGCTTTGGGTTTCTCGATTAGATAACGATGATTCAAGTAAAGACGATGAAGAATATTCTGGTTTCAATGACGACGAATCGGATCGAACCATACGACGACTGAGTTTGAACACTGGTGATATTGCTGTTCCAAATAAAGGTGATAAAGGTGACTATGTTGCAGTTTCGGCTATTTTTGCTAGATATGACGATGCTGGAAGAGTTGCAGCTAGAAAAGGTAACTTCAAATATGGATTGTTTGACAAGATGGAACAACATGGACAAAAAAATACACCTAGATTTTTGAAGACCTTTAGAGATATTAAAGACCTTTAGAGATTAAATTAGGTATTTTGATGGTAGTGGAAAACTGCAGGTTAGAAAATGGTTAAGTGAATTTGAAAAGACCTCAGTAGTAATTTTTTGTTATGAACTGCAAAAGTTCGTTATTGCCAAAAAGTCTCTTAAAGGATTGGCCAAGCTTTTATATCCAGCGAACGATGTATAACCAGTTATGAAAAATTTAAGAAGGCGCTTCTCAACGAATTTGATACATCTACAAATAGTGCTTAACTTCATAAAATGCTATGTGAACGTAGAATGCCGAAAGATGAAAGCATTCATAAATACTATTTGAATATGAAAGGAATAGAATCCAAAGGAGAAATTGACGATAGCTCTCTGATTCAATACGAAGTTTATGGTATCAGCGATCTAGACGTAAAAAAAATGATTTTGTATAGTTCGAAAGATATCGCCGAATTAAATAACATTCTGAAATGCTATGAGAATATGCAGAAGAACACCAACCGCAGAATTGATCAAAATTAACTCAGAAAAGGACCCAGTAAAGTCGACAAAAGACCTGATTTGAAATGTTTCAACTGTGGTGAAAAAAGTACTGAGTGTTTCAAATGTGACAAATTCGGTAATATCGCAGAAGATTGTCCATCGAAGAAAATAGAAGCGAATTTACAAAACTTGACGGAATGCGATTTCATGATGAAGACGAAGGTTTTGATAAAATGGAAACGGTTGATTTATTCGACACCGGTAGTAATGCTATCGTCGTGGCTGAACATATACATGACTTTAACAAAAAGACCGAATCTATCTAAATCAAATTTCTACCTAGTCGGATTTAGAGTTAATACGAAAGATGTTAAGATAAAACCCCATGGAAACTTCAATTATTGGTGAGCATCGAGGAAGAATTGTTTGATCTCACAATTAATGTAGTACCATCCACTTTCCTTGATGTTGGTGTTATTTTGGGAAAAGAGTTTAGCTGATGTTCGAATTACTCCGTAAGGTTTTCAGATTAAACAATTTAACAATCAAACAGAATAATCCCTTATGATGCTCATAATTGACTTGGATATGTGTACCTGCTTAGATATCGATGAAAAGGCTATCACCAAAGCGACTTATGTAGAAATGCGGATAATATTGAAGGATGAATAACCAATATTTTGCTGTGCCCGACGTTTACCATTCCAGGAAAGAAGAGAATCAAGTAGACGATACACTTTCTTCGTGACGCATGATGGTCAGTATCAATTTTGGAAAGTACCATTTGGATTATCAAATTTTCCAGGCGTTTTTCAAAGGTATATAAATGCTATATTTAGAGATTTTGCTTTGCCTTATATAGGTATAGATGATGTAAATATACCAGCTAAAGGCAAATTAGAAACTCTAGATAACTTAAAAAATGTACTGAGTATTATGGTTTGAAAATAAATTTGAAGAAATGCAGTTTTTTGAAGAAAAGGATACAATTCTGGGGACAAGTAGTAGAAGACGGTCAAGATTTAAAGAAGCTTGACAGAAAATTTTAAATAGGTGCAGAGCAAACGAAAACGTTTAATAAGTTAAAAATAATTTTAATTCAAAACCCAGTAAATAGACACACAGAAATGTACACAGCTGCATCTATTGACGGTTATGGACCGGTTTTACTTTAGAGATCACCAGAAGATAACCAACTACACCCAGTATATTTTATGTGCAAAAAGGCGACCGATCGTGAAAAATATAGCCTAGCTACGAATTAGAAATTCTGACTATTGAACTATTGAAAAAGTTTAGAGTTTATCTATTAGGAATGTATTTTAAGCTCGTCGCTGATTGTAATGCTTTTACTAAAACTTGAGAATAAGGATTTATGTACTCGTGTTGCTCGATTGATTTTACTTTTACAAGAATACGACTATACCGTGAAACATAGGCCAGACACACAGATGAGGCACGTCGACGCACTTTCTCTACCTTATTATGATAATTTCAGACAAAAATACCTTAATCTGTAAAATTCGAAGTTCAGAGAAATTTTGAAAGATCAATCGATCTACTACGTTTTAAAAGGTGATGTGGTCCTGAAAGGTATTCAGCGAGAAGTGATTAAACAAGCAGACAGGACACTTTGCAGTTAAGAAAACTAAGCAATTAATATGTCGCGAATACTTTATTCCCAGACTCGATGAGAGGATAAAACAACATATTTCAAATTGTGTTCCTTGCATCATTATGAATAGAAAGAAAGGGAAACAGGAAGGTAAACTAAACCCTAAACTGAAAAATTATATCCCGTTACAGACATATCGAATTGACTTCCTCGGACCATTATAATCGAGGCATAATCACATCTTTATAATCACATCTTTGCCGTAATTGACTCATTTGCGAAATGTTGTTGGCTGTATCCTACTAAATAGACTTCCGCTAAAGATGCCATATCCAAATTAGATGTTTAAAGTCTGACGTTTGGTAACTCAAAGCAAATAATTTCGGACCGTGGATCAGCGTTTACGTCGTAATTAGAGAGATTTAACATCATAATAGTTCCAGTAATATTAAAACTTAGCTTTGAAAACCCAACGTACGTGAGCAAGGTACAACAAATTATTAATTCTACATACAAGCAGAAGCACCATTTAAAGTTTTAATTAGAACAAAAATGAGTTGCAAAGAAGATATTCGTAACAAAGAACTAATAGACAACAAAATTGTAGCCGAATTTAATGACAAAAGATCAGAAATGAGAAAACGCGCTAAACAACAAATTTTAAAACTACAAAAAGAAAATAAAAGGACGATAATCTATGACGAAAACCAGCCGTAAAATATACAAATCGACGATATAGTAGCTATCAAAAGAATGCAACTTGGAGGAGGTTTGAAACTTAAACCTAGGTTTTTTGGTTCATATCGAGTAATCAAAATAAAACCACGAAATACGTATGATGAAATTAAAATAGTAGGCAGTGAGGGTCCGAAACAAACATCCACCTGTTCCGAGTTTATGAAGCGATGGACTATTGACAACGTATCTGATTATAAAGATAATCTTAAGAACGAATTTGAGGCGAACCATATGCAGAATGACCGATATGTGGGAATGGAAATTTGGCAACTTTGATGTCCTCTCACTACTTCATGATGTTCTGACAAGAACTCCTTGTTGGAGTTTGCCTTAAGATGTTCAACAGTGCGCATTGAACTTTAACGGCATGTTTTTTAACTAGATTCTTTACTTAAAATACTTTTCATCAATTAACTTTCTTTTAAATCTTTCAATGTTTTATTTTTCATAAACTGAATTTGTTAATAAAACATCTCACACAAATCATAAATTCTACATACAACAGAAGCACGAAATCAACACGAACATAAAGCAGCAATGCTGCAGGTATCGACAAATTTGATAATATTAAATGTACAAACAACGATATGAAAGAACAACTTAATAGTGCCCTTACCAAAATTAATGATACATTGGTAAATACAGGGTGATTCATTCACGACTGGACACATTTCATCGGCGTATTCCTTGGCTCATTTCATGAAAATATGTCCATCTACGACTATGTTCGAAAATGCAAGGGGCAAAATTTCAGACCTTAGCAATTTCTCCGTAATACCCTCCGACCACCAAACCGAAAATTTTCCAACCGCTGCCATTTTACCCCCTTGCCCGAAAATGGGCATGGTCGTAGATGGACATATTTTCATGAATTGAGCCAAGAATACGCTTTTGAAATTTGTCCTGCAAAACAGCACAAGTCAACAATTTGGATGAAAGTGAACAAATAAATGACAAAACCAAACAAATAAATGAGCTAGACAGCCGCATACAAAGATTGGAACAATACATAAGCAAAAACAGCGTAATAAATAAAGTAACCGATGTAAAGGGATTTTCAATAGGGACATAACAATTTCGTGTCTTTATATCAACGCACCCTTAAACATTTTTAATGATCTTGCAGTGTTAAAAACGTTATCGAAGTCAACCTTTTCATCATGGTAAAGTTCACTTACGAGCAACGTTTGCAAATCATTAAAAATTAATACCAAAATTTCTAGTCGGTGGTTGCAACTTTAAGAGCGCTTACTCCAATTTTCGGTCGTAATAATCGTCCCACCCGACGGGCTGTGCGTGCTATATTGGATAACTTTAATCCTTTTGGATTTTCCGTCGCCAAAGAGACGTCGTACCGCTCGAAGCGACGAAAATATCGCATCCATAAGTGTATCCGTTCAAAATGAGCCAAATCAGTCCTTTCCACGTGGTTCTCAGGAATTGGGCATATCTCAAACCACTTTGTGGCGTATTTTGCGAAAGATCATAGCGAAACTTGTCCGATTGGGCTCTGGCAAATTTTCATACAAATCCAATATTTCATCTGTAGTGATGAAGCTCATTTCTGGCTGAGTGGTTTTGTCAATAAACAAAATATGCGTTATTGGACAGCAACAAACCCACATGTGCTTCAAGAGAAACAATTGCATCCGCAAAAATTACTGTGTGGTTTATGCCAGAGGTGTGATTGGTCCGAATTTTTTTTATCGATGGAAACAATCATCAGCGAAATTACCAAACGTTCCGGTCGAAATGTGTGCAAGAGTGGTGGAAAATTGCTTCCTAATAAGAGATCGCTGTACTACTGTAACTAAAACCAGTGCAAACTCTGCACAAGTGCTGAAGAGAAACAAACGTAAATGATGTTCTAGAACGTACAAGATATTATTTATTTTAAAAGTTTTAAAGTTAATTTCGACCTCATGAAACAGCCTTTACGCATGTGCCAAACCGGGAACCGCACGACCGTACTTAAAAAAGAAGTTTGATTAACAACCTTTTTGCAAACAATATTATTGGCTCCTACATGAAAATTGTAAGCCCAGGGATGTTTGTTGGGCACGACTTTAACTTGAGGCAGACACTGACAGTCTTTTGCGAGGTACTTTATGAAACTTTTGATGCTTTGTAAGGACAATTTAGTAGAGTAGATAACATTTTAAACGTATACTGAATACAATAAAGGCTAAGTACATCTTAAAAAAATCTTTTTCAGAGTTTAAGCTCAGATTTCTTACTGCTAGAATATAACTTTTCTTCTGTTCTCTAAGTCTTGACACCTATGCTAACACGATACCGAAGCAGTTTTAGTTTTTCGTAATTATCTCTAGTCCGCTTCCACTGAGCGGGAACAAATCTAATCAGCAAACTAATCTTTCTTTAAGAGATTTATTTTTTGATTTGGAATCAAATCTTGCCATATATACGAAAAAATTCTCATTTTCACAACAGCGGCCCCTATTGGGACATAAGAGAAACCATCCGACAGGCTTAGGTATGGTCCAAGTTTTAGTAACCTCTGTCATTCATATTCATTCGACCGTAGGCCGAGTCTTCAAGATATTGAAGACAAAAGGCGAATTATGGATGAGACACTTGGCCGGGATCTACTGGCCATTTCCGAATGGCCATTTCGAGTGAATAGAGTAGATTTTAATGCACATAAGACACAGTGCTGCTTGTTGTCTCACAAGCGATTCACTGACCCAACAATATCGTCAATTTCTATCGATGGTACGGATATTGAACAATCAGAAGCTCTCGATGTTCTGTGCATGAAAATACAATGTGACGCTCGTTGGGCGAGACATGTATTCGAAGTGTCGAAAGAAGCACTCAAGTGCATAAGCTTCTTGAAGCGGTTCAAGAAATATTTTACTCCTTCTGATCTTTTCAATATCTATACAACTTACATCAGGCCAAAGATGGAATACAACTCCCATATATGGGCAGGTGCTCCAAAATCATCCTACTTGACCGTGTTTAAAGGAGAGCGATGATGCTGATAGGTGACAGTAGGGTATCCAACTCTATTGTTTCCCTTGAGCATCGTCGGAATGTGGGTTGTGTGACGCTGTTCTATCGTTACTTTCATGGTGTGTGCTCATCAGACATCCGTCGCCTTATTCCTGACGTGAGGATGTTCGGCAGGGATACGCGACTTTCTAGGAATTCACACCCGTTTGTTATCGATTGGCCAGTTGACCGCACTATACACTACAGATCAAATTCGGTTTTCGCTCGTACAGTCCGTATGTGGAATCGACTTCCGGCAAATGTATTTCCCACTGATTGCGACATCCAGAAGTTCAAGGCAAGCGTCAATAATCATTACTCCCTCTTTCCCCCTTCCGATCCTTTACTTTACACTCGCCAACGCCAGTCACCGAACATTACAAAGATGAAAACAAGGTAACATTTCTCATTCTCTTTGATCACAGCAAAGCATTTGACACTGTGGACCATAACATATTATTGTTCAAACATAAAAAATATTCTACTTCTCTAATACAGCTTGTAACCTCGATCAAAGATCTGGTATTTTAAATATATCTCGAGGTGTACCACAAGGATCTACCCTAGGCCCCCTAATGTTTATTATATATACTTTACTAATGATCTGACAGATACCCCTATTACTTGCAATATTCAAATGTATGCGGACGATATCAATTATATAAAGTACAAGCGCAAAAGTGGAACATCTGAACTCTTGTATCGTCAAAATTAATGACGACTTAAAACGTATTGAGAAGTGGGCTGAAAATAACAGTCTGCGTCTTAATGCCTCTTAAACGAAATACATTTTTATTCATCATGGTCGTACATTCAATTGCAAAATGCCAGACTTACGCATTTATGGCACTGTGATTGCCTGTGTTGATTCATTCTGTAATTTTGGTTAACTTTTAACTCTACTCTATCCTAGACCAATCATAATAATAGAGCATCTGGAAAGGTACATGGAATGTTGAGGAACCTCTGGGCTACAAAATATTATCTTCACCAAGAAGCCACAAAACCAATTCAATCACATTCGATTTGCGAGATCAAACAGGGGTATGAAAATTATCATGCCTAGATTACAAAAACTTTCTCGCGTCTTTGGAAGTTATTACCTAGTCACTTATAAACGCTAAGCAATGCTACGATTTTTAAGAATTAGCTACTTAAAATCTTTGCTTAAATTTGTTATTTTCTATGTATTTATAAATGTAACATTTAGTTATATATAAAGTAGATAGTTTATATGTTCTTTACTACACAATTTTTTACCACATGTTCATCATAAATCCTACCTGTTCATCCATACTTATATACTAGTACAGTCATTATAAGATTTTATCTTGTTATACTAGTTATTTCACAATTAACATATACAATAATAATAATAAAAAATAAACTAAACGACAAAAGTCTAGGAGGAAATTCTCAGCTCGCTATTTCGTAGAAATTGATGGTTGCAAAAGACAGTTCATGAACTAACATACGAGTAGTCTTCAGAATTCAAGAGAAAGACTTGAAATTATTATCAAATAAAAAAGACGGTGCTGAAATTTCTAAAAAAAAATGTGGTAAACGTGAACAAACTGATTTTGTAATAAATCATATAAATATGATACCAAAATATCAGTCATTACATCCATAGAACTTATTTGAACCACGATATGACCATTGACAGTTTGTATAGTAACAATTATTCTAAATGAATATAAAGACAACGCTGCAGCAATGTAAGATTTGCTTAAATCGGGGGCAGAATATTCACTTTAGCATATGCATAAAAAATTGGTTATATCATTCGATTTGCAGCCAGTTTTGCTTATTCCTGCATTTTACTGCAGCAAAGTTAGCAATCTTGGAATACACGATTGCACGACTGGGCTTGGATACATGTTTGTTTGGACGGAAAATGTGGCTAAACGTAGGGCTGATAAAGTTGCTTCCGTGCTACTTTTAAAAAAGGAAAGACCTGCAGATACTTCAAATGGATTGAAAAAAAAATAAATACACAGATTCCAAAAACTAGCGGCAAAAAGGTACACAGCCTAAAATCCTTACTGCCATATATTCCACCAATTTATCATTTCTTGTACAACGCCTTGGAGCCGTCTTCCGGTGAAACTGAATTAAAACGTATAGAAATTATTAAAAGTTAAGATAAAAAAAAGAAAAAATAAAAAAAATTTAACAGCAAAATATGATAAGCCACTTTATTTCAATCAAGATAAGAGAACTTTTGATATCAAAAAAAAATTAAATAAAATTTATGCAAAAACTAGATAAGCTACACTTTTTATTTGAAAATAGCAGTTTCCGAAGTGTATTTAGGTATTTATCGACAGATACGTGATAGTAGTCTTTCTTAAAAACTAATTACAAGTATTAAAATCATGATTTCATCAATTTTTATTATTTTCTTAATTTATTTCAAACTTGAAATAAGCCCTTCATGTCATGTTTTCAAGTTAAACAGAGAGCTTTTTAGTAATCATCGATAAGGAAATTCCGAAAGCCACCAAAAAGTTTATTGCGGTTTGGTTTTATCTACAATGAAATTATTGTTTAGGAACAGCGAGGTACTTTGCATAATAAGCATACTAAGAATAAAAACAAATCCGATAAGAACTCTGACGAACATGCGTCACTGAACATCTGAAAACACACATTTTAAAATTTTTAGATCATACGTTACACTAACGCTGACAGCGGATGTTAAAAAGAAACCTGTTTCTTTTATTCTTCAAATTTTAACGAAAAATATAAAGCAAAATGGAAAATTTAAAAAAAATATCATTAAAAAATATTTTGTTAATGATTACCCTTTGTTATGGTATTAAACAACGGTCGAATTTTTGATTTGCATAAACTTTGGTAAAACATTTATATTTTGTATTAGATCAATCAATAGCTATACAATGCTTTGGCTGTGGAGTAACAACTGATGTTATTGAAACAAGTAATCATAAAAGTGTTATACCGTCATGTTCCAATTTCGATGGTTCACCTAAGTTTATTATGGAATGTCCATTTTCAACAATGTGTTTAAGAACAGTTTACACCATGTATTTAATAAAAGGGCGAGAACGGAAGACGACAACATTAAGCTGTGCTCAACAAAAACATTCCCAACATGTGAGTTATTAATCAACTCTATGAAGTTGAAAATTAAAAATCCAAGAATTTAGGTGTTGCGAAATAAAATTTGGGAGGAGGAACATTCAGTAAAGGAAATATACCCTGAGGACTGCATAACAATGGAGGATCGTTTTACGGCAGCAACAAAAATGCATTGCTATTGCCGTGGACACTTATGCAATTTTGCTCACATGGATGTTGTGGCACCAAAAGTGTTGTTTTTAATACCATTGTTTATTTGTTTATTATTCTGAAAAGAAAATTTTATACAACTTTATAAAGTTTTAGAAATATATATAAACAATTTTGATAAAACTCAATTGCAAACGTGCTTAGAACATACTGATGATTATTTGTTTATTATTCTGGAAAGAAAAATTGTAATAAAAAAATTCTAATAAAGATTTAGAAATGTATAGGGTGGGCGACTTAATATTTTAAATTTGAATCGGGTTTTAGTACTCGTAAAACATTGTGCTGTTGTCTATCAAGCGATTCACAGACCTAACAGTGTCGTCAATTTCTATCAATGGTATGGAAATTGCACAATCAGATGCTCTTAAAGCTCTGGGCATGAAACTACTATGAAAGGCTCGATGGGCGAGACACGTGCCCCAAGTGTCAAAACAAGCACCCGGTGTATGTAATATTTAACTCCTTTTTATCTATTCGTTCGTTGCCCGTAGCGTGTTTCTCACTAGTGTATTTCCGGAAATGCAAGGCTAATTTCAAAAACTATTCATTTCTCTATCTCCCTTCCGACACCTTACTTTCCACTAATCAATTCAATGCACTGCATGTATAGGAAGCATCCCACAGCAGCACTTTTCCTATATACATGAACAATATTGGCTTTTTATTTGTTTATGTCGTTTTTTGACTGAGCTGATTGGTCAGTCTTCCTTCATGAATTTAATAAAACTAATTTATTCCATGTTTTCCCAACGTTTCGTTAGCTTTTTTCTAACTTCTTCAGGGGATGTTTATTTGAAAATTCTGTCGACAAAAAGTGTTGTAATTTATAATTTCCTATGATATGTTAGCTTTACTTACAATTAGTTTTACATTTCATTCGTCATAATTTCTTATTACTATTAAAAAACTGGACATCACGAAACAATTTAATAATAAAAAATAAATAAATGTAAAAATCACAGCAAAACTTAACACTAATATCACAGTAACGCACTTCTGTTTAGTTTAACTTATTGCAGCGGATTATTGGAGCTTTGTGTTGTCTTTGTCTTCTTTGGTGTTTATTGATTTTGATATTCTCTGTTGAATTTTTAAACTTTCTAAAGTGTATCTCTTATTTTCAATTTTCTCTCTGTCTAGTATTTTCTCGTTCTTTAGGTCAGCTGAGTGTTGGTTCTCTTTAATGTGTTGTGACAAAGCAGTGTTTTCTTTTCCCTTTCTTATGTCGGCCTCATGCTCGCTTATTCGCACACTTAGCATTCGTTGGCGCATATTGGCTTTTTTGTTAATAAATGTCTTGCGGTTGTGATATCCAGTCAAAGTTATCGAGACTAAACATAAAACTCTACAACAGAGAAGGTATTCACTATACCTAATCAAAACACAAGACGATTAAATACTAAATGAAGCCGCTGATTTGTTGATAGCTTTGCCTTTGATTTTTATATTGTTGTTTTTGCTGAGACATGGTTAAAAAATGATATTTTGAAATCTAAGGTTCTATGTAATAATTACATGATTTATAGAAAAGATGTAATTGAGAGAATCATTACTGATGTCTTAATTGGGATTTCCTGTTGTCAACCATCTGAGCGTATTTTTTGATAAGGGGAATAATTTGGCATTTATTGCAGTTTGTGTTATAATGGAAACTAAAAAACTTTTTATTACCTGTTCTTTCATTCCTCCTTCGGCCGATTTTAATGTTTATAATGAACATTTCACTGCCGTTAAAAAGATAATTCAAGCATGAATGAGTATGATATAATCTGAATTCTGTATCATGACACATGTTGCCTGATTCTGAAGCACTTACTCCTCTAACACCAATTGGTACACTGATATTGCTAGGCTATTGGCAAAACTGAATTTGTCTTAGATTAATAATATTTTCAACCTAAATGAGAGATTTATTGATTTAATTTTGACCAATGAAACACGTGTATTTCAAGCTATGTGAATGCATCCTATTTCTTCTCTGAAGGTGATTCGTTTAGATCATGTTTCAATCGTTGTGACTTTTATAGACTTAATTCTCTTTTATTATCTGTCGATTGGAAGGCTATCTGCAGTTGTAGTACTATTGCATAATTTGATTTTGCTGTTAAGAAATTTTATGATATAAAAAATGAATTTGTACCTAAAACAGTGCCTATGGAACACATTTGTAAAAAAAAAACTATGCCTTGGACTTTTATGGAGTCATGTAGATTAAAAAACAAAGAGTAAATCATTTACAAGATTCAAAAGAAACAGGACCGATTATACTTATACAATAGCGAGTCTCTACGATGCCATAGGTCGTACTTGTCAAAAGTTGGGAACAATTTTAAAAAGGACCCTAAATCGTTTTACAGCTTTGTTAATTTAAAACGTCGAAAATCTTCTAAGCCATCGAGATAGGAATTAATGGTGTTGAGTTCTCAAGCCATCAGTCAATTCCAAACTGTTTTGCTGCCTTTTTCGAAAATACCTATTCTTTACGAACGTTTAACCCTACAATTCCGTACCTTTACAGAATTCCTTTAATCGGATAGTTAACATTTAATCGGATAGTTAGTCCTATTTTAGATTTTTCACTTATTGAATTAAATATGCATCGTCTTAAAACCACTAGTACTTGCATATCGTGGTGAATGCCGACGAATCTCACTTTTGGTTGAATGGGTACGTTAATGACCAAAATTGTCGCATTTGGAGTAATGAAAATATAGTACAAGCCATTGTAGAGACGCCGTTACTGTTCGTTCACTGTTTGGTGTGCTCTATGGCCATAATGTTACAGTTGATGGGGAACGCTATAGATGATTAATGACTTTTTTGTGACTGAAACCATTGGTTCCAACAAGACGACGCTACATGCCATACAGCCAACGAAACAATCAATTTATTGAAGGAAACTTTTTGTGAGCGCATTATCTCGCGTCGTAGAGGTGTGGCTTGGCCTACAAGATTGTGAATTTTAACACAGCTGGACTTTTTTTTTGTAGGGTTATGTGAAGTCGCTTGTCTCACAGATAAGCCCGACACGATGCAACGCGTTGTTGCTGACTACGACGTTTTCCTTTTTGTTTTGTTATCAATATTCGCATAGTTGGTAGCTTTCAAACGTAACATATGTTGAAGAAATTAAGCTAAAAAATTAGCACTTTCTACATAGTGAACACATTTTGAGAAAAAATTGCAATTGGTCTGTACCTGACCTGTGTTCATAAAGCGTAATAAATAATTAATGTAATATTTAACATTGTAATATAATATTTCAAATGGCCTTTACTAATATTTTGTGGAGTAGGACTTTTAAGATTCAGTCGGATTGAGTCCAATACTTCTTTTTGTTATTTATTTGGTCTGTTAATGCACACCGTCCTAAATGGTCTGCAAGTTAACTGATAAATGCGCTTTTTAGGCACAATGATTGTATCAAAGCGAACCTTTTTTTCAATTTGGCACAATGAAAGCGTACCTACTAAAATTTGATGGCTGTGGAAACCTATGTATTTTCTAATATAATAGATAAAACCAAATATAATGAAGAGAAATGCCGCGGAATTCAAAAAAAAAATAAGGAGCTTTATAACCAGATTAGTGGAGAAATGGAAAAATTGCAGCAGGACCTTAGCTTTTTTCGAAGAAAGTAATAAAGATTGGTTAGATGGTGATGTTTTATTAATTGACCCAACAAGTTCTTATAATGCTGGACGACCGCCTAAGGAGTTCACAGAATGCACTTTTAAAAACCAAATCCATAAAGTTACACCACAAGTTAATGAACATTCTTGCGACGAACTTGTGGTGGCGACTCGCGTCAGTTTATACAAGGCTGGGAAAAGAAATGCATCGGAAGTAATGACCCTAATGAATTCTGATGCTAAGTAGCATCAAAGATTAAAAAAACTGTTGTATCTGGATCCAAATATTTTGTTTCACAAAGCACTCTTACAAACTGATGCAGTCCGGTGCAAAAATAAAGAAATGCAAACATTTATCCCACCAACGATCCTGCATCAAACAAAATCGATGAGCACTTATTTGCTGTGTGCCTTGTACCATTGCAAGTGCAGATAGAATCTCTTATTTTATGGCAGAATTCACGGCCATCTTCGACGCGGTTTTGCACACCAATTAAATTGATTTGTAAAAAAGAATTGTCTGACTTAATAAATGCTGAAACTGAAAACGTGAGAATTCAGATAACGAAAATTATCCCAACAGTGTTTGAATCTTTTCAAATCCATCATTAGTTTCACATGACAATGATCGAGGGAAAATTTTTTAGTGTATTTGCAGGATCATCGTTACAAACGTGTGGCATCTGCGAAGCCACCCCAAAAGTGATGAACGATTTGGAAGCCACTAAAAATCTACCCCTTAATACAAATATGTATGAATATGGTTTGTCAACATTAGACTGGATAAGGTGCTTTGAATGCATTTTACATATTGGTTATAGACTGCCTATTAAAAAATGGCAAAGTTAATGAACATTCTTGCGACGAACTTGTGGTGGCGACTCGCGTCAGTTTATACAAGGCTGGGAAAAGAAATGCATCGGAAGTAATGACCCTAATGAATTCTGATGCTAAGTAGCATCAAAGATTAAAAAAACTGTTGTATCTGGATCCAAATATTTTGTTTCACAAAGCACTCTTACAAACTGATGCAGTCCGGTGCAAAAATAAAGAAATGCAAACATTTATTCCACCAACGATCCTGCATCAAACAAAATCGATGAGCACTTATTTGCTGTGTGCCTTGTACCATTGCAAGTGCAGATAGGATCTCTTATTTTATGGCAGAATTCACGGCCATCTTCGACGCGGTTTTGCACACCAATTAAATTGATTTGTAAAAAAGAATTGTCTGACTTAATAAATGCTGAAACTGAAAACGTGAGAATTCAGATAACGAAAATTATCCCAACAGTGTTTGAATCTTTTCAAATCCATCATTAGTTTCACATGACAATGATCGAGGGAAAATTTTTTAGTGTATTTGCAGGATCATCGTTACAAACGTGTGGCATCTGCGAAGCCACCCCAAAAGTGATGAACGATTTGGAAGCCACTAAAAATCTACCCCTTAATACAAATATGTATGAATATGGTTTGTCAACATTAGACTGGATAAGGTGCTTTGAATGCATTTTACATATTGGTTATAGACTGCCTATTAAAAAATGGCAAAGTCGTAGCACGGATAAAGCTATTGTAGACCAAACTAAATTCAATAGTCATGAAAAGTTGAGGAAAGAAATGAACATATAAGTTGATATTTCTACACCAGGTTCTGGAATTACTAATAACGCTTTTCGCATATATTGTTTGAAAACAGCAGAACTATTCGTAAACCAATATCCATGGTTCTGTATGCCATCTTCCGTGCATACAATTTTAATACACGGCGCTGACATCATAAGTAATGTATCCCTTCCAATTGGTATGATGTCGGAAGAAGCGCATGAAGCACGAAACAAGGATTCAAGGAACTACATACAACACCATACCCGCAAAAATTCAAGGGAAATACAATGGAGGTTTTGATGCACGCGCTTCGCTTTTCTTCGGATCCAGTTATATACTCGATATCTAAGAGACCTTTAAACTACTCACGGAAAAATATAAAATTAGATGAAGCGGTACTAAATTTGCTTGCAGATCAATACATGCAAGACGACGATGTTAGTTCTAACAGCTCTGATTCAGAGCAAGAACAAAGAAATTTTCATTCATTTATTAGTACCTGGAATGCAAACAAATCAAAGTTTGTATATTCTTAACTCTAAAATTCAATAAAATTGTGTAATATTCATTTGCTTATGTGTTATAGTCGAATTCAAGCATTAGCCACTGATTTTGCATAGTTTCGAATTAAATTCCGCTAAATGAACATTTTCGACCACTGTGATACGGCCCGAAATGCTGCAAAAAGTGGTATAAAATTGGGCCTCTCGGCTGGAATTTAATCGAGTCAGCAGCCCGAAATCATTTTTAAAACATAATGGCAAACCCTTATCTTTATAATAAAGCTAAATTCTTGGCCATAACATTAAATTACACAGTACCATACCATACAACAGCCAATCTGGGGGGTGAGAAATCCCAAGTCAGTGTGATGGTACTAGGTCAGTATATTAAAACCCTCAAAGGGTTTTGCGTTCGTATGTGCCAGTTTTTTTTTATGACCTTTTACATTTTTTCCTTATCTTGATGTTTTTTCGCTTAGTTGTAAAATGTTGGCAAAAACGTAGTTTGACATAACTCGAGAACGACTAGTTCGATTTTGCTGAAATAAATTGAGAAAAATTAATAATTACATTTTCTTTAATCCATTAATATACTGTTTCTCTACCAAATCAACATTTTTGCAATTAGAAATAAATTTATGAAGAAAATTTTGCCAAAAAAAAATTTTTTTTTTTAAAACATATAAATCCCAAACGGAAAAACGTGTAGAGTCTTATAACTTTCACGTAAAGTCACATAACCTATAAACAAAATGCGACATAGATCATAGAAATCGATTAACGCGTTCTGCTTTTATTTACAATTAAGTGAAGTTACTTACTGGCACATACGAACGCAAAACCCTTTGAGGGTTTTAATATACTGACCTAGTACCATCACCCTGACTTGGAATTTCTCACCGCCCAGACAATAACCCCAAAAATGTTCCACAGTGTTATATGCGTTGTATTTCTTCTTGAAAACCACACGCTGAAAAAAACACTTATATTACTATTGCTCTGAATCCCTTGTCTTACCCTTATCGTTATTATTTAATTCATCATTGAAATTGGGGTACTTTCCTAATTTATGGAAAAGGTTATTTGAAAAGATTGTAACATTTCGTAAGGGTCATTCTACTGTTACTAATCTACTCCAGATTTCTCTAGAAGTGATAAATGCTTTTGTTGGTGCAAACAATGAAACGTTATTGATACTGATTTTAGTAAGGCGTTCGATAAAGTAAATCACAGACTCTTACTATTTAAGTTAAACAACAAAATTGGATATAATAATAACATCATAAACTGGTTTTCCTTTTATATAATTGGGAATAGAGAAGTCTGTCTAGATCAATTCATATATCCTCTGGGGGATATACGAATCTTGACACCATTCTTTTACTATTCATTCTATTATCACACGCTAATTTACTAATGTTTGCAGACGACGAGAAATTAGTTTCTTATAATGCTAGCCTTGAGAACTGTAACATACTGCAGGATGACTTAGGACAGATTTAGTACCTGGTTTGAATATAATTTTTTGGAATTGAACATAAAAATAGTGTAAGCATATATGTTTCTCTAAAAGTACTGAATTGACATCGAACCATATCAGTACTATGGTAAATAAAGCGTATGGTGTATTTTATAAAACACTGAGCAAAACAGTTGTCAGATCTATATACTACGAAACAGCTTTAAACAGTTTTTTTTTCTCTAGTCAGACCATTTTTAGAATATGGATCAGTGGATATGAACTCCCTTCTTGCAATAGCAGGTTTAATATTACTAAACTTCCCTCATTGAAAAGTAGGCGAACTATGATGAATACGATGATAGTGTATAAAATTATCTGTGGGGTGTGGCATCTGAATATTTGATATTAAAAATATCCATTAACGTCCTTTTAGATACTATCAGTTATTACTCTTGGAGTTCCAGATCAATTTCGTAGAATGTGTGTCGATTTTAATTCGTTATATCATTCAATTGACTTTTCCTTAGGTTTTAATGCATTAAAAACTATAATTATTTTTTATTTAAACTCATTGTCGTCATATCAATTTAAAGTACTTGCAAAGTACAAATTTCCTAATTGTTTAACCCTTCGATAAGTGAGAAGGTCCCTGGGGACCTTTTTCATTTTTAAACTGAAATTACTCCTATTTCGGTACCCAGTATTCCAAGATAATTTTGTAAAGAATCGTTTAAAATCAAATAATCAAATCAAGGCAATCCGACCAATAGTTTAGTTTTTATAGTGGTTTTAGAGACATTAGTACGTGGACGTGTGACAAGGTCTGTAGGGACCTTGTACTGAATTTTCATGAAATGACTAATAAATGCACGTTCTTTTGGCATCATTATATTTTTTTATTGTTTGAACACATCACTAATGTGTTCTTTGAATTCTCGTTAACTTTTATTTTCCTTTTATTGTGCCTTTCCTTGAAAGCATAACAAACCAGTTATTAGAATTAACTTCATCCCTAAATAACAATCGCGCATTTGTACTTACATTGTACAAGCAGCCAGGTAAGTTAGAACACAGGTACACATACGAAAGAGTATAAGTATATATAAGAGTTTCCAGTTTCGTAAACCAAATCATACAACGTTTACTTACGAGTATAGACAGTGAACAGTAATATCATGTGTGAAATTGTAGTGCAAATAAAATAAAAAGAAAAACATAAAAATGGCAGATGCAAGTAATTTATGCGGATGAAAGGCGTGCAGTTGATATCAGATTTGCAGACTATATGGATGATGAAGTTGTTGTTTCTGCACTTGGTCATGGAGGTGAGGATGATAAAGACTGTACATACCAACCCGCTAAAGAGTCGGATGCCAAAATTGAAGCCCATGTCGACATAAATGAAGATATTGATGACGACGATGATTAAGATGAAGAAAATGATGCAGCGCAAACAAGTGAGAACTACTACATTTCTAAAGATGACACCCAATGGTGTAAAAATGCACCACTAACTTTTCGTATTCGAGTTCATAACGTGGTCGACTTTACAAGAAGGAAGCCAGGACCATCAGGAACTGTACATGACCCCTATACTATATTTCGTTCAATCATCAGCAAATACATAGCGTAAATCGCTTTGTGTGTATAAAACAGTCCATTCGATATGGAAAATATTCGACAGAAGCGACTAATCAACAGCAAAACTGCGGCTCAGACAATACATTCCATCGAAGGCGGCTAAGTATGGTCTGAAAGTATGGTGGTTGTGCGACTAGAAGTCTTTATATCCGGTGAAGGGAATCATATATTCCGGCAAATTGCCTTACCAAAAACGTGAAGTGAATCAAGGGCAGAACGTAGTACTTGAACTTGTGGAAATATATTTGGATGCAGGCCGCACAATATACGCGAATAATTTCTTCACAACACTGGATTTGGCGCGTATTTTGATGAGGAGGAAGACCGCATATGTTGGAACAGTGCGCAGCAACAAAACTTTTGTTCCGCGCGAATTTCAGAAGAACCCCAAGCGTCCCATCAACAGCACATTTGAGGGTACATAGCGCTGTGCTTATATGCACAAAAAAAATAAAGCAGGGAAGGAGCTGTCTACACTGCACTACACTTTAGGTATGGACAAGCAAAGTGAGAAGCGGAAACCGTTTGCCATATTGGACTACAGCGCCAACAAATCCGTCGTTGATACAATGGACCTGATGCTTGGCACATGCATACACATGCAAGCGATCGACGAAATGCTGGCCACTGGCCATGTTCTATAATATAGTGGACGTCGCTACATTGGCTGTTTTTACAATTTATAACGAAATGAAGCCGATAAGGAGTGACAGACGGCGGTCATTCATGTTACTTATAACGAACTATTGGCCATACCAAATATCGAGGAATGTGCCCCCAATAGCCGTATAACCGCATATCCAAGCCGATGCACCGTCATTTGCGCCTACGATGAAAATTTTTCATATAAAAAGCATATTAGTAAAAATGGGACCCTGCAGACCTCGTCACACAACTGTGAACATCAGACCACTCACCAATCGAAGGGTTATTTATAGCGTTTCTTATAATTTTTATTGAGCTCAATATAAAACAAAACGAAGAATGGTTGGTAAACAAGACGGAGAAATACATACCAACAAATATACGGTGGCTTCTCCGGTTGGTTCCATTTAAAATAGGAGGGAGAGAAGTGTGTGCAAACAATTGAGAACCGCGAACAAGAGGAGATGGCGAGAACTAAGTTAGTGTCACTAATAGACGACCACATACAAAAGACAGAACATAGTATAAGAGACAGTCTTATACTTGACACAATGGGACAAACTAGGCCTTTTTTTAAAGTAAAATGAAGAAATATTAAAACTGAAGTCGGACAATGGGGGAAAAACAGTTGCAATTAATAAAAATGACTACGAACTTAACCGTAGCCAATACATTTCACCAATTTTTTACGTTGTTTCTAAAAAAACAACATAATTTTAAAGAAATTAACAAGGGATTATGCATATAATGTAAAAGACGCTGGGGAAAACTATAATTATTTTTTATTTAAACTCATTGTCGTCATAAAAATTTAAAGTACTTGCAAAGTACAAATTTCCTAATGGTTTAATTATAGTGTTTCTTATAATTTGTATTGGAGCTAAATATAAAACAAAACGAAGATTGGTTTGTAAACAAGATAATAATAATAATTTTATTATTATTAATAATAATTATATAATAATAATAATTTTCTTCAAATGTTGGCCGCAACTACGCCTTAGGGTTTCCATTCTGAGGGTCCAATTTTGGATGACTCGTTCGAGAATTTCGACCGGTATGGTTTTAATGACACGCGTAATGTTGGCTTCCAAAACCTGAATCGTAGTTTGTCAGCATAGACTTTGGACTTTACGTAACCCCAAAGAAAAATGTCTAAAGGTGTGATATCACTCGATCTAGGCGGCCAACTCACCTGTCTAAAACGTGAAATTAGCTGCTGTTCGAAATGACCTCTCAATACATCCATTGTTTGAGAAGCTGTATGGCAAGTGACACCGTCCTGTTGAAACCAAGTGTCGTCAAGATTACGGGCTTCAATTTCAGGTACCATAAAGATCGATATCATGGCGCGATGGCGAGCACCATTCACGGTTACGTTCCGGCCATCATCATTTTTGAAAAAATATGCACCGATGATTCCACCAGCTTAAAAATTGCACCAAACCGTGGTTTTCTCTGGGTAAAGTGGCACCTTTTGAACCCCTTCTTGTTGCTCATCAGCCCAAATGCGGCAATTTAGTTTATTGACTTTGCCGTTAAGCCAGAAATGAGCCTCATCACTGATCAAAATGTTGGTAGAAAACAGCGGATCTTCTTGTTTCTCACCGAACGCTCATTTCCATAATACAGTTGCCAACATTTAAAGGTAATAATTTTCAAAAAATAAATGCCACAAAATGTCCTTTCAAGTTTCCAATAAAGATTCCACACTTGATTTGAATTTTTATATTTCTAAAAAATACCTCTAGATGGATCACCCTTTACATATTGACGATGACGAAACTTTATTTTCATTTGACTTTGTATACTTATTCCCTTTCATTATCATGGAAGAGTTACTAAACGTTGCTATAGAAAGGATGATTACAAGCCCAGGATAATGACTAAATATGTTGACGACCTTTTTGTGACTTTAAAAAAAGTGAAATTGGCAACACACTTCAAATACTTAATTCATTCAATAGACAAATACTATTCACAATGGAGAAATAATGTGACCAAAAACTTCCTTATCTCGACTTTATCATTCACCGAGAAGACAAACTTCATCAACAGAGTTTTAAACATAAGTGATGGAAGTTTCTATAGTGACAATGAAGGACGCATTATGAACATATTAAGAGAAAATGAATTTCGTATTAAAAGTATGAAGCACTTAATTAGACATACTAAAATCAATCGTAACAAACCAGCTAGGGAAAAAAGAGAAATGACCTAAAAAGCGATTACGTACTTAACAGGCTTCTCCGAAAGGTTCAACAAATCTGACGTTTATAAAAAAGAAAAATTTGTATTAGCTTCCCGAACTTTAAGGACAGTAAACGATTTATTTAGTAAGACAAGAGCGAGGGTGAACAACGAAGAAAAGTCAAATTTAGTTTTTAATATTAAATGTGATGACAAGTCCAACTTATGCCAAAAGGTATATGTTGGCAGTACTGAGACAAAACTATAGACTAGACTTTCTTCTCGCAAATCTGACCAAAAAGCTGTTGATAGACCAATCGAGCGAACCACTGCGCTACAACTAGACATAAACCAAACTTTAACGACGTACAAATTTTAGCACTGGAGAGAAATTATAAGAGAAGATACACCTTGGAGATGGTTTACATCAACGAAGTTCCTACATATAAAATAATGAACTTTAAAACTGACACAGATATATGTACACATACATACAGACATATTGCTAATAAGTACCGACAAAAAGACAAACATTAGTTGAATATTAGAAGTACAACAGGACAAAAACCATTATTTAAATGTAATTATTAAAATTTTGTTATTCGTGATAGTAAATATTTGTGTATTATTCTAATTTTATATTCTCGGTTTTGTTATAGTGATTACCCCTGATGAAAAACGACAAAGTTCGAAATATTGGGATATTTAAAAATAAATTATAAAAACATCAACAGCATTTTTTGCTCATGCTCTCAAGCCTAAAAAAACCTGAATAATAAACAACAGGTCAACTATACAAAAAAAAAGGTTTCTTTCATTGTAATAAGCAAAGGTGGTGATTATATTTTTGGTTTATATTGCATACTTGTAGTCTTTCTCATTTTTTAATGGATTTTGGTTTGTAATATTTTACTAAATAACGGTGGCGGTTATAACGCGTGACCCATTTCGAGGTTCCCTACTTTTTTAAAAAAAAAACACAGAAAATTCAAATTGAATGGGAAATGTTAATTATCATTTAAAAGAACATTCTTTGGCATTTATTTTTTGAAAACCGGCCCAAAACGTGAAATTATCTGCTCACCGAAGTGTTCTGTAAATAAATCTATTCATTGATGCGATGTGTGGGAAGAGGCGCCGTCTTGTTGAAACCAAATGTTGCCGAGATCACGAGCTTCAATTTCATTCATCAAATAATCGGTTATCATGGCACGATAACGATCGCCATTGACGTTTAAGTCCGGTACGCAGAGTTTAAGCCCAAAGAAACCTTGCTAAAAAACTATCTGCCTTTGATCCGCCAACAAGGAAGTGCAGACCTCACCAACCGGGGGGTCTTAGTTCTGGTCCTAAAAGAAGGCAAGGGGAAGTCACTCGCTAGGCAAGCGGGCACGGGCCAGCGGGCCAGTATATCTTCCACAAAGACATAGGTGGCATTTATGCCTTCGAGAAGGAGAAACTGAACGTGAAAACATAAAATGGGTTACCCACACACTCCATGTGCAAAGAAGAAAATGAGGGACGAATTGTGCTTTGCAGTAATTGACACTTATTGCTCCTCTCTAAAGGAAGACCAGAAGAAAGATGGCATTCCATCCCTAACTAAAGCGTCGTTTTTCGTAAGGAGTTGGGGCAGCTCAAACACGACGGAGTAAGTGTTGAAAATGCTTAGCAAGCTAAACAAACTCCGGACAGTAAGCAATTGGTAGGTCTTTCACAGAGAGTGTTGCCAAGACGGTCCTCGTTTTGTGGTTGGCCTCTACCAGGCTTCATTCGCCAGCCTTGCCAAGACATAAGGAAACATGCTTTTCAGCACAACCGGCAAAGTAAGTACGCGGCACACATGCCAACTCGAATTTAATCAGCGCCAAGGCAAACGCGGATAAAAGCTAAGTTGAGAAGTCAGAACCAAACAAAGTGGGAATGTTAAAACTGACAAACTCTCAAGAAAACGTCTGCTGAACAATAAATGATTTCGTCGTTCAGATAAATCTCCATCGCAGCGGAAAGTCAACATTACAAATGATGGATCTGTCATTCGGGAACTCTGAACCATAAAGGACAAGATCTCGGGTCTGTGCAACCCCAATTACCAACTTTTCTAATCCAGCACAGGTTCTCGCCTAAGAACGCCAACGTAATTTATTTCATCTCTTCTCTACAGAGTTGTTAAACGCAGATGCGGCAGTCCTGAGGCAGGGTGATGGACACATGTAACTGGTTTCGGTCTATTTACCATCTGAAGACCCGACATTCTACCCACGTTAGAATTACAACAAACTGTACTGAGAGGTCGAAAAACAGGTAAGAAATTAGATATAGGTTGTGTGCTTACTGTCACCATGTAGATTGGGTAGCAGTAATTGCACCCACGTAGCAGTAGTTGCACGAAGACAGGCCCTTTTAGAATTCCTGAATGCTATATTTTTTAACAGAATTAGGGAAGAGGTCATGGACATAACGATTAGTTCCGAAACAATGGTAAACTACGTTCAGCGATAGTATGTCTCAGGCATGTATTCATTATCTGACCGCCGCTCCTATCCTAACAAAGTTTAGGAACAAAAAAACAGCAACTGGGAAAAGTTCCTTAAGAAACTTAAGTCCACCCCAAAGGACCAGAAGAGATTGACCAGGATTTTTACAAACTTACGAAATCTCTAACACGGTCCTTTGAGGAGAGTTACTAAATTCATGACGAAAATCAGCACAGGATGACAGGGCAAGTGCGAAATCTGGGCAAGTCAGTGCGTAGACTTTTCAATAGGGCACGACGCAAAAATAGTGCAATAAACTGCAATAAATATTTGTAATATGAACTTGCATATAGTTCATTCGTGTTTGTTTTTAAACCTTGTATGTGTCACATTTCGAGCGGTAGTCTTTTGTTGTAGTTGTCCTCACATTGCAGTACACACACATTCTCTAAACCCGACCTGTGGTTTATTACCGCAGAGTGTGTCGTCAGGGCGGTTTTGTGGATACTTTTTCCATGTCTTAACTTAACATCCGACTTGTGACGGATTAAGCGAGTTTTTAGTTTATATTTGGTGGTTTCAACATAAACTTAATCACAGATGGAAATTCCATTGCCGTTGCATTGTATCTCATAAATTAAATTAGAATTGTCGATTTTGTTTATCTTAGATTTTAAGTTTGAAAATAGTTGTTGTTGGGTATTGTTAGTTTTTGGTGCTATTTTGTTGTTATTTTTGTCCATGTATCCGGACCTTTCGAATCTTTCAGATAGTTTTGGAACATACGTGACAGATTTGTACATGGTTGGACTTATTTGCTTACTGGTCCTATTTTTTGTTTTTTTTTTATAAAGATCATCAATTGTTTTTGTAGGGAAGCTATTTTGGAGCAGTATTTGTGTAATTTTCTTTCAGCTCGATTCTTAATACACCCCGGGAGATAATTTTCGTGGAATTTATTTTTCCCAGGAATAAAACCCTCCTATTCTAAACAAACGGGAAGAAGAGAGGGAGAGAGAATTTCGATTTTCCGAAGACAGATGTTTCGCTTCAGCTGTTTTGTTATCAATTTGCAAATTATTTTTATGAAGTTCCAAACGTACAAAGTGAATATAACAAAAAAAAAACAATTAACAAATAACATATATAAAATTGATCAGTGTCGGTTTGTAATGATAGTGGATTCGTTAACAAGCAGAATTGCCGCATTTAGGCAAATGAGAATCCAACAGTGTTTGTTGATAAGCCAATGCATCCACAAAGAGTGACTGTTTGGTGCGGTTCATGGGCCGGCGGAGTCATTGGTCCGGCCAAGCAGTTACCGTGAATGGAGTTCGCTATCGCGAGATTTCTTGTGGCCAGAAATTGAGGATATGGACGATATGTGGTTTCACACAGCCAGCGAAACAATGGCGATGTTAATTTTTCGCCACGATCGTGAGATTGTCACAGTTAGACTTCTTCCTTTGTAGATATTTAAAGCAAAAAGTGTGCATTAGTGACGGCAAGAACAATTCAGGAGCTTAAGGATGTCTCAGAGTCATTGAAAATATGGACTATCGGGTAGAGCTATGCCACCGAAGCTGTGGCGATTTGGCCGATATTTTGTTTCACACATATTTGTTTTATTTGCAAATTACATCGTGCGTTTGGTTGGTGAACAAAAAAATAATAATATTAAATACTTACGTATTTTGCACAACTCCCTTGCAATTTGTTGTCAGAATTTTTCCCAAAATTAGCGTCACATTCTCCCTTTTTATGATAGCCCTTTTTCGAAGTTCATTTAGAATGAGGGAAAAGCGAAAAAAAAAACCCGGGGAGATTCTATTTAGAATATAGAAACAGGGAATAGGGAAAAAGCTCCCGAGGAATAGTCATTTAGGATCGGGCTTTTCATGTTTTTGTTGTAAAACTCTACGTCACTTATAGCTAAGACTCTGTTACTGAAGTTTGAGGCGTTATTAAATATTATATTCTTAGTAAGTTTTGAGTGTAAATTCAGAAGTCTTCTAGATGCTGTGGGCTTTTGAAACCAAAATGTTACAATTCTATTTTCTTTCCTTACAACTAAAGTCACCAGGTACGGGAGTCTGCCATCGATTTCTTTTTCTACGGCAATGTTAAGAGTTGATGTTAAAATTTAATACAAATTGATAACTGGGACACAGAAACAAAAATTTGGACTGTCCGCCGCTATCACTGGAGTCCATAGTTTCGGTTCAAGGAGAGTATAGGCGCACGTTTGGCGCTAATCCTCCCAGCAGATGGAGCATAATGAAACTTTTTACCAGTTTTGCTGAGCACGAAACAGTCCACCAAAGACTTTACCATCGAAACCCTTTAGTTCGGACGGAGGAAGCAATTGCTGCTGTAGCTGCTGCCATATAAAACAATTCAAGAGTTTCGACAAGAAGCTTATCTGCTCAGATAGGAATAAGCAGACAATCATTGCAGTCATTTATGCACAAAGATTTGGACTTATTTCCGTATAAAATTCAATTGGAGTAATGTTCTGTCTGTCGTCCAGTCCGCATGCGTTTTTCTATGTCTTCCGCGTTCAATGTTGTCCGTGTTACAGTTCTCTCCTCCGCCTCTAAAACAAAAAAATACAGAATTAAAAAAGAATTTACTCCCGCATATACTAAACAAACAGAAAAAAACGTAAAACCGCAAAAAAAAACCACAGCGCCAAAACACCAACAAACACAATATAACGCCAAAAAGCCAAAACAACAATAACTACAAATAATAGAATATAACGAAAACACATAAAATCAACAACAATAGAAACAGACAATTTTCCAACAAACATACAACAAATATTATATTAATGTTTATTAATAGTAGTGCATTCGTTTTCCTTCTCCCCTTCCTTTTCCCATCCATTTCGTGTAGTGCAGTTGGCTCTCTTCTTTCTTTGTCGCTGTCCGTCCAATGCTAAAGGCACAACAGAGGCATTGGACGGGATCAATAGCGGAAGAGGGGGCTAGATCGGCAACTGAATTTGCACACTGACTCTTGTTTTTGTTCTCTGGTTGGCGTAAAGGTGAAGAAATTTAAAATGCATTTCGCCAACATACGAGAGTTGCGTGCGAATTTTTTCGCTCATGTTCATTTTCATAGGCCTGATGTTTTAGCTCTATGTTAGACTCAGGTCCGTGAGGATTCTGATCCACAGGATTTTTACGTTTCTGGGTACCACACCCGATCTCTTTTTATTTCCCACAGAGGTCTTGTGGAATATGTACGTAATGGCATAGTGTTTCAGAGCCAGCAACACCTAATATCACAAGATCCAGAATTTAACTCCATATGGGTTAAGTTCAGGATTGGAACACACGTACTACATTTTGGGTTTATTTATAGAAGTCCAAACTCGGAAAGGGAGGCTTCCCTTAACGGCTTTGACGCCCTTTCCGATTCAGTATCGAAAGTTTTGTAGAGTTATCCAGACAGTGAAATTTTCGTTGCTGGTGATTTCAATGTCCATAATTCCGCCTGGCTTTTACATTCGAGCCACACAACTCCAGAGGGCCAATACGCCGAGCTCTTCGCCGTGCAAAATGACTTGACGCAACTAGTGAATGAACCGACACATATTTCATTTCATTTCTTTATTAACATGTAATTCGAAGCCCATTGGGGCCTATTAAAGCTAAATTACAATATGCATCAAAATGTTAAATAGAACATCATAAACTACTAGAAAAAATTCAGTATAAAATCAAATAAATAATAAAAATTAAAATAATCCTAATATTTCCTAATGAAAGAGAAAAAAACCTGATGAAATCATATAAGTGATAATCAAGAAACCGAAAAAAAAACATATAAATAAAAGAATTACTCTGTACTTGAACGAAAATGTTCCATTAAATGTTTACGAAATGTCATGGAAGACAAATTAGACGTTTTTAAACTGCTTGACAAAATGTAAAATAGTCGGGCTACTCTTACGAGGAATGATCGATCCATAAGCGGAGTTATTTCATGTGTAGGAGGGCTGCAACATAACATTCTTGACCTTTAACTCCGATCACTGCATTGTTTCAGTATCCTTTCCGTATTCCCCTCTTCGTGTCGCTTCGATACCAGCCCCAAAGCGTAGGCAAAAACTTCGTGTGCTAGAGTGCTTAGGCGTGAAAAATTTCTGCGCGAACAACGTCTACGTATAAAGTTTCTTCCTTTTTCCAGGGAAAATAAGAGCTTTTTTCGTTTGTAAGAAGAGTAAAGGATAGTTCTTGTTGTAACCGAATAACCATTTACAACTCCTTACGAATAGTAGTTTTTAAGGTTGTGTAAGATAGTAGTATTTAAGTATATAGAAGCACACGTGAATTAAAATGTTCAGTTCTTGTCTAACCGCCGAACCAACAACTTGTTTTTACTCTGACGAAACAACAGGTTATGGGCCCAGAGTAATGTAGAAATAAATTAATTTAATTTAAAATTTTTTTTTTTTTTGTGAAAATATAAGGAAGTGAAACGATTTGAAAATGGCAACAAATTTATCATTCCCATTTGAGAAGCTGCGTGGTCGCGAGAATTTTGATATATGGAAGCGTACCTTGTATTAAAAATTTTTTGGAAAATTGTTGAAAGCAGTTTGTCGGCTACTCCAACGGAACAGAACAATGAAGTCAATGAGAGGGCATTGGCAGAAATAACTTTAATGATCGAACCCAGCAATTTTGCACACATTGCAAAAGCAACGACAGCAAAATCAGCATGGGATGCCCTGATCAGTTCCTACGAAGACACCGGGTTAACGAGAAAAGTTGAGCTGTTGAAAAATCTGGTCCAATTGAAGTTGCTATCACCACATTTGTCATCCATAAAAGTTCAACAGACCGGACTCAACATAGATGACGAGCTAGTTGCGTCAATAATGCTGGCTGGACTGCCGGAGGAATTCCGGAAACTTGTACTAGCGGTTGAGAATTCCAAAACAAAGCTGAGCGTCGATGTGGTGAAGAATTTATTGCTCCAGGATGCAAAATTTGATGTCGTTAAAACGGAGGAAAACGCACTGATCACTAGGAAAAATATGCCAAGGTAAAAAAGTTCAAGTGTCATGGATGTAATAGAGAAGGGCATTTTATTAAGAATTGCCCCAATAAGAAAACACTTGACAACGTCTCAAAGCAACGGCAACAGAAAGAGACAGATGACAGAATTTTGTTGGCGTCCTTATTTTCATCGGGTGATATCAATGCAGACGACTGGTACATCGACTCTGGCGCGACGGCACACATGACAAATTCAAAAAACAGCAAGCATCCAGAATAATCTGTACAAATTGAATTGCGTTGCTGAAGTAACAAAGCAAAAGACATTTCTGCTTAGTAACAGTGCTGGTTTGTGGCATCGTCGATTCGCGCACATATGTGACGATCATTTAAACAAAATTCGAGCGTCCAATGAGTTGAATTTCAAAATAAATTTGCAAAAACTTGAAATTTGTGTTCAAGGGAAACAAACAAGAAACTCATTTAAGGAGGATTTTCATCGTGCTACAAAGTTACTTGAACTAGTTCATTCCGACGTTATGGGTCAAATACAATCCAAATCTTTTTCCGGTGCTCGTTACATAGTCACTTTTGTGGACGATTACACCAGAAAAGTTTTCCTAGTACCCATTAAGAACAAATCTGATGTTTTTGAAGAGTTCAAGAAATTCAAAACGTTGGTGGAAAATCAATGTTCCAGGAAGATAAAATACTTCGTTCAGATAATGGAACCGAGTATGTCAACGCTCAATTTCAAAATTTTTTTAGCTGATTGCGGAATACTTCATCAGAAAACTGCACCGTATACTCCGGAACAAAATGGAGTTGCCGAAAGGCTTAATCGCACAATTATGGATCGAGTTCGATGTATTCTATTGGATTCGGGACTGGATGGAAAATTTTGGGCTGAAGCTTACGTCACTGCAGCCTATCTCTTAAACAGAATTCCATGCAGAAGGAATATGTGTAGTCCTGAGGAGCTTTGGACAGGCAGAATACCTAGCCTTAAACATCTTCGAGTCTTCGGCTGTAAGGCATTTGTTCACATTTCGAAATCTAAGCGATCAAAACTCGAGGCCAAATCAACTCCATGTATTTTTGTGGGATATAGCAAGGAAAGCAAGGTATATCTTCTGTGCAATCCAGTCACGAGAAAAATGACGATCAGTCGTGATGTTGTATTCATGGAGGATGAGGTATGTAACACTGACAAAAACTTTACTAATGTTTCTGAAAATACCGTACACTGAAAAGAAAAGGTTCATCAAATTGATGAATTTTTACATCATTTTGATGAATTTGTACTTCATTTTCCAACCTACAACACTTTTCATCAATTTGATGTAGAACTTTTCATCAATATTTCTTCAATTCCATACATCAATTTAATGAAAATTGTTCATCAACTTGATGAAAGTTATACATCAATTTGATGAAAATTGTACATCAATTTGATGAAAATTGTACATCAATTTGATGAAAATTTTACATCAATTTGATGAAAATTTTACATCAATTTGATGAAAATTGTACATCAATTTGATGAAAATTGTACATCAATTTGGTAAAAAATCTACATTTATTTGATGAAAATTTACATCAATTTGATGAAAATTTTACATCAATTTGTTAAAAATTGTGCAACAATGAAGATCAATTTGATAGACATTATACATTAAAGCTCGAACATTCTAACTCAATTGCATGTAGTTATAGTAATATCAAGACAAGTTCCTTAAATATATATATGTATGTACTCATATTACTATAATACATATGTACAAGAACAGACATTATAAATATTTTTAACATTTTATTGATATATAAAAAAGTTAATACAATAACAGTTTATACTGAATTCACTGAGTTGAGGAACAAAAGAGATCAAAAAAAATGTATTTCATTTAATAAAAACATAAAGCAACTCTTAAATTAAGAAGTAAACTAGTTATGTTTCAAATCGTAATTTTCAAATGAACTATGTAAGTTTCAATCTGATGAAACTGTTCATTGCACAAAAACACTCCATTTTTACACTTACACTTTTTAAAACTGTTTTTGTTACACTGTTAATTTAGTTTAGTTCAATTTAGTTTCACTTTCACACTTTTAATATTATTTCCGATGTTTACGCTCACTTATAACACACGTTCTATTCAACGATCACTTAATCAATGAAATGACAAACTAGAATGAAAACGCAAGAAGAAACAACAGCTACTCCGTTTTCGTTCTTTGATTTCTTCTGTTATTGCTACCCGACAATGTTGCCATACGCTGATTAGAAGAAATTTGCTAGACCCTGAAAACAATGCACTACATATACAATTTACATTACCTTAATTTATAGATGGATGCATTTATGACTAAAATTAAGATACTAATTTTTTAGTGAAATATTTGTTGAAATTATTAATTTTTTTGAGATACACAAAATATTTTATTCGCCCTTTCTTCAAATCAAGATCATTGGCATCCCTAGTAAAAATCCAACCGAGTTGTGATTTTGCCCAACTTGTTTGTTCGTGTTTGTTTGTTGTTTTTAATTGTTTTTCTACGTCTGTGGTGGAGTGGCTAATCATTGCAAATGCATTGTATAGACAAAAAGAGAGGGTATGAAAGTGTGTGCTTTCATTTGTTTGGTGGTAGGCATATATATATGCTTATATGCCTATAAGCATTCTGCTTACTGTACACTTGCTTTTTAAAGAAGAAACGAAATATGCAAGCAAGTAATTATGTATTCAATGGATTTTTACCAGTTTAGCTCACAAACCGTCAACCCAGAACGAAACTTTTTTTTGAATAATTTTTGGGAATCTTATTTATGTCACCCACCCTTATTTTTATATGTTTGTATGTATATTTGTGTGTGCAATTTTTTTTTACTCTGGCTGTCCCTTCTGAAATATTGATGTACAATGTGAAAGATTGATGAAAAATAATACTTCAATTTGAGGAACGCACAAAAATGGCATAGAAACGTCATACTTCAAATTGAAGAATTTATTCATTAAATCAATGAATTTGTTCATCAATTTGATGTAGAACTATTGAAGAATCTTTTTCATTGATTTGATGTACAGTTATTTTTTCAGTGTAGCGGATATCATTGAAGACGTTGATAATTATGATAACAAAGGCTCAAGTGAATCGGAAATTGAGCCACATTCAAAAAACCCGAATGAAATATCAATCGACAGTCTTAAGGTGGAATTCGACGAAAGTTCAGATGACAACATGCAATTTGATGTTGCCGAACAGGAACATTCCGACCCCCAAACAGAAAATTCTGCAGAAACTCGACGATCGGAACGTTTAGCAGCTAAAAATCGAGCTAACATCAGCATAATGTGTCCCAGAAGCTATGTGTCTGATGATCCCTTCACTGTAAAAGAAGCTTTCAATTCCCCTGTATGTAATAATTGGCGTACTGCTATGGACGAGGAAATGAATTCGTTAGCAGAAAATGATACATAGGAATTGACTCATCTGCCGCCTGAAAGGAAAGCAATCAAATGCAAGTGGATCTTCAAAACAAAATGTGATGCATATGGAACAAAAGTTCGACACAAGGCCAGACTTGTCGTTAAGGGCTGTAGTCAGAAACCTGGAATTGATTATGAAGAAACATATGCTCCGGTTGTCAGATATTCTTCGGTTTGTTTCTTGATAGCCTTGTCCGCAAAATACAGGCTGCATATTCATCAACTCGATGCCGTGACTGCGTTTTTGAATGGTGAGCTCAAGGAGGAAATATTTATGGAACAACCGGAGGGATATGAAGATGGAAGCAATCGAGTTTGTTTCTTGAAGAAGGCTCTTTACGGTCTAAAACAATCTAGCAGAGTTTGTAACGATACTCTGAACAAAGTTCTTCTAAAATTTGGCCTGAAAAGAAGCGAAATTGATCAATGCATATATCACCATTGCAATAAAAATAAAATGTTGTTTGTTGCCATATATGTTGACGACGTATTAATTTTCTCCAATGACATCGAAATAACGAACAAATTGAAGAGAGAGCTGTCTGAGAATTTTCGTATGAAAGACATGGGTAAGGCTTTTTCGGTGCTTGGCATGAGAATACAACAATCTGTCAGTAAGATAAAAATTGACAAATCACAATACATCAGGGATGTTCTGAAAAGATTTGCTATGGATGATTGCAATCCAGTATCTTCTCCTGTTGATATGAACCAGAATTTATCATTAGTAATGTGCCCATCAACAGAAGAAGAGAAGGAGGAGATAAAGAACATACCATATCTGGAAGCTATCGGTTATGTTGTTCGCTGCTCAGAACACGAGGCCGGATATTTGTTACGCAGTTAATTTGATTAGCAGATTCAATGCAAATCCAAGGAAGGTTCATTGGACTGCCGTCAAACGTGTCATGCGCTACTTAAAAGGTACTATAAAAAAAGGATTGGTATACAACGCTGATGGTGGGGACTTAGTAGGTTACTGCGATGCTGATTGGGCAGGTAATGTTGGTGACAGGAGATCTACGACCGGCTACATTTCTACAATGCATGGTGCTGCTGTTTCATGGTCTGCAAGAAGGCATCGTACGGTAGCTCTGTCATCCACGGAGGCAGAATTTATGTCAATTGTAGCCGCAATGCAAGAAGCTGTCTGGCTACAAGGATTACAACGTGAATTGACAAATAATCCCACATCGTTGGTATTACATTGTGACAACAAAAGTGCGATACAGATATCACGTAACAGTTCCTATTCAGGACGTTTCGAGGACGAAACAAGTAGATGTACGAATCAAATTTATACGCGAAAAACTTGAGGCAGGCGAAATCAAACATTACTATTTAGAAACTGGAAAGATGATCGCCAACATTTTTACCAAGAGTGTTCCCGCCGAAAAATACAAGAATTTAACCAATCAATTTGGTTTAATATAATTTTCTTTATTTTGATTTATAATATATAAATTATTCTTGCCGGAATGCAATCAACCACTCCCCGAGATCGAAACCGTATCAAGTTCCATGCCTTAGATATATTTTCAAACACATAGAGTTTAAACGGTTCTTGCGAACCTCGATGTAAATAAATCCCCGGACCCGGATGATATTTCGGCACTTGTCCTACGTAAGTGCTCTCGACGCTAGCACGTCCATTACGCAACCTTTTCAACCTTGCTTACCGCGCCGGATTCTTCCCAGCGTGTTGGAAGGTTGCGAACGTCCAGCCGTTGGAAGGTTGCGACCTGTTGGCGTTCTTGTCGGAGCGTTGGAGTCGGTCTATCTACCAGTTTGTTAAGAATATGGTCGTGGCTCTGGATATCTCCAAGGCCTATGATAGAGGCTGGCACGGTGCACTCATATCAAAGCTGATCGCTTTTGGTGTCGGTAATACGTTTGCTCGATTTATATCGAGCTTTCTTAGAGATCGCACTATTAGAGTTGTTGTTGATGGGTTCTCATCCAACACAAATAGGCTGACCGCAGGTGTACCACAGGCTCTGTCCTTTATCCCTCTCTATTTCTTATTTTCATTGACGATCTTTTGGTTCAGACCGTGAATCCAATCTACTCTTTCGCAGATGACAGTAACCTCTGTCATTCACATTCATTCGACCGTAAGCCGAGTCTTCAGGATATTGAACCTCAAGAGCTTCTGATTGTTCAATATTCGTGGCATCGATAGAAATTGACGATATTGTTGGTTCAGCGAGACCACGCTTGTGAGACCACTAGCAGCACTGTGTCTTACGCGCATTAAAATCTACTCTATTCACTCAACCCCATTCGGAAATGGCCAGTAGATCCCGGCCGGGATACTTGGCCGGGATCTACTGGCACACAATCAGAAGCTCTTGAGGTTTTGGCCATGAAAATACAATGTGACGCTCGTTGGGCGAGACATGTATTCGAAGTGTCGAAAGAAGCACTCAAGTGCATATGGTTTTTAAAGCGGTGCAAGAAATATTTCACTCCTTCTGATCTTTTCAATATCTATACAACTTACATCAGGCCGAAGATGGAATACAACTCCCATATATGGACAGGTGCTCCAAAATCTTCCTCGAGCTACTTGACCGTGTTCAAAGGAGAGCGATGGTGCTGATAGGTGACAGACGTTGAAATGTGGGTTGCGTGACGCTGTTCTATTGTTACTTTCATGGTGTGTTCATCAGACATCCGTCGCCTTATTCCTGACGTGAGAATGTTCGGCAGGGATACGCGACTTTCTAGGAATTCACAACCGTTTGTTATCGATTGGCCAGTTGACCGCACCATACACTACAGATCTAATTCGTTTTTCGCTCGTACAGTCTGTATGTGGAATCGACTTCCGGCAAATGTATTTTCCACTAATTGGGACATCCAGAAGTTCAAGGCAAGTGTCAATAATCATTACTCCCTTTTCCCCCCTTCCGATCCTTTACTTTCCACTCACCATAAGGAGTGCTTTTAACACACAGATACTCCATGAGACCGAATTGCATCCACTTCGTGTCACAGTGTGGTGTGCTGTTTCATCGCTGTATTGTCGGGCCCTACTTCTTCGAAGAAAACGGTCACACCGTTACGGTTACTGGAGACCGTTACTTGAGGATGTTGAGAGAATTTGTCTATGCAGAATTATGTCGAAAAAGATTTTTCAACTCTGTATGGTTTCAGCAAGATGGTACAACTCCTCACATAGCCCGGCCTGTTATGACAGAATTGCAACGAAAACTTCCCAATAAGCTGATATCTAACTGCACCTGACTTTTTCTTGTGGGATTATTCTTTTGTCTGCAAAGCAAACCCAACAAATTTGAATGAACTAAAACAATCCATTCGAGAAACAACTGCGGCTATTCCTGTCTCAACTCTCCAAGCAGTAATAAACAACTTTTCGGTAAGATTCCGCACATGCATCAACGACCAGGGGAGACATGTAAATTCCATTTTTACTAATTAAGCTTTATTTAATAAAATTGAATGAACTTTAATATGAATAATAAAATGAATTTCATACACTGAAAAAAAGGTTATTTGAGTTTCTTAATATTTATTAGCCACCCTGTATTTGGGAAGTATCTTAGGTCTAATATTACAGTCTTCCAAACATCTATCCAATAGTTATTCCATAACTATATCGACTACTATAGGAGATGACGATCTCATTGGAAGTCCCATTTTTGCAGATAGAATTTTTCCTTGTATTGAAACTATCGGTTGTCCTGAATACAGAATTTATGTATCTTAATGAACAAGTCCTTTGTCATAAATGTAAAATCATTTATTTTAATCCTCTTTTCTTCAATATTTTTAAAGCTAAATTTACAGGGATACTTGGAAAAAGTAAAACTACATCAAATGCGACCATTATTTCGTCATTTTCTAAAACAGGTTTGGTGATCTTCCCTTTAAATTGTCCAGAGTTATTGATATTATACTTTTCAGTATAATATCAATAACTTTCAATAGTATAGCAGCAGCGTACTGACATAGTTGACTTGATGGCGCATTAATTGAGGAGCAAATAGGCCTCAGTGGGCAATTTTCTTAGTGTATTTTTGGGACACCATATATTATTGGAAATATTGCTGTCTCCGTCTTTATTTTCCTTTTTTCCGTCTCTTTTCCCACATTATTTGTAAATAGCTCGTTTACAAGGGTACTGTTTCTCCTTTGTGGTACTGTCGTCGGATCTTTGTTTAGCCTTTTGTAGATAATAATGTCGTTTACAATTCTACTCATTTTTCTTCGTAGTCATTTTTTGTCCAGGGCTACCGTAACATTGCCTTATTTGCACTCAAAACTGCTTAATGATATTTGGTATGATCCCTGCCTTTCTGCATTTAATTAGAAATAATATGGTGGATCTTGTTTTATTTATTTTTATTTTTATATATTATTTATTTTTTTCCGCTTAATATCTGTTTATATGTTTTCCAATGTCCCTTTGTTTTGTTTTAATCGTTTGTATACCATTTTGTTGCGGCGTGCTCTTAGTTTATTATCTTTGATTTGTTGTTTTTTATTCGAACCTTTTTATAAAATTGATGACATGTTGAGTTCAAGCACGAGGTCAATATTTTTTGTATATTTATTTATTTATTATTTTCAATCTTCATCGAAGATCGCCTTCAGGAAATTGACATACCTAGTAGGGGCATAAATGCTGTTACACACGTTTTATGCTGTAAAATAAGAAGTACTGAATGTTTTTGGACCAAGTATTTTTTAATATATTTATTGATCCAAAAAGTATCTCCAAAAATGATCTACTTATTCGAAATGTCCGCCTTTTGCCTTAACACACGCCTTAAGTCGCACTGGCCAATCGTCAATAGCTGCACGAACCTCGTCCATTGGATAATTGGCCACAGCTCGAACCAAAGCAGTCTTAAGAGATCCAATGTTAGGGTATTTTTTGTGACAAGCCTTGTCCTCTAAAACCGTCCACAATTTGTAATCCAATGGGTTCAAATCTGGACTGCCTGGGACGCTTTAGCCTTATGGGCCGGCGCAGAATCCTGCTGGAAAGTCCATGCTGGTTTTGGAACAGGGAATTGTTAAGAGGCTTCACAACAGCTTCCAAAACGGTTTCATGGTAAACTTTGGCCGATGTTTTGGCGCCTTGTTCGCAGAAATGCAGTTCAGTGACCCCATCGTAAGAGCCACTCCACCAAACCATGACTGAAGCCTTTTCCACCCGTGGAATCAGTTCAGATGCTTCCTTAGATGACCGCGCATACACTCTATCAATTTGCTTGTAAAATTTTTCCTTAACGGTACAAATTTTTCCATCGGTGAACAAAAATTTTCTGTGCAAGTTATCAGCCCCAAGTCCAAAGCCTTTTTTAATGATTCGACTCATGGACTTTTGCGTGATATTCATCTCACGGGCCATGATTTTCTGTTTACGGAGCGGATTTCTGTGAATTCTTGATTTAACGGCTTTGATGACATGCGGTGTTCGAACAGAGCGTGGGCGGCCCGACCGGTGGCGGTCTTTTACATCTCCAGTCCCCTCAAACAGTTTTATGCATCGGTAGACAAACATGCGGCTAATCCCTAGTGGCCGGAGAGTTTTGAAAATATCGCTTTTTTCATTAGACACCTGGAAAGCGCGATTATAGCGATACGGTTCTCATTATCTGACCACTTCATGATAAAAGTTGAAACATTTTTAAAATCCCGTTACAGACTAACGCTATTGAGGTTAGCTTTCATAACCCATATGACATTAACGGGGTATGTTCAGTTCTACTATTGAAATGGGTGTGTTCAATGTTGTAACAGTGTTTATGACCCTACTAGGTAGGAAAAACAATAAATATGACGACATAACTTAATTTGTTTACTCGTACATCAAAACTAACGAGCTAACAATAAATATGTATGTATGTAAAATTGTATAAAAATCTTTTTATATTGTTTTAAGTCCGCCTTAGATTATAGAGATGGTTAAGTATAAAAACTTACATCTATATTATTAATATTATGTTAATATAAAGGTACACTAATTTAATTAATTTAATTTAACATTACCTTTAAAATTTCATTTTGACAGATTTGTAATTTTTTTTAAATGTGTTTTGGCACATTTGTCCCAAACAGGACAAGCATATAACGCGATTAATTGAAAGATTGCCTAAATGATAATGACTTTGTTAACGGGGCTTAGTTCTGATCTTCTGTGGATAATAGGGTAAAGTAATTTAGTCGCGATGTTCATCTTTTTAATAGTATGTGCAATATGATCACTAAAGTTCAGATTAGAAATACCCCTAGATATCTAAATGAATTAGACCAGTTTATTTCTCTATTATTCATAGTAAGACTAACTTGAGAAAAGATAGCTTGCGATTTTTCGCGTTAATTTGGTTTTTTCCATTTTTTTGAGAACTCCATAACCCTATTTAATGACGCTTGAAGCGATGATAGTATGTTAAATAGCGGTGTTAACTGCATAAAAAGCGTAATTACAAGATTCAGACTTTGGAAAATCTGAATTGTAAATAACATAGAGTAGGGGCCCCAAAACGAACCTTGGGGTACCAGCCGAGCGAATATTAACAAAATCAGAAGAGAAATCGTTTATTGCAACACAGAAGGCGCGTTCCCTTAGAAAGGATTGTACAATTTTGATTAAGTGTTTAGGAAAATTGCCTTTAATTAATTTAAAAATCAAACCGTCATGCCAAACGATGTCAAAAGCTTTTTCAACGTCTAACAAAACCATAGCAGTGGAGTTTTTCTGGATAAATTGCTGGTTTATGTGATCTTTTATTCTTTCGACTTGATGTAGAATAACTGACGCATCAACGTGGTTCAGAAGCTTCCATGTGGCTTACCAGGTTTCAATATCGGAACAATTTTGGTCTTTCTCCAAAGTTTTGGAAAGTACTGAAACTTTAGGCAAGCGTTCAAGATTATCATTAATCGTGAAACTGCTTCATTTGTAAGTCACCTACAGCATTAAGAACTTCTTGTTCAGTGTTTAAAAGAAAAGGTTTAAAAGAAAGTGTTTAAAAGAAAAGGTTTAAGGTTTAAAAGAAAATTTTTGTAAAAGGCTTTGGCTTTAGCTGAATCGGTCATAAAAAATATATTACCATCACTGATGACTGGAATACTAGGCATCCTTTTCCTCAACATTTTAGATGTTCCAAAAATTTTCATCATTCCACTTTTCGTTTCTAAAACAACAGATTTCATAAGTTTGACATAGTTGTTATATATAGTTAAATCCATTGGTTGTCTATATCTATTCCACTGTTGTCTAAAATAGTTTCGTTTTTTTTATTGTGGCTATAATTCTGTCTGGTAGTGTGATAAAATAACACAGTACAACAGCCAATCTGGGGGGTGAGAAATTCCAAGTCAGGGTGATGGTACTAGGTCAGTATATTAAAACCCTCAAAGGGTTTTGTGTTCGTATGTGCCAGTTTTTTATGACCTTTTACATTTTTTCCTTATCATGATGTTTTTTCGCTTAGTTGTAAAATATTGGCAAAAACGTAGTTTGACATAACTCGAGAACGACTAGTTCGATTTTGCTGAAATAAATTGAGAAAAATTAATAATTACATTTTCTTTAATCCATAAATATACTATTTCTCTACCAAATCAACATTTTTGCAATTAGAAATAAATTTGTGAAGAAAATTTTGCCAAAAAAAATTATTTTTTTTTAAACATATAAATCCCAAACGGAAAAACGTGTAGAGTCTTATAACTTTCACGTAAAGTCACATAACCTATAAACAAAATGCAACATAGATCATAGAAATCGATTAACGCGTTCTGCTTTTATTCAAAATTAAGTAAAGGTATGAATTTCAAAAATTTGCTCGAGATATGCTCAAAATTGCTTGGAAAAAATGTTGATGGCTTTTTTATGATCCTCAGAATTAAAAAAAAGAGTAATAAACAAAAGGTTATTACATTTTTATGGTTGCTGTAACAAACTAAAAAACGGTCATAAATGTGCGTGAACAATTAAAAGGAAAAAAGCAAGGGCACTTTTGTAATTATTTGGGTTTTTTCTGTTGGCTACCTGCATGATTTTTTTACACGAATTCCACCCACATTCATGAGTGGTCATGTTTTAGAACGTTGCAAGATGCGCCAATTCATAAGTACCTGTCGGTAAAATATTGAAAAATATGAAAATGAAATAGTATAAATAGGTGTTCATTGTTCGTTTTTTGTCATTAAACAAGTGCCGACGAACGCGAAGAGAACAAGTATTTTCCCTCCAGTTTTTTAAAGTGAACAAAAGTGAATAGAATATGGAACTGTGCAAGCCAGATATAAATAGCTTCTGCTACTGCTGTGGTCAATATGTCTCAACACATAAAAAAATGGTAAATTTCAGTGCTGCTTTTGTTCAAATATACGAGATGTACTTCAACCAAAATGTTATACTGAACAAAAATTGGGTACCAAATGTGGTGTGTAGCTGCTACAACCGTCTAATGGATTGGAAAAATAGAAGTCGTGAAACTATGCCATTCGGTATCCCAATGACTTGGACTAATCCTGGCGAAGGTCACAATCCATTGAATTGCTGTGCATGTGCGAATAAAGGAGCCGCAAAAAGGATAAGAAAATCGTATAATAACGTTGGTGTTGAAAGTGCCGCAACACCATTGCCTCATTCGGACCACATTCCTGTGCCAAAAGCTTCTAGCCCAGATATTGTATCTTCTATGACCAAGTTTCGCAGCAGCATACGGTTTAAGTGATGATACCTCATATAATCCCGAACCAACTGTGTCCAATGAGCCTATTTTAGTAAATCAAAATAGCCTTGATTCAATTGTTGCCAAATTGGAACTAACACAGCATAAATCAGAAGAACTGGCGTCTTTTGTGAAATCAAACAATCTTTTGGCACCCGGTGTGAAAGTCACAGCTTATCGAAGTCGTCAGGCAACACTCCAAACTTTATTCCTTGTGAATGATGAAAAAACTTCTGCATATTGCCCGGATGTAGGAAAATTGATGGACGCAATGGAAATAAAATATGAAGCAGATGACTGGAGGCTATTTATTGACAGTTCAAAACTCAGCTTGAAGGCGGTTTTACTGCATAACACCAATAAAAAACCTCCAGTTCCAATCGCCTATAGTACAGAAACGAAAGAAACATATGATGCCCTGAAAATATTTTAAAAATGGTTAACTACGCCAAGCATATGTGGCGCATATGCTGCGATTTAAAAGTTGTAGCAATGCTTTGCGGCCTTCAAAGCGGCTATATAAAATATATGTGCTTTTTGTGCGATTGGGACACACGATTTTCCAATGACCAATATGCAAGCCACGGATGGAAACTCAGAGAGCACAGCAGGTTACAAACGGCCAATATTATTCGTGAGCCTCTAGTGCCGAAGGAGAAGATATTGCTGCCTCCACTGCATATTAAACTTGGAATTGTTAAGAATTTCATCAAAACTGTCGCCAAAAGAGATGAAGTTTTCTTGTGTTAGAAACTAATTTACCCCAGACTCAGCGAAAGTAAAATTAATGAAGGTAAATTATAATATCACATTCATTTTCCATGATTTTCCATCTTAACAATTTCATTTTTTCCAATCAGGCGTACTAAATGGTCCAGATATACGAAAGCTGATTAAAAGTGGCGCATTCAACAATATTTTGATTGACGCTGAATTGGACGCATGGCAGGCAACCAAAGAAGTAATAGAAGGATTGTTGGGAAAGCATCGTTCTACCAACTACGATGTTTCTGTCGCAAGGATGTTAAGATCGTTCTCGGAAATTGGTGTCCACATGTCCTTGAAAATCCATTATTTACATCATCATCTGGACTACTTCAGCAAACAATTGGCTACCGAATCTATTGAACAAGGCGAACGCTATCATCAAGTTGCTATGCCATTTGAAATGAGATATAGAGGGAAAAAGTCGCCGAGTGCAATACTTGCGGAAATTTGCTGGTGGAGTAAGCTTGTGTGCCAAGACAAGGATGATCCTGATGATAAAGAAATTTCAGGAGGTGCAGAAGGGCCAGCAGTGGAGTCACACATTGACATTATGTGTGGTTCAGAAACTGATGACAGCGATGAATGCGATGCCACTAGTCCCGAACAACCACCATCGAAAAAGTCTATGCAATATTTATTAAAATAAATAAAAATAAATCAATAAAATAAAAATAAAAAATTATAAAAATTTTTACTTTATTTTTTTAGTAGTTTATGGCCAGAAGTCTGGATTTATTGGGGAAAATTTATAAAAAAAAGGCGATAAATGACACTTTTTTGAATAAAAACATATATCAATATTCTTGTCAAAATGGGATACCTTCACTTAATTGTAAATAAAAGCAGAACGCGTTAATCGATTTTGTAGTGGCGCTTGTAGATATTTTTACATTTATCTCCTAACTGATATTGTTGTTCCTCTTGTAATTTGGATGTTTGGTTTTTTTTGTTTACCAACACTTACTTTTGTTCGTATCTCACAGTACGTGAGATCTGATCATTGACAGTGTTTGGCTCATTGATTTGCAAACCGGAAGTAGCGCACAGGATGTGTTCCACACTTTGGATCTCGAGACCCGAGTTCGAATCCCGCTAGCGGCAAGTGCCGATATAAGATTTTTTTTTTTTTCTGAAACTTTCTTTCGTTAAGCGACGAAAATTTGTAGCTTTGCGTTTTGCGGCAACAAGTCAGATTGTGGAGAGATCGTTTGTTGGTGTTAGTGAAGGGATGCATTTTTATTGGGGAAGACATTTTGGCCTTGGAAGTAGGATCGTTGTGTTTGTTTAAGCGACGACCCGATTCCAATTTTTGTGGCAAAAGCCAGGTCTCATAAGACATAAGTTGCAGCTATTTCTGTCTTTTTAATCCAAATGCCGAACCATAAGGACGTTTCTGGCGGAAGCAAATCTTAAGTTAATTTGACTTACTTCATGCCAATAAATAACAACTTTCCGTGGCTTCCTTATTTGAAGAAAAGTAAGTTTTTTTCACTTTTATTAATCAAAAGCAAACAGTCTTTGAGGGATTTTTGTTTATAACCATTTGCTTTACTAGATTTTTATCGCCATCAAAGTCATCCAAATTTCTTGGACTAACGCTAACCCTTGGATCTCGCATCTCACGTTCCTGCCTGTGGGCTCTGACACGAGCGCAAACTTAATCTGTTCATCCCAATAAAAAAAGGGGAAAATTCTGTAATTGTTAGCACACGACGGATGGTAAGGTTATTTTTCTTTAAAATGTCCTAACTCCAATGTTAACGACGAGTGTTTTCCCCGCACAGCTCTAAAGTAAACAGCGCATTCAGCTATTTGCGCTGGTAACTTGCAGAGGGGAACTCGCAAGAAACTCTACTGCCCAAGACAACAGTGAGATCAGTGCAATTATCTCTGCGAAAAGCAAAGTGTCCGTCGCCTTTTCCTTTTAAGAAAAAAAGAACAGATCCCGTCAGTGTTTTTTTTTGTGTAAAGTGCTAAATTCAAAACCCCGTTGGCAGTTTATTTGTCAATCTATAATTTTAAAGAAAAGAGTGCAAAATCAAAAGAAAAAATAATTAAGAATTTGATAATTTTTGATTTCATTATTTTTCTAATTGTTACTTTTGCTAGTTCTTTCGCTTGTATACATTCCCAAATTTTGAAATCGGAAATGGAAATTTAAAGTGCGTTTTTTTCGTACTTTAATTTTTTTTTTTTAAATTTTATATTTTATTTCCTCTATGTGTGCATTTTTTTGGAAAACAAAAAGTCTAAATATCAGAAAAAAATATTACAACTAAATTAAAAAGTGTGAAGCTGTTTCAAGGGCAAATTAATAACCTACCAAAGATCCCCTTTACATTCCCCTCATCATCATTACCACTCAAAGTCAACATCGTTTGAAAGGCCTTTCATCGAGGGACTCCATACATACAAGTAAGTGGCTTTGTTTTTGTATTTTTTAAACTGCATTTTTGGTGGTTGTTTGGTCAATGTGCGCAGAGAGTATTGAAAATCCCAACACTTCTCTGTGCGCATCCGATCTATAGAATCATAACCCATAAATAGCTTAATGGCTCTCCGTCCCTAAGTAGACTCTCTCACCAACATATTCATGCGGCTGTAATCATTTCAGAAGCTAGTTAATCTGAGCCCTCTCACTCAGTATCACGCGGAGAGCTTATTTAACAAATTTAAAATACAAGCTCTCTCTTAGAATCCACAGATAATGGGTGAAAGCTTGGCATAGCTTAGTGTGGACACAAACCACTTTTTGTGAAAAGCTTTTGTTTATAAAGTTCTCACTACCGTGAGACTTACTTATCGATTGATATTTTCTCTGAAATGGTTCAGCTCGCGTGAATAACAATTTAAATATCAAAGTGATTACGTGTAAATTATTATTGCTTCGGTGAAGAGAAGTCATTTATCGCCCATTTTTAAATATTTTGTCCCATTTTTACGATAGAATTTTTAATTTTTCAATATAATGTTACCAAACGCTTTACAGTGGTTCCACTGTTTTGACAAAACTTTTTAATTTATCTAAAAAAGGGCCAATGACCCAAACAGCTGATATCTGCGGTTGAGATAAGCAAAAGAAATGCACATACGTATAAGTATACATAATTATAATAAAAATTATACAACTTTTAAATTGATTTAAACCATAAACCTATGGGCCAAATATTATTTTTTTTATTGGAAAACGTTTATGTTCTCTAACGAATTATTTGGACCAAAAATTATTTTTTTCTTTGAATTCCTTTTCCTTCAACTTTTTCATGTGTTGGTATGAACCGGTGTTCTCTTTAAAACTTCGAAATACAGCCATGACATTGAGAGTGTATGGAACTATCTTAATCCTTTCTATTTCCATTTCCGGTCATTTTAGCAGATTTTAATTTCCCGTCTATTTCGTTTAGTTTATTTTTTTTACCCCGTATGGGTAACTTAAATTTATTTTTATTTCTTGATGCTAACATTTTTCCATATTGAAATATCATTAATCGAATTTTAAATATTTATATTATTCATGGACTTCATATATATGCAGTTACATGTTCATGTACAGGTTAATATATGTTTGTACCAATTTCGATCAAATGTTTTTAGTTGAGATTCTTTCGTCTTTTTTTTCATTTTAAATAAACTCAAAATGAATTCCGAGTAGATCCTAAATTTTACCCTGTTTGATTCCAATCCGATAATGGCTCGCTAGGCAAAATGTGGGATTATAAAGTAAAAGTTATATTGCTGGATTCTAGTTGCTGCCGCAACTTTATGATCAGGTTGGGTGGGCAAAACAGCTGGTACTTTAACACCTCAGGTACAGCTTGAGACTCATTCCAGCATACGCCGAATAAGGTATCCCTCTATCCTTCTTTTCATTTTTTTTCGTTCTTCCTTCAATTTTTCTACTTTTATTATTGTAAAGCACGCAAATTCACAGTGTAGTGTTGAATATGGCAGCCTAGGAACTATAACCCCCCCGTCCGACGAGCAATAAGGCTGAAGTAAATGCGTGCTGTTGTTCTGAAATGCTGGCCTAAACTTCTTTGAAATATTTTGACCCTTGCACACTACATTTAATGGCGCCCAACGTGGGGCCCGAAACATTGGGAATCTTCCAGGAAACTACACCAACTTGGTTTACCTTAATGGTAATCTTTAAGACAATGTTCGGCTCCTATTATTTTTTCTTATTTAACTTCTGTTACTGTCTCTTTAGTTTTCAAGTTTTTTCATTTTAATTATTTTTTTTCCCTCCAAATGAATTCGTACACCTGGTGGAATTTGCTGCTGATAAAAACGTTGAGGTTTTCAGCAACAACCCAAGGTGATAGTTTTCTCCTCGTATACACTACTTTTCTCTTCAGTGGTGCCTTCATTAAGTCAGATCGTCTGATGGAATTTAGACTTTGGACAACTGAGCTAAAGCTAACCAAGATGTGAAGGTTTTTGATGGTGACTACCCTATTATGCTTTGAACGGAATTATAGTGGGCATGTTATGTCAGCTATCCTTTATAGTAATCTTTCCTTATCTATTTCCGCTTTTCCTTAAACTATCTTTTCCACCATATTTCGGATTGAGTTGGATTGAGTCATTTTTTTTTTATATTCCTTGCGAGTTTTATTTGGACATAGTTGGATTCAAACAGGGTTTTATGAAATTATTGATTTCAGTAACCGCATATATATTTTCATTTGTTTTTGTAAGTAATATAAATAATTTTGTTTTTTTTTCTGAAAAACTTTCTAAACTATTTCTCAAATAGTTCCTAATTTCGACATAGTATTTGTAACAGGTATAGTCGAAAGTGAATAACAAAATTGAACGTTAGGAATTAAAGAGATTTTTTTTCTTCTCATTTGCTATATTTTTATTATTAGTTTTTTTTATTTGCATTGCTTTTTTGTTTTGATTGGCAATTTATTTCTGTTTTGAATAAATTTTTTTTGTGTTTACCGTTGTGGCTCTTTGCTTAAATATGGCTATGGCTTCTGGTCGGCATAATGCGAATCCCGGCAATTCTGGCGAATCTCAGCGGGTTAATTGCGATGGTTGCAATAATGCTATAGATTTTGGGACTCAGCTGCAAAAGACAGCATGTGGGCTTTCCTTACATCCGTTGTGTTTATCTCGGTTGGCGAGAATTAGACTTTTTTGTCCAAGATGTAACTCAAGGCTAGGAGGTGAGATGTTTACTCCAATTAAATCCGGCCCTCAAAATTTACCACAAGATCAGAGTATCGGCGATAACCGAAGCGCTAATTTTTCGAGTTCTGTCGTTGACAACGGTTCAACAAACTATGCAGGGGGTAACCCTGAAACAGTTCAGGCGAATACTTTAAGGAATATGACAGCATCTCTGATATGCGGCCCACCAGCGCAGTCATTGGCTGATCATATTTCAGCATTAGTTGCCAAAAGTGTTGAGGCTAGTTTGGCTAGACTAAATCTAGGGTCAGGAACTTCACTGAATCAAACACCTACCGGTGATCAGACTTTTCCCCGCATGCAAACTTTTCCCGATGTAGAAACTCAAGCGTTTCAGCAGCTGTTGGGAATTCCAACTCAGGACAGCGGAGCATCCAGTACTAGGCGGCCACATGATAATCGTGTAAACACGAATAATTTTAATTCCACGTCAGATCTAGCTTATCGTCCGGATAAGGTTCTTCAAATTATTTCAAATTGGAGACTCAAATTTACTGGTAATGCGAATAGTTTGTCTGTGGATAAATTTCTATATAGGGTAGAAGCTTTGACTGCACAAACGTTGAATGGAGATTTTAAGTTGCTTTGCAGTAACGCCAGCTCTCTTTTCGAAGGAAAAGCGAGTGACTGGTTTTGGCGTTTCCAACAATCCGTATCTCACATCACGTGGTCCAACTTGTGTTGTGCTCTAAGACAGCAGTACCGAGACTCGCGTACCGATATAGATTACAGATAGATGATTAGGGAACGGAAACAGAAACCTGGTGAAAACTTCGACACTTTCTACGAAGCGATTGTCGATCTGACTGACAGACTTTCCGTGCCTCTTAGTGACGACACACTTGTCGAAATCTTACGGAGAAATCTGCTCCCTGAGATCCAACACGAAATCTTGAATTTGGAGTTGAAGTCGGTTCAGAGGCTCAGAGATGTTTGCAGACGCCGTGAATTCTTTTTACAGGATATGAAAAGAAAGCATGGCCTGGGCGTTGTGAAGACTAGTCCAGCTAAAGGAAGACTTGCTGAAATAAATCATGATGATTGTGTTGATGAAGCATTGGAGGTCACCGACGATGTTTTAGTAGAAGAACTGAACGTATCGTGCTGGAACTGCAACGAATCGGGTCACCGATACCATGATTGCATGGCTGAGAGGCGCGTGTTTTGTTTTGGATGTGGTACGCCTAACGTATATAGGCCAAATTGCCCAAGCTGTTCAAAAAACGGCCGAGCGGGTCCACAGAGGGGAACATTCCGGACACAGCGAAATACCTCACCTCAGGGCCCCGAGAAAAATTAACCTTACTTAAACATGACATAAAAAGTGCTTCCGATGCGGTCGGAAACACAACTAATTTGCCCGAAAGCGACAAAATTCTTTCTAGCCATGGTGATTCAAATTCAGAAAGAAAAAAACTACCTCAATCTCATACTCTTTACTCATTTAAGCCACTACATATCAGGTTGCAGGAGTATAGGGAAGCTAGGGCTATAATCTTTGGTACTTCTTCTAAACCAAGTCGATCTTCCAAGAGAATGCGAGATTTTTGGCAAAAAGTTAGGGGCCTAAAAAGAAAAATGATCTGCTCTGTCTTAGATAAACCAAATGATGTACGACCTTATGCTGAGGTTACTCTCTTTGGTAAAAGCTTGTTAGGTCTTTTAGATACCGGTGCATCAATCAGCTGTATTGGCGGTAAAGTTGCCGAAGATTTCATGACGTCTGGTTTGTCGTACAAAAGGTTAAATTCCTCGGTAAAGACAGCAGACGGTGGTGAGCAACGTGTTGAAGGTCTTGTCGACACAACGATTAGGTTTAAGGGAGTCGAGAAGTCGATAACAATTTTTATTATACCAAGCCTACACCGAGACTTGTTTTTAGGTATCGATTTCTGGGAACTTTTTGAACTTTTACCGCCTGAACTTAGTTCATTTAATGCGCAGAAAAGTTTCTTATGCGTGAGCGAGGTATGCGATCAGATAGATTTATCTGCAGTTCAGCGTTCGCAATTGCAGTTAGTGATTAATATTTTTACTTCGTTCGCAAAAGAAGGGTTAGGCAGGACCTCGGCCATGTGCCATGAAATTGACACTGGCGATGCCAAGCCTATTAAACAACGTCATTTTCCTATGTCTCCTGCCGTGGAGAAATTGATTTATGCAGAACTGGACAGGATGTTGACTTTAGGGGTCATAGAGGAGTCAAATAGTTCTTGGTCATCACCAGTGGTGTTGCACCGAAAACCTGGGAAGGACCGACTGTGCTTAGACAGCCGAAAATTAAACTCTGTAACAGTGGGTGATGCATACCTACTGCCTCAGATTGACGGAATCCTTAGCAGACTACCGACAGCGGAATTCATTACAAGCCTAGACCTCAAAGATGCATTTTGGCAAATTCCTCTAGATCAGCGTTCTAAGGAGAAGACGGCGTTCACTGTACCTGGGAGGCCACTATATCACTTTAATGTTATGCCATTTGGGCTATGTAATGCGCCTCAAACAATGTCTCGCTTAATGGACAAAGTGATACCTCCTAACCTCAGAACAGAGTTTTTTTTGTTTATCTAGATGATTTGCTAGTAGTTTCGGAATCCTTCGAAAAACACCTTGAGGTCTTGCGAATAGTTGCACAGAGACTACGAGACGCAGGGCTGACAATTAACGTAGGTAAAAGTAAATTCTGTGTCCGTGAGGTAAAATATTTAGGACATTTGGTTGGTAACGGGGTAATTCGTACGGACCCGGAGAAATTGTCCGCAATCACAGATTTCCCAGTTCCCAGGTCCGTTAAACAACTTCGCAGATTTCTGGGAATGACTGGATGGTATATGAAGTTTATCCGGAATTATGCTTCAACTACAGCGCCTTTGACTGATTTGCTTAAAGGAAAGAGAAAATTTGTTTGGACGGAAAACGCTCACGAAGCTTTTGAGGCTTTGAAGACCCATACATAGCCCAGATTTTTCAAAACCTTTTTACATCCATTGTGATGCTAGTAAGACTGGAATAGTAAGCGTATTGGTACAAAAGAATGCGGACGGTGATGAAGTTTCTATCGTCTTTATGTCGAAGAAACTAATCCAAGCCCAACGCAACTATTCTGTTACCGAACAAGAATGTTTGGCAGCTTTGTTAAGCATAAAGAAATTCAGAGCGTATGTGGAAGGACAGGAGTTCACAGTCGTGACCGACCATGCCTCTCTGAAATGGCTTATGTCCCAAATGGACCTGAGTACGCGGCTAGCTAGATGGGCTTTAAGGCTTCAGGCTTACAAGTTCAACATTCAGCACAGGCGAGGCAGTATGAACATTGTTCCGGATACTCTTTCTAGGACCAATACAGACGACTTGTCCGAATTGCTTTTTAATGTCAATAGTCTGTCCGATCTTGGCAATGACAGTGGGGTTTTCGTGGACTTAGATTCCCACCATTTTAAATCGGACGAGTATCGACAACTTATTGACAAAATAGAACAAAACAATAATCAAACCCCTGACTTAAAAGTTTTGGACGGATACCTATACAGACGAACGGAACATGCTACAGGAGACCGTCTACATGATGACTTGGTGTACAAGTTGTGGATCCCAACCCCGATGATACCCGAAGTCCTTCGGAAGGCTCACGACAGTTCCTTGTCTGCACATGGCGGCATAAACAAAACCTTAGAACGAGTGCGTCGGCACTATTTTTGGCCAAATTTAGTTGCAGATGTGAGGAATTACGTCAACAGCTGCGAAGTGTGCAAATCCTCCAAACACCCAAACCAGACACTTCGTCCTCCTTTAGGAAAGATGACGGAGACATCACGATTTTTCCAGCGGCTTTATGTAGATTTTCTTGGTCCATATCCCATATCCAAAACTGGTCATATTGGCATATTTGTTGTTCTTGATCACTACTCGAAGTTTCCGTTCCTCAAACCAGTGAAGAAATTTTCGACAGATATTGTAGTTAGCTACATGGAAAGTGAACTCTTTCACATATTTGAAGTGCCGGAAGTTGTGGTGTCTGACAACGGGACACAGTTTAAATCCCATAAGTTTGAGGATTTCCTTAAAAAGTATGGAGTTAACCACGTCTGCACAGCGGTACACGCTCCTCAAGCCAATGCATCCGAAAGGGTAAACAGATCGGTGTTATCGGCAATCAAATCTTACGTGGCGCCGAATCAAAAAGATTGGGATGAATTACTGAGCAACATATGTTGTGCACTACGATCTGCGGTCCACTCAGCCGTTGGAACATCGCCATATTATTTGACTTTCGGACAACATATGGTAACTCATGGGAAGACTTACGAACTATTACGCAGGCTGGAGTTACTTGAAGATAGGTCAGTGCGCTTTAACGCCGATGACTCTCGCCAAATAATGAGTAGAAAAGCGGCTGAAACGATGCGCCGGCAATTTGAAAGAAACGAAAGGGCTTACAACCTTAGATCCAAAGAAGTTTCCTATGATGTTAATTAAGAGGTGTTCAGAAGGAATTTCAGACAGAGCAGTTTCGAGCATGGCTATAGTGCAAAATTAGGTCCTACTTTTGTCAAGGCTCGTATTCTGAGAAAGCTTGGTAACAGTTACTACGAACTGGGAGATATGAATGGGACCAGCATCGGCATTTATCACGCAAAGGATATAAGGCAGTGAGAAGAATCTACAAGCGGTATCAGTTTCCGTGTTATTAAAATCCCCGAAACCTGATTTTTGCGGGTGGTATTTGTAGTGGCGCTTGTAGATATTTTTACATTTATCTCCTAACTGATATTGTTGTTCCTCTTGTAATTTGGATGTTTGGTTTTTTTTGTTTACCAACACTTACTTTTGTTCGTATCTCACAGTACGTGAGATCTGATCATTGACAGTGTTGGGCTCATTGATTTGCAAACCGGAAGTAGCGCACAGGATGTGTTCCACACTTTGGATCTCGAGACCCGAGTGCCGATATAAGATTTTTTTTTTCTCTGAAACTTTCTTTCGTTAAGCGACGAAAACTTGTAGCTTTGCGTTTTGCGGCAACAAGTCAGATTGTGGAGAGATCGTTTGTTGGTGTTAGTGAAGGGATGCATTTTTATTGAGGAAGCGACGACCCGATTCCAATTTTTGTGGCAAAAGCCAGGTCTCATAAGACATAAGTTGCAGCCATTTCTGTCTTTTTAATCCAAATGCCGAACCATAAGGAAGTTTCTGGCGGAAGCAAATCTTAAGTTAATTTGACTAACTTCATGCCAATAAATAACAACTTTCCGTGGCTTCCTTATTTGAAGAAAAGTAAGTTTTTTTCACTTTTATTAATCAAAAGCAAACAGTCTTTAAGGGATTTTTGTTTATAACCATTTGCTTTACTAGATTTTTATCGCCATCAAAGTCATCCAAATTTCTTGGACTAACGCTAACCCTTGGATCTCGCATCTCACGTTCCTGCCTGTGGGCTCTGACACGAGCGCAGACTTAATCTGTTCATCCCAATAAAAAAGGGGAAAATTCTATAATTGTTAGCACACGACGGATGGTAAGGTTATTTTTCTTTAAAATGTCCTAACTCCAATGTTAACGACGAGTGTTTTCCCCGCACAGCTCTAAAGTAAACAGCGCATTCAGCTATTTGCGCTGGTAACTTGCAGAGGGGAACTCGCAAGCAACTCTACTGCCCAAGACAACAGTGAGATCAGTGCAATTATCTCTGCGAAAAGCAAAGTGTCCGTCGTCTTTTCCTTTTAAGAAAAAAAGAACAGATCCCGTCGGTGTTTTTTTTTGTGTAAAGTGCTAAATTCAAAACCCCGTTGGCAGTTTATTTGTCAATCTTTAATTTTAAAGAATAGAGTGCAAAATCAAATGAAAAAATAATTAAGAATTTGATAATTTTTGATTTCATTATTTTTTTAATTGTTACTATTAATAGTTCTTTCGCTTGTATACATTCCCAAATTTTGTGAAATCGGAAATGGAAATTTAAAGTGCGTTTTTTTTCGTAAAAAAAAAGAAAATATAAGGAAGAGGAAAACTACTTTATTTTAATTTTTTTTTTTTAAATTTTATATTTTTTTTCCTCGTTGTGTGCATTTTTTTTGGAAAAAAAAAATCTAAATATTAGAAAAAAATATTACAACTAAATTAAAAAGTGTGAAGCTGTTTCAAGGGCAAATTAATAACCTACCAAAGATCCCCTTTACATTCCCCTCATCATCATTACCACTCAAAGTCAACATCGTTTGAAAGGCCTTTCATCGAGGGACTCCATACATACAAGCAAGGTTTATAAATACAAGGTTACGCCATCAGCAAAAATTGCCGTTAGGTGACGTAGTTGGTGACAAACATCAAAAAGAAGTGGGTTGCCAGCTCTATGTCTGCCTACTTTTAGTTAACAAAGCTAAGATTTCATGTGAAAAATGTACATATTGCAGTGAGTTGGTAACCCTACAGCTGAAATCACTTTGTCAGATTTGTGAAGAAATAAAACAACAAATCGAAACGTAAACATTAAGTGTGCAGTGGGCAAATGTATGAAAACCAACAGTAAAAAATATGCGAGTATGTGTATAAGTCACAAGCGACACAATTTTCTCCAAATTAAATGGAGAGACATTGTGGCTAACGAATCAATATTTAAAAAAACACATAGAATAAGCTGAAGGTGTTGAACTTGAAGAAAATGTAAAAAGAATGTTTTTCCGGTGCAGAATGTACTTTAGGTTGAGAATATTAAATGCCGACATTACCAAAAATATTTATACCAAAAAAAGAAAATTAAATAAAACTTTAACTTAATATACAAAAAATTGTTCGTTTTTCGCTAATAAATAAGTTGATGGCAAAAATAGTCAATTGTCCCACTGTTATGAATACACAAATATTATCAGCTGTTAGCTCGAAATTTTTAGCCAATAGGAACAAAGTTTGCGTGACGTCATTGGTGACAAACGTCAAAAACAGAAAAGGGAAGGGGGCTGGGATGGCGTAACCTTCTATACATAAACCTTGCATACAAGTAAGTGGCTTTGTTTTTGCATTTTTTAAACTGCATTTTTGGTGGTTGTTTGGTCAATGTGCGCAGAGAGTATTGAAAATCCCAACACTTCCCTGTGCGCATCCGATCTATAGAATCATAACCCATAAATAGCTTAATGGCTCTCCGTCCCTAAGTAGACTCTCTCACCAACATATTCATGCGGCTGTAATCATTTCAGAAGCTAGTTAATCTGAGCCCTCTCACTCAGTATCACGCGGAGAGCTTATTTAACAAATTTAAAATACAAGCTCTCTCTTAGAATCCACAGATAATTGGTGAAAGCTTGGCATAGCTTAGTGTGGACACAAACCACTTTTTGTGAAAAGCTTTTGTTTATAAAGTTCTCACTACAGTGAGACCTACTTATCGATTCATATTTTCTCTGAAATGGTTCAGCTCGCGTGAATAACAATTTAAATATCAAAGTGATTACGTGTAAATTATTATTGCTTCGGTGAAGAGAAGTCATTTATCGCCCATTTTTAAATATTTTGTCCCATTTTTACGATAGAATTTTTAATTTTTCAATATAATGTTACCAAACGCTTTACAGTGGTTCCACTGTTTTGACAAAACTTTTTAATTTATCTAAAAAAGGGCCAATGACCCAAACAGCTGATATCTGCGGTTGAGATAAGCAAAATAAATGCACACACGTATAAGTATACATAATTATAATAAAAATTATACAACTTTTAAATTGATTTAAACCATAAACCTATGGGCCAAATATTATTTTTTTTATTGGAAAACGTTTATGTTCTCTAACGAATTATTTGGACCAAAAATTATTTTTTTCTTTGAATTCCTTTTCCTTCAACTTTTTCATGTGTTGGTATGAACCGGTGTTCTCTTTAAAACTTCGAAATACAGCCATGACATTGAGAGTGTATGGAACTATCTTAATCCTTTCTATTTCCATTTCCGGTCATTTTAGCAGATTTTAATTTCCCGTCTATTTCGTTTAGTTTATTTTTTTTACCCCGTATGGGTAACTTAAATTTATTTTTATTTCTTGATGCTAACATTTTTCCATATTGAAATATAATTAATTGAATTTTAAATATTTATATTATTCATGGACTTCATATATATGCAGTTACATGTATATGGGTCAATTTCAATCAAAACGTACACGGAGAGTTTTTGTTGTTTTGTTTTAAAAGTTTATTAAATTTTCCCGGTAGAGTAGTAGATTTACGACAAGTTTGATTAAGAATATAAAGGCGTTTTTAGGCTCTTCGAAAAATTAATATAATTATGTTTTTTCTTATGTTTTGGTAAGGAATACCTGGATTTCTGTCTTGAACGTCACATAGAAAGAATGTGTAAAAAATCAGTTAAAATGTAAAGATAGTTGATGTAAAACATTTTTTTGAAGTTTAAGAACTTGTTATTTAATTATTTAGACGAACGTTTTCAAAAAGCACCATTTAAATAACAAAAATAAAATAACAGTGTGTTTTAAGGTTTAATATTTTTACAAAAGCATTCTGTTATGTTTACATTTTTACGTCAAAAATTAATAAATGTTTAACACAAAGCATATAAAATTATGGATTTTTTGTAAGATAATGGGCTTGCTGCAATTAAAAAAAGTATTGTTAAAACTATAAATTTGAGAAAGAAAAACTAACATGTGACGTTCAAGACATTTTGTAGCGTTCAAGACATCTTGTAGCGCTCAATGAAGGTTCCTGTGCTTAACTAAAAAATATAAACCAAGTTACGAGTAAACATTAAACGGATATAGGTTTATTCTTTTATAAAGAGATAATTAAAAATAAGTACATTATTCTAGTAAGTAGTATTATTAATAGTAGTAGTAACAGGTATGGGTATATTTCATTCGACAAATTTTTTAATCATAATCAGTGTATACGTCGGAATACATCATTTTACGAGACATCCTTTCTTTGCAGCCTATTTTCGCGACTTTTGGATAAAGTTTATGGCAATAACATAGTTTCCCTGTCAACCAGTTATTTGTATTGCAGAAGCAAGAGAGATTTCTGTGTATTATTTCACCTCTGGATCTTGTAATTATTTGGTGAATATCTCTCGTGCCATGAACGGTTTTCAAATTTTTGGGCAATATTTTGTTGTTATTGAAAATTTCTTTTGGAGTTACGTAAAACAATTGCACATTAGTTTTGCCTAAAAGCGACTGATACAATTTCTCTGCGTCTGCTATGTCTAATCCGTGAGCCACAAGAGCGTCTGCTGTTCGCTTAATGACAGCACCCACACCGTCGGCTACACCCTTTCCATGCGACTTTTCAAAGAATGACCACGTCGCGCATTTAAATTTTTTTTCGAAAATTCGATTACAAAAAAAGAAAAAATTATTTTTTTGTTTGTATTGAGAAGATGGGCCATCCGAAAAAAAGTGCACCGTCGTTGTTTCCGGAGAACAGTCTTTTATATAATTCAATATTGGATTTAAATGAGCCCAAATAGCACCAGGTCCATGGTTTAAGCTTTCTGAAATTGTGCAAAAGCTTATAGGCTTCTCAAACTTTTTAAAATAAAGAAAGCCCGTATGGAGAGATGCTTGGTTACGCGAAGCGCCAAAGTGAAAAGTTTGGACTTCTTCTGAAAGCTTACATAAATAGTTTTCAGAAAAGTCAATGTGGATTAACACTTCTGTTTCTCTTAGATTATCCTTGCAAAAACGATATGCGTAGAATATAAGTTAGAAGATAAATACAAAATTAATATTTTTAATATTGGTGCGACACATCTTAAAAGTGACGTTCAAGACATTTACCACTTTTTTGTATTTTTTTACGAAGTGAATATTGCAAATGTACTAAAACTCAGAATAAATGAATCAATACTTATAAAACAATGATTTTAAACTTAAATTTTGTTTATTTATAGTTTTGCTGTCCCGATATTTTGCATGACGTTCACGACATTTTTACACTTACTTACCATTATGTACTAATAAAGACGTAGAACAACACTTCACTATAATGTCTTTTTTTTAATTCTTTTTATTTCGTATTGTGTAAAGCAAGCACTTTGTTAGCCTAATTCACTTCAGTTCAATACGATGACTATATTGGTAAATCTGAAAAAAAGAAAATAGCGTGACGTTCACGACAATGTGCGGAGACAAAATGTTTTCAAAAATTATAATCCGCGTTTGTAATGTTTGGTGGAAAAAATAGAATAAAGTGCAAGAAATAATTCCAATATTTTGAAAACAGTTATTGTATGTCTTCAGGTTACTTCGTTTTTTATTTTTTTTCAAATTTTGTATCAAAAACTGTAGCTGGAGACAAGTGGTTTTGTATGGAACGAATATGAGGGAGCATCAAATACTGTTCTCAATTAATATAAAAAAAAAATTTTGAATTTTGAGAAATGTGTTTCTTGTGATATATTCTTCAACGACTACTTTCTCATTTTTATTTTGTTTTTTTTTGTGGTTTTACCTCAAAAGTGAGTTTAAACAGCGGGGACAAATAAATAGCAATATGTTTGCAATTGACCCATATGTTTGTACCAATTTCGATCAAATGTTTTTAGTGAGATTCTTTCGTCTTTTTTTTCATTTTAAATAAACTTAAAATGAATTCCGAGTAGATAAAATGTGGGATCATAAAGTAAAAGTTATGTTGCTGGATTCTAGTTGCTGCCGCAACTTTATGATCAGGTTGGGTGGGCAAAGCAGCTGGTACTTTAACACCTCAGGTACAGCTGAGACTCATTCCAGCATACGCCGAATATGGTATCCCTCTATCCTTCTTTTCATTTTTTTTCGTTCTTCCTTCAATTTTTCTACTTTTATTATTGTAAAGCACGCAAATTCACAGTGTAGTGTTGAATATGGCAGCCTAGGAACTAGAACCCCCCCGTCCGACGAGCAATAAGGCTGGAGTAAATGCGTGCTGTTGTTATGAAATGCTGGCCTAAACTTCTTTGAAATATTTTGACCCTTGCACACTACAATTTCTATGATCTATGTCGCATTTTGTTTATAGGTTATGTGACTTTACGTGAAAGTTATAAGACTCTACACGTTTTTCCGTTTGGGAATTATATGTTTTTCAAAAAAAAAAAAAAATTTTTTTGGCAAAATTTTCTTCATAAATTTATTTCTAATTGCAAAAATGTTGATTTGGTAGAGAAACAGTATATTAATGGATTAAAGAAAATGTAATTATTAATTTTTCTCAATTTATTTCAGCAAAATCGAACTAGTCGTTCTCGAGTTATGTCAAACTACGTTTTTGCCAACATTTTACAACTAAGCGAAAAAAACATCAAGATAAGGAAAAAATGTAAAAGGTCATAAAAAACTGGCCATACGAACGCAAAACCCTTTGAGGGTTTTAATATACTGACCTAGTACCATCACCCTGACTTGGAATTTCTCACCCCCCAGACAATAACCCCAAAAATGTTCCACTGTGTAATTATTTGCAATCTTCCTAGGGGAGCTTTCCTCAATTGCCTTCAACATAGTATCGCTGAAGTGGGCAACGAGAGTTTCAATATTTTCGACACAAATTATAACACTTTCATTTAAAGGAGCGTGTGCAAAAATGGTGTTAAAACTGGATTTATATCTTACCCAGTCTGTCTTCGAAAAATCATATTGCAGGTTAAGGTTTCTAGTAGGAGTAGAGTGAAAAGTGAAAAGAACCGGTAAATGATCGGAGCTTAGAGTATTTTCTACTGTAAGATGGCTCATTAAATGGGATATATCGGTCAATACGATATCAATTGTTGAAGGTCTGGATCTATGAAAGGAGAGTCAGATCATTTAATATATTGCCCCAAGAATTTGCTCTTAAACAACCCCAATCTCGATGTTTGCAGTTTAGATCACCGCCAATAATATAATTGCCTCCAATATTAATGAGTTTCCTAAGGTCACTTAAATATTCGAACGAAGTACACTGCTTTTACACTTTCGGTTTCATTGATATACAACTCGATGAGAATATTTGCAATCAAATACGTATTAATACCACACAACTGACGATATTTTAACGTTTTATTAATAACTAACGCAATACCTCCTCCCTACGGTTCTTACGATCTACTCGAACACTTTTATACAAAGGGTGTGAAAACCTAATATTTGTTTCTAACCATGATTTACTAACCATACAAATAATTTTCTTTGAGTTAAAAAATTAAAAAATTCAATAACTTTTCCTCGGATGCTTCTGGCATTTCATAACATGAAACTTATATCTGAATTCATACTTGTTTGTAAATATTGGCATATAAATATTTAATTGTAAGTTGAGTAATCACAGTAAACTGTTGATCTTTGGGAGTACATCTCTTACTGAATTTATCGATTGCGAGTTGAGAAATTTCACATTCAGAGTATAAATTATTACTGCTCTTAAGTTTAGAACTGTAAGTAGGCTTGTCAGTTGATGGTCGAATATCACCGTTGTTGTTACTCGTATTGAAAATATTCCAGCGAAGACGAGTAACAGCAGTTGGGAGAGTATGTTGTTGTTCTAATGCTTTGAGGCGAACAAATTAAGGTTTTTGGCGCTTACAATTTGCAAATTTGTTTTTCGCTGTAGCTGTACAGTCAGAAGTGCGAACAGAACACCACTTTTCGCCGTGACCATGCATTTGACAGTACAATTTTATTTTTTCTTTTCTCTGATAATCCCACCTTACAATTGTGCGAAAAAGACAGCTGTGTTTTCTCTTAAGTTCATTAAGTTTGATAGAAGCATTGTCAAAGTAAACTAAGTAAATTGTATCATCATAGGCATCATATTTTTTTGTAACTTTAACTTCACGACATTTCAAACCTTGAGAGATTACAGAAAATTTTTAGTCAAATCGAATTTTTTTTAATCGATGTCAAAAACCTTTGCTTCCCAATAACTTGTGGATAAATTCGATGCGTTGGCCCAACACCTTGATGGGGGCAACATGGTCCTTCGCAGCAATATTCGGATGATCCGACTCCATTTCAGAGTGAGACAGATATGACAATGTCTGCAGAGGCAGGTTCTACGCACCGGAACGACCCGAAGCACCAATTCTTCGACCAAGGGCTGTCACCCCGGTACGGTTTGTCGCTACAACAATAACAATAATTTATTTTCGAGGAGGACCGAGGTCCCCCGCCATTTTGTTGTTGCTGTAGCGGCCAACGACGTTTTCTTTATTTTTGTTGTCATTCCAACAGAACTGTTGTGAGAACGTTTAGGAATGATGACGTTGTAAAAGAAATCTATTGATGGCTCTCGATGTGGAGTCTCTTTAGAGGTGGCAAGAGTGAGTTGTATTTTCGTGGGCAATTCTGTGAAGAAAACTTGAAAAGTAAGGTTAACAACAGTAGTTCTCATTCGTTTGGGGAGAGCCTGGCCTTATAGAGTTCGGTTTAACTTCAACAATTGCAGCAAGGCTTTCTGAAGAGGGTTGCCACGGACCTGAAATCATGATAAAAGTGGTGTGCAGCCACGAAAATCAATGTCACTTTGCCATTTTGTTAAAAACTTGTTTTCTATTTAAATATAGAAGCAAGAGGTCTTGAGCCGGTTAATCCCTGTTCAATGTGTAAAAGCAAGACCGAAATAAAACAAACGAGCTAAACATACGTACATGCACGGCACATCACACAAGTTGACATAGTCAACTATACTCTTTTTACAACACACACACGTTGTAAAAGAAATATATTGATGGCTCTCGATGTGGAGTCTCTTTAGAGGTGGCAAGAGTGAGTTGTATTTTCGTGGGCAATTGTGTGAAGAAAACTTGAAAAGTAAGGTTTACAACAGTAGTTCTCATTCCTTTGGGGAGAGCCTGGCCTTATAGAGTTCGGTTTTACTTTCAACAATTGCAGCAAGGCTTTCTGAAGAGGGTTGTCATGGACCCGAAATCATGATAAAAGTAGTGTACAGCCACGAAAATCAATATCACTTTGCCATTTTGTTAAAAACATATTTTCTATTTAAATATAGAAGCAAGAGGTCTTGAGCCGGTTAATCCCTGTTCAATGTGTAAAAGCAACAGACCGAAATAAAACAAACGATCTAAACATACGTACATGCACGGCACACAAGTCGACATAGTCAACTATGCTCTTTTTACAAAACACACACATACACGTTGTAAAAGAAATCTATTGATGGCTCTCGATGTGGAGTCTCTAGAGGTGGCAAGAGTGAGTTGTATTTTCGTGGGCAATTGTGTGAAGAAAACTTGAAAAGTAAGGTTTACAACAGTAGTTCTCATTCGTTTGGGGAGAGCCTGGCCTTATAGAGTTCGGTTTTACTGCAACAATTGCAGCAAAGCTTCCTGAAGAGGGTTGTCACGGACCCGAAATTATGATAAAAGTTGTGTGCAGCCACGAAAATCAATGTCACTTTGCCATTTTGTTAAAAACTTGTTTTTTATTTAAATATAGAAGCAAGAGGTCTTAAGCCGGTTAATCCCTGTTCAATGTGTAAAAGCAACAGACCGAAATAAAACAAACGAGCTAAACATATGTACATGCACGGCACGGCACACAAGTGGACATAGTCAACTATACTCTTTTTACAACACCCACACACGTTGTAAAAGAAATCTATTAATGGCTCTCGATGTGGAGTCTCTTTAAAGGTGGCAAGAGTGAGTTGTATTTTCGTTGGCAATTGTGTGAAGAAAACTTGAAAAGTAAGGTTTACAACAGTAGTTCTCATTCCTTTGGGGAGAGCCTGGCCTTATAGAGTTCGGTTTTACTTTCAACAATTGCAGCAAGGCTTTCTGAAGAGGGTTGTCACGGACCCGAAATCATGATAAAAGTAGTGTGCAGCCACGAAAGTCAATGTCACTTTGCCATTTTTTTAAAAACTTTTTTTCTATTTAAATATAGAAGCAAGAGGTCTTGAGCCGGTTAATCCCTGTTCAATGTGTAAAAGCAACAGACCGAAATAAAACAAACGAGCTAAACAGTTTTTTTAATACAACAAAAAAATAGAATCGAAGTCCGTACTGAGCTAAAGACGAAACAAGACTGAACAATTATTATAACAAACACATTGTTCCTGAACTGATGTTTTCTTCACCGGACGATGTCGTCTTGTCCATCATCTGTTTTCTAACAAGAATCTGTAGCTCTGTCATCAATTCTCGGTGCCTGTCTTGTATTTCATTCGTGTTTGTTTTTAATATTTTTAACATTTAGAACGTTGGTCTTTTGTAGTAGTTGTTCTCACATTGCAGTACAAACACATATGTACAACATTCTCCAAATCTGGGCACTGCAACAACTATTCACAAACTTAAAATCTAAGATAAACAAAATGAAAAAGTCTCATTTAAGCTATGATTTACAATGCAACGGCAATGGATATTCAACCTGTAATAAAGAAAACCACAGTCCAGATTTAGAGAAGGTGTGTATTGCAATGTGAGGACAACTTCAACAAAAGACTAAATTGCAATGCATTCATTTAAAAAAAAAGTTATGTCGGTCCAAAAACAAATTCTGACGCCATACGAGTATTAATTAAAAAATTAATCTAACTTTTTCAATTTTTAAAACCTGATAAAATGAAAATTGACAATAATTAATGTTTTAGTTTGTATTTAATTCAGTCTTTATTAAAGTAAAAGTAATATTAATATAATTAGATCAAATGCGTCTTAACTTGAGCGAGTATCAAAAGGTTATTAATGATTATTAATGTTTAGAACAACAGCTTTGCCTGTGGCATATCCAACCTCTTTTACCAACCGCTTTCAAAAGATTGCCTCCTTAGCCGCTTTGACATAGCCATATATTCAGCCTACCGGTGGTACTAAGGACCACACATGATTGTATTTTGTATTCCCAAGATATGGGACAATTTCCAACGAAATATACAAAGCCGGTATACGACTTCCGGTCAAGGGCATTGCCTCCCCAGTCTGCATCCACAAATCCTTTCACAGACTGTTTATCTGCTGTGTAAATTATCTTCATATCAAAGGTTCCATGGAGATAACGAAGAATTCGTTTCACTGCTTACATATGTTCGGAATGTGGATCCGAGTTTCTCTGCGTCAATTTTGACACCGAATGTTGAATATCGGGTCTCGTTGTAATAGCCAAGTACATCAAGGCCCCAATTATCGACTAATAGTCATGTTGATTTATCTTCTCACATCCATCTTTAATACAAATTACTTGATGACTTGCCTCTAGTGGCGTTGCTATAGTCTTAGAATCTTGCATACCATACTCTTTGAGTAAATCATTGATGTACTGGGATTGGCAAAAAGAAATAGTACCTGTTTCTCCCTCTCTTTCGATTTCTATACCAAGATAGTGATGTAACTGGCCTTTGTCTGTTATAGAAAACTCCTCTGCCAGTAGTTGTTTTCACTGTCAAAATTTGAAATTCATCTTTGCAAGCAATTACACAGTACAACAGCCAATCTGGGGTGAGAAATTCCAAGTCAGGGTGATGGTACTAGGTCAGTATATTAAAACCCTCAAAACATATAAATCCCAAACGGAAAAACGTGTAGAGTCTTATAACTTTCACGTAAAGTCACATAACCTATAAACAAAATGCGACATAGATCATAGAAATCGATTAACGCGTTCTGCTTTTATTTACAATTAAGTAACTTCACTTAATTGTAAATAAAAGCAGAACGCGTTAATCGATTTCTATGATCTATGTCGCATTTTGTTTATAGGTTATGTGACTTTACGTGAAAGTTATAAGACTCTACACGTTTTTCCGTTTGGGATTTATATGTTTAAAAAAAAAAAAATTTTTTTTTGGCAAAATTTTCTTCATAAATTTATTTCTAATTGCAAAAATGTTGATTTGGTAGAGAAACAGTATATTAATGGATTAAAGAAAATGTGATTATTAATTTTTCTCAATTTATTTCAGCAAAATCGAACAAGTCGTTCTCGAGTTATGTCAAACTCGTTTTTGCCAACATTTTACAACTAAGCGAAAAAACATCAAGATAAGGAAAAAATGTAAAAGGTCATAAAAAATTTTCTCACCCCCCAGACAATAACCCCAAAAATGTTCCACAGTGTTATAAGGTCATCGACGTAGACTGTTATAAGGACAATTTGATTATTCATTGTTGCCTTATATAAGCAAGGTTCATTCTCACTCGGCTTAAAACCAATATGTTTAAGTACATGGTCAAGCTTCTCATACCATTCTTTACCAGATTGTTATAATCCGTATATTGCTTTATAGAGTTGTAGGACTTTATCGGGATATTTGTCAATAAACTTTTATTTTTATTTTTTATTTAAGTACGCCGAACTTACGTCAATTTGATGCAAATGCATTTTCCATTGTACAGCCAGTGCCATCACTAGACGAATAGTGGAATATCTCGCCACCGGTGAAAAAGTTTCATCGTAGTCTATACCAACTCTCTGCCTGCAACCCTTGGCAACAAGGCGTGCTTTAAAACGTTCTACCTCACCATGTTCATTATTTTTTAAAGCGTATACCCAAACGGAATCAATTGCCTTTGCACCACTGGGAAGATCAACCAACGACCACGTACCATTTTTGTTTAAAGATGTCATTTCTGATTGCATCGCTTCATATCCTTTATTTCGGTCAACTCTAATCATGGCTTCATCAACATTTGTGGGGACTCTATCTTCTGTCATGTTGTGCAAATAAATCTTTTCGTGGTCTAACAGGCTTGCCTGTTCTCACAACTTTTGGTCTCCCTCGAGTACCAACAGACTCCATCTGAACATCGGCCACCATTTCGTCGGCAATATCTTCTTCAGAATTCTCCGCGCTTTCAAATCCCAAAAACTCTTCATCAGAATTCTCACAACTGACTGCATCCGTTGAGGACTCCACATTTTCCACAGCATTCACATTTTGTTCTTGTTGTGCCGAATTATCCACAATTAATGAAAAATAATCTTGATCTTTCCTTGGTGTTGTGTTGTCGGTATTGTTGTTGACGAAATTATCTGCTTCGAATATTACGTCACGGCTCTCAATAACGCTACAGGTATTTTTACTGTACAAACGGTAAGCCCTCGCAACCTGAGAGTAACCAACCAAAATGTAGTCTTTGTCTTTAGCTTCAAATTTTCCACAACTTTTGCCACTTTTATTTAATGACACTGCATACGCACAAAATGTCTATAAATGTTTTACATTTGACTTCCTCTTAAACCAAATCTCATATGGTGTTTTGTCACCCAATATTTTTGTCGGGCATCTGTTACGCAAAAAAACTGCTGTATTAACAGCTTCAGTCCACAAACTTTGATGGAACTCCACTGTGCACTATCATGAATCACGCCATTTCGACTAACTTGTGGTTGTCTCGTTCAGCCACACCATTCTGTTGGGGCGTGTAGGCTACTGTTAGATGTCTTGCAATACCTTCACTATTCAAAAAATCAGCAAACTCTCTGTTGATGTATTCGCGGCCATTATCGCTTCTTAGTTCTTTTATCTTGCGGCCAGTCTGCTTCCCGACATGTTGCTTAAATATCTTGAAAGTTGCAAAGACCTCACTTTTGGCTTTGAGGAAATATACGAAAATTCGTTTCGAAAAATCGTCAATGAACGTGACGAAATACCTTGCACCACCAGGTGATTTTACTTGGAACGGACCACAAACGTCACTGTGTATTAAACCTAATAGACCATCTGTTCTCGTAACTGTTGTTGTGGAAATGGGCTTACATGAATTTTACTTTTCATGCACGTGTTGCATTGAGTCGAACGACAATTTCCTTTTAGACTCATGCCTTTCACCATTCCCTTGTTTGACATGTCACACAATGAATTATAATTCAGATGGCTAAATCGGTTGTGCCATAGCTGATTGATGTTACTGGCCGTAAAGAGATTCTGCACTTTGCCTTCAACCATAAACAAGTTATTTTGTTTTGTAGCACATAAAATCACTGCCATCAGCACGCTTTATTACAGCAGACGTTGAATTAAAAATTACAATCAAACCTGTTTCAACGACACGGTGGACTGATATAAAATTCATATGTAGTTCTGGGGAAAAAAGGATATCTTGGAATTTAATCTGCGAACCATCATCTAAAGTCATTTATACTTCATCTTTTCCTTTAGTTATGATGTATTTCTCAGCCTCGAAACTGATTTCTTCGCTGTGGTCAACAAAACTTGTAAACATTTGTTTATCGCAAAACATGTGCGCAGTTGCACCACTGTCAACGCACCATTGTGTTCTTTTTATTTTTCCTTTTTCGTTCCCATCGTCGTATGCAAAAGTTGTTGTTGCTTATTTTTTGTTCTTTTGCATTTATTGGCAAAGTGTCCGAATTCGCCGCAAATATAACATTTGCCTTTAAGTTTATTTTCTTTCTTCGCTGTTTTTCCTTTATGGGATTTCATTGCAAACGCTTGCTGTACGTTTGTTGTTGCTTCTTCACGTTTGCCTTCTCTTTGTGTCTGTTGCCCTCTTTTAACATGTTTTGCTTTACAGTCGTTAAGTTAGGCAGGTTATCTCGCGTTTCGATGGACACAACAAAATGCTCAAACTCCACCGGCAAACTGGACAGCAACATTATTACCAGTAGTTCATCTTGGATGACAATTCCAGTATCTGCCAGTTTACTGGTCAAATCCGCAAATGTATGTATATGATGGGTAACATCACCACCTTCTGCCATTGCCAGGTTTACCAAAGGCTTGTACAAAGACACTTTATTAAGAAGCCCTTGAAGGTTTTTTCTAGCTGCTCCCAGGCTTCGTATGATGTTTTACAATTCCTTATGATGTCCAATAGTGCCGGCTTCAATTAGAGCGGTATCGTTGCTAGCGCCTTTTCATCACTATCGTCCCACAACCCACGTGCCTTATCGTCTGCAGCAGCCGCCCTCTTATTTGAACCATTTGCGAGCTTCCAGCAACCACTGTGTATCAATACACTTCGCATGTGTAGGCACCAACTATCGTAATTCGCTTCGTCTAGCTTTTCAATTTGATATAAAGACGCCATGTTCGTTAACGAAATTATAATTCTTTGAATTTCAGTCCAAATCGTTGAGCGGAAAAAGAAAAAGAGAATAATTATAATTTTATTGCAACGTAAATTGCGTTTATTTATTTTACCTGTTGCGAGCGCACGATCGTAGCGGTAGTTTATAACGAACAATACTTAAAACTTATAAGAAACAACGACCGATAAGGTGCTGCGAGACAGCGGCAACTACTCGTTGGGACAATCCCTACTACCCTTTGCGCTACATTCGCACAAAGTCGTATTAAGCTGGTAGTAGAATTTTCCCAACGCACAATAAAGGAAGAAGTGGCAGGGTTGCCTGCAGTTAGAACTGAACATTGCCGGCCACCTTGCAACGTCATGGGGCGTTGCAACTTAAACTTACTAACTAAATGGGCCAAGGGGACCCTACATAGTACCATGCGGCAAGTGGCACTATGGAAATGGGTCACGTAGTACCATTCGGAAGGAAAGGCACTACACATGTTTTTACTAACTACGAACGTGGGTCAAGAAGACCCTACGTAGTACCATGTAGCAAATTGCACTACGGGAATGGACCAAGAGGGCCCTACGCAGTACCTTTCGAAAGGAAAGGCACTGCGAGTTGAGTTAAGCGGTAATAAACTAGATTTTAGGAAAAAATATTTATTAACATGGGATGGAGCCAGAAATGACCCATCCAAAGTTGGTATTTTAAGCCAACGGTAGACCCGAGTGAAATTTACCCCTCATGACATGGGGGTACACCTCAGGTCCAAGAACCATACCAATTGGACCAGCGCGATAAAAATTGGGGTCGGCCAGCTGAAATCCTTCAAAATTATCCGCAAGACTTGATGGGGCCAATTCAGACGGAGTTATAAAACGTTCCAGACTCCAAACCTGGGCAGAGGCGGTGATCCGGTTGGCAGAGTTATAGGTGGACACGAGCTCCAACCTACAAAAGCCGGCGTTGCTGACTCTCGTGACGGGAACATGACATTCCCTAACGATAACCTCGCAGACGCGGCTCACCGTATTACACGGATACAGAAGCGCTCTCACTCGTATAAGAGCTGGGTGCCGTTGCTCAGGTTTTGACGGACGACCAGCGAAGTTTGCGATAACACAAAGGGGGGCAAAGCAGTTGCCCGTACTAATCGAGTGGAACACGCGAAACCTGAACGGTGAGAGCCCGAATAGCCAGAATCCGGACGAGATTTGTGCGGACGGACAATTTGCTTACCCGCTAAATGGAGAGTGTGGTGACGAGCCGAACATTGACGGCACCGGATTTGGCTGCGACAATCACTAGTCCGATGGGACTCTCCAAGGCAATTACCGCACAGTCGATGTCGGACATGCTCTGAAAGCGCTTACAGAACCGTATTGAATGGCGAAGCGTACACAGAAAACATACCCGATTTGAGGATGGTTTAAAAGGAGGTCGCGATTCACTCGAACCTGCGTCGTTCCCGGAGCCAGCATCCTTAGGAACTAAAGCTGTTTGAATAGAGTGCGGGGCAAGTGGGACACGCGCAAGATCCTGTTCAGCAACTACGACAACGCCGACATCTTAATCCAAAAGCACACGAGCTTCTGATTTGATAGGTGTTATTTTCGTCGTGTTTTCAGGAGGAGCGGGGACACCCTCCTCATCACCACTGCCTTCGAGCAACCCATCCTCATGGAATGTCCATGAGCTCCTCGTAATCAGGCAAGCGTTTGCAAAAGGTAGATGTTCCATGACTTTGCTGTAAATGATAAAACATAAGGTGCGAGCAACGAGAAACACGGAAGTATCACGAAACACAAAACAACAAATATGAGGGCAAATAGTGCCAGTGATTGGATAAAGTAACCAATTTCGATATAGGCCGGCGCAAAATACCATTTTCCGTACGTACATCTACGACCCGAACATGACCATCAATTCCCGGCGACAAGTTGATTAAACGCAGCCAGAAAAGTGGGTGTCGACAAGTCAGACGTGGCCTCGAGCTGTATACGACTTTTGTAGAAAATCAAACAAACACGCAAACATAACCTTTTGTTACTTTACACGCCCTACCTGTAATCGATTTTATGTTAAAGGGGACTGTGAAATCAATTCCTGTGAGTAGTTCGCTTGTAGTGCCCCTCGCAAAATTTGTCCGAAGGGGACATGTTGCTGCCTCTGGGAGGTTCTTCGAGTTCCCAAAATCTGAGCAGATTTTTGTTAACAGTCTTCGGAAAAGTCGACCACAGTGTTAAAACATGGACATTAGATGATGGGACGGGACCAGTGATGATCCACCCAAAGACTTATTTTGAGCTAGCAACGATCCTAACAAATGTCTTACTCCTATCAATATTTGAGGATAAAGGTCTGCCCCAAGAAGTAAATCTACCGGTCGGCAATTGAAAAGACTTGCATCTGCTATCTGTAAGGTTGGTAGTTGCGAAGAGCGGGCAGGCGTAATTGAAAATGATGGCAAGCTGCCACAAATGTTCGGCAATACTAGGGCAGCAGTCTATAATCGCAGCGACGAGTCGCACGGTGATCCTATGTGAATACCACATTGTCTCCGTGACGTTGCTGAAGTATATTGATTAACCCCTGAAATTCGGGCATTCGTGGACTCAGTTGGGAGTTTAAGGAGACTTTGAAGACGACGGGATATAAATGTTCGATATCGTGGACTGTATGAAATAAATGAAACACTAGATGGAATTCGGTTTTAAAGTATAATTAAATTGGTTTATTTAAGACGAGTTTTGTGAAGACGTGTTCGATGGAAGTATGTTGAAAAATCACTAGCCTCAAGCTATTTACAATGGTGTGTAATGTGGTATGCAACATAGAGTTGCACTTAAAAGGCATAAAGGAACAAAACAAAGATGTATGTACGAGGATCAATAGGAAAAACTGTTACATTTAAATTAATTGATTTTGTATGTGAATATATTGAAAATAGTATTTGAATTATAAGTTAATTAATGTTTAAAAATAGTAGTGGAGTAATCGTATCGTAAACATTCCGGCCCACCTTGAAAGGACCCCTTTCAAGTATCCAAGAACAGTGGACAAAGCTTTGATACTGGCCGCTTCATCAAACCATTCTTCGTGCGTATTGTTGCTACGCGGACAATGCCGTCCTTACCAGGATGAGTTGCTGTCACCCTACCCATAAACCACTGTGTTGGAGGAAGATTTTCTTCTTTGATGAGTACCATATCGTCGATTTGAAGATTTTTCAATCTATTAAACCATTTCGGTTTACGTTGAAGCTGAGATAAATATTCTTTGGACCATTTTGCCCAGAACTGTTGAACAAGTTGTTGTGAATATTGCCATCTAGTTAAACGATTGATTTTGGTAGCGGTTAGATTTTCGTCTGGAACTGAAGTCATTGGACGCAGAATTAAGAAATGAGCAGGAGTTAACGGATCCGTGTCACCTTCGAATTTCAAACATAATGGCCTTGAGTTCAAGCAACATTCGATTTGGCATAGCAGTGTAGATAGTTCCTCATACGTCACAGAAGAGTCACCCAACACTCGTCTAAGGTGGAACTTTACTGACTTTACACCTGCTTCCCAGACTCCGCCGAAATTTGGTGCTGAAGGAGGTATGAAATGCCATTGAACTTGCTGGTTAGACAATTCATTGAAGATGACCTGATGTGTAGATGATAGAAATTCGTATAGTTCCTTTAATTCTCTATCACAGCCAACAAAATTGCTGCCATTGTCGCTGTAGATGTGAATTGGTTTGCCGCGTCTGGATATGAACCGTCGAAGTGATGCTAAAAAGGCTGCCGTTGAGAGTTCTGTCACCGCCTCCAAATGAATGGCTTTCGTGTTCATACATACGAATACATCTATCCAACATTTATAAGTTCGTGACCCACGACCTTTCCATGATCTGATGTACATTGGACCGGCGAAGTCAATTCCGACATACTCGAATGTTGAACCAGCATGTACGCGATAACTTGGAAGATCACCCATACGCTGTTGAAAAGGTTTCTGGCGATATCGCATGCATGATGTACATTTATAAACTGTTCGTTTAATAAGTGATGTTACTCCTGGAATCCAATATTTCAGGCTTAGCAAATACTGCAGCTGTCTCGTTCCGGCGTGAAGATATTTGTTGTGATAATGTGCTACCAACAGGTGTGTCAAAGTGCTGTTCTTATGCAAGATGCAAGGATGTTTCTGGTCGAAATTTATGTTGGCGTTTTCGAGACGACCTCCTACTCGCAATACTCCTTTGTTGTCGATAAACGGTGTAAGTCCAGATAACTTATGTGTCGCTGATAATACCTTGCCTGAACATAATGTATTGAGTTCGGTTTCAAATGATGTTTGTTGGGACCTTTTTATCAAGACTAGGAGAGCATAACTGAGCTCGGATGTGGTAAGAAAGCCAATTTCTTTGGTTGTGTTGGATCTGCAGTTCTTGAAGAAACGAAGGATGAACGCTGTAATTCGGAGAAGTCTTATAAAGCTAGAATAACGATTGAAAAGGTTGACATCTTCCACTGATGTAGCAATTGCGATCACCTTGCGTTCTTCAAGATCCACATCGTCAGGAACGGTAGTTTTTGATTGGGATGGAGCAGAGAAATGTTGTAAGATTTGTGTGCCTTGCCACCACAACTTATTGTCAATGAGTTCAGCAGATGATATACCTCTCGTTGCCAAATCTGCTGGATTTGATTTAGATGCAATATGACGCCATTGTGATGCTGGTACAATGTTGATTATATACGATGTACGGTTTGCGATAAATGTCTTCCACCGTCTGGGATGTTCGCTAATCCACGCTAACACAACCATAGAATCGGTCCAGCCGAATGTTGGGACGTTTTCAATCTTTAAAACGTTTTTGACCTTTGCCATGAGCTTAGTCATGAGATGAGCCGCGCACAATTCCAAGCGTGGAAGCGTAATTTGCTTAATTGGGTCTACTCTAGTCTTCGCAGTCAGTAAGCATGAGTGTGTTGATCCATTTGGCTTGATAACGGAATATATATAGCCGCTGCGTACGCTAACTCAGAGGAATCCGAAAATCCGTGTAACTCAACTCTATCACCAACATCGAAGCCACACCATCTTGGGATCTGAAGATCTTTTATGTTTTGAATAGATGTTTGAAGTTGACTCCATTCGGCTTTCAAATCCTTTGGTAGGTCCTGATCCCAACTGATAACCTTCAACCATAACTTCTGCATGAAGATTTTTAGCGAAATCACTACGGGAGATAGCCATCCGATTGGATCGTAGATTTTCGATATGTCCGATAGAACGCACCGTTTCGTTATTACCTCGGTTAATTCCTCAAAGCAAACGCTGTAGTGAAAGCTATCTGTAGTAGTGTTCCACAGCAGTCCTAAAGTCTTTACGGTTTCGGAGTAATCAATTACCATTTCGGATGAAAATGCTCTCTCATGTGGACTGATGACGTCTTGAAACTGCTGCGAATTTGACGACCACTTGCGGAGATTGAAGCCTGCTTGAGATAGAATGCTGCACACAGTGGATCGAAGTGAAATTGCAGTGTCAACATCGGGTGCGCAAGACATGTAGTCATCAACGTAGAATTTATTAACGATTTCCTGCGATGCCAATGGAAATTCTGATGATTTATCAAATGCCACCTGCTGAAGAGTACGTGTCGCCAAAAACGGAGCTGCTGCTGTTCCATACGTGACTGTTTTAAGCTGATATGTGGTTACAGGTTCTAAAGCAGATGTTCTCCACACGATACATTGAAATCGTCTGTCATCAGGGTGTATAAGTACCTGGCGGTACATCTTTTCGACATCGGCAGTGAATCCTATTTTAAATTTCCGAAAATTCAGCAAAATTGTGTATAGTTCATTTTGAACTGTTGGACCAACGAGGAGGTGATCATTTAGCGATAATGCGTTTGAGCTTTTGCACGAGGCGTCAAAAACTACGCGTAACTTTGTAGTAGTGCTGGATGGCTTCAGAACACCATGATGAGGCAAGAAGTATGATGGAACTGCTTCACTTGGAGAAACTTCCATATGACTAAGGGCCTCGTATTCATCCATGAATCTATGGTAATCAGTCTGAAGATCTGCTTCCTTTATGAATTTGCGCTCCATTGACTCCAACCTTTTAACCGCTGCGGTTTTCGATTCGCCAAGTGAAACGGAATCTGTCCTGAATGGAAGCCTGACCATATATCTTCCATCTGCCATTCGTTGTTTGTTGTCCTGGAAATGTTTTTCTGCTAATTCTTCCTCTGGACTTAGAAACCGTTTCTGAGATTCACACTCTTCAGTCTCCCAAAAACGCTGGAGTTGTTCATCTAAACCATTGAAAACGTGTGCGATGAATGAAGACTGTCCTGGTGGATCACCTACGCTTCCCATGATAACCCAACCAAATATTGTGCTTACAGCAGTGGGAGAGCCTGAAGGGTGTGGAATTCGTTCGTCAAGAATACAATGGGCAAATACGTCAGCACCCAAAATAACTTCGATGCGATTTCTTTTTTTATAAGTAGGATCGGCGAGATTTAAATTGTCGAAGAAATTTAGTTCGTTGCTAAAAACTGTTTGAGTTGGAATATACTGAGTGAGGTTCGATAAACAGAGTGATGACACAATGATAGTCCTGTTAGTTTTTTCAGCATATATTTTAAGTTGAACCTTTTCTCTTGTATAATTTGGGTTATCGTTACCAACACCATAAAGTATGGTCTTATCATGAGCACGAACCAACCCCAGTCGCTGGACGCAGGATTCCGAAATAAGAGTTGACTGTGCTCCAGAGTCGATGAGTGCCCTACACGGTTGCAAAGTTTCATTTCTGTCACGAATCATAATGATAGCTGTTGGTAATAACGTTGTCCTGTGAGAAATTTGTTGATTAGCATTGATGGTAACTGATGCGGGGGGTGTCTCATTTGTTGTCTGTTGTTGGTGTCTTCTAGGAGATGACATATTGCTGACCATGTGAAGCATTGTGTTGTGTTTTGAATTACAGGTTTTGCATGATCCAGATTTACAGTCTTTAGAGAAATGTTTGTCTTTAAGACAGTTAAAACAAAGTCCATTTCTGCGAACAACATCCCTACGTTTATTGACATCCAAAGATTTGAACTGTTGACATCCATATAACAAATGGTCATTACCACATAACGGGCAAGAATGCGTTGTTGCCGCCATTGTTAACATTCGCCCTTGTTTGGAATGTTTTGGTGTCGAAGACGATCTGTCCAAAGACTCAAGTTCGTTTATGCGTTCTTCCAAATATGAGAGAAATAGTCGAAATGTTGGTGTTTCGTTAGTCTTTTGTTTCCTTATCCATAGAACGTTGTTGTCTGGATCCAGCTTCTTAGCAATGAGAAATAACAAAATTGGATCCCAGGAATCCACGACGTCGCATAGAACCCTCAAAGCATTATAACTTTCATTAACGTTGTTGTAGAATTGTTTCATCTCATTTAAGGTGCCGCTCTTAATTGACTGCTGATTGAAGAGCAACTCAAAATATGTGTCCCTGATCTTTTCTGGTCTATTATATTTACTAGTAATAAGTGTCCAAGCGACACTGTAATTATCATTTGTAGGAGTCAAATGTTTTATGATCGACGCTGCTTCCCCCTTCAACTTTGTTTGTAAATACTCCAGTTTCTCTACCCCCGACAAACCACGTTTGGAATCAACCAGTGCGATAAACAAATCCCTGAAGCGAATCCAATTAGCCAATTCCCCATCAAAGTCTGGAATCTGTATTGTTGGCAAGCGTATATCCGAATTATTTGCATGTTGATTTTGCGAAAGTTGATCGTTTGAAACAGGATTTAATGCAGCTGTCATTGTCTGAAGTAATGTTGTGGTAGCAGCCTGTTGCTGGGCTATGGCCTGAAGAGACATCAAACCTTGGTTGTTGAATAGGTTATTAGCTGATGCACCTTCAATTATAGTGTTATCATGATTGTCTTCAGACATAAATGACCAAATAGATTTCGCCGAAAAATACATGCCATCTATTTCATCCCTATAAATGTCTTCCTTGTGGATATCATCTTCAGTGGCGCATAGCACATCTATCTCATCTTGTAACTCTTCATAACGCAGATAAATAGTATCAAGTTTTTCAATACGTACCTTAACGTCATTGTAATTTGGATCTTGGTTATTGATAAATTTGTAAATGGATGTAATGGATTTCTTCACCTGAGTACGTTTCTTTTTTAATTCCTCCATTGTATTTTATTACTGTATAAATTGTGAGATAATTTAAGTTTTTCAATTTTTTTGTTATTTACTTTGTTGTATGCAAAATTTTAGTTTTAACACTGTTAACGTTTGCTGGTCACTATTTATCTTCTATCGCTATCAAACTGTATGTCTTTGTAATAGTTTTATGTTCACTGATTTACCAATTGATCAGTCCAATTGGATTTTCTCTCTAAATGCTTTGATTGGTATTTACTCTACACTGATCTCCTTTAGAATGTTTTATTGAATTTCACAACAATTAACTGTCGTCAACCAGGCCTGTTCACTCTCTCTAGTTGTGTGCGTTATTTATCCTCCTGTGTGTTTATGTTGTAAGCACACCCTTAAAAATATAACACACTCTCTAGCTGTCACACATGTTGTGGTTGTAAAGTAATGTTGAAACTTTCCACTGTTTTAATGTTCGTTTGTATTTGCACGACGCGTAACTTGTTCGATTGTTGCACATGTGTTCGTACGTATACTATATTGCACGACGCGTATGTTCTGTTATGTTTGTATGTATATTTTTTTTGCACTACGCTTTCTCGTAGGTCTTGTATGCACAATATAACCATCAACATATGAAGATTAAATACGTCACTTTACATTTGTATGATCCTTCTGTTCATATGTATGTAACTCACTGATATTTTACCGATTTGTCCGGCGTTTGTATGTTGAACATATGTACGTATGTAACATTTACACGACGCGTGTGTTATTTGCACTATTTCGCAGAATCATGTATGTTGGCTCCGTGTGTATATGTATGTATAGACAACGCGCCACACTTTTGGTTGTTCTTTGAACACTTGTATGTATGTACAATGCTCTATTTCACAATGATTGACACTTTCATTACACAAATTTCACAAAAAACCCGACTAAATTCGGCTACGAAGGGCCAAAAATATGTTCGATATCGTGGACTGTATGAAATAAATGAAACACTAGATGGAATTCGGTTTTAAAGTATAATTAAATTGGTTTATTTAAGACGAGTTTTGTGAAGACGTGTTCGATGGAAGTATGTTGAAAAATCACTAGCCTCAAGCTATTTACAATGGTGTGTAATGTGGTATGCAACATAGAGTTGCACTTAAAAGGCATAAAGGAACAAAACAAAGATGTATGTACGAGGATCAATAGGAAAAACTGTTACATTTAAATTAATTGATTTTGTATGTGAATATATTGAAAATAGTATTTGAATTATAAGTTAATTAATGTTTAAAAATAGTAGTGGAGTAATCGTATCGTAAACAATAAAGGAGCCTTCCGACGCAGGGTCTATAAGCGTATAATATTAACTATGGCGGTTCCTAAAAGCCGTTGTTGAATGAACGCCTGTAGACGATGATGGCTGAACTATATCAGGTGTGGAAAAATTAGAGCGGTTAGCCTTTTCGGCCCTCGAAGGCAGCTCCTGAGAATGGGGTACTATCGTTGAACCTTCACCATTTGAGGGCTCACGGTGTAACAGGCTGTAATTGCGTTTGTTGCAGATTGAGCAATTAATCTTGCTTTTGCAATCTTTGGCTTCGTGACCTCGACCGAGGCAATTGATGCAACAATGATGACCCTTAACAGCAGAAAATCTGTCAGAAATCGAAAGTTTGTTGAAGCGAGGACACTGGCGTAGAAGACGATTCTCTTTGCGACAAAGTACACATCCCTTGTGGGAATTAGTGCTTGAAAGTGCAGTCGTACCAGCATTAATGAAATGCGTCTTTACATTTTTTTCACCCGCCTTTCTTGAAAAATCTGGACCCTTAAGGTCCCGCAGACAAGCCAGTGTTTGAGTGTGGAAACAAATCCAAGTCACTCCAAGGGGACAAGGCGGACTTATTTTTCACGCTTTGTTATTCTAGGTTATTCTAGGAAGCTGCTGAATACACAAGAAAACCAATATAGGATCGAAACTTTCTGTATTTACTTCATTTACGGCCATTGCAGAAAGACAGCCGTTGATGCCGCGTTGTAAGTTTTTCAACGCCGCGCTTGTCTCGGTATCGAGAATTGGAAGGCTGAATAACGTTTTTAATTGGTCATCTACCAAGATTCGCGAGTTGTCGTAATTTTCGACCAACGCATTCCACGCAAGGGAAAAACTGCGATGGGTTAAAGGAAATTTCGAAACTATTTCCCGAGCCTCGCCCTTTGTTTTTCGAACAAGGTGACAAAGTCGTTCATTGTCACTTAGACGAGAATTGTTGATGTTCACCGCGGTAAATAAATCTCTGAATGTCGGTCACGTAAGAAATCCCCGTGAAACACGTCAGTATCACAAGGCGGTAATTATGAACAATGTTTTCATTGTTACCCGGACACATAGCTGACATTTGCTGTTGAGCCTTATCACTAAACACGCGCGATTGTGAGGATTCGTTCACAATTGATTCACTAGTTCCTGCCGATGGAACAACTAAGGAAGGGCCGGGAGGAGTATCCTCCACGACAACGGAACCCCTGGAAACTAGACTCCCGAATGGAGCATGTGGGGCAGGCTTGGAAGGAGCCCGAAGCTGGTATAGCAATCGGTTGATTAAGGACAAACAAAGTACAAATGCTTGAAAAGCCGTATCGTACTTTGTGTCAGTGTACTCAATATCTTTCGTTGTTGTACCTTTCAAGGTTTCAAGATAATTTAAGCACTTCTCGTAAGTACTATTTACCTTTCTCCACATTTTTTGTAATTACGTGCCCTTGATCTGCAGTGTATATAAATCCTGCTCTTGATTGGATTCGAAAACCGTATCAAACTTAATTACAGCCACTGCGGCTCATTTGAAATAAAGTACTAGGGTTGATTGACATTGTATGTATTTGAAAGCACAACTATATTTAAATTAGAAATAAGAAAATCGAAGATAAATATTTTCAAATTAAACATATCAATCTTTCAAGCAAGATTACTTAAATGTGCGAAACGAATAATCGGAAGACAAATGTTTGCAAAAGTATCGAAAAATACACGGAATGAACGGCTTAGTACCCAATGCTCAAATTGCCAAAAAAAAATATTAATAAATTCATAATAAGTTTTCAATTAAATTAAAATATTTAAAATGTTTAAAAAACGAAAATTCAGAAGTCAAATGTTCGCAAAAAGAATCAAAAAATACTCGGAACGTTAGGCTTAGGACACGAAAATGTACAAATATGGAAAAATTAAATTAATTTTTCAATTAAATGCAAAAAATGTTTAAAAAACGAAAATTGAGAAGGCTGATGTTTGCATAAGTATCGAAGAATGCACGGAACGAACGGCTTAGCACACAAAAATTCTGAAATTGCCAAAAATTGATAATAATTTTTCAATTAATTTAAAACAAAGTGTTTGAAAAACGAATATTCAGAAGCCAAATGTTGGCAAAAACTATCGAAAAATACTCGGAACGTAAGGCTTAGTACGCAAAAATGTACAAATATCGAGAACTTAAATGGATTTTTCAATATAGTTCACAAAATGTTTAGAAAATAAAAATTCAGAAGCCAAATGTTCTCAAAAAGAACGTGCGGCTTAGTACACGAAAATGTACTTATATCGAAAAGATAAATCAAAAGCGATAAAAAATCGAAAAATACGTGAAATAGTTATATGGTGGACCAACCAAATATTCACAATTCGAACAAACACAAAAATCAGCACTCAAAAACTGATTAAAGTCCTTTAGACCGACCGTAGGGTGCATACATCTAAGTTCACAACACTTTAATCTGTTTCCGAACGCACAAATAAATTGATTGATCAATTGGACACCAAAATAATTAATAGTTAAATTGGCCGACCGTAGGGTACACGATATTTCCACGAAATTCTAATAAATTAACACGAAACGCACAGCACAAATTTTTTTAGAAGAGAATAATTATAATTTTATTGCAACGTAAATTGCGTTTATTTATTTTACCTTGAATAAGGGTTGATGCGAGCGCACGATCGTGGCGGTAGTTTATAACGAAGAATACTTAAAACTTATAAGAAACAACGACGATAAGATGCTGCGAGACAGCGGCAACTACTCGTTGGGACAATTCCTACTACCCTTTGCGCTTTATAACGAAGAATACTTAAAACTTATAAGAAACAACGACCGATAAGATGCTGCGAGACAGCGGCAACTACTCTTTGGACAATCCCTACTACCCTTTGCGCTACATTCGCACAAAGTCGTATTAAGCTGGTTGTAACAATTTCCCAACGCACAATAAAGGAAGAAGTGGCAGGGTTGCCTGCAGTTAGAACTGAACAATTTCAACAAAAGACTAACGCTCGAAAGGTTACACATATTACTCGTAAAAAGAAACACGAACTAACGAATGAACAATAAGGCAGACACCGAAAATTGTGGACAGAGCAACAGATTCTTGTAAGAAAACAGATGATGGGCAAGACAACAATTGATTGTCAGACGAAGAAGACATCAGTTCAGCAGCAAAGTGTATTTTTTATTTATTGTTATATTTAGTTTTAATGTGAGTTTCTCTACTGAAAAAACGTCAGTCGGACAGTGTTGTTAATATGGTAGGAATTGTTTCAGTGAGTCTCACTGTTCGACAATAAAACTTCGCATATGCAAAGCCCATGCAATGTTTTGTATATAAGTATATATTGTTACATTAGTAAAGACCATGTCGGCAGCACCCATAAATGGTACCGATGAGCCGTCCCACACCTACGGCGAAACATGCGTCAACCAGACGGTGATGTGTTTGCTTTACTTCGCTGACTTACTTTTCGTTCCCAAACAACAACAAACCTGATCTTATTAGCTTGTGGAGTAATTCCGCTTTCAAAAGTGAACAAATTAAGTTATGTTGTCATTGTTATTTTTTCTGATCTCTATTTAGGATTCCTGAAGATAATCTTCGATGAAGGTCGAAATATCGAAAATAATAAATAAATAAATAAATATACAAAAAATAGTGAACTCGAGCTTGAATTCAACATTAAGAAATTCCTATCTAAAACCAACACGCAGCTTGAAATATTGGTAAACGTAAATGGGAACAAGATGGACACATACAAATACTTTTGATGGAAATACTTTTGATGGAAACCCAGTCCACAGCTGTCGACTCGGGACCGACAACGGTATAACAACAGTTACGTAGGACATACCATTACGAGGTTTTAATCACAAATGAAATGATTCGGAGACCAGCACAAAGCTTCTCCCGTTTAAGGCAGCAGGATAAGATGAAATTTTCCTTCTTCAACAAGGTCTGAATCTGATAATAAACCATTTTGTCAAAATCACAACAGCATGCCTCATCTTCTTGTATACTCCGAAGATCTTTTAATAAGCCATTTTCATTTCATTTCCACTAAAAACCGTGGATCGTATAGTGGGCTGGGCATTGTAGTTAGCATGGTAGGCAGTAAACCTAGTAGAAAAATCTTTTGAGAAAAGTAATATTTGTTATTCATATTTAGTTTATTTTACGTATTTGCAAGTAATTATTTTTCTTATTGTCGATTTTTACTTTTTTCCTGTTTAAAAAATTGAAAAAGTGAGATTTATTTTTTTGACATTGTCGAACTGTAAATCATACAGTTTAAGAGCTATTGCACTATGACTTTGGACCAACATAACTTTTTTTCTTTAAAAGCCCTTAAAGAATGCATTCCCATTTTGGAAAGGTGAGAAGGTTCTTAATTTTTTGCAGAAGAGGAAATTTAATCAAATTATCAAATTTTATTGTCTTAAAAACTTCAAAAATCTATCAATTTACTCATAAATTTAATCATATTTGTGAATTTTATTAATATTCTGTCGTAAGAACATCAATATAATGTCAGTATGTACTTGTGAATGAACTGCAGTAGTACCTATGGCTGTTATCCTGAAGTTATTCGATTTGCTACATTTATTAGGGTTATTTGGGGCATAGCACTGTCGAATGACCTCCGATTCTAACCAAATTTAGCATTAGGAGAAAATAAACTGCCTAAAAATAAACAACTGCCTAATTTGCGCAACCGGCTATTTTTTTACATTACGGTTACGGTTTTTAAAAAAGGTCTCGATAATTGCTCTCGTTTATTGTCGTTTCATTGTCATAAGCGAACAACCCTTAATTATGTGACGATTGTCAATAAAGTTACACTATTTTAATCATGACTCTATATACCTATGCCTCTACAAACAAATCTGTAATTTTTGATTATTGTTAATCAAGAAATAAAAGAAAGTGTTCTAGCGAAAAAGATTCAAAACTATTTTAAATCAAACTATTTTTCAAAAAATTAATATTTTTTATTCTTAAGTGTTTTTTATTACTATTATTTATGAAATGAATGCATTTTTTTTATACATATTCTATTTTAAATAAATGTTATTTTAAAATGTCTAGCGTATTAAAAAAAAAAAGAATTTTTATACCTAAATGTTATTTTTCAAATGAATTTTTATGCAGAACTTTTTTTTTTGTTATATTCTTTTGTTTAATAAATGTTATTTTAAAATGTCATTTGTACTGAAAAGTCATTTAGGACATCTTTATTATGTTTAAAAATTTTGGCTCCGCATAGCTCAAAATAATCCTTGAGTCCTTGGCTTCAGTTGCCTTTCTTATTCTTATATATTTGCAGAAAACCCTCTGATACATTAGACATGTCGCTCAACTGGTCTAAGCATCGGGGCTTAAACCCAGAGAAATCCGAAATATGCCTCTTCACGAGAAAGAGGAAGATTGCAACGTTTGAAGAACCTCGCTTCCAAGAATGAGTCATCAAGCTGACTGATAGAGTGAAATACCTTGGGGTAATTTTTGATCAGAAATTATGGAACGACCACTGGTCAATATGCAGAAGATCAATCGGATCTAAATTGGGCCTTAGGCCTAAGATTACACACTGACTATTTACAATCGTAGTAAGGCCAATTATTACATTTGGCGGCCATCACAGCAAAAAACTTGATGGTAGTAGGCAAATGAATAACGGGAGACCGGACATCCCGCCACCAAAACATTCTGGAAACATAAACGGACATCGCACCACAATACCGTGTTGCAAACCGACAGTCAAGTCACGAACGCTTCTGGACTGTTAAGAACAAATAACCAATTTAGAACGAGGTGACACTGTAGAAATCATGTGGGTCCCTTGACATTCTAACATTGACGACAACGAAAAAGCGTCAAAGCTTATTTTCTTTGAAAATACATTTTGGTAAAGGGTGAGCGCTGCAGTGGCATGATAAACCATTTTTAGTGGTCAAAGATTAAAGCCATGATACACGGCCCTATAGCTAGTATCATAACGATCAAATGAACGCGAAAAGTTCCGTAATCGATTTATCAGCGATGTCAATTCGACATCTCAGAGCTTCGATTTGATTGCTAACAGTCCATTAACGAATTAAGGTAAATATCAGGAAGCTAATAGGAATAGGAAAAGTCGGTAAGTCGACTTTTTGTTTTTAAAAAAGTCTAAAAGTCGACTTTTTTTATTTGAACTTCAAATATTTTTAATTCTCATCCAAACAATGTGTATTGCTTAAATTAACGAGTATTATGCACTTTAATTTATTTTCGCCGATTGAGAAATACATAAAAATTGTATTGTGTTGTAGTGGCAACGTATGCCGAGGTTAAAAACCTATGCCTTCAAAAATGTTCTGTTGCTTTAATTTTTTTGCGCTTTCATTTATTTTCGCTGATTGAGAAATACATAACTTTTATTTTATTGTAGTGGCAGAGTATGCCGAGGTAAAAACCCTATGCCTTCAAAAATGTTGTAGATTCATCCAGAGCATTGTATTAAGTCTTAAGTATACTTACACTGGAATTATATTCAGCTGTTATTTTTATTATTTTTTAAAGCGAACTGATAAACACCGAAATCAGAAATTTTCGATTAACTATTGATACCCATTTACCATATATCAATGTGGCCTTAGGGATTGTGATGGCTAACGAAGAGGATAGCATGTGGGGGTTCAATACATGTGGGGGTGTTCCAATACAATTAAATCACTATCTTAAGACAACGCCTGTTTTTCGAAAAACAAACCCAATACTTATGGAGAACAATAAATAGCGAGTACCAATTTAAAAAAAAAGTAGCGAAAAAAACGTCGTCAATCGTTGCCACGTCTGTCCTAAGATTATTTTCGCATGCAGTTTTAATTGCTATTAAAATTCAGAGCTAAATTTCTCAAAAACATTAAATATAAATATTTTTTTTAAATCAATTGATGTGGACATGAAGGTCCATGTATATATATTAAATGACTACTTTAAAAGAAACATTGTTTTAAAATTCTTTAGGAACTTGAATATGAAAAAAGTGCAATCTACTTTCTTTCACAAAAATGGGATCGTTTGCTCCTTCTATCCTGTTCATAGACCAATCGAGCAGAAGAATGCCCTTGCGAACCACTGTACTATGACTGGGCAGAAGCCAAACTTTAACGACAGAAGTAAAACAATTATTTAAATGTAATTAATAAAAAAATAGTTATGCTTGATAGAAAATTGTGTATTGATGTAATTTCATGTTCTCGGTTTTGTTCTAGTTGTTGTTGTAACAACAATATATTTACTTTGAAGTCTTGTTTGTCTATGAGGGATCTGCTTCGATATCCAGGTGGAGGAAACGCGCCATTTGAACTGGATGCGTCCACAGAGACCTGGGGGTCAGCTGAGTGGGCTTGGCCGGACAATTGAAGAGGTGCAGTACATCATGTGGTCCCTGATGGCAGGCGGGACAGATGTCCGGAACGTAAGCATCAATTCGTGCCCAGTAAGAATTGAGGCGGCTGCACCATCCAGATCTCAGCTGCGCCAGAACCACGCGCGTCTGCCGAGGTAGTACTTTCTCCTCAGGTGAAATCTCCGGGGGGTGTTCCCCAAGCACTACATTCACACGGTAGCTGGATACTGCTGCTGCGACATCATCGGCGTGAATGTTGTTCAAACCTGCCTGATAGTTTCGATGATCTAAAGGTTCTTTCTTATACCGCTGGACCTCTCTCTCTAGATCATGAAGATCGTACATGATCTGCCTGGGTGGAGGCATCCTGTTCAAGAGATGGTGGTTAGGATGACTGCTGCGAAAACACCCTAGCTGGTATTGCTTAGACAGCAGGAAATTTTGTCTGCGCACGGTAAGGACCTTCGCCTCTTCATGTATAAGTAGATGGTCCTTAGAAGACACCCTTTTGATGTTCTGAGGGCGGCATTCTGGCAAGTCTGAATTTTCTTCCAATGCGTCGTACTCACGTTCGCCGACCATACAGGTACTCCGTAGTTTGCTACAGAGAAGATCGAAAAAGACTGTCCAATGTGACCCGAAAGATTTTGGGGTAGTTGGTAGTCGAGATGTTGACGTCATCGACTTTCACATTGAGTGACAACCGCACCTCTGCGGCCCATGCAGTAAACAGTGTGGCTGATAATTTGGAGGCGGATATTTTCATATTCCTCGCAGTGAAAAAGCGTGCTAAGTCAGTGAGCTAAGAGTTTATTTTCTCGCATATGTCATTCACTTTAGGTCCTGACGCCGGAATTGTGCAATCATAAGCGTACGGCACAATTTTAACACCGTCTGGTGTTGCAGGAATTTTAGAGTGGTAGAGGTTAAACAGAACCGGGGATATCACTCCACCCTGGGGAACTCCTTGATTAACTCTACGGGGCTTCGACTTCCTGTCTCTAAATTCTATGTATGACTGGCGCCCACACATATAGTTTACGACCCAACGTTTCAAACTGGGCCGAAAGGACGTTTCTTCAATGTCCTCGAACAGAGTGGCATGATTGACCGTGTCGAAGTCTTTTGATAGGTCAAGAGCCACGAGGACCGTCCTGTCGTTTGGCTTTTTCTGGTTATGGCAGCCACTTATACGTGTGGCAATAGTGTAAATGAGTTGTTGTGCTGATTGCGGTACTCATGCTGCAGATCAGCACAGGGAAGGTGTTCGATCAGGCTGGGGAGGAGCAGTGCTTCAAGAGTCTTTGCTACTGGAGAAAGCAAGGGGATCGGCCTGTACGAATCTCCTTTACTTGCGTCTTTGCCTGGCTTCAGTAGCGGAACCACTCTGCCCATTTCCCAGGCATCGGGATCTAAGTGAGTGGCTAGCGACAGATTAAGCACTTTGGCCATGTTCTCTACTCCCCGGGAATCCAAGTGCTTTAACATCAGCATTGAGATTCCGTCCGGACCCAGCGTCTTTGATGACTTTACGCTGCGGATGACAAGGGCAACTTCCCCAACGATAATCTGTGGTAGTGCCTCTTTGACTCGGAGAGCGCTGATACGATGCAATACTCTCAATTTCGCCTTATCAGTTTCTTGGTGCTCAATAAAATGGCGGTTAAAATAACTCGCGCACCGCACTGTTCTATCACCGAACGTAAGGGCTGTCTGATCAATATTTTTTTCAGGGTAAGAGAGCGATTTGACCGTTTTCCACAACTTACCAATTCTGGAACTTAAGTTGCACTACTTCAAGTGATCTAGCCACTTGTTCCGCTTATATTCGTTGACCAACCTACTGATCTCAGAGTTGAGATCCCTAATTAAAGGTTCAGTTGGGTTGGAGCGACGAATGCCATCACGCTAGTCTGCGAGTCCCGCTGCCTCTGCAGGGAAATTTGGTCTACTTCGGGTATTCGACAAGCAGGGATACATATGACGAGCGGCTGCTGCGTTGATGATGGCCCGGAACTTTTTCTCGGCTACCCGAACATCCGACGAAATAGCTAGATTATTGAAGCTGCGGTTGGTGGCTTTTCTGAAGGCCTCCCAATCAGATTTTTTTGATTGAGATACGTACGGCATTCAGAGGTTATGAAGTTGGATGGTCTATTTTTGGAGAGAATTATGGGAAGGTGGTCCGATCCTAGTGAGATGACGGGTGTCGTCGTTGAAAAGGCACGGCAATGCCACAGTAATGTCTGGCGAGTTATAGCAATCGCCCAACGTAGAGCTATCAATTTGCTCTGCCAAAGCTATTCCCCTCTGGTCGTTGTCTAGTAGAGAATGCCACAGTTTGTGGTGAGCATTAAAGTCTCCTAGGACCAATCGGTTATTGCCTTGTAGCAGATGCTTATGTCAGGCAAATAACGCGGGGCACAGCTACCAACAGTCGGGATGTATACGTTGTACACCCCTATATCGACAGTTCCAGACTTGACTGGTACCCCCATACATTCCATGTATGGGTGTCTAGAGTCAGGCTCAGGCGAAATAGGTCCGTACTGCACAGAATGGTGTAACAGGAAAGCAAGTCCCACACTTCCTCTGCAGGTGGCATTCAGCTTTGTTTCTTGGATCGCAGCGACCATAATGTTTCTCCGACTCATAAATTCTATTACCTCACTGATTTTGTTGCGTAGGCCATTGCAATTAAATTGCAAAATTAATGCAGTCAGGAGCGGCAACAGCTATCTGTGGTGTAAGATGCTGTATATGTTGATGCTGTTGCAAGGGCGACTGCGGGAAGTCTCGTAGTTTGATGATGATGACGACGACGAAAATGTAGACGGCGATGATGACACCAAATGCTAACTTCGTTGATACAGCACGAGGCAACAAAGTCTGCTTCGCTATACTCCCTGATGTGGTTTAGACCTGAACAGCTCCTGAAGTGCATCCACTCCATGCAACGATTACACCTTACAGACGTAGTACGATGGTGTAAACGGTTCCGACAAACCGAGCAGATCCAAGGTCCGTGGTTTTGTTCGATCCCAACTCGGACCAGTAGTATTCGTAGCAGGCATTTCGGGAAGTGCTTCTCCAACGACAAAAAAAATGGACGAACAAAAAACTCATATTGTTGAGGTGACTGCCCCCGGCCGAAGAGTGTTTGTCTCGGGTCAATCCGGTACATAGTACCGGCAGTCGCGGGTTTGCTATTGGTTCTATTGATTACCCCTAATGATGAACGACGAAGTCAGTTCGAAATATTGGATTATTTAAATTAAATAAATTATAAAAACTCCAACATCTGTTTTTGCTTCTGACCTCATGCCTAACAACAACTGAAAAATAAACAACAAAAGGTCAAGTATACCTACAAATATCCGTAAAGAATTCTGTGGATCTCCACCAAAATTAATATCAAAATACGCTGTTAAGAAAATGCTGTCCTTCAAATTCGCACCAATTGCATCTGTGGATGTTGAAAGTTCGTTCTCAATGTACAAAACATTTTAGGTTTACTAGGAACTTTGTTCGAAAACTTATCTAAATATTTTGTAGTTTATTGCAACAAAAATATTACTTATAATTATAAGGCCTTACTTACAAAAAATCCTTATGAATGAAATTTATGTGACTTTTTTTAGATCATATATGTACATATGTTGATTTAAGGGGCATATTTCATGATTTTAATAGCACATTTTACTATTTTTAGCGCATATTTTATGTGAATATTTTATGCGAATAAAACCAATTTTTAGTGCATATTTCCGGCTGTCCTGCTCATAACAGTACACCCTTCTTTTCTATAAAACAAAAATCTTTGTATTTATGCCAACAAGAGCAAAGCGTTGTTTTTTGATTGTGTTAAATATTGATAATACACCAGTAGCAATTGAAGATGAGTCTTGGAGTTATTATTGATGGTCATCTCGATTTCTGAAGATACATTAATTCTTAAATTTCAAAAGTACGAGTATAACTTTTGATAGGACGGTTACATTATACAAACTTATATTTGCCTAGGTATATTAAACGAAGGATAGCCTATTCCTCCTTACTTTCTCAAATAAACTATTGCATTGAAGTTTTGTCTGGAACTTCTTTAGGTAATATTGATAAAATGGATGGAATTTGGCAGATCTGCAAGGTATAAACAACTGTTTAAACCACGTATTATTATTTCTTTGTATGAGAAGTCAATTGTCGTAAGAGTGGAGTACGCGATATTTACTCTTTCATAAGCCATTTTTCTTATTTCTTCGTTGTAAACGGGTCCCCCTAATCGTTACCTTTATTGTATATATTTACATGTCGGCTTGGAAGCAATTCAAATCAGATTCGTTCAATCAATACAAACTTTGAAAACGGCAACAAATCAAGAAATAGTTTCCATCATTAAGAAGTAAATAAATGATTCCTAACAAGGGCACCATATTCTAACTTGAAATAACTAATCATAGTCTAACATAAAATAATTAAATCATGCCTTCAGAACAATCAAAAACAATTCCATTTTATAAAACTCATAAACTTCCTGACTATCCAAAGTTTAATATACTTTTAAGTTTAATATAATTAATATATTTTTATCGTTAGCAGAATTCTGAAAAAAAAGTAATCCAAAGACGACTGCTCAGTTTTATTGAAGAAGAACATATTTTACCACAACAACAATTTGGCTTTAGAAGAGGGCGCAACACAAGTCAACCACTCTGGAAGGTTGCAAATTTGGAACGCGAGAACTTTACAAAGTCGCTGTCTACCGAAATAATACTATCGGACATTAAAGCTGCAATTGACTCGGTTTTGCACAACGGACTTATTAAAATGTGGCCTTCCAATCAAAATTGTTAATATAATTCTGAGTTTTCTGCTCGATAGACAATTCTGTGTACATCTTGGAAATACCGACTCTCAAAAACTGAGTATCCGATACTTTATAATATATTTACTGCGGATATTCCTTCTCTATTTCAATTTTTGCTGTGTACACTGATTTATATATATATATATATATATATATATATATATATATATATATATATATATATATATATATATATATATATATATATATATATATATATATATATATATATATATATATATATATATATATATATATATATATATATATATATATATTCAAACAATTATCAAGTAAAAAAGGTGTAATTTTTCTAGACTCTTTATACGTATAAAACTACTGTAATATAAGTACATAAGGCATAATAAACTTCCTGTTATTATCACAATTCTTTAAATTACACTGCGCAACACTTTTTGAGGAGGTTATTGTTGTTGTAAAAACAATATATTTTGTTTTGAAGCCCTGTTTGTCTACAGGGGATCTGCTTTGATATCCAAGTGAAGAAAGCACGCCATTTGAACTGGATGAGTCCAAAGAGACCTCAGCTGAGTGGACTTGGTCAAACAGTTAAAGAGGTGCAGCACGTCATGTGGTCTTTGATGGCAGGCGGGACAAATGTCAGCAACGTTAGTCTGCCGATGTAGCGTTTTCTCCTCTGGTGAAATCTCCGGAGGATGTTCTCCTAGAACTACATTCACACTGTTGACTTCCTGCTGCGACTTCATTAGCGTGAATGTTGTTTAGACCTGCCTGAGTTTCAATGAGCGAAGAACTCTCTCTTTTACCGCTGGACCTCTCTCTAGATCATGAAGATCGTACCTGATCTGCCAGGGCGGAGGCACCCTGTCCAGGAGATGTTGGTTAGGATGTCTACGGCGAAGACACCGAAGCATGTATTGCTTAGACAACAAAAATTGTCACTGCGCACGGTAAGGACCTTCGTCTCCTTATGTAGATGGTCCTCTGAAGACATCCTGTTGATGTTCTGAGAGAGACATTCTGGCAAGTCTTCTTCCACTGCGTCGTACTGGCGTTCGCCGACTTCACCGGCGCTGCGTAGTCCGCTACAGGCCGACCTATCGCTATGTAAGAGATCAACAAGGTTTCTTAGTCGGCTCTCTAAGTAATGCCGGCAAGTGACTTGAGGACCTTGTTCCTACTTTCATCGAAAAAGGCTTTCCAATGTGACCCCAATGATTTTGGGGTAGTTTTTAAATTCTACATATTGTTTATTTGCGAGAATTCCGTCATAGCACCGTCAAAACGTCATTTCGAGTAAAATAGTTTTGAATGGTTAACTTTGTTGTTGTGTTGACAAAACAGTAATTTTATAAGAATTTTCACCTAGGAACATAAACTATGATGTTTTTTCCAAACCCGTATGCAGTATTTATTATGATTTGAACGTGTTTAGGCCAAAAAATAATTAATGCAATATTATGTCTTGTGGCGCTATTTTTAAATTTAAAATCAGAAAAGCATGCAATATGTTTCCCATTATAAGTTGTGGCAAAATTTGTCTTCATAAAATAAATATTTAGTAAAAATAGTAGAATATTTAAAAAAAACAAAAATGTTATACATGACTTCGATTATTAAATACTAAATATCATATAAAATTAAGTTTTACACAGTATATACTAAATATATAATCATTAAAGCTATAATATCTTGAAATGTGATGATTATTAACCAGATTCATTAAATCAGCCTTCTTTTTTGAAATATTTCAGGTCTTATGTTAAAGTTCTGTTGCATGATAATATTATGTCGTTTTTTGTTTTATTTACGACGATTCCTTCAATGTTTTCATCCATATACGATGTTTAAAAAAAAAATATTGTGGTATATTTTTTATAATTAAGAACTTTTATGTTAAGAAACTTAACTGGTTCTGCTTTTGTGTTTTTTGTAATCTGAAGGGAAATTTCAGTGCAAAGTCTTATGTCATAAAAGTCCTCGAAGCACATCTCGTTGACTTTAAAAGGAGTTCCAGTCTTTTCGCTCGTTTTATTGCAGAAATAAAAGCGTCTGTTGTGCACTCTTTATAGTCTTTTTCACCTCTCTCTCTATTTTATGTATTTTCTTTATTTTATGTATGACCTTTTATGAAATATTTGTGAGTTATACTGTTATAATACATGCATTTAAATAACGCATGGCATACAAGGATAACATAAACTTATTTTTCTGTTGTCCAGCACAATTTTCAAAATAAAAAATAAAGTTCATCTTCCCATTTGCTGACATCATTTGCATAGATTTGAGGACACATGTTCCTGACTTGTTAACGCCTCTATTGCCATTCGATTCATCCCAGAAAAAACACTCAGTGGAATTGTCCAACAAATTATAAATTTAAAATTTAATACATAATACATTTGTAATAAAAGACCGACACATCTAAATTGGAGAGCGCGCATACTTCGTTATTGTCTCCTTTTTGTCTTATCGCGCTCTGGATGCTCAATAAAAAGGCGTTTAAAATAACTTGCGCACCGTTTCGGATCTGTCACTTGTCTGGCACAGCGTTAGAGAGCGTTTTGATCGTTGTCCGTGATCTAGCCATTAGTTCCGCTTATATTCTCCTGATCTCAGAGTTGAGATCCCTAATTTTAGGGTCAGTAGTTTTGGAGCGACGAATGTCTTCACGCTCATCTGCGAGTCCCGCTGCCTCTGCCGGAAAATAGGGTGGCGTCTCGGGTATTCGAGCAGCAGAAATATCGTATCAGTGTTTAAAGTGAAGATTAAGCCAAAACACTTTTAAATCTTTGAAAGCATACAAGTTAATGTTGCAATTGTACTCTAATGAAACGTATCTATTATTAAAGTGATATTTAAATAAATACGATGCGCGTATTGGCATAAATCTTTTGATAAAACGTGTAAAGTAAGTAAGCATCGTAATAATTATATTTATTAAGTCATCGGGCTAATATCGTTTGATATAAAATTGATACCGGACGCAGCTTAATTGATTTAGAAATGTAGTCTACATTTATGTTAACGTCAAAAGTAACCTTTATTATCAAAAACAGCTTATATTAAGAATTGGTATTAATCACACTTTAAATGTCTGAAACACTTTACGGCGTTACCCGTAAATTTAATTTTGGATCGTAGATACAAACTTCAGCTGCAGATCATTATTAATAGTCAATCGTATCTTAAGAAATCCAAGAGCAAAAACTGATAGGATCTAAAAGGTATAAATATGACAAGAGTTCTTGATACATAGGAATCGCTTTTACTCGTACCCCGGTAATGCAAAAACCTTAGTAATTTGCAACTTGAAAATAGCAAACCAATGTACGAATAAATCGTATCAGCGTTAAAAAAAATATTTCAACCATTGATAATTGAATTACATAAAAAAAGTAGTTATAGAATTTCAAATCGGTCCACCAATACTTTCCTTAATTTTTCCCAAAAAACCTTAAATTCGCATTTCTTTAAACCCAGTTATATCAAAAACCTGTTATTCGTAAAAATTGGATTGTGGAATTCTACTGTACAACAAAAGCACATACAGTGACGGACAAAAAAATAGGGTCATCAGTTATGAACAAGCAATTTTACCAATGTAAGTCAAATTTATTGCGTTATTCTAAATATTTTTTCTTGGAATTATTGCTAATACTAAGTGGCTCTAAATACAATAATCTGGCAACGATCTGTTGTTTACAATAATATGCGACATGGTCCATAATGATAAATGTCACATGTAACGATGGACAAAAAAATAGGGTCAACGGTAAATTACAATAACAACCTATTATAATTTACTAGAATAACAACTTTTAATCGTGAAACGTGATCAGTTAGTGTGAATTACACAATTTGAAGAATATTCAATAAAAGTTACATATTCGCAAAACATTTTATGCCAAAAATATGGGCCGAGCAAAACATTGTACAGACGCTGAGCGTTCTATTATTGAAAATTTAAAACTTAAAGGCCAAAGTCAACGTCAAATTGCAAAAACTATTGGCAGATCACAAAATTTTGTTTTTAATGCCTTGCAAGAAAAAAATAATAGCATGCTAAGAGGTAGACCCCGAAAAACGTCTGCTAAAGATGATAACCACATCAAGCTACTATCAACTAGGGACCCATTTAAATCTGCTGAAGCAATCAGATCCGAGTTGGGAGTCCGAGTTTCCACTAGGACCATTAGACGCCGGTTAGTGGAAAAAAATCTGTTCGGAAGAACGTCCAGGAAAGTCCCATTGTTGACAAAACGGCATCGGCGAAATCGGATGACATTTGCCAAATCGCACATAAATTGGGAAGGTCCGATATTTGGCAAAAAATTGCGAAATGTACTCTGGTCGGACGAATCTAAAATAAATTTAATTGGCAGTGATGGAAAACTATGGGTCAGACGCCCTAAAAACAAAGAATTATGTTCCCGTTATACTTCCAAAACCGTAAAGCATGGAGGAGGAAATATAATGGTTTGGGGATGTTTTTCTTGGTATGGAGTGGGGCCAATATATTGGATTAAAGAAATAATGGATAAAAATTTGTATCGCCACATACTGAATGAAGTGATGCTACCTTACGCCGAATGGGAAATGCCCGTCAAATGGGTTTATCAACAGGACAATGATCCAAAACACACTTCGCGTATTGTAAAAAATTGGTTTCAGGATAACTGCGTTGATGTTATGACATGGCCAGCACAATCTCCGGATTTAAATCCAATAGAAAATTTGTGGAAAATAGTGAAGGATAAAGTTGGACCACAAAAATTGAGCAATAAGGATGAATTATGGGAAAAAATCAAAAGTGCATGGTATTCAATACCAACCAAAACGTGTCAGGATTTGGTGGAGTCAATGCCACGCAGGTGCAAAGCTGTTTTAAAAAATAAAGGTTATACCACAAAATATTAGCTCAGAAATTTAGTTTATATAATTAAGTTCGCTTAATTTCAGACAATCTATTTGAAAAATTTTTATTTTCAATTCTTTTTTAATTTTTATTATACTGACCCTATTTTTTTGTCCCCTTGAAATCAATGGACTTAACAGTTTTTTAAGTTTTTTTTATTGAATAAAGTAAACAATTTCGATTTGTTTCTGTAAATAAGAAGAATGAATGTGTTTATCAATAAACCGAAATGGATTGTCCAATATATGCCATTAAAAACAACACTTTTTGCAATTTAATTAAAATGAAGTGGGGTGACCCTATTTTTTTGTCCGTCACTGTATATTACGGAAAAATTGCAGTTTAGAGACATAACTCCGATTTTTTGATTTTCTGTTTGATTTCCGGTAGTCCATAATTCCTGGAAACGCTTTAATATATTATCTGGTTGTCAGCTTATGAAAATATCTTTTTAACAGTGTGCATTATTAAAATATTCTTTGTTTGGATTGAACTTTTCGGGAAAATGGCTGATAATATGAAAAAGTAGACGATATACAGGTGTGTATTTTGTATAAGTATTGTAGTGTTTTAGTTACGCCTTCAAGATTTAATTCAAGATATTGTACAGCACTTTAATCCTAGACACCGCAGATATCCAACGACAATAATTTACTTATTTTTTATAATTTGTATCGTTTACAGAAAATATTGTTAAAAGTGCAGTTTTTGGGGTATTACACGAAAAAAAGAAAACTGTCACCGGAATTAAGTTAAGTTATTAAGTTCTTCTTTGTTTTCTTATTTGCAAAGGTAGGAAAAGCTAAATACCTCCGGATTGTAGGGGTTCATAAGACGTAATATGCCTTAAATTTAAGCCATGTGATGTAGCTAAAAGATTACAAATACTATAATATCATGCATACTGCATACTTTATACAAAAGAAGGAAATACTGGTTTAACCTGCTAAAGTAAATTGTAAACACTGTTAAAAATGTATTTTCAAAAGTATTACAGAGACAACGACATTGACCCGAAAATGCAGTTAAACTTATGTAACATTCCACCAATGAAGAGATACTTGTCCACCAATTACTACTACAAACTATGCTAAATTTATATTTTACAAAAGTAAAATATGATGAAACTAATTTGAACCGCCGTCTTTCGTGGTCTTGTCATAATGAGTTAAACGTATCGTATCTCAGATTATTGATGAAGGTAAATTTAACAAAGTGCAAACATGTTACTTTCAACAGGAGTAGATATTCATAGACCAATTACTATAAATAATGTAAACATTTCTCAAAAATCTAAGTGAAATATTTTATATCTTTTAAGGACGAGTCATATAAACTCGTCGGTCGGTCCTTGACCAAAATACTTGTTCATAAGACTGTTATTAAACCTATATGGACCTTTAGCATACGATTTCGATATTTGTCACATATAATTGTAGATTTAATATTTGTTATTATCGTTTATAATTTAAGATCTAATATAAATAAAGTGGGCACTAATTAAGAAGTATATATTGAAAAATTAAACTTACCACTCCATCGTTTTCAACCAAACATAAGAAGACAACATCCTCGCGCAATAGACGAATAGCAGCATGAAGCGGATATTTTGTTTTATTCTTGAGCATTTTGAACAATAATGGACCCGACATATGCTCAAAATCTTGTGGAGTAAGATCATCCCAATGTGTGGATATTAGTCCAGAGCAGAACTCGAGGAGACTCGCGGCTCCTACTTCCTCAGCCACGCAGTAAAAACGAACACATGACCGTACTCCTACTGAGGCTACTAATGCTCTTTCACACAGCCCCAATAATCCTTGTAGTCGGAACCGGTGTGATGCCCTGAGTAGCCCTAACGACAGGCGGTCATGCTGCAAGTCAACATCATCCACATATATCCATCGCAGCAATGCTATTGCTATATCTTCATCCATTTCACTCCAATCTAATTCATTAACATCGGCTAAAATATCTTCTCTCCACTCCTCCGAACGCGCATGCAGAACAAATTTATGGGCTGGCATAACTTTGGAACTCATTTTAATAACCAAATCTGAGTACAGATTACGCCCATACAAGGTGGCTACAGTCAAAACTAGCCGTGAAACGAAGCTGCTAAACTCTCCGCATAAATCGCCATCACTGGCGACTATTGCCTTGCTGTATTTACGTTCCAAATCATTGTACCCTCTCTGCAGTTTTGTATACTCTTCTTTAAGAAGTGACAAATGCTTCTCCAGTTTTTGTAATGTAGCAGCATCGGTGGTACCTGTAAGAACGAAGTTTTTCAAATTAGCAAAGCAACGCCCACCAACAAGTGATGGCATGTGTTATTATTTTCGTACCCATTATCTTACAAAAAAAACAAACAATAAAAAGCAATCAAATCGTAAGTTGCGGAAATAATGACACAAAATAACTAATTCTTCATTATTTTCTGCGATTTTCCTTATTAGATTGCCAGACTATTACATATTACTTTCTTTGTCATTTGACACAACAGTGGGTACTACAACAAACAATAAATGCGTGCCGCCAAAATGGTAAATTTAAGAATGCTTTTTTTTGGTGATTTTCAATTCAGGTTGCAAAACTTGCATTTGTATGGAATGTACTCAGTTAGCAAGTGAGTTGGTCTCAAGTCGCTAAAGAAACGAGTAAGTCACCACACTTCTATTTCCTACAAAACATCAAACATAATACACCCTGTTATATACAAAACATTTGATTTTTGTTTTGTATACTAAAAAACAATCAAACAAGAAGTCTCATCAAATTCGTATTGGTTTCATCTGCACATCTAATAGTCATTACGCAAACTTTTACCAAGCAAAAGTGTGGCTATTAATAGACTTATTATTTCTCATTGATTAGATTATTTCAATTTATAGTTATTGTTTGTCTGCTTTTGATGAATTCGCCAATCGATCTTTTTGTTGTTAAATTTGCTCGGGTGTTTACAAAGAGAAAAAGTGTAGCCATAAGTCTCTCAGTTTTGTTTAATTTTGCCAGATTACAATTGTACAATCTAACTAGGTAATTAAGCTAGTTCCAAAATATATCGCCCCATGTCTCTGGAAGTGGATAAATGAAAGAAAATACGATTAGCAGCTACGCTGTTTGCTAAAACAACAATTTATTTGAAAGAAAGCTTACTTTTGCTTAAATTGACCCACAATGTACAATATATCCCTCTAAGAAAACCGGCACGAAAACGAAACGTTGGCGAAGTCATTTTTTCATACAAGACTACGAAAACGAACCGATTTTGCGATACGTAAATGCACCGTAAACGTTAATTCCGGAATAAGAGAATTAGAAAAAAAAGTAGTAGTTTGAATGTATTGGTAGTACGCCAAGGCTAAGCTAAAGTAGTACTTTTACGTAACACTAAAGCGGTCCGTTTTCGTAATACCAGAGTGTTGCGTTTACGTAACACTGAAGCGGTACGTTTTTGTATCTGCAAAACGTTCTGTTTCCGTACTAAATTTCTTTCTCTATCGAAATATTATAAGCATTTTTATACTAAAGAATTAATGTTGCATATATTGTGAATGATTATGAATTCTTTGGCTATTACAAAATATAGATATGTAGATATAAATATACTACAAACGTTTTATAAATACCTATTATATTAACACTTACAAAAGCTGATTTTGTTTAACAACAATCAGATCATCACACTTCAAACATCAACTAAAACAATTAAAGTGTTCTGTCAACATGGCTGCCCGAATAAAGGCCCATTTAGTCTCGACGGTTGACGGTTGACGGTAGGCAATCAGCTATTTCAGTTGAGGGTTGCATTTTGCATGTGTTAGAGGGAGATAACTACAGTTTGACGGTTGACGACGGTAGACTTCTGCAGGTTGCAGAATCTACCGTCAACCGTCAACCGTCGAGACTAAATGGGCCTTAAAGGCGCATTTAGTCTCGACGGTTGACGGTAGATTCTGCAACCTGCAGAAGTCTACCGTCGTCAACCGTCAAACTGTAGTTATCTCCCTCTAACACATGCAAAATGCAACCCCCAACTGAAATAGCTGATTGTCTACCGTCAACCGTCGAGACTAAATGGGCCTTAAGAAAAAACAGTTAATGCCGTTACCATTAAGAAAAAACAGTTCATTTTCGTATCGCAAAAACGGCACGTAAACGGATTGTTTTAGGTACTTTTTGGTTTAAATACGTTCGTTTCCATTACGCAAAATCACTTCCATTTCGTACCGTAAAAAACGGCACGTTTACGAAGAGTTTTACGCAGAATTAATTTCGTCGTATTTTTATATGAAAAACTATGCAAGTGTTAGTGATATGGCGGTCCGTATGCAGTTCGTTTTCGCTCCGCAAAATGCGTTACGTTTATTTTTCTTGGAGGGATATTGTACATGCACTAACAACCAGGGATGATAAAGTTGATACTTTGGTATTTTTTGATACTTTTGAACTTTAAAAACAACCGTGGTACCCCCGCTACTCATTTGATACCTTTTACAGTATCCCGAAATAAGGGAATTTTGCGCAATTTAATAGTTTATTTTTTACGTGTTTCTTATTGCTCGAATAAATGCTGAATCCAAAATATATAAAAAAGGTTTTACCTTTCTGGCGTAAAAAGTACATTTCCTTGTTGTATCATATTGGTCTATTTTTTTAAATAGCCCTGCCGCCTTTTATTTACGTGCTTTCATTTCAATTATATTCATTGATTTTTTGTTAGTTTAAGCATTTAAAAAATAAACTATTGAATTGAGCAAAATTCACTTTTATCGAAATACTGAAAAAGGTATGAAATGAGTTGCGGGGCTACCACAGTACTTTTTCAGGTCAAAAAGTACCAAAGCATCAACTTTATCATCCCTGGTTGGTAGTGCATTTATATATTTTTTACATTGTGTGCCCATTTTAGCAAAAACAATTTTAGCTTTCATTCAAATAAATTTTTGGTTTTTGCCAACAGAATAGCTGCTAATCGTCATCATGGCAAAAAAATAGTTGACAAACAGTTGGGTACAATGAAACAGCTGTTTACTAAATGCTGTCACACAGATGCAGATACTGTCGTCTGTCACCATATAATTTAAGTTTGCATTAGCGGGCTTTTAATGCACATTAATAGTCTAGACAGAAGATAGTGTTAATGCACATTAACAGACTTAATGCAAATTAACTCCTCCCAAACTGCACTAACTCTGTCTTATGTAGTAAGTAAGTATCTTTATGTCTTTCTTTTTTCCGATAACATAACATGTAAAACAAACTTATATGTAGATATTGGCAGTATTATTTAATAAACTTAGAACTGTATTGTCTTATTCTAATACACAGTGAGATGTACGAAACCTACATGCTTGATATGTGCGAGTATATGAGTTGTATGTATCACAAGGTTAAAATGAATTAACATGGTTTGCTCACGGCCATTATCAGTGACTAACAGAGCGATTTCTGTTAAACTCTGTCTTAAATGCACAAAATCAAACTGCATTTAGGTATTTCAGTCTGGCAACATTGTCACAATTAATTAAAAATTAACGCAGCAATAATCAAATCAGCTCTTATGTTGTTTATGGTTGGTAGCAAGGTTTATGTATATTTATAAACCTTGGTTGGTAGCAGGGATGATACATGTGGTTGGCAAATTGGTACAAAAAAGGAATAAAAAAGTACTTCTTAGTCCGGAAAGCTACAACATTTTTATACCCTCCCTCTAAGAAAACCGGCACGAAAACGAAACGTTGGCGAAGTCATTTTTTCATACAAGACTACGAAAACGAACCGATTTTGCGATACGTAAATGCACCGTAAACGGTAATTTCGGAATAAGAGAATTAGAAAAAAAAGTAGTAGTTTGAATGTATTGGTAGTACGCCAAGGCTAAGCTAAAGTAGTACTTTTACGTAACACTAAAGCGGTCCGTTTTCGTAATACCAGAGTGTTGCGTTTACGTAACACTGAAGCGGTACGTTTTTGTATCTGCAAAACGTTCTGTTTCCGTACTGAATTTCTTTCTCTATCGAAATAATATAAGCTTTTTTATACTGAAGAATTAATGTTGCATATATTGTGAATGATTATGAATTCTTTGGCTATTACAAAATATAGATATGTAGATATAAATATACTACAAACGTTTTATAAATACCTATTATATTAACACTTACAAAAGCTGATTTTGTTTAACAACAATCAGATCATCACACTTCAAACATCAACTAAAACAATTAAAGTGTTCTGTCAACATGGCTGCCCGAATAAGAAAAAACAGTTAATGCCGTTACCATTAAGAAAAAACAGTTCGTTTTCGTATCGCAAAAACGGCACGTAAACGGATTGTTTTAGGTACATTTTGGTTTAAATACGTTCGTTTCCATTACGCAAAATCAAAAAACAGTTCGTTTTCGTACCGTAAAAAACGGCACGTTTACGAAGAGTTTTACGCAGAATTAATTTCGTCGTATTTTTATATGAAAAACTATGCAAGTGTTAGTGATATGGCGGTCCGTATGCAGTTCGTTTTCGCTCCGCAAAATGCGTTACGTTTATTTTTCTTGAAGGGCTACGCCGCTCTGTGGTAGGGTATAATGGTATAGTGCTGATGTTTTCAACCTTGAAATACAAGGAGACCTGAACCGATTCAAAAGCACACATCTGATTCCATTAAGCGAACCCTATTTAAATTGGTCAATGTAGGGCCTAAGTTACATAAATGCAGATACTGTCGCCTATCACCATAAAATTTTAATTTGCATTAGTAGATTTTTAATGCACATTAACGCTGTCGGCTTTTAAAGACAGTTGGTGAAGTTTTTAAAGTTTAAATTCTATATGAAACATTTACAAAAATCAACAAACATTCAAGTGAATTTGGCACTAAAACGATATATTTATGTGTTGTTGGGCTAGTAGCTATACCTTGTTTAATCTTCCATTCCCCTGGGGCCTAGAGCTGTAAAACTATAATAGTTTTTTTTGGCGCCAATATCGATTGTTATTAATGACTATCGATAGTATCGGCTCACAAGTGTCTCAGTTGCATAAATGTTCGGACTCTGCAAATTTTGGCAAGTAAAATATAAAGAATATAAAATAAAAATTATTGACTTATTATCAAAATAGGTAAATCTAAAGTTAAGTTGATGGTTCTGCAAGTCATGCCACATGATATTTATGCATTTCAACAACTTCGACGGAATCTAAAAAGAATGTTTATTAGATTACCCAATAACTTAAAAGCTAAACAATAGGTTTTATGCGATGTCGTGAGATTCATTACTGATAGCAAAAACACAATAAGTATTTCATTTACTTATAAGTATACAATGGAAAAGTCCAACAGCACTTGCCTCTAAGAAAAGTGTTGTAAACATATTGTGTTGTACCCGTTTTGGTACTTAGCCTTAAAAAGCATTAAGGATAGTGGCATAAATAAGATTTCGAAACTGCCTTTATAAATACTGCTCTGCTTTTGGAAAGATACATAATTAAAAAACTGTCTGTTGCTTCCAAAGCATATTCGTAAATTAACCCATTAGGCAGAAAACACCAATTAAGATTTTTTGGTGTTTCATCATTAAAGGTCATGTTTACGTTTTTAATCTTTCAATAATGGCCCGTGGGTTAAAGGAGACTATAGCCCATCAATAAAATCTTGACTATCGGTAACTCTTGACTGTTCGAATATAGTATATGTATATGTACATTTTGAAAAAAGTGTTTTTTTTTGTAAAAAACTTATGTTAAAGAAGCAACAGACGGTTTTTATGAACCTTTCCAATGGAAGAGCAATTATTATAAAGGAAAGCTTTTTCAAATTTTAAGGTTCGCCCAACCGAAAGAGGCTCTCCGACTCAAAATTGTTGATGTTCTATTCAGTTTACAAATGATAATAGATTCCAATTTGTTTTAGAAATTCCGTAAACATAATTTGTTTTAGTATAGTTAACTGTAAGGGCTGTCACCCCGGTACGGTTGGCCGCTACAACAACAACAAATGGTTCACGTTTTGCCTTTTGCTACCACTTTAATACTCTTAGGGATTGAAACATCAAAAAATCATAACAACCTGTTTTTTCAACGACTATATTTGGACCATCCAAAGATCTCATGAATTACAAAAAATAATTTATAAATACTGCTCTGCCTTTGAAAAGATACATAATTAAAAAAACATTCTGTTGCTTTTAAAGCATATTCGAAAATTTACCCATTAGGCAGAAAACACCAATTAATATTTTTTGGTGTTTCACCATTAAAGGTCATGTTTACGTTTTTAATCTTCCATTAATGGTCCGTGGGTTAAAGGAGACTATAGTCCATCAATAAAATGTTGACTATCGGTAACTCTTGACTTTAACGTGTTCGAATATAGTATATAAGTATATGTACATTTTAAAAACAGTGTTTTTTTGTAAACAACAAATAGTTCACGTTTTGCCTTTTGCTACCACTTTAATACTCTTAGGCATTGAGACTTCATAAAATCCAAAAAATCTTTTTTTCAACGACTATATTTGGACCATCCAAAGATCTCATGAATTACAAAATGCGTTTTGTTTTCCCTTTTTGATATACTTGAATTATTTTTTATATTGCTGCGCAAGTACCAGCTACAGTGTTGCAATACATTAAACTTTCTGTGATATTCCGTTTAAGTTGTGTTTATGTTGTTTTATATGTTTAAATGTTTTTATGTTAAATGTAAAGTTTAATTCAATGTAAAATTCTTAAATTAACACTACGAACCCCTGAGGAATTCAACAAATAATTGGCGAAACGTTGGGTAAATTTTGTTTACAAGATAATTTGGGTCCACTTAGCTTAAAAACACAACACACAAAAACACTTTGTATACGGGTTTACTTAAAGTGCGTTTTTGTAGAATAATACAAACATACGCAACTTAACCGTACTATCGATAGTGTTCCTAAAAACTATCGAATGGGCTGCAGCGTTACCGTTGGGAAACTTTAAAAAGTGGCACAAAAAGGTGATTTTTTTGAAAAAAAAGGGGCACAAAAAAGGATTTTTTTTTAAAAAAAGTCGCAAATTTTTCATATTTATTTATTTAATTTAAAAAAAATTATAATTAAAAAAATATCGAAAAAATAACAGTTCATAAAAAATGAGACTCAAAATGCACATAAAACTAAAAAACAAATGATTTGAAGGCATATACTCGTACATATGTACATTACTCCGCAGATCAAAACAAAAAAATAGTCCGCCATACGTACGCCTTCGAATATAAAGAATTATTGCAAGGTAGCTTTGATATTTTTTTTCTTTTTTGCCGAACGTAGGGACGGGCTTTTACATGTTTACTTATATCTTCTGCATTTACAGCCGGATCTTAAAGTGTCATACACCGATGTTTTTTGTCTCGGAGGACCTTTTTCTTTTTCTGAAGTCACTGACCTTGAGTACCCCTTTCTAGTACTTACCCATCATATCTCCGTTGATATGATTAAAGTTGACATTAAATCCATTAAACTCTTGCTAAGAAGGTATGTCGATAAATCCAGCTGAACAATTTTTAAAAATGTTTTTGCCTATTTTGCCGAATGTTGGGATTGTTCTTTTAAGATGCCCTTTGTATCTTCGGTGTTTACAGTCGGATGGTAAAGTGTGATGCACCGATGTTTTTTGTCTTAAAGAGACCAGCAAAAACATCGATGTATCAAACTTTAAGATACGGTTATAAATGCAGAAGATATAAGGATATATGTTAAAGCGCGATTCGGCGAACTTTTTGTTACCTGCAAGGTGGTACGATCTAATGTACATACATGTAAATAGATTTCTATTTTATACAAAAATATAAAGATTGAAAGACCTTATTATTATTATTCAAAAGACCTTATTAAGTACCTGTGCATAATAATCCCGTCAGCTGTCGCTTTTATTCTGTGTTAATCAATGCGACCGAATATCCGTCCGAACGGTTACATAACTGTTCGTGGAATCCTGTTAAATAAATTAGGTTTTTCGTTTTGTTTACACGAATGTGAAAAACGTGTTTCTTTGTTGTGTTGGAAAATGGAAGAGCGCGGGAGATTAAACAATAAAGAAAAGAAAGAAAATTGAGTGATAAGCTATTTTCTTCTTGTCCCGTATAAGTGTTAAATAATTTCATAACTAGAAATTTAACACCAAACTCGTTTGTCGTTAAAGTTAACTTATATAAAAGTGCAACGAAATTTCGAATATTTTATGAATGAAATTCAAATTTTACATTTTACACCAAATTCAATATTTTGCATTTGCCAACAAACGACACCTCATGCCCCTAGCGCAATAGCTAGAAACTCCGCTTTGAAGTTCGAACACATTGCAGGAATTTTGAGGTGTTCTTTTTTCGACTTATTTAAGCTTTTTAAGATCAATTTGTATAAACATTTTTTTAATCTCTAAATAAAATGTGTTTTTTTCTCCTCCTGAGGTTTAAGCTCAGAACCCACAACTTAAGACTTGTTCATTTGGGGTAACTAGCTTAGTTACTTAGTTAGCAAAATTTTAAATATTATCAAATTGAAAAAAATATACATTGAAATAAAATAAATAAATTACTACACCTTTGTTTGATAAAATATGGAAAATGTCTGTTAAATGTCACTTTGAGTTAATTTATAGTTTCACTTATAGCACCTCTTGCAGAAGAAGCCAATACGAATTTGCCGATAAGTCATCATCATGTTTGATTAGTTTTTTGTATATATATACAAAAAAAAGAAATATGTTTCTAAAAAGCAGGGTGTGTCATGTTTCGTTTTTAAAGAAAAAATAAGTGTGTAACTTTTAATCGTTTCATTAGCGAGTTGAGGCCAACTGCTTATTAACCGAGTAACTTCCATACAAATGCAGGTTTAATAATCTGAAAAGAACACAGCTTATATAATGATCTACTAACTCGACCGCAACCATCGATGTTGTTTGATGTCAAATGTAATATATGAAATTTTCATAATATCACAGAGTTTTTGAATTTCGATATAAGTGTTATAAAGTGTTTTTTTTTATTAAGCAATTCTTGCTTTTTTCCTAGCAAAAATGTTAACTTATACCCGTATATTGGAAGAAAATATGGCAGCTATGGTTACATTACGGCAATGTACGAGTATGTGTTATGAGTACTTAAACTTTGACAACTTACCAAAAAATTATGACAACTGTTTTTTTGTTTTTACAAAAGTAGAAAATAACTTTGTTAAATTCCTTTTGGTGGCACTAAGCTGAAACTAAAAAGTGTCGGAATGGTTACATGGATGGTTATAAGAGCAGTGAAGACTTTTTTTCACCATCTGCAGTTGTGTAGAAATTATATTATTATTATAAATTATTTTAAACATGTTCATTTAAATGTCCTCAAGAATGACTGACAAAATTGGTTTTTTTTGCAAATGTTTAATAGTTGATTGACCAAACAATTATTAGAACATAAATTTTTGTTTGCAGATGGTGAAAAAGGTTTACACTACTTTTATCAACATCATTAACAGTGGCAAATTCCGTTTGTTTTGCTATATGTATTTCTTATGGGGCGAAAATTCCGTTTTAATAAAGCCTAGTATTCACCTAAAATTTTCGCTTAGGGGTTTTGCATTTATCGCTATAAGGAGAAACTGTAGTGGAGAGCAGAGTAGAAGAACCATCCTTTATTCATTTTCAAATAAATTATTTAATTCATGATAACTTAAATACCCTGTAAAATTATTTCAAAACATTCGTTACTTAGTTTTGCAGATGTTAAAATTCCTCTACCAAATAATTATCAAAACATTAATTTTCGTTTGTAGATGGTGAAAAAAGTCTACATTGCTCATATAACCATCCCTGTAACAGTTGCAAATTCCAACATCTTTTCGTTTAAGCTGAGTACCATCAAAGAACAAAAGCTAATGCTTTGCTACATGTATTACATATGGGAGCGAAAATTTCGTTTTAGGTGAATACAACGCTTAAGCCTAGTGAAGAAAAACAGGCGTTTTTCATTTTCAAATAAAGTATAATAATCATATTCATTTAAAAACCATCCAAAATTACATCACAACATTTGTTTTTTTTTTGTTGCAAATTTCAACAATTCCTTGACCAAACAACTATCAGAACATTTATTTTCATTTTCAGATTGTCCATTCTACAATTGTAGAAAATGCAATTGAATTATTTACGTATGTTTAAATATTGATTTAACCCATCTCTGCATGAATACAAAAAAAGAGCGGATGTAACATTTTGAAAAATGAGCACTTTTTGTTTTGGTCACAAGGCAAATCGGTTACGGCAATTTTTGTTTTCATTCATTCAGATTTTTCATATAAAAAGAAGTGGTTACGACACCAAATATGAGTTTGTAGTTCTGAAATTGAAGAGAAATTGAAGAAAAATTAAAACAAAAACAGAATAAAATATGTCGTCCATATGAATATCAGGCGGGAAAATCATGTAAAAAAATGGCACAGGCGCTTTAAATGACCTAAGTCAATAATAGTTGAATTTTTTTGTTTTCTCTCAACCATTTCATGCATTATCTCAAAATTTGTTACTGTAGATTTGTACTAGTTAGCAGCGCGATTTTCATTGATGCTAAGTCATCAATAGTATCAGTCCTAATGTACAGCCAATACAAGGATTCAGCAGTCCCGGTAACTGCCGCGACTGACGGTTCAGGGGCAGTCATCTCAACAATATGTGTTTTTTGTTCGTCCATTTTTATGTCGCGCCACCAGCATTTCCCGGAATGCCTGCTCCGAATATTACTGGTCCGAGCCGGGATCGATCAAAACCTCGGACCATGGATCTGCTAGGTTTGTCAGAACCGTATATCGTGGTACGTCTGTAAGGTGTAATCGTTGGATGGAGTAGGTGCACATTAGAAGCTGTTCAGGTCTGAACAACGTCAGGGAGTAAAACAAAGCGTGCTGTACAACGATCTAAGCAAAGGGTCCCTGGATTTGTGTCATCATCTTCGTCTACAGTTTCGTCGTTGTCGTCATCATAACCCAACTATAAGACTACCCCTCAGTCGCCCTCGCAACATCATCAACATATACAGCATCTTAAACCACAGATTGCTGGTGCCACCCATGACAGTGCATCAATTTTGCCATTTAATTGCAATGGCCTACGCAAAAAAATCACTGAGGTAATACAATTTATGAGTTGAGGAAACATCATGGTCGCTGTGATCCAAGAAACTAAGCTAAATGCCACCTGCACAGTTGTGACGGATACGGATAAGGATCGCACCAGAAGGAAGTGGGGGACTTGCTTTCCTGTTACACCAGCTTACAGCTTGACTCTAGAGACCATACATGGAATGTATGGGGGTAGCTGTCAAGTCTGGAACTACCGAGATAGAGCTGTACAACGTATATATCCCGCCGGTTAGTAGCTGTGCCCAGCGTTATTTGCCTGACAAGACAATAACCGCTTGGTCCCGTCGGATGTTTGGGTAGCCGAGAAAAAGTTCCGGGCCATCACCAACGCAGCAGCCGCTCGTTTGTTTGCAGATGGTGAAAAAGGTTTACACTACTTTTATCAACATCATTAACAGTGGCAAATTCCGTTTGTTTTGCTATATGTATTTCTTATGGGGCGAAAATTCCGTTTTAATAAAGCCTAGTATTCACCTAAAATTTTCGCTTAGGGGTTTTGCATTTATCGCTATAAGGAGAAACTGTAGTGGAGAGCAGAGTAGAAGAACCATCCTTTATTCATTTTCAAATAAATTATTTAATTCATGATAACTTAAATACCCTGTAAAATTATTTCAAAACATTCGTTACTTAGTTTTGCAGATGTTAAAATTCCTCTACCAAATAATTATCAAAACATTAATTTTCGTTTGTAGATGGTGAAAAAAGTCTACATTGCTCATATAACCATCCCTGTAACAGTTGCAAATTCCAACATCTTTTCGTTTAAGCTGAGTACCATCAAAGAACAAAAGCTAATGCTTTGCTACATGTATTACATATGGGAGCGAAAATTTCGTTTTAGGTGAATACAACGCTTAAGCCTAGTGAAGAAAAACAGGCGTTTTTCATTTTCAAATAAAGTATAATAATCATATTCATTTAAAAACCATCCAAAATTACATCACAACATTTGTTTTTTTTTTGTTGCAAATTTCAACAATTCCTTGACCAAACAACTATCAGAACATTTATTTTCATTTTCAGATTGTCCATTCTACAATTGTAGAAAATGCAATTGAATTATTTACGTATGTTTAAATATTGATTTAACCCATCTCTGCATGAATACAAAAAAAGAGCGGATGTAACATTTTGAAAAATGAGCACTTTTTGTTTTGGTCACAAGGCAAATCGGTTACGGCAATTTTTGTTTTCATTCATTCAGATTTTTCATATAAAAAGAAGTGGTTACGACACCAAATATGAGTTTGTAGTTCTGAAATTGAAGAGAAATTGAAGAAAAATTAAAACAAAAACAGAATAAAATATGTCGTCCATATGAATATCAGGCGGGAAAATCATGTAAAAAAATGGCACAGGCGCTTTAAATGACCTAAGTCAATAATAGTTGAATTTTTTTGTTTTCTCTCAACCATTTCATGCATTATCTCAAAATTTGTTACTGTAGATTTGTACTAGTTAGCAGCGCGATTTTCATTGATGCTAAGTCATCAATAGTATCAGTCCTAATGTACAGCCAATACAAGGATTCAGCAGTCCCGGTAACTGCCGCGACTGACGGTTCAGGGGCAGTCATCTCAACAATATGTGTTTTTTGTTCGTCCATTTTTATGTCGCGCCACCAGCATTTCCCGGAATGCCTGCTCCGAATATTACTGGTCCGAGCCGGGATCGATCAAAACCTCGGACCATGGATCTGCTAGGTTTGTCAGAACCGTATATCGTGGTACGTCTGTAAGGTGTAATCGTTGGATGGAGTAGGTGCACATTAGAAGCTGTTCAGGTCTGAACAACGTCAGGGAGTAAAACAAAGCGTGCTGTACAACGATCTAAGCAAAGGGTCCCTGGATTTGTGTCATCATCTTCGTCTACAGTTTCGTCGTTGTCGTCATCATAACCCAACTATAAGACTACCCCTCAGTCGCCCTCGCAACATCATCAACATATACAGCATCTTAAACCACAGATTGCTGGTGCCACCCATGACAGTGCATCAATTTTGCCATTTAATTGCAATGGCCTACGCAAAAAAATCACTGAGGTAATACAATTTATGAGTTGAGGAAACATCATGGTCGCTGTGATCCAAGAAACTAAGCTAAATGCCACCTGCACAGTTGTGACGGATACGGATAAGGATCGCACCAGAAGGAAGTGGGGGACTTGCTTTCCTGTTACACCAGCTTACAGCTTGACTCTAGAGACCATACATGGAATGTATGGGGGTAGCTGTCAAGTCTGGAACTACCGAGATAGAGCTGTACAACGTATATATCCCGCCGGTTAGTAGCTGTGCCCAGCGTTATTTGCCTGACAAGACAATAACCGCTTGGTCCCGTCGGATGTTTGGGTAGCCGAGAAAAAGTTCCGGGCCATCACCAACGCAGCAGCCGCTCGCCATATCCCTGCTGGTCGAATACCCGAAGTACGACTAAATTTCCCTTCAGAAGCACCGGGACTCGCAGAAGAGCGTGTTGGCATTCGTCGCTCCAACCCTACTGACCCTTTAATTAGGGATCTGAACTCAGAGATCAGAAAGTTGGTCAACGAATATAAGCGGAACAAATGGCTAGATCACTTGACAATGGTCAAATCGCTCTCTAACGTTCGGAGACAAAACAGTGACAGATAGGACCGGACGGAATCCCAATGCTGATGTTGAAGCACTTGGAGTAGAGAACATGACTAAAGTGTTTAATTTGTCGCTAGCTACTCAATTAGTTCCCGGTGCCTAGAAAATGGGCAGAGTGTTTCCGCTACTGAAGCCAGGCAAAGACGCAAGTAAAGGAGATTCGTCCAGGCCGATCGAACACCTTTGCGTCATAACCAGAACAAGCCTAACGACAGGACGGTCCTCGTGGCGATGACGTCAACATTCCGACTACTAACTACCCCTAAATCCTTGGGGTCACATTGTACATCTATTTTCGATCCTCTGCACATGCTACATCTATCTGCGATAAACTCAAAAGTAGTAACAAGGTCCTCCAGTCACTTGCTGACAGTTTGGGGAGCCAACAAAGAAACCTTTTTGACCTTTTACAAAGCGATAGGTCAGTCTGTAGCGAAATACGCAGCACCGATGTTGTCGGCGAACGTGAGTACGATGCAGTGGAAGAAAATTCAGACTTGCCAGAATGACGCCCTTAGAACATCAACAGGTTGTCTTCTTATGTCGCCTGAGGAAGAAAGGCGAAGGTCCTTACCGTACCTGCTGGGGTGTTTTCGCAGTAGTCATCCTAACCACTATTTCTTGGACAGGATGGCTCCGCCCAGGCAGATCAGGTATGATCTTCATGATCTAGAGAGAGGTCCAGCGGTATTAGTGAGAACCCTTAGATCATCGAAACTATCAGGCAGGTCTGAACAAAATTCACGCTGATGAAGTCGCAGAATCTATATCCAGCTACAGTGTACATGTAGTGCTAGGAAAACATCCCCCGGAGATTTCACCTGATGAGAAGGTACTGCCTCGGCAGACGCGCGTTGTTCTGGCTCAGCTGAGATCTAAATGATGCAGCCGCCTCAATTCTTATTGGGCACGAGTTGATGCTAACGTTACGGACATTTGTCCCGCCTGCTAGCAGGGCCCACATGACGTGCTCCACCTCTACAATTGTCCGGACAAGCCCACTCAACTGACTGTCAGGTCACTGTGGACGCATTTAGTTTAATGTACATACATGTAAATATATTTCTACTTTTCTATAGCACGAATTTTGTACAAAAATATAAAGTTTGACTATTACGGTTAATATATTCGAAACTTCGTTTCAATACTTATACACAAGTTTTCACCTGGAGTATACTCTTCTAACTTCGTGTCCAGCAAATTCAAAGCCGAAAGCATAAATTCTTAGGTTTTCACCTTTAACCTGTTAGTTAGTTTAATTTTTATAAACTCTAACTTTGAAAACACTGCAAGTACTGCAGTGTGGCAAAGTCATCGTATATGCGACGAATTCTAATAAATTTTGAAACAAACGTTCATTAAAATTATTTTTAAGGAATTACCTATCTTCAACCAAGAGTTTTAACGTCTGTTATATCAAAGGTATTCATTTTATCAATAGCCTTACATTCTAATAATAAAAATTCATTTATGAATGCCTCAGGTTTGCTAATTATACGACTTTATTCAGACACTAGGTCAAAATAGTGTATGTCTTATGGCATACATATAATTGAAGTTCTGAAAAGTAGTTAAAATTTCAAAGAGGGGCAAAATATTGGATTGTTTAGAAAGGGACAGTAAAAGACGCACAAAAGTAACGCTGCTGGGCAACCTTTAATTTTGCAAGTAACCCAAATAATAACATCTATGTTTTGTGTTATTGCAAGAAGATATTTTTTGTTGGTAAAGATATTGCATTTAAAAGATACTTCACTGCCACTTTTTTGTTGAATTCATTTGTATTCAAAAAATTATCGTCATAATTAGTTAAAAGTACATTGTAATACTCGTATGTATTATAAAATAGTCAGTTATAATAAAACCTAGAAAATGTATTATTGTGCGGACTGATACAAGTTTTTTGAACCTTTCTAAATTGCAATTTTGCGTGTTAACTTTCTTTCATACTTCTTACTAAATTAAGACCAAGGGAAAAATTCCCTCAAATCAGTGAGCTGCGCACGATAAAATCCTTTAAGTCACTGGCCGAGACGTACTACATAACGCCGACTTCGAACGGCTAATATATTTACGAATATCCGTCCGAACGGTTACGTAACTGTTCGTGGAATCCTGTTAAATAAATTAGGTTTTTCGTTTTGTTTACACGAATGTGAAAAATGTGTTTCTTTGTTGTGTTGGAAAATGGAAGAGCGCGGGAGACTAAACAATAAAGAAAAGAAAGAAAATTGAGTGATGAGCTATTTTCTTCTTGTCCCGTATAAGCCTTATATAATTTCTTAACTAGAAATTTAACACCAAACTCGTTTGTCGTTGACAACGAAATTTCAAATATTTTATGAATGAAATTCAAATTTTACATTTTACACCAAATTCAATATTTTATGTTTTGCATTTGCCAACAAACGACATCTCATGCCCCTAGCGCAATAGCTAGAAACTCCGCTTTGAAGTTCGAACACAGTGCAGGAATTTTGAGGTGTTCTTTTTTCGACTTATTTAAGCTTTTTAAGATCAATTTGTATAAAATTTTTTAAATCTCTAAATAAAATGTGTTTTTTCCTCCTCCTGAGGTTTGAGCTCAGAACCCACAACTAAAGACTTGTTCATTTGGGGTAACTAGCTTAGTTACTTAGTTAGCAAAATTTTAAATATTATCAAATTGAAAAAAATATACATTGAAATAAAATAAATAAATTACTACACCTTTGTTTGATAAAATATGGAAAATGTCTGTTAAATGTCACTTTGAGTTAATTTATAGTTTTACTTATAGCACCTCTTGCAGAAGAAGCCAATACGAATTTGCCGATAAGTCATCATCATGTTTGATTAGTTTTTTGTATATATATACAAAACAAAAAAATATGTTTGTAAAAAGCAGGGTGTTTCATGTTTCGTTTTTTAAAGAAAAAATAAGTGTAAAAAATAAGTACTTTAATCGTTTTATTAGCGAGTTGAGGCCAACTGCTTATCAACCGAGTAACTTCCATACAAATGCAGGTTTAATAATCTGAAAAGAACACAGCTTATATAATGATCTACTAACTCGACCGCAACCATCGATGTTGTTTGATGTCAAATGTAATATATGAAATTTTCATAATATCACAGAGTTTTTGAATTTCGATATAAGTGTATAAAGTTTTTTTTTATTAAGCAATTTTTGCTTTTTTCCTAGCATAAATGTTAACTTATACCCGTATATAGGACGAAAATATGGCAGCTATGGTTACATTACGGCAATGTATGTGTTATGAGTACTTAAACTTTGACAACTTACCAAAAAATTATGACAACTGTTTTTTTGTTTTTACAAAAGTAGAAAATAACTTTGTTAAATTCCTTTCGGTGGCACTAAGCTGAAACTAAAAAGTGTCGGAATTGTTACATGGATGGTTATAAGAGCAGTGAAGACTTTTTTTCACCATCTGCAGTTGTGTAGAAATTATATTATTATTATAAATTATTTTAAACATGTTCATTTAAATGTCCTCAAGAATGACTGACAAAATTGGTTTTTTTTGCAAATGTTTAATAGTTGATTGACCAAACAATTATTAGAACATAAATTTTTGTTCGCAGATGGTGAAAAAGGTTTACACTACTCTTATCAACATCATTAACAGTGGCAAATTCCGTTTGTTTTGCTATATGTATTTCTTCCGAAAATTCCGTTTTAATAAAGCCTAGTATTCACCTAAAACGAAATTTTCGCTTAGGGGTTTTGCATTTATCGCTATAAGGAGAAACTGTAGTGGAGAGCAGAGTAGAAAAAGCATCCTTTATTCATTTTCAAATAAATTATTTAATTCATATTAACTTAAATACCCTGTAAAATTATTTCAAAACATTCGTTACTTAGTTTTGCAGATGTTAAAATTCCTCTACCAAATAATTATCAAAACATTAATTTTCGTTTGTAGATGGTGAAAAAAGTCTACATTGCTCATATAACCATCCCTGTAACAGTTGCAAATTCCAACATCTTTTCGTTTAAGCTGAGTACCATCAAAGAACAAAAGCTAATGCTTTGCTACATGTATTTCATATGGGAGCGAAAATTTCGTTTTAGGTGAATACAACGCTTAAGCCTAGTGAAAAAAACAGGCGTTTTTCATTTTCAAATAAAGTATAATAATCATATTCATTTAAAAACCATCCAAAATTACATCACATTTGTTTTTTTTTGTTGCAAATTTCAACAATTCCTTGACCAAACAACTATCAGAACATTTATTTTCATTTGCAGATTGTCCATTCTACAATTGTAGAAAATGCAATTGAATTATTTACGTATGTTTAAATATTGATTTAACCCATCTCTGCATGAATACAAAAAAAGAGCGGATGTAACATTTTGAAAAATGAGCACTTTTTGTTTTGGTCACAAGGCAAATCGGTTACGGCAATTTTTGTTTTCATTCTTTCAGATTTTTCATATAAAAAGAAGTGGTTACGACACCAAATATGAGTTTGTAGTTCTGAAATTGAAGAGAATGAAAAAGGTATTTGCGAGAAACATGCCATAAATTAAAACAAAGACAGAATAAAATATGTCGTCCATATGAATATCAGGCGGGAAAATCATGTAAAAAAATGGCACAGGCGGCCCCTTTTACGCTTTAAATGACCTAAGTCAATAATGGTTGAATTTTTTGTTTTCTCTCAACCATTTCATGCATTATCTCAAAATTTGATACTGTAGATTTGTACTAGTTAGCAGCGCGATTTTCATTGATGCTAAGTCATCAATAGTATCAGTCCTAATGTACAGCCAAAGAAGGATTCAGCAGACCCGGTAACTGCCGCGACTGACGGTTCAGCAGCATTTCCCGGAATGCCTGCTCCGAATATTACTGGTCCGAGCCGGGATCGATCAAAACCTCGGACCATGGATCTGCTAGGTTTGTCAGAACCGTATATCGTGGTACGTCTGTAAGGTGCAATCGTTGGATGGAGTAGGTGCACTTTAGAAGCTGTTCAGGTTTGAACCACGTCAGGGAGTAAAACAAAGCGGACTTTGTTTTCTCGTGCTGTATCAACGAACTAAGCAAAGGGTCTCTGGATTTGTGTCATCATCTTCGTCTACAGTTTCGTCGTTGTCGTCATCACAACCCAACTATAAGACTACCCCTCAGTCGCCCTCGCAACATCATCAACATATACAGCATCTTACACCACAGATTGCTGGTGCCACCCATGACAGTGTATCAATTTTTCCTTTTAATTGCAATGGCCTACGCAAAAAAAATCACTGAGATAATACAATTTATGAGTTGAGGAAACATCATGGTCGCTGTGATCCAAGAAACTAAGCTAAATGCCACCTGCACAGTTGTGACGGATACGGATAAGGATCGCACCATAAGGAGGTGGGGGACTTGCTTTCCTGTTACACCAGCTTACAGCTTGACTCTAGAGACCATACATGAAATGTATGGGGGTAGCTGTCAAGTCTGGAACTACCGAGATAGAGCTGTACAACGTATATATCCCGCCGGTTAGTAGCTGTGCCCAGCGTTATTTGCCTGACAAGACAATAACCGCTTGGCCTCGTCGGATGTTCGGGTAGCCGAGAAAAAGTTCCGGGCCATCACCAACGCAGCAGCCGCTCGCCATATCCCTGCTGGTCGAATACCCGAAGTACGACTAAATTTCCCTTCAGAAGCAGCGGGACTCGCAGAAAAGCGTGTTGGCATTCGTCGCTCCAACCCTACTGACCCTTTAATTAGGGATCTGAACTCAGAGATCAGAAAGTTGGTCAACGAATATAAGCGGAACAAATGGCTAGATCACTTGACAATTGTCAAATCGCTCTCCAACGTTCGGAGACAAAACAGTGACAGAAAGGACCGGACGGAATCCCAATGCTGATGTTGAAGCACTTGGAGTGGAGAACATGACTAAAGTGATTAATTTGTCGCTAGCTACTCAATTAGTTTCCGGTGCCTAGAAAATGGGCAGAGTGGTTCCGCTACTGAAGCCAGGCAAAGACGCAAGTAAAGGAGATTCGTCCAGGCCGATCGAACACCTTTGCGTCATAACTAGAACAAGCCTAACGACAGGACGGTCCTCGTGACGATGACGTCAACATTCCGACTACTAACAACCCCTTAATCCTTGGGGTCACATTGTACATCTATTTTCGATCCTCTGCACATGCTACAGCTATCTGCGATAAACTCAAAAGTAGTAACAAGGTCCTCCAGTCACTTGCTGACAGTTTGGGGAGCCAACAAAGAAACCTTGTTGACCTTTTACAAAGCGATAGGTCAGTCTGTAGCGAAATACGCAGCACCGATGTTGTCGGCGAACGTGAGTACGATGCAGTGGAAGAAAATTCAGACTTGCCAGAATGACGCCCTTAGAACATCAACAGGTTGTCTTCTTATGTCGCCTGAGGAAGAAAGGCGAAGGTCCTTACCGTACCTGCTGGGGTGTTTTCGCAGTAGTCATCCTAACCACTATTTCTTGGACAGGATGGCTCCGCCCAGGCAGATCAGGTATGATCTTCATGATCTAGAGAGAGGTCCAGCGGTATTAGTGAGAACCCTTAGATCATCGAAACTTTCAGGCAGGTCTGAACAACATTCACGCTGATGAAGTCGCAGAATCTATATCCAGCTACAGTGTGCATGTAGTGCTAGGAAAACATCCCCCGGAGATTTCACCTGATGAGAAGGTACTGCCTCGGCAGACGCGCGTTGTTCTGGCTCAGCTGAGATCTAAATGATGCAGCCGCCTCAATTCTTATTGGGCACGAGTTGATGCTAACGTTAAGGACATTTGTCCCGCCTGCCAGCAGGGCCCACATGACGTGCTCCACCTCTACAATTGTCCGGACAAGCCCACTCAACTGACTGTCAGGTCACTGTGGACGCATTTAGTTTAATGTACATACATGTAAATATATTTCTACTTTTCTATAGCACGAATTTTGTACAAAAATATAAAGTTTGACTATTACGGTTTATATATTCGAAACTTCGTTTCAATACTTATACACAAGTTTTTCACCTGGAGTATACTCTTCTAACTTCGTGTCCAGCAAATTCAAAGCCGAAAGCATAAATTCTTAGGTTTTCACCTTTAACCTGTTAGTTAGTTTAATTTTTATAAACTCTATTTTTGAAAACACTGCAAGTACTGCAGGGTGGCAAAGTCATTGTATATGCGACGAATTCAAATAAATTCTGAAACAAACGTTCATTAAAATTATTTTTAAAGAATTACCTATCTTAAGATAGGAGTTTTAACGTCTGTTATATCAAAGGTATTCATTTTATCAATAGCCTTACATTCTAATAATATAAATTCATTTACGAATGCCTCAGGTTTGCTAATTATATGACTTTATTCAGACACTAGGTCAAAATAGTGTATGTCTTATGGCATACATATACTTGAAGTTCTGAAAAGTAGTTAAAATTTCAAGGACGGGCAAAAAATTGGATTGTTTAGAAAGGGACAGTAAATGACGCACAAAAGTAACGCTGCTGGGCTACCCTTAATTTTGCAAGTATCCCAAATTATAACATCTATGTTTAGTGTTATTGCAAGATGATAGTTTTTGTTGGTAAAGATATTGCATTTGAAAGATACTTCACTGCCACTTTTTTGTTGAATTCATTTGTATTCAAAAAATTATCGTCATAATTAGTTAAAAGTACATTGTAATACTCGTATGTATTATAAAATAGTCAGTTATAATAAAACCTAGAAAATGTATTATTGTGCGGACTGATACAAGTTTTTTGAACCTTTCTAAATTGCAATTTTGCGTGTTAACTTTCTTTCATACTTCTTACTTAATTAAGACCAAGGGAAAAATTCCCTCAAATCAGTGAGCTGCGCACGATAAAATCCTTTTAGTCACTGGCCGAGACATACTACTTAACGCCGACTTCGAACGGCTAATATATTTACGAATATCCGTCCGAACGATTACGTAACTGTTCGTGGAATCCTGTTAAATAAATTAGGTTTTTCGTTTTGTTTACACGAATGTGAAAAATGTGTTTCTTTGTTGTGTTGGAAAATGGAAGAGCGCGGGAGACTAAACAATAAAGAAAAGAAAGAAAATTGAGTGATGAGCTATTTTCTTCTTGTCCCGTATAAGCCTTATATAATTTCTTAACTAGAAATTTAACACCAAACTCGTTTGTCGTTGACAACGAAATTTCAAATATTTTATGAATGAAATTCAAATTTTACATTTTACACCAAATTCAATATTTTATGTTTTGCATTTGCCAACAAACGACATCTCATGCCCCTAGCGCAATAGCTAGAAACTCCGCTTTGAAGTTCGAACACAGTGCAGGAATTTTGAGGTGTTCTTTTTTCGACTTATTTAAGCTTTTTAAGATCAATTTGTATAAAATTTTTTAAATCTCTAAATAAAATGTGTTTTTTTCTCCTCCTGAGGTTTGAGCTCAGAACCCACAACTTAAGACTTGTTCATTTGGGGTAACTAGCTTAGTTACTTAGTTAGCAAAATTATAAATATTATCAAATTGAAAAAAATATACATTGAAATAAAATAAATAAATTACTACACCTTTGTTTGATAAAATATGGAAAATGTCTGTTAAATGTCACTTTGAGTTAATTTATAGTTTCACTTATAGCACCTCTTGCAGAAGAAGCCAATACGAATTTGCCGATAAGTCATCATCATGTTTGATTAGTTTTTTGTATATATATACAAAACAAAAAAATATGTTTGTAAAAAGCAGGGTGTTTCATGTTTCGTTTTTTAAAGAAAAAATAAGTGTGTAACTTTAATCGTTTTATTAGCGAGTTGAGGCCAACTGCTTATTAACCGAGTAACTTCCATACAAATGCAGGTTTAATAATCTGAAAAGAACACAGCTTATAAAATGATCTACTAACTCGACCGCAACCATCGATGTTGTTTGATGTCAAATGTAATATATGAAATTTTCATAATATCAGAGAGTTTTTGAATTTCGATATAAGTGTATAAAGTTTTTTTTTTATTAAGCAATTCTTGCTTTTTTCCAAGCATAAATGTTAACTTATACCCGTATATAGGACGAAAATATGGCAGCTATGGTTACATTACGGCAATGTATGTGTAATGAGTACTTAAACTTTGACAACTTACCAAAAGATTATGACAACTGTTTTTTTGTTTTTACAAAAGTAGAAAATAACTTTGTTAAATTCCTTTTGGTGGCACTAAGCTGAAACTTAAAAGTGTCGGAATTGTTACATGGATGGTTATAAGAGCAGTGAAGACTTTTTTTCACCATCTGCAGTTGTGTAGATATTATATTATTATTATAAATTATTTTAAACATGTTCATTTAAATGTCCTCAAGAATGACTGACAAAATTGGGTTTTTTGCAGATGTTTAATAGTTGATTGACCAAGTTATTATTAGAACATAAATTTTTGTTTGCAGATGGTGAAAAAGGTTTACACTACTCTTATCAACATCATTAACAGTGGCAAATTCCGTTTGTTTTGCTATATGTATTTCTTCCGAAAATTCCGTTTTAATACAGCCTAGTATTCACCTAAAACGAAATTTTCGCTTAGGGGTTTTGCATTTATCGCTATGAGGAGAAACTGTAGTAGAGAGCAGAGTAGAAGAACCATCCTTCATTCATTTTCAAATAAATTATTTAATTCATATTAACTTAAATACCCTGTAAAATTATTTCACAACATTCTTTATTTAGTTTTGCAGATGTTAAAATTCCTCTACCATTTGGTAGATTATCAAAAATTAATTTTCGTTTGTAGATGGTGAAAAAAGTCTACATTGCTCATATAACCATCCCTGTAACAGTTGCAAATTCCAACATCTTTTCGTTTAAGCTGAGTACCATCGAAGAACAAAAGCTAATGCTTTGCTACATGTATTTCATATGTGAGCGAAAATTTCGTTTTAGGTGAATACAACGCTAAAGCCTAGTGAAGAAAACAGGCGTTTTTCATTTTCAAATAAAGTATAATAATTATATTCATTTAAAAACCATCCAAAATTACATCACAACATTTGTTTTTTTTTGTTGCAAATTTCAACAATTCCTTGACCAAACAACTATCAGAACATTTATTTTCATTTTCAGATTGTCTATTCTACAATTCTAGAAAATGCAATTGAATTATTTACGTATGTTTAAATATTGATTTAACCCATCTCTGCATGAATACAAAAAAAGAGCGGATGTAACATTTTGAAAAATGAGCACTTTTTGTTTTGGTCACAAGGCAAATCGGTTACGGCAATTTTTGTTTTCATTCATTCAGATTTTTCATATAAAAAGAAGTGGTTACGACACCAAATATGAGTTTGTAGTTCTGAAATTGAAGAGAATGAAAAAGGTATTTACGAGAAACATGTCATAAACTAAAACAAAGACAGAATAAAATGTGTCGTCCATATGAATATCAGGCGGGAAAATCATGTAAAAAAATGGCACAGGCGGCTTTTACGCTTTAAATGACCTAAGTCAATAATAATTGATTTTTTTTTGTTTTCTCTCAACCATTTCATGTATTATCTCAAAATTTGATACTGTAGATTTGTACTAGTTAGCAGCGCGATTTTCATTGATGCTAAGTCATCAATAGTATCAGTCCTAAATACAGCCAATACAAGGATTCAGCAGACCTGGTAACTGCCGCGACTGACGGTTCAGGGGCAGTCATCTCAACAATATGTGTTTTTTGTTCGTCCATTTTTTTGTCGCGCCACCAGCATTTCCCGGAATGCCTGCTCCGAATATTACTGGTCCGAGCCGGGATCGATCAAAACCTCGGACCATGGATCTGCTAGGTTTGTCAGAACCGTATATCGTGGTACGTCTGTAAGGTGCAATCGTTGGATGGAGTAGGTGCACTTTAGAAGCTGTTCAGGTCTGAACCACGTCAGGGAGTAAAACAAAGCGGACTTTGTTTTCTCGTGCTGTATCAACGAACTAAGCAAAGGGTCTCTGGATTTGTGTCATCATCTTCGTCTACAGTTTCGTCGTTGTCGTCATCACAACCCAACTATAAGACTACTCCTCAGTCGCCCTCGCAACATCATCAACATATACAGCATCTTACACCACAGATTGCTGGTGCCACCCATGACAGTGCATCAATTTTTCCTTTTAATTGCAATGGCCTACGCAAAAAAATCACTGAGATAATACAATTTATGAGTTGAGGAAACATCATGGTCGCTACCTCCACAGTTGTGACGGATACGGATAAGATCGTACTAGAAGGAGGTGGGGGACTTGCTTTCCTGTTACACCAGCTTACAGCTTGACTCTAGAGACCATACATGGAATGTATGGGGGTAGCTGTCAAGTCTGGAACTACCGAGATAGAGCTGTACAACGTATATATCCCGCCGGTTAGTAGCTGTGCCCAGCGTTATTTGCCTGACAAGACAATAACCGCTTGGTCTCGTTGGATGTTCGGGTAGCCGAGAAAAAGTTCCGGGCCATCACCAACGCAGCAGCCGCTCGCCATATCCTTGCTGGTACGACTAAATTTCCCTTCAGAAGCAGCGGGACTCGCAGAAGAGCGTTTTGGCATTCGTCGCTCCAACCCTACTGACCCTTTAATTAGGGATCTGAACTCAGAGATCAGAAAGTTGGTCAACGAATATAAGCGGAACAAATGGCTAGATCACTTGACAATGGTCAAATCGCTCTCTAACGTTCGGAGACAAAACAGTGACAGATAGGACCGGACGGAATCCCAATGCTGATGTTGAAGCACTTGGAGTAGAGAACATGACTAAAGTGTTTAATTTGTCGCTAGCTACTCAATTAGTTCCCGGTGCCTAGAAAATGGGCAGAGTGTTTCCGCTACTGAAGCCAGGCACAGACGCAAGTAAAGGAGATTCGTCCAGGGCGATCGAACACCTTTGCGTCATAACCAGAACAAGCCTAACGACAGGACGGTCCTCGTGGCGATGACGTCAACATTCCGACTACTAACTACCCCTAAATCCTTGGGGTCACATTGTACATCTATTTTCGATCCTCTGCACATGCTACAGCTATCTGCGATAAACTCAATAGTAGTAACAAGGTCCTCCAGTCACTTGCTGACAGTTTGGGGAGCCAACAAAGAAACCTTGTTGACCTTTTACAAAGCGTTAGGTCAGTCTGTAGCGAAATACGCAGCACCGATGTTGTCGGCGAACGTGAGTACGATGCAGTGGAAGAAAATTCAGACTTGCCAGAATGACGCCCTTAGAACATCAACAGGTTGTCTTCTTATGTCGTCTGAGGAAGAAAGGCGAAGGTCCTTACCGTACCTGCTGGGGTGTTTTCGCAATAGTCATCCTAACCACTATTTCTTGGACAGGATGGCTCCGCCCAGGCAGATCAGGTATGATCTTCATGACCTAGATAGAGGTCCAGCGATATTAGTGAGAACCCTTAGATCATCGAAACTATCAGGCAGGTCTGAACAACATTCACGCTGATGAAGTCGCAGCATCTATATCCAGCTACAGTGTGCATGTAGTGCTAGGGGAACATCCCCCGGAGATTTCACCTGATGAGAAGGTACTGCCTCGGCAGACGCGCGTTGTTCTGGCTCAGCTGAGATCTAAATGATGCAGCCGCCTCAATTCTTATTGGGCACGAGTTGATGCTAACGTTACGGACATTTGTCCCGCCTGTCAGCAGGGCCCACATGACGTGCTCCACCTCTACAATTGTCCGGACAAGCCCACTCAACTGACTGTCAGGTCACTGTGGACGCATTTAGTTTAATGTACATACATGTAAATATATTTCTACTTTTCTATAGCACGAATTTTGTACAAAAATATAAAGTTTGACTATTACGGTTTATATATTCGAAACTTCGTTCAATACTTATACACAAGTTTTTCACCTGGAGTATACTCTTCTATCTTCGTGTCCAGCAAATTCAAAGCCGAAAGCATAAATTCTTAGGTTTTTACCTTTAACCTGTTAGTTAGTTTAATTTTTATAAACTCTAACTTTGAAACATTGTTTAGAAAGGGACAGTAAAAGACCCACAAAAGTAACGCTGCTGGACAACCTTTAATTTTGCAAGTAACCCAAATTATAACATCTATGTTTTGTGTTATTGCAAGAAGATATTTTTTGTTGGCAAAGATATTGCATTTAAAAGATACTTCACTGCCACTTTTTTGTTGAATTCATTTGTATTCAAAAAATTATCGTCATAATTAGTTAAAAGTACATTGTAATACTCGTATGTATTATAAAATAGTCAGTTATAATAAAACCTAGAAAATGTATTATTGTGCGGACTGATACAAGTTTTTTGAACCTTTCTAAATTGCAATTTTGCGTGTTAACTTTCTTTCATACTTCTTACTTAATTAAGACCAAGGGAAAAATTCCCTCAAATCAGTGAGCTGCGCACGATAAAATCCTTTTAGTCACTGGCCGAGACATACTACTTAACGCCGACTTCGAACGGCTAATATATTTACGAATATCCGTCCGAACGGTTACGTAACTGTTCGTGGAATCCTGTTAAATAAATTAGGTTTTTCGTTTTGTTTACACGAATGTGAAAAATGTGTTTCTTTGTTATGTTGGAAAATGGAAGAGCGCGGGAGACTAAACAATAAAGAAAAGAAAGAAAATTGAGTGATGAGCTATTTTCTTCTTGTCCCGTATAAGCCTTATATAATTTCTTAACTAGAAATTTAACACCAAACTCGTTTGTCGCTGACAACGAAATTTCAAATATTTTATGAATGAAATTCAAATTTTACATTTTACACCAAATTCAATATTTTATGTTTTGCATTTGCCAACAAACGACATCTCATGCCCCTAGCGCAATAGCTAGAAACTCCGCTTTGAAGTTCGAACACAGTGCAGGAATTTTGAGGTGTTCTTTTTTCGACTTATTTAAGCTTTTTAAGATCAATTTGTATAAAAATTTTTTTAATCTCTAAATAAAATGTGTTTTTTTCTCCTCCTGAGGTTTAAGCTCAGAACCCACAACTTAAGACTTGTTCATTTGGGGTAACTAGCTTAGTTACTTAGTTAGCAAAATTTTAAATATTATCAAATTGAAAAAAATATACATTGAAATAAAATAAATAAATTACTACACCTTTGTTTGATAAAATATGGAAAATGTCTGTTAAATGTCACTTTGAGTTAATTTATAGTTTCACTTATAGCACCTCTTGCAGAAGAAGCCAATATGAATTTGCCGATAAGTCATCATCATGTTTGATTAGTTTTTTGTATATATATACAAAACAAAAAAATATGTTTGTAAAAAGCAGGGTGTTTCATGTTTCGTTTTTTAAAGAAAAAATAAGTGTAAAAAATAAGTACTTTAATCGTTTTATTAGCGAGTTGAGGCCAACTGCTTATTAACCGAGTAACTTCCATACAAATGCAGGTTTAATAATCTGAAAAGAACACAGCTTATATAATGATCTACTAACTCGACCGCAACCATCGATGTTGTTTGATGTCAAATGTAATATATGAAATTTTCATAATATCACAGAGTTTTTGAATTTCGATATAAGTGTATAAAGTTTTTTTTTATTAAGCAATTCTTGCTTTTTTCCTAGCATAAATGTTAACTTATACCCGTATATAGGACGAAAATATGGCAGCTATGGTTACATTACGGCAATGTATGTGTTATGAGTACTTAAACTTTGACAACTTACCAAAAAATTTAACAACTGTTTTTTTGTTTTTACAAAAGTAGAAAATAACTTTGTTAAATTCCTTTCGGTGGCACTAAGCTGAAACTAAAAAGTGTCGGAATTGTTACATGGATGGTTATAAGAGCAGTGAAGACTTTTTTTCACCATCTGCAGTTGTGTAGAAATTATATTATTATTATAAATTATTTTAAACATGTTCATTTAAATGTCCTCAAGAATGACTGACAAAATTGGTTTTTTTGCAAATGTTTAATAGTTGATTGACCAAACAATTATTAGAACAAAAATTTTTGTTTGCAGATGGTGAAAAAGGTTTACACTACTCTTATCAACATCATTAACAGTTTCAAATTCCGTTTGTTTTGCTATATGTATTTCTTATGGGGCGAAAATTCCGTTTTAATAAAGCCTAGTATTCACCTAAAACGAAATTTTCGCTTAGGGGTTTTGCATTTATCGCTATAAGGAGAAACTGTAGTGGAGAGCAGAGTAGAAGAACCATCCTTTATTCATTTTCAAATAAATTATTTTATTCATGATAACTTAAATACCCTGTAAAATTATTTCAAAACATTCGTTACTTAGTTTTGCAGATGTTAAAATTCCTCTACCAAATAATTATCAAAACATTAATTTTCGTTTGTAGATGGTGAAAAAAGCTACATTGCTCATATAACCATCCCTGTAACAGTTGCAAATTCCAACATCTTTTCGTTTAAGCTGAGTACCATCAAAGAACAAAAGCTAATGCTTTGCTACATGTATTTCATATGGGAGCGAAAATTTCGTTTTAGGTGAATAAAAAGTGAAGAAAAACAGGCGTTTTTCATTTTCAAATAAAGTATAATAATCATATTCATTTAAAAACCATCCAAAATTACATCACAACATTTGTTTTTTTTGTTGCAAATTTCAACAATTCCTTGACGAAACAACTATTAGAACATTTATTTTCATTTTCAGATTGTCCATTCTACAATTGTAGAAAATGCAATTGAATTATTTACGTATGTTTAAATATTGATTTAATCCAGCTCTGCATGAATACAAAAAAAGAGCGGATGTAACATTTTGAAAAATGAGCACTTTTTGTTTTGGTCACAAGGCAAATCGGTTACGGCAATTTTTGTTTTCATTCATTCAGATTTTTCATATAAAAAGAAGTGGTTACGACACCAAATATGAGTTTGTAGTTCTGAAATTGAAGAGAATGAAAAAGGTAGTTACGAGAAACATGTCATAAATTAAAACAAAAACAGAATAAAATATGTCGTCCATATGAATATCAGGCGGGAAAATCATGTAAAAAAATGGCACAGGCGCTTTAAATGACCTAAGTCAATAATAGTTGAATTTTTTGTTTTCTCTCAACCATTTCATGCATAATCTCAAAATTTGTTACTGTAGATTTGTACTAGTTAGCAGCGCGATTTTCATTGATGCTAAGTCATCAATAGTATCAGTCCTAATGTACAGCCAATACAAGGATTCAGCAGTCCCGGTAACTGCCGCGACTGACGGTTCAGGGGCAGTCATCTCAACAATATGTGTTTTTTGTTCGTCCATTTTTATGTCGCGCCACCAGCATTTCCCGGAATGCCTGCTCCGAATATTACTGGTCCGAGCCGGGATCGATCAAAACCTCGGACCATGGATCTGCTAGGTTTGTCAGAACCGTATATCGTGGTACGTCTGTAAGGTGTAATCGTTGGATGGAGTAGGTGCACTTTAGAAGCTGTTCAGGTCTGAACCACGTCAGGGAGTAAAACAAAGCGTGCTGTACAACGATCTAAGTAAAGGGTCCCTGGATTTGTGTCATTATCTTCGTCTACAGTTTCGTCGTTGTCGTCATCACAACCCAACTATAAGACTACTCCTCAGTCGCCCTCGCAACATCATCAACATATACAGCATCTTACACCACAGATTGCTGGTGCCACCCATGACAGTGCATCAATTTTGCCATTTAATTGCAATGGCCTACGAAAAAAAATCACTGAGGTAATACAATTTATGAGTTGAGGAAACATCATGGTCGCTGTGATCCAAGAAACTAAGCTAAATGCCACCTGCACAGTTGTGACGGATACGGATAAGGATCGCACCAGAAAGAGGTGGGGGACTTGCTTTCCTGTTACACCAGCTTACAGCTTGACTCTAGAGACCCATACATGGAATGTATGGGGGTAGCTGTCAAGTCTGGAACTACCGAGATAGAGCTGTACAACGTATATATCGCGCCGGTTAGTAGCTGTGCCCAGCGTTATTTGCCTGACAAGACAATAACCGCTTGGCCTCGTCCGATGTTCAGGTAGCCGAGAAAAAGTTCCGGGCCATCACCAACGCAGCAGCCGCTCGTCATATCCCTGCTGGTCGAATACCCGAAGTACGACTAAATTTCCCTTCAAAAGCAGCGGGACTCGCAGAAGAGCGTGTTGGCATTCGTCGCTCCAACCCTACTGACCCTTTAATTAGGGATCTGAACTCAGAGATCAGAAAGTTGGTCAACGAATAAAAGCGGAACAAATGGCTAGATCACTTGACAATGGTCTAATCGCTCTCTAACCCTGAAAAAAAGATTGATCAAACATCGGTCGGAGACAAAACAGTGACAGATAGGACCGGACGGAATCCCAATGCGGACTTGTCGCTAGCCACTCAATTAGTTCCCGGTGCCTAGAAAATGGGCAGAGTGGTTCCGCTACTGTAGCCAGGCAAAGACGCAAGTAAAGGAGATTCGTCCAGGCCGATCGAACACCTTTGCGTCATAACTAGAACAAGCCTAACGACAGGACGGTCCTCGTGACGATGACGTCAACATTCCGACTACTAACAACCCCTTAATCCTTGGGGTCACATTGTACATCTATTTTCGATCCTCTGCACATGCTACAGCTATCTGCGATAAACTCAAAAGTAGTAACAAGGTCCTCCAGTCACTTGCTGACAGTTTGGGGAGCCAACAAAGAAACCTTGTTGACCTTTTACAAAGCGATAGGTCAGTCTGTAGCGAAATACGCAGCACCGATGTTGTCGGCGAACGTGAGTACGATGCAGTGGAAGAAAATTCAGACTTGCCAGAATGACGCCCTTAGAACATCAACAGGTTGTCTTCTTATGTCGCCTGAGGAAGAAAGGCGAAGGTCCTTACCGTACCTGCTGGGGTGTTTTCGCAGTAGTCATCCTAACCACTATTTCTTGGACAGGATGGCTCCGCCCAGGCAGATCAGGTATGATCTTCATGATCTAGAGAGAGGTCCAGCGGTATTAGTGAGAACCCTTAGATCATCGAAACTATCAGGCAGGTCTGAACCACATTCACGCTGATGAAGTCACAGAATCTATATCCAGCTACAGTGTGCATGTAGTGCTAGGAAAACATCCCCCGGAGATTTCACCTGATGAGAAGGTACTGGCTCGGCAGACGCGCGTTGTTCTGGCTCAGCTGAGATCTAAATGATGCAGCCGCCTCAATTCTTATTGGGCACGAGTTGATGCTAACGTTACGGACATTTGTCCCGCCTGCCAGCAGGGCCCACATGACGTGCTCCACCTCTACAATTGTCCGGACAAGCCCACTCAACTGACTGTCAGGTCACTGTGGACGCATTTAGTTTAATGTACATACATGTAAATATATTTCTACTTTTCTATAGCACGAATTTTGTACAAAAATATAAAGTTTGACTATTACGGTTTATATATTCGAAACTTCGTTTCAATACTTATACACAAGTTTTTCACCTGGAGTATACTCTTCTAACTTCGTGTCCAGCAAATTCAAAGCCGAAAGCATAAATTCTAAGGTTTTCACCTTTAACCTGTTAGTTAGTTTAATTTTTATAAACTCTAACTTTGAAAACACTGCAAGTACTGCAGTGTGGCAAAGTCATCGTACATATATGCGACGAATTCAAATAAATTTTGAAACAAACGTTCATTAAAATTATTTTTAAGGAATTACCTATCTTCAACCAAGAGTTTTAACGTCTGTTATATCAAAGGTATTCATTTTATCAATAGCCTTACATTCTAATAATATAAATTCATTTATGAATGCCTCAGGTTTGCTAATTATACGACTTTATTCAGACACTAGGTCAAAATAATGTATGTCTTATGGCATACATATAATTGAAGTTCTGAAAAGTAGTTAAAATTTCAAAGAGGGGCAAAATATTGGATTGTTTAGAAAGGGACAGTAAAAGACGCACAAAAGTAACGCTGCTGGGCAACCTTTAATCTTGCAAGTAACCCAAGTTATAACATCTATGTTTTGTGTTATTGCAAGAAGATATTTTTTGTTGGTAAAGATATTGCATTTAAAAGATACTTCACTGCCACTTTTTTGTTGAATTCATTTGTATTCAAAAAGTTATCGTCATAATTAGTTAAAAGTACATTGTAATACTCGTATGTATTATAAAATAGTCAGTTATAATAAAACCTAGAAAATGTATTATTGTGCGGACTGATACAAGTTTTTTGAACCTTTCTAAACTGCAATTTTGCGTGTTAACTTTCTTTCATACTTCTTACTAAATTAAGACCAAGGGAAAAATTCCCTCAAATCAGTGAGCTGCGCACGATAAAATCCTTTTAGTCACTGGCCGAGACGTACTACATAACGCCGACTTCGAACGGCTAATATATTTACGAATATCCGTCCGAGCGATTACGTAACTGTTCGTGGAACCCTGTTAAATAAATTAGGTTTTTCGTTTTGTTTACACGAATGTGAAAAATGTGTTTCTTTGTTGTGTTGGAAAATGGAAGAGCGCGGGAGACTAAACAATAAAGAAAAGAAAGAAAATTGAGTGATGAGCTATTTTCTTCTTGTCCCGTATAAGCCTTATATAATTTCTTAACTAGAAATTTAACACCAAACTCGTTTGTCGTTGACAACGAAATTTCAAATATTTTATGAATGAAATTCAAATTTTACATTTTACACCAAATTCAATATTTTATGTTTTGCATTTGCCAACAAACGACATCTCATGCCCCTAGCGCAATAGCTAGAAACTCCGCTTTGAAGTTCGAACACAGTGCAGGAATTTTGAGGTGTTCTTTTTTCGACTTATTTAAGCTTTTTAAGATCAATTTGTATACAATTTTTTAAATCTCTAAATAAAATGTGTTTTTTTCTCCTCCTGAGGTTTGAGCTCAGAACCCACAACTTAAGACTTGTTCATTTGGGGTAACTAGCTTAGTTACTTAGTTAGCAAAATTTTAAATATTATCAAATTGAAAAAAATATACATTGAAATAAAATAAATAAATTACTACACCTTTGTTTGATAAAATATGGAAAATGTCTGTTAAATGTAACTTTGAGTTAATTTATAGTTTCACTTATAGCACCTCTTGCAGAAGAAGCCAATATGAATTTGCCGATAAGTCATCATCATGTTTGATTAGTTTTTTGTATATATATACAAAACAAAAAAATATGTTTGTAAAAAGCAGGGTGTTTCATGTTTCGTTTTTTAAAGAAAAAATAAGTGTAAAAAATAAGTACTTTAATCGTTTTATTAGCGAGTTGAGGCCAACTGCTTATTAACCGAGTAACTTCCATACAAATGCAGGTTTAATAATCTGAAAAGAACACAGCTTATATAATGATCTACTAACTCGACCGCAACCATCGATGTTGTTTGATGTCAAATGTAATATATGAAATTTTCATAATATCACAGAGTTTTTGAATTTCGATATAAGTGTATAAAGTTTTTTTTTTATTAAGCAATTCTTGCTTTTTTCCTAGCATAAATGTTAACTTATACCCGTATATAGGACGAAAATATGGCAGCTATGGTTACATTACGGCAATGTATGTGTTATGAGTACTTAAACTTTGACAACTTACCAAAAAATTTAACAACTGTTTTTTTGTTTTTACAAAAGTAGAAAATAACTTTGTTAAATTCCTTTCGGTGGCACTAAGCTGAAACTAAAAAGTGTCGGAATTGTTACATGGATGGTTATAAGAGCAGTGAAGACTTTTTTTCACCATCTGCAGTTGTGTAGAAATTATATTATTATTATAAATTATTTTAAACATGTTCATTTAAATGTCCTCAAGAATGACTGACAAAATTGGTTTTTTTGCAAATGTTTAATAGTTGATTGACCAAACAATTATTAGAACAAAAATTTTTGTTTGCAGATGGTGAAAAAGGTTTACACTACTCTTATCAACATCATTAACAGTGGCAAATTCCGTTTGTTTTGCTATATGTATTTCTTATGGGGCGAAAATTCCGTTTTAATAAAGCCTATTATTCACCTAAAACGAAATTTTCGCTTAGGGGTTTTGCATTTATCGCTATAAGGAGAAACTGTAGTGGAGAGCAGAGTAGAAGAACCATCCTTTATTCATTTTCAAATAAATTATTTTATTCATGATAACTTAAATACCCTGTAAAATTATTTCAAAACATTCGTTACTTAGTTTTGCAGATGTTAAAATTCCTCTACCAAATAATTATCAAAACATTAATTTTCGTTTGTAGATGGTGAAAAAAGCTACATTGCTCATATAACTATCCCTGTAACAGTTGCAAATTCCAACATCTTTTCGTTTAAGCTGAGTACCATCAAAGAACAAAAGCTAATGCTTTGCTACATGTATTTCATATGGGAGCGAAAATTTCGTTTTAGGTGAATAAAAAGTGAAGAAAAACAGGCGTTTTTCATTTTCAAATAAAGTATAATAATCATATTCATTTAAAAACCATCCAAAATTACATCACAACATTTGTTTTTTTTGTTGCAAATTTCAACAATTCCTTGACGAAACAACTATTAGAACATTTATTTTCATTTTCAGATTGTCCATTCTACAATTGTAGAAAATGCAATTGAATTATTTACGTATGTTTAAATATTGATTTAATCCAGCTCTGCATGAATACAAAAAAAGAGCGGATGTAACATTTTGAAAAATGAGCACTTTTTGTTTTGGTCACAAGGCAAATCGGTTACGGCAATTTTTGTTTTCATTCATTCAGATTTTTCATATAAAAAGAAGTGGTTACGACACCAAATATGAGTTTGTAGTTCTGAAATTGAAGAGAATGAAAAAGGTAGTTACGAGAAACATGTCATAAATTAAAACAAAAACAGAATAAAATATGTCGTCCATATGAATATCAGGCGGGAAAATCATGTAAAAAAATGGCACAGGCGCTTTAAATGACCTAAGTCAATAATAGTTGAATTTTTTGTTTTCTCTCAACCATTTCATGCATTATCTCAGAATTTGTTACTGTAGATTTGTACTAGTTAGCAGCGCGATTTTCATTGATGCTAAGTCATCAATAGTATCAGTCCTAATGTACAGCCAATACAAGGATTCAGCAGTCCCGGTAACTGCCGCGACTGACGGTTCAGGGGCAGTCATCTCAACAATATGTGTTTTTTGTTCGTCCATTTTTATGTCGCGCCACCAGCATTTCCCGGAATGCCTGCTCCGAATATTACTGGTCCGAGCCGGGTTCGATCAAAACCTCGGACCATGGATCTGCTAGGTTTGTCAGAACCGTATATCGTGGTACGTCTGTAAGGTGTAATTGTTGGATGGAGTAGGTGCACTTTAGAAGCTGTTCAGGTCTGAACCACGTCAGGGAGTAAAACAAAGCGTGCTGTACAACGATCTAAGCAAAGGGTCCCTGGATTTGTGTCATTATCTTCGTCTACAGTTTCGTCGTTGTCGCCATCACAACCCAACTATAAGACTACTCCTCAGTCGCCCTCGCAACATCATCAACATATACAGCATCTTACACCACAGATTGCTGGTGCCACCCATGACAGTGCATCAATTTTGCCATTTAATTGCAATGGCCTACGAAAAAAAATCACTGAGGTAATACAATTTATGAGTTGAGGAAACATCATGGTCGCTGTGATCCAAGAAACTAAGCTAAATGCCACCTGCACAGTTGTGACGGATACGGATAAGGATCGCACCAGAAAGAGGTGGGGGACTTGCTTTCCTGTTACACCAGCTTACAGCTTGACTCTAGAGACCCATACATGGAATGTATGGGGGTAGCTGTCAAGTCTGGAACTACCGAGATAGAGCTGTACAACGTATATATCGCGCCGGTTAGTAGCTGTGCCCAGCGTTATTTGCCTGACAAGACAATAACCGCTTGGCCTCGTCCGATGTTCAGGTAGCCGAGAAAAAGTTCCGGGCCATCACCAACGCAGCAGCCGCTCGTCTTATCCCTGCTGGTCGAATACCCGAAGTACGACTAAATTTCCCTTCAAAAGCAGCGGGACTCGCAGAAGAGCGTGTTGGTATTCGTCGCTCCAACCCTACTGACCCTTTAATTAGGGATCTGAACTCAGAGATCAGAAAGTTGGTCAACGAATAAAAGCGGAACAAATGGCTAGATCACTTGACAATGGTCTAATCGCTCTCTAACCCTGAAAAAAAGATTGATCAAACATCGGTCGGAGACAAAACAGTGACAGATAGGACCGGACGGAATCCCAATGCGGACTTGTCGCTAGCCACTCAATTAGTTCCCGGTGCCTAGAAAATGGGCAGAGTGGTTCCGCTACTGTAGCCAGGCAAAGACGCAAGTAAAGGAGATTCGTCCAGGCCGATCGAACACCTTTGCGTCATAACTAGAACAAGCCTAACGACAGGACGGTCCTCGTGACGATGACGTCAACATTCCGACTACTAACAACCCCTTAATCCTTGGGGTCACATTGTACATCTATTTTCGATCCTCTGCACATGCTACAGCTATCTGCGATAAACTCAAAAGTAGTAACAAGGTCCTCCAGTCACTTGCTGACAGTTTGGGGAGCCAACAAAGAAACCTTGTTGACCTTTTACAAAGCGATAGGTCAGTCTGTAGCGAAATACGCAGCACCGATGTTGTCGGCGAACGTGAGTACGATGCAGTGGAAGAAAATTCAGACTTGCCAGAATGACGCCCTTAGAACATCAACAGGTTGTCTTCTTATGTCGCCTGAGGAAGAAAGGCGAAGGTCCTTACCGTACCTGCTGGGGTGTTTTCGCAGTAGTCATCCTAACCACTATTTCTTGGACAGGATGGCTCCGCCCAGGCAGATCAGGTATGATCTTCATGATCTAGAGAAAGGTCCAGCGGTATTAGTGAGAACCCTTAGATCATCGAAACTATCAGGCAGGTCTGAACCACATTCACGCTGATGAAGTCACAGAATCTATATCCAGCTACAGTGTGCATGTAGTGCTAGGAAAACATCCCCCGGAGATTTCACCTGATGAGAAGGTACTGGCTCGGCAGACGCGCGTTGTTCTGGCTCAGCTGAGATCTAAATGATGCAGCCGCCTCAATTCTTATTGGGCACGAGTTGATGCTAACGTTACGGACATTTGTCCCGCCTGCCAGCAGGGCCCACATGACGTGCTCCACCTCTACAATTGTCCGGACAAGCCCACTCAACTGACTGTCAGGTCACTGTGGACGCATTTAGTTTAATGTACATACATGTAAATATATTTCTACTTTTCTATAGCACGAATTTTGTACAAAAATATAAAGTTTGACTATTACGGTTTATATATTCGAAACTTCGTTTCAATACTTATACACAAGTTTTTCACCTGGAGTATACTCTTCTAACTTCGTGTCCAGCAAATTCAAAGCCGAAAGCATAAATTCTAAGGTTTTCACCTTTAACCTGTTAGTTAGTTTAATTTTTATAAACTCTAACTTTGAAAACACTGCAAGTACTGCAGTGTGGCAAAGTCATCGTATATGCGACGAATTCAAATAAATTTTGAAACAAACGTTCATTAAAATTATTTTTAAGGAATTACCTATCTTCAACCAAGAGTTTTAACGTCTGTTATATCAAAGGTATTCATTTTATCAATAGCCTTACATTCTAATAATATAAATTCATTTATGAATGCCTCAGGTTTGCTAATTATACGACTTTATTCAGACACTAGGTCAAAATAGTGTATGTCTTATGGCATACATATAATTGAAGTTCTGAAAAGTAGTTAAAATTTCAAAGAGGGGCAAAATATTGGATTGTTTAGAAAGGGACAGTAAAAGACGCACAAAAGTAACGCTGCTGGGCAACCTTTAATCTTGCAAGTAACCCAAGTTATAACATCTATGTTTTGTGTTATTGCAAGAAGATATTTTTTGTTGGTAAAGATATTGCATTTAAAAGATACTTCACTGCCACTTTTTTGTTGAATTCATTTGTATTCAAAAAGTTATCGTCATAATTAGTTAAAAGTACATTGTAATACTCGTATGTATTATAAAATAGTCAGTTATAATAAAACCTAGAAAATGTATTATTGTGCGGACTGATACAAGTTTTTTGAACCTTTCTAAATTGCAATTTTGCGTGTTAACTTTCTTTCATACTTCTTACTAAATTAAGACCAAGGGAAAAATTCCCTCAAATCAGTGAGCTGCGCACGATAAAATCCTTTTAGTCACTGGCCGAGACGTACTACATAACGCCGACTTCGAACGGCTAATATATTTACGAATATCCGTCCGAGCGATTACGTAACTGTTCGTGGAACCCTGTTAAATAAATTAGGTTTTTCGTTTTGTTTACACGAATGTGAAAAATGTGTTTCTTTGTTGTGTTGGAAAATGGAAGAGCGCGGGAGACTAAACAATAAAGAAAAGAAAGAAAATTGAGTGATGAGCTATTTTCTTCTTGTCCCGTATAAGCCTTATATAATTTCTTAACTAGAAATTTAACACCAAACTCGTTTGTCGTTGACAACGAAATTTCAAATATTTTATGAATGAAATTCAAATTTTACATTTTACACCAAATTCAATATTTTATGTTTTGCATTTGCCAACAAACGACATCTCATGCCCCTAGCGCAATAGCTAGAAACTCCGCTTTGAAGTTCGAACACAGTGCAGGAATTTTGAGGTGTTCTTTTTTCGACTTATTTAAGCTTTTTAAGATCAATTTGTATACAATTTTTTAAATCTCTAAATAAAATGTGTTTTTTTCTCCTCCTGAGGTTTGAGCTCAGAACCCACAACTTAAGACTTGTTCATTTGGGGTAACTAGCTTAGTTACTTAGTTAGCAAAATTTTAAATATTATCAAATTGAAAAAAATATACATTGAAATAAAATAAATAAATTACTACACCTTTGTTTGATAAAATATGGAAAATGTCTGTTAAATGTCACTTTGAGTTAATTTATAGTTTCACTTATAACACCTCTTGCAGAAGAAGCCAATATGAATTTGCCGATAAGTCATCATCATGTTTGATTAGTTTTTTGTATATATATACAAAACAAAAAAATATGTTTGTAAAAAGCAGGGTGTTTCATGTTTCGTTTTTTAAAGAAAAAACAAGTGTAAAAAAAAAGTACTTTAATCGTTTTATTAGCGAGTTGAGGCCAACTGCTTATTAACCGAGTAACTTCCATACAAATGCAGGTTTAATAATCTGAAAAGAACACAGCTTATATAATGATCTACTAACTCGACCGCAACCATCGATGTTGTTTGATGTCAAATGTAATATATGAAATTTTCATAATATCACAGAGTTTTTGAATTTCGATATAAGTGTATAAAGTTTTTTTTTTTTATTAAGCAATTCTTGCTTTTTTCCTAGCATAAATGTTAACTTATACCCGTATATAGGACGAAAATATGGCAGCTATGGTTACATTACGGCAATGTATGTGTTATGAGTACTTAAACTTTGACAACTTACCAAAAAATTTAACAACTGTTTTTTTGTTTTTACAAAAGTAGAAAATAACTTTGTTAAATTCCTTTCGGTGGCACTAAGCTGAAACTAAAAAGTGTCGGAATTGTTACATGGATGGTTATAAGAGCAGTGAAGACTTTTTTTCACCATCTGCAGTTGTGTAGAAATTATATTATTATTATAAATTATTTTAAACATGTTCATTTAAATGTCCTCAAGAATGACTGACAAAATTGGTTTTTTTGCAAATGTTTAATAGTTGATTGACCAAACAATTATTAGAACATAAATTTTTGTTTGCAGATGGTGAAAAAGGTTTACACTACTCTTATCAACATCATTAACAGTGGCAAATTCCGTTTGTTTTGCTATATGTATTTCTTATGGGGCGAAAATTCCGTTTTAATAAAGCCTAGTATTCACCAAAAACGAAATTTTCGCTTAGGGGTTTTGCATTTATCGCTATAAGGAGAAACTGTAGTGGAGAGCAGAGTAGAAGAACCATCCTTTATTCATTTTCAAATAAATTATTTTATTCATGATAACTTAAATACCCTGTAAAATTATTTCAAAACATTCGTTACTTAGTTTTGCAGATGTTAAAATTCCTCTACCAAATAATTATCAAAACATTAATTTTCGTTTGTAGATGGTGAAAAAGTCTACATTGCTCATATAACCATCCCTGTAACAGTTGCAAATTTCAACATCTTTTCGTTTAAGCTGAGTACCATCAAAGAACAAAAGCTAATGCTTTGCTACATGTATTTCATATGGGAGCGAAAATTTCGTTTTAGGTGAATACAACGCTAAAGCCTAGTGAAGAAAAACAGGCGTTTTTCATTTTCAAATAAAGTATAATAATCATATTCATTTAAAAACCATCCAAAATTACATCACAACATTTGTTTTTTTTTGTTGCAAATTTCAACAATTCCTTGACCAAACAACTATCAGAATATTTATTTTCATTTTCAGATTGTCTATTCTACAATTCTAGAAAATGCAATTGAATTATTTACGTATGTTTAAATATTGATTTAACCCATCTCTGCATGAATACAAAAAAAAGCGGATGTAACATTTTGAAAAATGAGCACTTTTTGTTTTGGTCACAAGGCAAATCGGTTACGGCAATTTTTGTTTTCATTCTTTTAGATTTTTCATATAAAAAGAAGTGGTTACGACACCAAATATGAGTATGTAGTTCTGAAATTGAAGAGAATGAAAAAGGTATTTACGAGAAACATGTCATAAACTAAAACAAAGACAGAATAAAATGTGTCGTCCATATGAATATCAGGCGGGAAAATCATGTAAAAAAATGGCACAGGCGGCTTTTACGTTTTAAATGACCTAAGTCAATAATAACTGATTTTTTTTTGTTTTCTCTCAACCATTTCATGCATTATCTCAAAATTTGATACTGTAGATTTGTACTAGTTAGCAGCGCGATTTTCATTGATGCTAAGTCATCAATAGTATCAGTCCTAATGTACAGCCAAAGAAGGATTCAGCAGACCCGGTAACTGCCGCGACTGACGGTTCAGGGGCAGTCATCTCAACAATATGTGTTTTTTGTTCGTCCATTTTTTTGTCGCGCCACCAGCATTTCCCGGAATGCCTGCTCCGAATATTACTGGTCCGAGCCGGGATCGATCAAAACCTCGGACCATGGATCTGCTAGGTTTGTCAGAACCGTATATCGTGGTACGTCTGTAAGGTGCAATCGTTGGATGGAGTAGGTGCACTTTAGAAGCTGTTCAGGTTTGAACCACGTCAGGGAGTAAAACAAAGCGGACTTTGTTTTCTCGTGCTGTATCAACGAACTAAGCAAAGGGTCTCTGGATTTGTGTCATCATCTTCGTCTACAGTTTCGTCGTTGTCGTCATCACAACCCAACTATAAGACTACCCCTCAGTCGCCCTCGCAACATCATCAACATATACAGCATCTTACACCACAGATTGCTGGTGCCACCCATGACAGTGCATCAATTTTTCCTTTTAATTGCAATGGCCTACGCAAAAAAAATCACTGAGATAATACAATTTATGAGTTGAGGAAACATCATGGTCGCTGTGATCCAAGAAACTAAGCTAAATGCCACCTGCACAGTTGTGACGGATACGGATAAGGATCGCACCATAAGGAGGTGGGGGACTTGCTTTCCTGTTACACCAGCTTACAGCTTGACTCTAGAGACCATACATGAAATGTATGGGGGTAGCTGTCAAGTCTGGAACTACCGAGATAGAGCTGTACAACGTATATATCCCGCCGGTTAGTAGCTGTGCCCAGCGTTATTTGCCTGACAAGACAATAACCGCTTGGCCTCGTCGGATGTTCGGGTAGCCGAGAAAAAGTTCCGGGCCATCACCAACGCAGCAGCCGCTCGCCATATCCCTGCTGGTCGAATACCCGAAGTACGACTAAATTTCCCTTCAGAAGCAGCGGGACTCGCAGAAAAGCGTGTTGGCATTCGTCGCTCCAACCCTACTGACCCTTTAATTAGGGATCTGAACTCAGAGATCAGAAAGTTGGTCAACGAATATAAGCGGAACAAATGGCTAGATCACTTGACAATTGTCAAATCGCTCTCTAACGTTCGGAGACAAAACAGTGACAGATAGGACCGGACGGAATCCCAATGCTGATGTTGAAGCACTTGGAGTGGAGAACATGACTAAAGTGATTAATTTGTCGCTAGCTACTCAATTAGTTTCCGGTGCCTAGAAAATGGGCAGAGTGGTTCCGCTACTGAAGCCAGGCAAAGACGCAAGTAAAGGAGATTCGTCCAGGCCGATCGAACACCTTTGCGTCATAACTAGAACAAGCCTAACGACAGGACGGTCCTCGTGGCTCTTGACCTTACAAAAGCTTTAGACATGGTCACTCTTGCCACTTTGTTCGAGGACATTACAGAAACGTCCCTTCCGCCTAGTTTGAAACGTTGGGTGGTAAACTATACGTGTGGGCCACATATAGTTTACCACCTAACCTCTACCACTCTTAAATTCCTGCACCTCCAGAAGTCGTTCAAATTGTGTCGTACGCTGATGATTGCACAATTCTGGCGTCAGGAGCTAAAGTGGATGACATATGCGAGAGGATCAACTGTTACCTAACTGATAATATCCGCCTACAAATCATCAGCCACACTGTTTATTGTATGGATCGCAGAGGTGCGGTTGTCACTCATTGTGCAAGTCGATGACGTCAACATTCCGACTACTAACAACCCCTTAATCCTTGGGGTCACATTGTACATCTATTTTCGATCCTCTGCACATGCTACAGCTATCTGCGATAAACTCAAAAGTAGTAACAAGGTCCTCCAGTCACTTGCTGGCAGTTTGGGGAGCCAACAAAGAAACCTTGTTGACCTTTTACAAAGCGATAGGTCAGTCTGTAGCGAAATACGCAGCACCGATGTTGTCGGCGAACGTGAGTACGATGCAGTGGAAGAAAATTCAGACTTGCCAGAATGACGCCCTTAGAACATCAACAGGTTGTCTTCTTATGTCGCCTGAGGAAGAAAGGCGAAGGTCCTTACCGTACCTGCTGGGGTGTTTTCGCAGTAGTCATCCTAACCACTATTTCTTGGACAGGATGGCTCCGCCCAGGCAGATCAGGTATGATCTTCATGATCTAGAGAGAGGTCCAGCGGTATTAGTGAGAACCCTTAGATCATCGAAACTTTCAGGCAGGTCTGAACAACATTCACGCTGATGAAGTCGCAGAATCTATATCCAGCTACAGTGTGCATGTAGTGCTAGGAAAACATCCCCCGGAGATTTCACCTGATGAGAAGGTACTGCCTCGGCAGACGCGCGTTGTTCTGGCTCAGCTGAGATCTAAATGATGCAGCCGCCTCAATTCTTATTGGGCACGAGTTGATGCTAACGTTAAGGACATTTGTCCCGCCTGCCAGCAGGGCCCACATGACGTGCTCCACCTCTACAATTGTCCGGACAAGCCCACTCAACTGACTGTCAGGTCACTGTGGACGCATTTAGTTTAATGTACATACATGTAAATATATTTCTACTTTTCTATAGCACGAATTTTGTACAAAAATATAAAGTTTGACTATTACGGTTTATATATTCGAAACTTCGTTTCAATACTTATACACAAGTTTTTCACCTGGAGTATACTCTTCTAACTTCGTGTCCAGCAAATTCAAAGCCGAAAGCATAAATTCTAAGGTTTTCACCTTTAACCTGTTAGTTAGTTTAATTTTTATAAACTCTAACTTTGAAAACACTGGAAGTACTGCAGTGTGGCAAAGTCATCGTATATGCGACGAATTCAAATAAATTTTGAAACAAACGTTCATTAAAATTATTTTTAAGGAATTACCTATCTTCAACCAAGAGTTTTAACGTCTGTTATATCAAAGGTATTCATTTTATCAATAGCATTACATTCTAATAATATAAATTCATTTATGAATGCCTCAGTTTGCTAATTATACGACTTTATTCAGACACTAGGTCAAAATAGTGTATGTCTTATGGCATACATATAATTGAAGTTCTGAAAAGTAGTTAAAATTTCAAAGAGGGGCAAAATATTGGATTGTTTAGAAAGGGACAGTAAAAGACGCACAAAAGTAACGCTGCTGGGCAACCTTTAATCTTGCAAGTAACCCAAATTATAACATCTATGTTTTGTGTTATTGCAAGGAGATATTTTTTGTTGGTAAAGATATTGCATTTAAAAGATACTTCACTGCCACTTTTTTGTTGAATTCATTTGTATTCAAAACATTATCGTCATAATTAGTTAAAAGTACATTGTAATACTCGTATGTATTATAAAATAGTCAGTTATAATAAAACCTAGAAAATGTATTATTGTGCGGACTGATACAAGTTTTTTGAACCTTTCTAAATTGCAATTTTGCGTGTTAACTTTCTTTCATACTTCTTACTAAATTAAGACCAAGGGAAAAATTCCCTCAAATCAGTGAGCTGCGCACGATAAAATCCTTTTAGTCACTGGCCGAGACGTACTACATAACGCCGACTTCGAACGGCTAATATATTTACGAATATCCGTCCGAACGATTACGTAACTGTTCGTGGAACCCTGTTAAATAAATTAGGTTTTTCGTTTTGTTTACACGAATGTGAAAAATGTGTTTCTTTGTTGTGTTGGAAAATGGAAGAGCGCGGGAGACTAAACAATAAAGAAAAGAAAGAAAATTGAGTGATGAGCTATTTTCTTCTTGTCCCGTATAAGCCTTATATAATTTCTTAACTAGAAATTTAACACCAAACTCGTTTGTCGTTGACAACGAAATTTCAAATATTTTATGAATGAAATTCAAATTTTACATTTTACACCAAATTCAATATTTTATGTTTTGCATTTGCCAACAAACGACATCTCATGCCCCTAGCGCAATAGCTAGAAACTCCGCTTTGAAGTTCGAACACAGTGCAGGAATTTTGAGGTGTTCTTTTTTCGACTTATTTAAGCTTTTTAAGATCAATTTGTATAAAAATTTTTTTAATCTCTAAATAAAATGTGTTTTTTTCTCCTCCTGAGGTTTAAGCTCAGAACCCACAACTTAAGACTTGTTCATTTGGGGTAACTAGCTTAGTTACTTAGTTAGCAAAATTTTAAATATTATCAAATTGAAAAAAATATACATTGAAATAAAATAAATAAATTACTACACCTTTGTTTGATAAAATATGGAAAATGTCTGTTAAATGTCACTTTGAGTTAATTTATAGTTTCACTTATAGCACCTCTTGCAGAAGAAGCCAATATGAATTTGCCGATAAGTCATCATCATGTTTGATTAGTTTTTTGTATATATATACAAAACAAAAAAATATGTTTGTAAAAAGCAGGGTGTTTCATGTTTCGTTTTTTAAAGAAAAAATAAGTGTAAAAAATAAGTACTTTAATCGTTTTATTAGCGAGTTGAGGCCAACTGCTTATTAACCGAGTAACTTCCATACAAATGCAGGTTTAATAATCTGAAAAGAACACAGCTTATATAATGATCTACTAACTCGACCGCAACCATCGATGTTGTTTGATGTCAAATGTAATATATGAAATTTTCATAATATCACAGAGTTTTTGAATTTCGATATAAGTGTATAAAGTTTTTTTTTTATTAAGCAATTCTTGCTTTTTTCCTAGCATAAATGTTAACTTATACCCGTATATAGGACGAAAATATGGCAGCTATGGTTACATTACGGCAATGTATGTGTTATGAGTACTTAAACTTTGACAACTTACCAAAAAATTTAACAACTGTTTTTTTGTTTTTACAAAAGTAGAAAATAACTTTGTTAAATTCCTTTCGGTGGCACTAAGCTGAAACTAAAAAGTGTCGGAATTGTTACATGGATGGTTATAAGAGCAGTGAAGACTTTTTTTCACCATCTGCAGTTGTGTAGAAATTATATTATTATTATAAATTATTTTAAACATGTTCATTTAAATGTCCTCAAGAATGACTGACAAAATTGGTTTTTTTGCAAATGTTTAATAGTTGATTGACCAAACAATTATTAGAACAAAAATTTTTGTTTGCAGATTGTGAAAAAGGTTTACACTACTCTTATCAACATCATTAACAGTGGCAAATTCCGTTTGTTTTGCTATATGTATTTCTTATGGGGCGAAAATTCCGTTTTAATAAAGCCTAGTATTCACCTAAAACGAAATTTTCGCTTAGGGGTTTTGCATTTATCGCTATAAGGAGAAACTGTAGTGGAGAGCAGAGTAGAAGAACCATCCTTTATTCATTTTCAAATAAATTATTTTATTCATGATAACTTAAATACCCTGTAAAATTATTTCAAAACATTCGTTACTTAGTTTTGCAGATGTTAAAATTCCTCTACCAAATAATTATCAAAACATTAATTTTCGTTTGTAGATGGTGAAAAAAGCTACATTGCTCATATAACCATCCCTGTAACAGTTGCAAATTTCAACATCTTTTCGTTTAAGCTGAGTACCATCAAAGAACAAAAGCTAATGCTTTGCTACATGTATTTCATATGGGAGCGAAAATTTCGTTTTAGGTGAATAAAAAGTGAAGAAAAACAGGCGTTTTTCATTTTCAAATAAAGTATAATAATCATATTCATTTAAAAACCATCCAAAATTACATCACAACATTTGTTTTTTTTGTTGCAAATTTCAACAATTCCTTGACGAAACAACTATTAGAACATTTATTTTCATTTTCAGATTGTCCATTCTACAATTGTAGAAAATGCAATTGAATTATTTACGTATGTTTAAATATTGATTTAATCCAGCTCTGCATGAATACAAAAAAAGAGCGGATGTAACATTTTGAAAAATGAGCACTTTTTGTTTTGGTCACAAGGCAAATCGGTTACGGCAATTTTTGTTTTCATTCATTCAGATTTTTCATATAAAAAGAAGTGGTTACGACACCAAATATGAGTTTGTAGTTCTGAAATTGAAGAGAATGAAAAAGGTAGTTACGAGAAACATGTCATAAATTAAAACAAAAACAGAATAAAATATGTCGTCCATATGAATATCAGGCGGGAAAATCATGTAAAAAAATGGCACAGGCGCTTTAAATGACCTAAGTCAATAATAGTTGAATTTTTTGTTTTCTCTCAACCATTTCATGCATTATCTCAAAATTTGTTACTGTAGATTTGTACTAGTTAGCAGCGCGATTTTCATTGATGCTAAGTCATCAATAGTATCAGTCCTAATGTACAGCCAATACAAGGATTCAGCAGTCCCGGTAACTGCCGCGACTGACGGTTCAGGGGCAGTCATCTCAACAATATGTGTTTTTTGTTCGTCCATTTTTATGTCGCGCCACCAGCATTTCCCGGAATGCCTGCTCCGAATATTACTGGTCCGAGCCGGGATCGATCAAAACCTCGGACCATGGATCTGCTAGGTTTGTCAGAACCGTATATCGTGGTACGTCTGTAAGGTGTAATCGTTGGATGGAGTAGGTGCACTTTAGAAGCTGTTCAGGTCTGAACCACGTCAGGGAGTAAAACAAAGCGTGCTGTACAACGATCTAAGCAAAGGGTCCCTGGATTTGTGTCATTATCTTCGTCTACAGTTTCGTCGTTGTCGTCATCACAACCCAACTATAAGACTACTCCTCAGTCGCCCTCGCAACATCATCAACATATACAGCATCTTACACCACAGATTGCTGGTGCCACCCATGACAGTGCATCAATTTTGCCATTTAATTGCAATGGCCTACGAAAAAAAATCACTGAGGTAATACAATTTATGAGTTGAGGAAACATCATGGTCGCTGTGATCCAAGAAACTAAGCTAAATGCCACCTGCACAGTTGTGACGGATACGGATAAGGATCGCACCAGAAAGAGGTGGGGGACTTGCTTTCCTGTTACACCAGCTTACAGCTTGACTCTAGAGACCCATACATGGAATGTATGGGGGTAGCTGTCAAGTCTGGAACTACCGAGATAGAGCTGTACAACGTATATATCGCGCCGGTTAGTAGCTGTGCCCAGCGTTATTTGCCTGACAAGACAATAACCGCTTGGCCTCGTCCGATGTTCAGGTAGCCGAGAAAAAGTTCCGGGCCATCACCAACGCAGCAGCCGCTCGTCATATCCCTGCTGGTCGAATAACCGAAGTACGACTAAATTTCGCTTCAAAAGCAGCGGGACTCGCAGAAGAGCGTGTTGGCATTCGTCGCTCCAACCCTACTGACCCTTTAATTAGGGATCTGAACTCAGAGATCAGAAAGTTGGTCAACGAATAAAAGCGGAACAAATGGCTAGATCACTTGACAATGGTCTAATCGCTCTCTAACCCTGAAAAAAAGATTGATCAAACATCGGTCGGAGACAAAACAGTGACAGATAGGACCGGACGGAATCCCAATGCGGACTTGTCGCTAGCCACTCAATTAGTTCCCGGTGCCTAGAAAATGGGCAGAGTGGTTCCGCTACTGTAGCCAGGCAAAGACGCAAGTAAAGGAGATTCGTCCAGGCCGATCGAACAACTTTGCGTCATAACTAGAACAAGCCTAACGACAGGACGGTCCTCGTGACGATGACGTCAACATTCCGACTACTAACAACCCCTTAATCCTTGGGGTCACATTGTACATCTATTTTCGATCCTCTGCACATGCTACAGCTATCTGCGATAAACTCAAAAGTAGTAACAAGGTCCTCCAGTCACTTGCTGACAGTTTGGGGAGCCAACAAAGAAACCTTGTTGACCTTTTACAAAGCGATAGGTCAGTCTGTAGCGAAATACGCAGCACCGATGTTGTCGGCGAACGTGAGTACGATGCAGTGGAAGAAAATTCAGACTTGCCAGAATGACGCCCTTAGAACATCAACAGGTTGTCTTCTTATGTCGCCTGAGGAAGAAAGGCGAAGGTCCTTACCGTACCTGCTGGGGTGTTTTCGCAGTAGTCATCCTAACCACTATTTCTTGGACAGGATGGCTCCGCCCAGGCAGATCAGGTATGATCTTCATGATCTAGAGAGAGGTCCAGCGGTATTAGTGAGAACCCTTAGATCATCGAAACTATCAGGCAGGTCTGAACCACATTCACGCTGATGAAGTCACAGAATCTATATCCAGCTACAGTGTGCATGTAGTGCTAGGAAAACATCCCCCGGAGATTTCACCTGATGAGAAGGTACTGGCTCGGCAGACGCGCGTTGTTCTGGCTCAGCTGAGATCTAAATGATGCAGCCGCCTCAATTCTTATTGGGCACGAGTTGATGCTAACGTTACGGACATTTGTCCCGCCTGCCAGCAGGGCCCACATGACGTGCTCCACCTCTACAATTGTCCGGACAAGCCCACTCAACTGACTGTCAGGTCACTGTGGACGCATTTAGTTTAATGTACATACATGTAAATATATTTCTACTTTTCTATAGCACGAATTTTGTACAAAAATATAAAGTTTGACTATTACGGTTTATATATTCGAAACTTCGTTTCAATACTTATACACAAGTTTTTCACCTGGAGTATACTCTTCTAACTTCGTGTCCAGCAAATTCAAAGCCGAAAGCATAAATTCTAAGGTTTTCACCTTTAACCTGTTAGTTAGTTTAATTTTTATAAACTCTAACTTTGAAAACACTGCAAGTACTGCAGTGTGGCAAAGTCATCGTATATGCGACGAATTCAAATAAATTTTGAAACAAACGTTCATTAAAATTATTTTTAAGGAATTACCTATCTTCAACCAAGAGTTTTAACGTCTGTTATATCAAAGGTATTCATTTTATCAATAGCCTTACATTCTAATAATATAAATTCATTTATGAATGCCTCAGGTTTGCTAATTATACGACTTTATTCAGACACTAGGTCAAAATAGTGTATGTCTTATGGCATACATATAATTGAAGTTCTGAAAAGTAGTTAAAATTTCAAAGAGGGGCAAAATATTGGATTGTTTAGAAAGGGACAGTAAAAGACGCACAAAAGTAACGCTGCTGGGCAACCTTTAATCTTGCAAGTAACCCAAATTATAACATCTATGTTTTGTGTTATTGCAAGAAGATATTTTTTGTTGGTAAAGATATTGCATTTAAAAGATACTTCACTGCCACTTTTTTGTTGAATTCATTTGTATTCAAAACATTATCGTCATAATTAGTTAAAAGTACATTGTAATACTCGTATGTATTATAAAATAGTCAGTTATAATAAAACCTAGAAAATGTATTATTGTGCGGACTGTTTTTTACAACCTTTCTACAAGTTTTTTGAACCTTTCTAAATTGCAATTTTGCGTGTTAACTTTCTTTCATACTTCTTACTAAATTAAGACCAAGGGAAAAATTCCCTCAAATCAGTGAGCTGCGCACGATAAAATCCTTTTAGTCACTGGCCGAGACGTACTACATAACGCCGACTTCGAACGGCTAATATATTTACGAATATCCGTCCGAACGATTACGTAACTGTTCGTGGAACCCTGTTAAATAAATTAGGTTTTTCGTTTTGTTTACACGAATGTGAAAAATGTGTTTCTTTGTTGTGTTGGAAAATGGAAGAGCGCGGGAGACTAAACAATAAAGAAAAGAAAGAAAATTGAGTGATGAGCTATTTTCTTCTTGTCCCGTATAAGCCTTATATAATTTCTTAACTAGAAATTTAACACCAAACTCGTTTGTCGTTGACAACGAAATTTCAAATATTTTATGAATGAAATTCAAATTTTACATTTTACACCAAATTCAATATTTTATGTTTTGCATTTCCCAACAAACGACATCTCATGCCCCTAGCGCAATAGCTAGAAACTCCGCTTTGAAGTTCGAACACAGTGCAGGAATTTTGAGGTGTTCTTTTTTCGACTTATTTAAGCTTTTTAAGATCAATTTGTATACAATTTTTTAAATCTCTAAATAAAATGTGTTTTTTTTCTCCTCCTGAGGTTTGAGCTCAGAACCCACAACTTAAGACTTGTTCATTTGGGGTAACTAGCTTAGTTACTTAGTTAGCAAAATTTTAAATATTATCAAATTGAAAAAAATATACATTGAAATAAAATAAATAAATTACTACACCTTTGTTTGATAAAATATGGAAAATGTCTGTTAAATGTCACTTTGAGTTAATTTATAGTTTCACTTATAGCACCTCTTGCAGAAGAAGCCAATATGAATTTGCCGATAAGTCATCATCATGTTTGATTAGTTTTTTGTATATATGTATATACAAAACAAAAAAATATGTTTGTAAAAAGCAGGGTGTTTCATGTTTCGTTTTTTAAAGAAAAAATAAGTGTAAAAAATAAGTACTTTAATCGTTTTATTAGCGAGTTGAGGCCAACTGCTTATTAACCGAGTAACTTCCATACAAATGCAGGTTTAATAATCTGAAAAGAACACAGCTTATATAATGATCTACTAACTCGACCGCAACCATCGATGTTGTTTGATGTCAAATGTAATATATGAAATTTTCATAATATCACAGAGTTTTTGAATTTCGATATAAGTGTATAAAGTTTTTTTTTTATTAAGCAATTCTTGCTTTTTTCCTAGCATAAATGTTAACTTATACCCGTATATAGGACGAAAATATGGCAGCTATGGTTACATTACGGCAATGTATGTGTTATGAGTACTTAAACTTTGACAACTTACCAAAAAATTTAACAACTGTTTTTTTGTTTTTACAAAAGTAGAAAATAACTTTGTTAAATTCCTTTCGGTGGCACTAAGCTGAAACTAAAAAGTGTCGGAATTGTTACATGGATGGTTATAAGAGCAGTGAAGACTTTTTTTCACCATCTGCAGTTGTATAGAAATTATATTATTATTATAAATTATTTTAAACATGTTCATTTAAATGTCCTCAAGAATGACTGACAAAATTGGTTTTTTTGCAAATGTTTAATAGTTGATTGACCAAACAATTATTAGAACAAAAATTTTTGTTTGCAGATGGTGAAAAAGGTTTACACTACTCTTATCAACATCATTAACAGTGGCAAATTCCGTTTGTTTTGCTATATGTATTTCTTATGGGGCGAAAATTCCGTTTTAATAAAGCCTATTATTCACCTAAAACGAAATTTTCGCTTAGGGGTTTTGCATTTATCGCTATAAGGAGAAACTGTAATGGAGAGCAGAGTAGAAGAACCATCCTTTATTCATTTTCAAATAAATTATTTTATTCATGATAACTTAAATACCCTGTAAAATTATTTCAAAACATTCGTTACTTAGTTTTGCAGATGTTAAAATTCCTCTACCAAATAATTATCAAAACATTAATTTTCGTTTGTAGATGGTGAAAAAAGCTACATTGCTCATATAACCATCCCTGTAACAGTTGCAAATTCCAACATCTTTTCGTTTAAGCTGAGTACCATCAAAGAACAAAAGCTAATGCTTTGCTACATGTATTTCATATGGGAGCGAAAATTTCGTTTTAGGTGAATACAACGCTAAAGCCTAGTGAAGAAAAACAGGCGTTTTTCATTTTCAAATAAAGTATAATAATCATATTCATTTAAAAACCATCCAAAATTACATCACAACATTTGTTTTTTTTTGTTGCAAATTTCAACAATTCCTTGACGAAACAACTATTTGAACATTTATTTTCATTTTCAGATTGTCCATTCTACAATTGTAGAAAATGCAATTGAATTACTTACGTATGTTTAAATATTGATTTAACCCATCTCTGCATGAATACAAAAAAAGAGCGGATGTAACATTTTGAAAAATGAGCACTTTTTGTTTTGGTCACAAGGCAAATCGGTTACGGCAATTTTTGTTTTCATTCATTCAGATTTTTCATATAAAAAGAAGTGGTTACGACACCAAATATGAGTTTGTAGTTCTGAAATTGAAGAGAATGAAAAAGGTAGTTACGAGAAACATGTCATAAATTAAAACAAAAACAGAATAAAATATGTCGTCCATATGAATATCAGGCGGGAAAATCATGTAAAAAAATGGCACAGGCGCTTTAAATGACCTAAGTCAATAATAGTTGAATTTTTTGTTTTCTCTCAACCATTTCATGCATTATCTCAAAATTTGTTACTGTAGATTTGTACTAGTTAGCAGCGCGATTTTCATTGATGCTAAGTCATCAATAGTATCAGTCCTAATGTACAGCCAATACAAGGATTCAGCAGTCCCGGTAACTGCCGCGACTGACGGTTCAGGGGCAGTCATCTCAACAATATGTGTTTTTTGTTCGTCCATTTTTATGTCGCGCCACCAGCATTTCCCGGAATGCCTGCTCCGAATATTACTGGTCCGAGCCGGGATCGATCAAAACCTCGGACCATGGATCTGCTAGGTTTGTCAGAACCGTATATCGTGGTACGTCTGTAAGGTGTAATCGTTGGATGGAGTAGGTGCACTTTAGAAGCTGTTCAGGTCTGAACCACGTCAGGGAGTAAAACAAAGCGTGCTGTACAACGATCTAAGCAAAGGGTCCCTGGATTTGTGTCATTATCTTCGTCTACAGTTTCGTCGTTGTCGTCATCACAACCCAACTATAAGACTACTCCTCAGTCGCCCTCGCAACATCATCAACATATACAGCATCTTACACCACAGATTGCTGGTGCCACCCATGACAGTGCATCAATTTTGCCATTTAATTGCAATGGCCTACGAAAAAAAATCACTGAGGTAATACAATTTATGAGTTGAGGAAACATCATGGTCGCTGTGATCCAAGAAACTAAGCTAAATGCCACCTGCACAGTTGTGACGGATACGGATAAGGATCGCACCAGAAAGAGGTGGGGGACTTGCTTTCCTGTTACACCAGCTTACAGCTTGACTCTAGAGACCCATACATGGAATGTATGGGGGTAGCTGTCAAGTCTGGAACTACCGAGATAGAGCTGTACAACGTATATATCGCGCCGGTTAGTAGCTGTGCCCAGCGTTATTTGCCTGACAAGACAATAACCGCTTGGCCTCGTCCGATGTTCAGGTAGCCGAGAAAAAGTTCCGGGCCATCACCAACGCAGCAGCCGCTCGCCATATCCCTGCTGGTCGAATACCCGAAGTACGACTAAATTTCCCTTCAAAAGCAGCGGGACTCGCAGAAGAGCGTGTTGGCATTCGTCGCTCCAACCCTACTGACCCTTTAATTAGGGATCTGAACTCAGAGATCAGAAAGTTGGTCAACGAATAAAAGCGGAACAAATGGCTAGATCACTTGACAATGGTCTAATCGCTCTCTAACCCTGAAAAAAAGATTGATCAAACATCGGTCGGAGACAAAACAGTGACAGATAGGACCGGACGGAATCCCAATGCGGACTTGTCGCTAGCCACTCAATTAGTTCCCGGTGCCTAGAAAATGGGCAGAGTGGTTCCGCTACTGTAGCCAGGCAAAGACTCAAGTAAAGGAGATTCGTCCAGGCCGATCGAACACCTTTGCGTCATAACCAGAACAAGCCTAACGACAGGACGGTCCTCGTGGCTCTTGACCTTACAAAAGCTTTAGACATGGTCACTCTTGCCACTTTGTTCGAGGACATTACAGAAACGTCCCTTCCGCCTAGTTTGAAACGTTGGGTGGTAAACTATACGTGTGGGCCACATATAGTTTACCACCCAACCTCTACCACTCTTAAATTCCTGCACCTCCAGAAGTCGTTCAAATTGTGTCGTACGCTGATGATTGCACAATTCTGGCGTCAGGAGCTAAAGTGGATGACATATGCGAGAGGATCAACTGTTACCTAACTGATAATATCCGCCTACAAATCATCAGCCACACTGTTTATTGTATGGATCGCAGAGGTGCGGTTGTCACTCATTGTGCAAGTCGATGACGTCAACATTCCGACTTCTAACTACCCCTAAATCCTTGGGGTCACATTGTACAACTATTTTCAATCCTCTGCACATGCTACAGCTATCTGCGATAAGCTCAAAAGTAGTAACAAGGTCCTGCACTCACTTGCTGACAGTTTTGAGGAGCCGACAAAGAAACCTTGTTGGCCTTTTACAAAGCGATAGGTCAGTCTGTAGCGAAATACGCAGCACTGATGATGTCGGCGAACGTGAGTACGATGCAGTAGAAGAAAATTCAGACTTGCCAGAATGACGCCCTTAGAACATCAACAGGTTGTCTTCTTATGTCGCCTGAGGAAGAAAGACGAACGTCCTTACTGTACCTGCTGGGGTGTTTTCGCAGTAGTCATCCTAACCACTATTTCTTGGACAGGATGGCTCCGCCCAGGCAGATCAGGTATGATCTTCATGATCTAGAGAGAGGTCCAGCGGTATTAAAGAGAACCTTTAGATCATCGAAACTATCAGGCAGGTCTGAACAACATTGACGCTGATGAAGTCGCAGCATTTATATCCAGCTACAGCGTGTATGTAGTGCTAGGGGAACATCCCCCGGAGATTTCACCTGATGAGAAGGTACTGCCTCGGCAAACGCGCGTTGTTCTGGCTCAGCTGAGATCTAAATGATGCAGCCGCCTCAATCCTTATTGGGCACGAGTTGATGCTAACGTTACGGACATTTGTCCCGCCTGCCAGCAGGGCCCACATGACGTGCTCCACCACTACAATTGTCCGGACAAGCCCACTCAACTGACTGTCAGGTCACTGTGGACGCATTTAGTTTAAATGTCGCGTTTTCTTCACCGAAATATCGAAGCAGATCCCGTATAGACTAAAAGGACTTTAAAATGAAATATATTGTTATTACAATAACAACTAAAAGATAAAAAGCTCTTAATAGTTCAGGGTCTGATATTACATACTGAGCTTGCAGACGTCCTAATCTAAAAACAAACTAATCTACACTTCTTTTTTTAAATTTCCATTAAATATTATTTCAAACATATCTACGCTTACTCCTTCAGACATCGGTATTAGGCGTGTTCATTGCTGGCTAACATTGCCAGATGAATGTTTAATATTTACGCCCGGTGGAGGTACATTACGTAGCTGTAGATAAGTCTGCAAGAAACCATGCGGTAAATTCTGGGTCGGCGGCGGCTGGTTTTCTGTTTGTGTTGTGGGGAGGTTACTACGGACGCTTAACTGGTTTAAACTTTGAGCATTTGTGGAATATATAAGCGGAAAATTTTACTCGGGAGGAGGCGATTGCCTACTAACAATATCCTGTGGTAAGCATCTTTGTACATTTGAGTTCACTTTAACGGTCAGCAGCTAAACTACATTCGACAGTTCGCCAATCGATTGATGAAGTGACGCTAACTCATTTCATAAACTTTCCTGAACGATCACCTTCATAGATCTATCAATTGATTGCCTCAAGTTCCCCACTCATTCTTCTTCTAAGTCCCTGACAGTTAAGTCTTCCGCTTTCCGTTGCGTTTTCGAAAATGCACCTGTATTTTTGCTTGGACCGTTGAAAGTGTCTGACAAGTCATATATGCCTGGTTCCTGATTATTCGTTGATGTCGCCTATTTATTACCTTAATTTCATTTCGAACAATTCTTCTTTATGATAGGACACGATATATTGAGGTCAATATGCCCGACTGTCACGCGGGAGACAGCAGGTTAATTCCGGTGGCCATTTGTTGAGTGGGCAATATCACATAAAGATTGACTTGTTACCCCGGGCTGATGACCCTTATTTAGAAGATTCTTATATTTGCGGGGAAGCTAGGTTTGCGGCTGGTCTACGCCGATGATCTTCCCGAACCTGAGAAAGCCAATCGTAGTATCCAGGATCGCCACATGGGCCGACGTTCTCGTGGTTTTTCAATTGGGAAAAACATTCTCTTGAATGTTGTAATGTGTAAGACATGTCCAACAATCAAAAGACAGGAAAAAACCTTTGGATAACGTAGGACGGCTAAGGCAAATATTCATTTATATTTGAAAAATTTGAATGAAAGTGTGCCCACAAAATAAATGTTATTTACAAAAATCCGACAGTAACACATATGATGGGAATGTACTGCCAACTATTCACGCGATGACAGCTTTTGCCAGTTGTGGGGAAAGTTATTGACTTGGTAGTCTTTGGATAAGGCAGTTTCAGATTGTTCATATAAAAAATAAGTGGTTACGACACCAAATATGAGTTTGTAGTTGAGAATATGAAAAGAATGGAGAAGGCATTTAAGAGAAACATGTCAAATTAAAACAAAGACAGAAATAAATATGTCGTCCATATGAATATCAGGCGGGATAAATCGTGTAAAACTGGTTTCTGTTAAAAAAATACTAAAATAATCTGATATGTTTTCTTAATCTGCACTGCGAAACAAAGTTTTTACCCTTTCCATTCCCCTTACCTCTCTCTCCTACAAACTGACAGTTGCGGCAAGTAAAATTGCCTCGTGTAAATGGGGACAACTGTCAAAATTTGATCACATTACTTTGGATAGCAAAAGGCAAACTTCAAATTATTTTTGTTACGTGCCGCAAAGGCACTAGGAGGAGCATCAACAAGACAACCGACAGCCAACATCAACAAGACACCCGACACTCGATGACCCCAAAAACCCGCCCACAAATTACACTTACCATTTTTTCAGTCAATCCTTATTTCTTTTCAGCTTAACATTGTAATTAGTTAGACTTTTATTACAAAAAGTTTTCTATTCCTAAACCAATTATCTTTATAATTTTTTTAATGTGCGAACTTAAAGAGATCCCTATTGGGTAAAACTACCTTAGTTTTGGGCTGTATTAGATTCGTTGAATATAATTTACGATCGTACACAGATACAATAAAAAACAGCATCTTAATTAACATCCTTTCTTTTAACTTTACTACTAAAACAAATAAATATAAAAAAAAATCTTAAATAAAAGTTGCTGTCTTTTATGCAGACTTTTCCAACAGTCGGTTATATGTTTTCTTTCTTTTGGGTTTTTGTCCTTTTATCCTCTTGGGCTTCTGGTCAGGACTTGGATAGTTTTTTTTGTCCTTACTTCGATATAGGTTTGAGGCGTTCTTACTATTATTCTTTTCTTTCCTCTAGGTTGACTACTTCTTCAATATTAGGCTTCGAAAAAATACAAAAAAAGTGGAAGGTTATCTAGGTATCCAGTCATTAACATCAATTGGTGTTGATCTTTGCCCGTAGGATTTCATTCGTTGTTAATATGTATTTTTCCAGAGTACTTTAACGCTTGCTTTTAAATCTTCATTCTAACTAATTCATTCCTAAAATGAATTAGTTTCTATTTTTTTTACGAAAGTTCCCAACACCTCTCACAGCCGCCCCTTCCGATTGAGGGGGACAAGTCCTTAAGATGTAGGGACAACGTACACATTATGGAGCGATATATAATGGAGAGTTGGCATAAAACGTCATATGTATATGTAAATTAGCTAGATATTTTTCAACAGCCAATCGGTACACAAAATTATAATAATCAGTAGAAAACATACACAAACTTAAATATCACCGCCACATTTACTTAGTTAAATATTAGAAACCAAAACCAATTAAAAAAATGAGAAAAATAAAATAAGTATACAATAGAAGCTAAAAGTATAGCCACCACCTTCGCGTTTTACAATATTAGTGGCCAATAAAAATTATAAGAAACACTATAAGTGAATAATAAGGAAATTTTGCTATGAAGGCATTGAGTTAATAAAAAAAAATTATAGTTTTTAATGCATTAAAACCTAAGGAAGAGTCAATTGAATGATATAACGAGTTTAAATCGGCACACATTATACGAAATTGGTCTGGAAATCCAAGAGTAAAAACTGATGGTATCTAAAAGGTCTAATTGGGACGTTAACGGAGATTTTTGATATCAAATATTCAGATGCCAAACCCCAGAGATAATTTTAAACACCATCATCGTATTCATCATAGTTCGCCTACTTTTCAATGAGGGCAAATTAGTAATATTAAACCTGTTGTTGCAAGAAGGGAGTTCATAGCCAGTATTCACTGATCCATATTCTAAAAATGGCCTGACTAGAGAAATTGAAAGCTTTTTCGTAGTATATGGATCAGTTAACTCCTTTGCCCAGCGTTTCATAAAATAAAATACACCATACGCTTTATTTACCGTAGTAATGATATAGTTATACAAATTTTACTTTCTGTCCATCGTAGAACCAAGATCAATTAATAAATCAACCGATGTCAATTCATGCCACATAATTTAAATTTAGTAGCCTACAATCTACTTCTAGAGAAGCACATATGCTTACACTTTTTTATGTTCAATTCCATAAAATTAAATTCAAACCAGGTACTAAATTTGTCTAAGTCATCCTGAAGTATGTGACAGTCCGCAAGGCTAGCATAAGAAGAAAATAATTTCACGTCGTCTGCATGTAATGGGGCAAGTCGTTAATGAATTTTAAAATTAGAATGGGTTCAAGATGGCTACCTTTTAGGACACCAGAGGATATACGAATTGATCTAGAGAGACTTTTCTCAAATAAAACTACTTGTTTCCTTCCAATTATATAAGAAGAAAGCCAGTTTATGATATTAATTTAAATCCAATTATGTTTAACTTGAAAAGTAAGAGTCTGTGATTTACTTTATCAAACGCCTTACTAATACCAGTTGATATAACGCTTCTTTGCTTGCGCCAACAAAAGCATTTATAACTTCAAGAGAAATCTGTAGAATGGCCCTTACGAAATCCGTGTTGGCATGTAAGAAGTATAAGGCCAAATTATGTGAAACAAAATTTGTGACAATCTTTGCAAATAACGTTTTCTATAAATCAGGAAGGAACCAAAATTTCAATGATGAATTAAATAATAACGATAAGGGTAAGACAAGGGATTCAGAGCAATAATATAAGTCTTTTTCGCGTGTGGTTTTCAAGAAGAAATACAACGCATATACTTATAATTTATTATTATAGCCAAGAATTTAGCTTTATTATAAAGATAAGTGTTTGCCATTATGTTTTAAAATTATTTCGGGCTGCGACTGGATCGATTAAACTTCAGCCGAGAGCACCAATTTTTGACCACATTTTGCAGCATTTGGGCAGTAGTCAGCCATAACGCGCCGAATCGTGTCGGGTTTATCTGAGTAGACAAGAGACTTCACATAACCCCACAAATCCCCCAAAATAGTCCTACGGTGTTAAAACGCACAATCTTGAAGGCCACACCATAGGCCCAAGACGCGAGATAGTGCACTCACCAAAAGTGTCCCTTAATAAATTGATTGTTTCGATGGCTGTATTGCATGTTCCACATGAACATCCTCCAATTCAGGGACGAAAAAGTCATTATTCATCTATAGCGGACCCCATTGACTAATATTATGGTCGGCTTTATTTTTGCTTATAGAGCACACCAAACAGTGACTTGTTGAGGATGTAACGGCGTCAACAATGGCTTGTGGATTTTAATTAATCCAAATGCGACAATTTTGGTTATTAACGTACCCATTTAACTAAAAGAAAGCTTGGTCGCCCATTCGCCACGAATTGCAAACGTTTTTCCGGAGTAAATCCATTCATTTGAAATGGCAAACCAAAATAAACATAAATCAAGCGGTCAAAAAGACCAACTACAAAAAAAGTGTGACCAGATTGAAAATCACACGTTCATCATCAGGGGTAATCACTATAACAAAACCGAGAACAAAAAATTACAATAATACCGAAATTTTAACTATCACGAACAACAAAATTTTTAATAATTACATTTAAATAATTTTGAGCTTCTGTCCTGTTGTATTTCTAATATTCAACTAATGTTTGTTTCCATCGGTACTTATTAGCAATATGTCTGTATGGATATGCACATCTATCTGTGTCAGTTTTAAGGTTCATTATTTTATATGTAGGAACTTCGTTGATGTAAAGCATCTCAAAGGTGTATCTTTTCTTATAATTTTTCTCCTGTGCTAAAATTTGTACGTCGTTAAGTTTTAGTTTATGTCCAGTCGTAATCCAGCGGTTCGCAAGGGCAGTTTTTTGTTCTATTGGTCTGTCAGTAGATTTTTGGTCAGATTTGGGAGAAGAAAGTCTTGTCTTTAGTTTTGTCCCAGTAGTGTCCAACATAAGTTGGACTTGTCGTCATCACATTTAATGTTATAAACTAATTTTTTGTTAACTGTCCTAAAATTTCGGGGAGCTAATAAAAATGTTTCTTTATTATAAACGTCCGATTTGTTGAACCTTTCGGAGAAGCCAGGTATGTACGTCATTGCTTTAAAGGTCATTTCAATTTTTTTCCCTAGCTGGTTTGTTACGATTTAAGTCTGTCTAATTAAGTGTTTTATACTTTTAATGGGAAAGTATTTTTCTCTTAATTTGTTCATAATTCGTTCTTCATTGTCAATATGGAAACTTTTATCACTTATGTTAAAAACTCTGTTGATAAAGTTTGTCGCTGTATTAACTTTAATTTGTCGGGCATGTTTGGAGTGAAAGTTTATTAGTCTTCCAGAAGATGTTGGTTTTTAATACGAATCCAATATTAACAAATTGTCGAAATACGGAAGTTTTAGGCAACATTCTTTCTCTATTGTGAATTGTATTTGTCTATTAAATGAATTTAGTATTTGAAGAGTTTTGTCAATTTTACATTTCTTTAAAATCACAAAAAGGTCGTCAACATATTTAGTCATTATTCTGGGCTTTGTAATCATCCTTTCTATAGAAAAGTTTAGTAACTCTTCCATGATAATGATAGGGAATACGGCTACCACGTCAAATGAAAATAAAGTTTCGTCATCGTCAATATGTACTTTATAAATCCTAGATTTGAAGTCCCCTTCATCTTTAACATTATATGGAGAATCCCTTGTTAAATTCTTTAAAATGTTTATAAGATATTTACTTAGACCATACGCCGGTGAGTTTATGGATGTACAAATCGATCGTAGTGGAATAGATTCTGAAAGCTGTTGCTGCACGGTGGGTAATCTCTATTTGTCGTTTTGGGTAACTAAATGCATGCGAAATGACTTGTCCACTAATTCATTGTTTTTTTTGCACAATGGAAGTAGGGTCCTATTTTAAGCATCTGTATGTGCAGATGTCCATTAATATTGATTTCATTTATGTTCGTGGTAATTTTTATTAATTGCAACTGTCTTTCCCCCTTTGTCCGACTTCAGTATTAATATTTCTTTATTTTCCTCTTAAAAAGACCTAGTTTGTCCCATTGTGTCAAGTATAAGTCTGTCTCTTATACTATGTTCTGTCTTTTGTATGTGGTCGTCTATTAGTGACACAATAGTGGGAACCAACGAGAGAAGCCACCGTATATTTGTTGGTTTGTCTTTCTCCGACTTGTTTACAAACCATTCGTCGTTTTGTTTTATATTGAGCTCAATAAAAATTATAAGAAACGCTATAATTAACCCTTCGATTAGTGAGTGGTCTGATGTTCACTGTAGTATGACAAGGTCTGCAGGGACCCATTTTTACTACTATGCTTTTTGTATGAAAAATTTTCATCATAGGAGCAAACGACGGTGCATCGGCCTCTACCGGTCTTGATATGATCTGAAATGAACAAAAAAAACATATACGAGTACATATTCTACTCTTGAATTTGAAAGTGTTCTTTTTTACCCTGACATCAAATGCTTCCATCGCTTTCCGTACCCTTGGATATGCGGTTATACGGCTATTGAGGAACGTTCATCGATTTTTGGTATGGCCAATAGTTCGTTAAAAGTAACATGAATGACTGCCGTCTGTCACTCCTTATCGGCTTCATTTCGTTATAAATTGTAAAAACAGCCATTGCAGCGAAGTCCAACATATTATAGAACATGGCCAGTGGCCAGCGTTTCGTCGATCGCTTGCATCTGTACATGCCAAGCATCTGGTCCATTGTATCAACGACAGATTTGTTGGCGCTGTAGTCCAATATGGCAAACGGTTTCCGCTTCTCACTTTGCTCGTCGACACCGCAAGTGTAGTGCAGTGTAGACTGCTCCTTCCCTGCTGTATTTTTTGGTGCATATAAGCACAGCGCTTCTCCCCTTCATTAAACCCGAACAACGTGCTGTTGATTGGGCGCTTAGGGTTCTTCTGAAATACGCGGACCAAAAGTTTTGTTGCTGCGCACTGTTCCAACATATGCGGTCTTCATCCTCATTAAAATACGCGCCGAATCCAGTGTTGTGAAAAAGTTTTTCGTGTATATTGTGCGGCCTGTATCCAAATATATTCCACAAGTTCAAGTACTACGGTCTGCCCTTGATTCACTTCACGTTTTCCCTTCACCGGATATAGAGACTTCGAGTCGCACAACCACCATACTTTCAGACCATACTTAGCCGGCTTTGACGGAATGTATTTTGTGAAGCTGGTGCGGCCTCTATACGGGAACAACTGCTCATCAACGGTCAGTGCATCATGCGGAGTGTAAGCTTCTGCCAAGTTATACTGCAACGTTTGCCAAATGTCATTGATAGCGGCAGTTTTGCTGTTGATTGCTACTGTCGAGTATTTCCATTGTCGAATCGAATTAACTGTTTTATGCACATGTGACATTGCAGCTTTGTATATAGGACAACGCGCTGAGCACCATAGCTCCGTAGCAGGTTCACCATTCGATTTGGTGAGTCCAGCATACAAAATAATAGCCAAAAAGGCATCAAATTCTTTGACAGTCAATGGTTCCATTCCTTTTTCTTAGTGGGATTTGCCAAATTCCACGCAGCTGTAACTTCCCTGCCTTTACGATTTGTTTCGCGTGTTATGATGTACGCTATGTTCTCGCTGATGATTGAACGAAATATAGTGTAGGGGTCATGTATAGTTCCTGATGGTCCTGGTTTCCTTTTTGTGAAGTAGACCACGTTTTGAACACGAATACGAGAAGTTGGTGGTTGGCGGTTTAGTATGTGCAGTCGTTATCAACATCACCTTCATGACCAACTGCATCATTCATTTAGTCTGCAAATCTATCAACTGCACGCCTTTCATCCGCACTTATTTGCTGGCAACGTGTACTACGACGTTCAACCATTTCAGCAATGTCTAAATTACTTTCATCTGCAATTTTATGTTTTTCTTTTTATTTTATTTGCACAACAATTTCACACACGATATTACTGTTCACTGTCTAAACGTTGTATGATTTGGTTTACGAAACTGAAACCTCTTATATACTCTTTCGTTACCTGTGTTCTAGCTTACCTGTCTGCTTGTACAATGTAAAAATGCGCGCTTGTTATTTAGAGAATGAAGTAAATTCAAAGAACTGCTGCAAGGAAAGACGCGATAAAAAGAAAACAAAAAGTAACGAGAACTCAAAGAACACATTAGTGATGTTGTCAAACAATAAAAAAAGTATAATGATGCCAAAAGAACGTGCATTTATTAGTCATTTTATGAAAATTCAGTACAAGGTCCCTATGGACCTTGCCATACGTCCACGAACTAATTTCATTAAAACCTCAATAAAAACTAAACTATTGGCCGGATTGGTCTTGATTTGATTATTTTATTTTAAACGATTCTTAACAAAATTCTCTTGGAATACAGGGTACCGAAATAGGAGTTATTTCAGTTTAAATATGAAAAAGATTCGCAGGGACCTTCTTACTCATCGAAGGGTTAAACAATTAAGAAATTTGTACTTTGCAAGTACTTTAACTTGTTATGACGACAATGAGTTTAAATAAAACATAATTATAGTTTTTAATGCATTAAAACCTAAGGAAACGTCAATTGAATGATATAACGAGTAAAAATCGGCACACATTCTACGAAATTGATCTGGAATCCAAAAAACTGATAGTATCTAAAAGGTCTAAATGGGACGTAAATGGAGATTTTTGATATCAAATATTCAGATGCCACAACCCCACAGATAATTTTATACGCCATCATCGTATATTTCGCCTACTTTTCAATAAGGGCAAATAAGTAACATTAAACATGCTATTGCAGGAAGAGAATTCATAGTCAGTATTCTACTGATCCATATTCTAAAAATGGCCTGACTAGAGAAATAGTAAGCTGTTTTGTAGTATATGGATCAGTAAACTCTTTTGCTCAGTGTTTCTTAAAATAAAAGATACCAAACGCTTTATTTACCATAGTAATGATATGGTTATTAAAATTTAACTTTCTATCCATCATTAAACTAAAATCAATAAATGAATCAACCGATATCACTTTAGAGCCGCAAAATTTAATTTAAGTAGCCAACAATCTACTTCTAGAGAAGCACATATGCTTACACTTTTTTACTTTCAACTCCATAAAATTAAATTCAAACCAGGTACTAAATCTGTCCAAGTCATCCTGCAGTATGTGACAGTCTGCAAGGCTAGCATAAGAAGAAAATAATTTCACATCGTCTACATACATTAGTAAATTTGAGTTAAAAATAGAATGGGGGAAGTCGATAATGAATAGTATAAATAGAATGGGGGAAAGGTGGCTACACTGTAGGACACCAGAGGATATACGAATTGATACTTTTCTCAAATAAAACTAATTGTTTCCTCCGAATTAAATAAGAGGAAAGTTAGTTTATGAAATTAAGTATTATTTAATCCAATTATGTTTAATTTGAATAGTAAGAATATGTGACTTAATTTAGAATGACCCTTACGTAATCCGTAAGGATCCTCTTGAATGCATACTCAGTTTATTCCTCAGCTCGTACAAAACACTTATCGCAGGTGCTATTTTCCTCTTCAAGTCCTCCACATGCAAAATCCAATTTAAATTACTCTAAAGCATCAATCCAAGGTATTTTACTGAATGCGTCTCGGTAACACATTTCCCCTTAACATATACACTGAAGTCATAACGATTTACACCTTGCCGTCTAAACCGTATAAGTCAGAAATAATTAGTGAACGATTCAAATGTGCAAATTCTATTATTAGTGCGGCATCTTTCTCAATATGTGTCTTAAGTACCAAATCGTACTTATAAGGGTAATGTAAGCAAACATCATCTGCAAACATAAAAAGTTGGCCACTGAGATCAAGATTCTTTAAGTCATTTAACTAAAGTGAGAATAACAATGGTCCTAACCCGCTTCTCTGCGGACCTCCTTAATAAAATTATAAGAAACGCTATAATTAACCCTTCGATTAGTGAGTGGTCTGATGTTCACTGTAGTATGACAAGGTCTGCAGGGACCCATTTTTACTACTATGCTTTTTGTATGAAAAATTTTCATCATAGGAGCAAACGACGGTGCATCGGCCTCTACCGGATATGATCTGAAATGAACAAAAAAAACATATACGAGTACATATTCTACTCTTGAATTTGAAAGTGTTCTTTTTTACCCTGACATCAAATGCTTCCATCGCTTTCCGTACCCTTGGATATGCGGTTATACGGCTATTGAGGAACGTTCATCGATTTTTGGTATGGCCAATAGTTCGTTAAAAGTAACATGAATGACTGCCGTCTGTCACTCCTTATCGGCTTCATTTCGTTATAAATTGTAAAAACAGCCATTGCAGCGAAGTCCACCATATTATAGAACATGGCCAGTGGCCAGCGTTTCGTCGATCGCTTGCATCTGTACATGCCAAGCATCTGGTCCATTGTATCAACGACAGATTTGTTGGCGCTGTAGTCCAATATGGCAAACGGTTTCCGCTTCTCACTTTGCTCGTCGACACCGCAAGTGTAGTGCAGTGTAGACTGCTCCTTCCCTGCTGTATTTTTTGGTGCATATAAGCACAGCGCTTCTCCCCTTCATTAAACCCGAACAACGTGCTGTTGATTGGGCGCTTAGGGTTCTTCTGAAATACGCGGACCAAAAGTTTTGTTGCTGCGCACTGTTCCAACATATGCGGTCTTCATCCTCATTAAAATACGCGCCGAATCCAGTGTTGTGAAAAAGTTTTTCGTGTATATTGTGCGGCCTGTATCCAAATATATTCCACAAGTTCAAGTACTACGGTCTGCCCTTGATTCACTTCACGTTTTCCCTTCACCGGATATAGAGACTTCGAGTCGCACAACCACCATACTTTCAGACCATACTTAGCCGGCTTTGACGGAATGTATTTTGTGAAGCTGGTGCGGCCTCTATACGGGAACAACTGCTCATCAACGGTCAGTGCATCATGCGGAGTGTAAGCTTCTGCCAAGTTATACTGCAACATTTGCCAAATGTCATTGATAGCGGCAGTTTTGCTGTTGATAACTTGCTACTGTCGAGTATTTCCATTGTCGAATCGAATTAACTGTTTTATGCACATGTGACATTGCAGCTTTGTATATAGGACAACGCGCTGAGCACCATAGCTCCGTAGCAGGTTCACCATTCGATTTGGTGAGTCCAGCATACAAAATAATAGCCAAAAAGGCATCAAATTCTTTGACAGTCAATGGTTCCATTCCTTTTTCTTAGTGGGATTTGCCAAATTCCACGCAGCTGTAACTTCCCTGCCTTTACGATTTGTTTCGCGTGTTATGATGTACGCTATGTTCTCGCTGATGATTGAACGAAATATAGTGTAGGGGTCATGTATAGTTCCTGATGGTCCTGGTTTCCTTTTTGTGAAGTAGACCACGTTTTGAACACGAATACGAGAAGTTGGTGGTTGGCGGTTTAGTATGTGCAGTCGTTATCAACATCACCTTCATGACCAACTGCATCATTCATTTAGTCTGCAAATCTATCAACTGCACGCCTTTCATCCGCACTTATTTGCTGGCAACGTGTACTACGACGTTCAACCATTTCAGCAATGTCTAAATTACTTTCATCTGCAATTTTATGTTTTTCTTTTTATTTTATTTGCACAACAATTTCACACACGATATTACTGTTCACTGTCTAAACGTTGTATGATTTGGTTTACGAAACTGAAACCTCTTATATACTCTTTCGTATGGTTACCTGTGTTCTAGCTTACCTGTCTGCTTGTACAATGTAAAAATGCGCGCTTGTTATTTAGAGAATGAAGTAAATTCAAAGAACTGCTGCAAGGAAAGAAGCGATAAAAAGAAAACAAAAAGTAACGAGAACTCAAAGAACACATTAGTGATGTTGTCAAACAATAAAAAAAGTATAATGATGCCAAAAGAACGTGCATTTATTAGTCATTTTATGAAAATTCAGTACAAGGTCCCTATGGACCTTGCCATACGTCCACGAACTAATTTCATTAAAACCTCAATAAAAACTAAACTATTGGCCGGATTGGTCTTGATTTGATTATTTTATTTTAAACGATTCTTAACAAAATTCTCTTGGAATACAGGGTACCGAAATAGGAGTAATTTCAGTTTAAATATGAAAAAGATTCGCAGGGACCTTCTTACTCATCGAAGGGTTAAACAATTAAGAAATTTGTACTTTGCAAGTACTTTAACTTGTTATGACGACAATGAGTTTAAATAAAACATAATTATAGTTTTTAATGCATTAAAACCTAAGGAAACGTCAATTGAATGATATAACGAGTAAAAATCGGCACACATTCTACGAAATTGATCTGGAATCCCAAAAACTGATAGTATCTAAAAGGTCTAAATGGGACGTAAATGGAGATTTTTGATATCAAATATTCAGATGCCACAACCCCACAGATAATTTTATACGCCATCATCGTATATTTCGCCTACTTTTCAATAAGGGCAAATAAGTAACATTAAACCTGCTATTGCAGGAAGAGAATTCATAGTCAGTATTCTACTGATCCATATTCTAAAAATGGCCTGACTAGAGAAATAGTAAGCTGTTTTGTAGTATATGGATCAGTAAACTCTTTTGCTCAGTGTTTCTTAAAATAAAAGATACCAAACGCTTTATTTACCATAGTAATGATATGGTTATTAAAATTTAACTTTCTATCCATCATTAAACTAAAATCAATAAATGAATCAACCGATATCACTTTAGAGCCGCAAAATTTAATTTAAGTAGCCAACAATCTACTTCTAGAGAAGCACATATGCTTACACTTTTTTACTTTCAACTCCATAAAATTAAATTCAAACCAGGTACTAAATCTGTCCAAGTCATCCTGCAGTATGTGACAGTCTGCAAGGCTAGCATAAGAAGAAAATAATTTCACATCGTCTACATACATTAGTAAATTAGAGTTAAAAATAGAATGGGGGAAGTCGATAATGAATAGTATAAATAGAATGGGGGAAAGGTGGCTACACTGTAGGACACCAGAGGATATACGAATTGATACTTTTCTCAAATAAAACTAATTGTTTCCTCCGAATTAAATAAGCGGAAAGTTAGTTTATGAAATTAAGTATTATTTAATCCAATTATGTTTAATTTGAATAGTAAGAATATGTGACTTAATTTAGAATGACCCTTACGTAATCCGTAAGGATCCTCTTGAATGCATACTCAGTTTATTCCTCAGCTCGTACAAAACACTTATCGCAGGTGCTATTTTCCTCTTCAAGTCCTCCACATGCAAAATCCAATTTAAATTACTCTAAAGCATCAATCCAAGGTATTTTACTGAATGCGTCTCGGTAACACATTTCCCCTTAACATATACACTGAAGTCATAACGATTTACACCTTGCCGTCTAAACCGTATAAGTCAGAAATAATTAGTGAACGATTCAAATGTGCAAATTCTATTATTAGTGCGGCATCTTTCTCAATATGTGTCTTAAGTACCAAATCGTACTTATAAGGGTAATGTAAGCAAACATCATCTGCAAACATAAAAAGTTGGCCACTGAGTTTAAGTCATTTAACTAAAGTGAGAATAACAATGGTCCTAACCCGCTTCTCTGCGGACCTCCTTAATAAAATTATAAGAAACGCTATAATTAACCCTTCGATTAGTGAGTGGTCTGATGTTCACTGTAGTATGACAAGGTCTGCAGGGACCCATTTTTACTACTATGCTTTTTGTATGAAAAATTTTCATCATAGGAGCAAACGACGGTGCATCGGCCTCTACCGGATATGATCTGAAATGAACAAAAAAAACATATACGAGTACATATTCTACTCTTGAATTTGAAAGTGTTCTTTTTTACCCTGACATCAAATGCTTCCATCGCTTTCCGTACCCTTGGATATGCGGTTATACGGCTATTGAGGAACGTTCATCGATTTTTGGTATGGCCAATAGTTCGTTAAAAGTAACATGAATGACTGCCGTCTGTCACTCCTTATCGGCTTCATTTCGTTATAAATTGTAAAAACAGCCATTGCAGCGAAGTCCACCATATTATAGAACATGGCCAGTGGCCAGCGTTTCGTCGATCGCTTGCATCTGTACATGCCAAGCATCTGGTCCATTGTATCAACGACAGATTTGTTGGCGCTGTAGTCCAATATGGCAAACGGTTTCCGCTTCTCACTTTGCTCGTCGACACCGCAAGTGTAGTGCAGTGTAGACTGCTCCTTCCCTGCTGTATTTTTTGGTGCATATAAGCACAGCGCTTCTCCCCTTCATTAAACCCGAACAACGTGCTGTTGATTGGGCGCTTAGGGTTCTTCTGAAATACGCGGACCAAAAGTTTTGTTGCTGCGCACTGTTCCAACATATGCGGTCTTCATCCTCATTAAAATACGCGCCGAATCCAGTGTTGTGAAAAAGTTTTTCGTGTATATTGTGCGGCCTGTATCCAAATATATTCCACAAGTTCAAGTACTACGGTCTGCCCTTGATTCACTTCACGTTTTCCCTTCACCGGATATAGAGACTTCGAGTCGCACAACCACCATACTTTCAGACCATACTTAGCCGGCTTTGACGGAATGTATTTTGTGAAGCTGGTGCGGCCTCTATACGGGAACAACTGCTCATCAACGGTCAGTGCATCATGCGGAGTGTAAGCTTCTGCCAAGTTATACTGCAACATTTGCCAAATGTCATTGATAGCGGCAGTTTTGCTGTTGATAACTTGCTACTGTCGAGTATTTCCATTGTCGAATCGAATTAACTGTTTTATGCACATGTGACATTGCAGCTTTGTATATAGGACAACGCGCTGAGCACCATAGCTCCGTAGCAGGTTCACCATTCGATTTGGTGAGTCCAGCATACAAAATAATAGCCAAAAAGGCATCAAATTCTTTGACAGTCAATGGTTCCATTCCTTTTTCTTAGTGGGATTTGCCAAATTCCACGCAGCTGTAACTTCCCTGCCTTTACGATTTGTTTCGCGTGTTATGATGTACGCTATGTTCTCGCTGATGATTGAACGAAATATAGTGTAGGGGTCATGTATAGTTCCTGATGGTCCTGGTTTCCTTTTTGTGAAGTAGACCACGTTTTGAACACGAATACGAGAAGTTGGTGGTTGGCGGTTTAGTATGTGCAGTCGTTATCAACATCACCTTCATGACCAACTGCATCATTCATTTAGTCTGCAAATCTATCAACTGCACGCCTTTCATCCGCACTTATTTGCTGGCAACGTGTACTACGACGTTCAACCATTTCAGCAATGTCTAAATTACTTTCATCTGCAATTTTATGTTTTTCTTTTTATTTTATTTGCACAACAATTTCACACACGATATTACTGTTCACTGTCTAAACGTTGTATGATTTGGTTTACGAAACTGAAACCTCTTATATACTCTTTCGTTACCTGTGTTCTAGCTTACCTGTCTGCTTGTACAATGTAAAAATGCGCGCTTGTTATTTAGAGAATGAAGTAAATTCAAAGAACTGCTGCAAGGAAAGACGCGATAAAAAGAAAACAAAAAGTAACGAGAACTCAAAGAACACATTAGTGATGTTGTCAAACAATAAAAAAAGTATAATGATGCCAAAAGAACGTGCATTTATTAGTCATTTTATGAAAATTCAGTACAAGGTCCCTATGGACCTTGCCATACGTCCACGAACTAATTTCATTAAAACCTCAATAAAAACTAAACTATTGGCCGGATTGGTCTTGATTTGATTATTTTATTTTAAACGATTCTTAACAAAATTCTCTTGGAATACAGGGTACCGAAATAGGAGTAATTTCAGTTTAAATATGAAAAAGATTCGCAGGGACCTTCTTACTCATCGAAGGGTTAAACAATTAAGAAATTTGTACTTTGCAAGTACTTTAACTTGTTATGACGACAATGAGTTTAAATAAAACATAATTATAGTTTTTAATGCATTAAAACCTAAGGAAACGTCAATTGAATGATATAACGAGTAAAAATCGGCACACATTCTACGAAATTGATCTGGAATCCAAAAAACTGATAGTATCTAAAAGGTCTAAATGGGACGTAAATGGAGATTTTTGATATCAAATATTCAGATGCCACAACCCCACAGATAATTTTATACGCCATCATCGTATATTTCGCCTACTTTTCAATAAGGGCAAATAAGTAACATTAAACCTGCTATTGCAGGAAGAGAATTCATAGTCAGTATTCTACTGATCCATATTCTAAAAATGGCCTGACTAGAGAAATAGTAAGCTGTTTTGTAGTATATGGATCAGTAAACTCTTTTGCTCAGTGTTTCTTAAAATAAAAGATACCAAACGCTTTATTTACCATAGTAATGATATGGTTATTAAAATTTAACTTTCTATCCATCATTAAACTAAAATCAATAAATGAATCAACCGATATCACTTTAGAGCCGCAAAATTTAATTTAAGTAGCCAACAATCTACTTCTAGAGAAGCACATATGCTTACACTTTTTTACTTTCAACTCCATAAAATTAAATTCAAACCAGGTACTAAATCTGTCCAAGTCATCCTGCAGTATGTGACAGTCTGCAAGGCTAGCATAAGAAGAAAATAATTTCACATCGTCTACATACATTAGTAAATTAGAGTTAAAAATAGAATGGGGGAAGTCGATAATGAATAGTATAAATAGAATGGGGGAAAGGTGGCTACACTGTAGGACACCAGAGGATATACGAATTGATACTTTTCTCAAATAAAACTAATTGTTTCCTCCGAATTAAATAAGAGGAAAGTTAGTTTATGAAATTAAGTATTATTTAATCCAATTATGTTTAATTTGAATAGTAAGAATATGTGACTTAATTTAGAATGACCCTTACGTAATCCGTAAGGATCCTCTTGAATGCATACTCAGTTTATTCCTCAGCTCGTACAAAACACTTATCGCAGGTGCTATTTTCCTCTTCAAGTCCTCCACATGCAAAATCCAATTTAAATTACTCTAAAGCATCAATCCAAGGTATTTTACTGAATGCGTCTCGGTAACACATTTCCCCTTAACATATACACTGAAGTCATAACGATTTACACCTTGCCGTCTAAACCGTATAAGTCAGAAATAATTAGTGAACGATTCAAATGTGCAAATTCTATTATTAGTGCGGCATCTTTCTCAATATGTGTCTTAAGTACCAAGTCGTACTTATAAGGGTAATGTAAGCAAACATCATCTGCAAACATAAAAAGTTGGCCACTGAGATCAAGATTCTTTAAGTCATTTAACTAAAGTGAGAATAACAATGGTCCTAACCCGCTTCTCTGCGGACCTCCTTAATCGACAGATCCCATAAAACTTGACGAATTATTAACCTAAAAGTACTGCTTTCTATTGTAAAAGTAGTTTCTAAATAAGAAAAGTTCAGAACCTTGGATTCCATAAAAATTTAGTTTCTGCATAAGTATTTTGTGGTCAACTAGGTCAAAAGCTTTAGTAAAATAAAAAAAACCGCAAACTACACTAGACCCATCGTCTAGACTCTTACATATATATCTCACAACATTGGTGACTGCATCCAGGGTATCACAGCCTCTTCTAAATCCATATTGAAGATTATGCAGAAGTCTATTGTAAAAGTCTATCATACAGAATTTTCTCAAATATTTTATCTTTATCTTTACAGCCGCCAATGCATTACTTTTCTTTGGTATCGGAATAATAACCTAAATTCCCCGCTTAAATTCAGCAACTGCTATAATAAAGTGGCTAACAAAATAATCAACTTTAGCCTGTTCGTCTGATATTCCCTTCCATTAAAATCATTCAAGTCGAAAATTCTATCTTTCGATCTACCAAGAGTCTCACTAATAATTTTCCAACATTTCTTTGGATCATTTCCTAAATTCGTAACTTAATAATTCTCCCAACTTTTACTTACCCAAATGTCCTGTTTGCCCTTAAACCGTTGTCTTAATTTCTACTTGTAAGCAATAAATTCCTGCAATCTCCTACTTATCCATGGAGTTAAATCGAATCTTAAGTCCTTTTTAAATTCGCTAACCATAGGGGAACGACAAACTACTGATTCAATCGAATGTATCAATCGGCCAGTTAAATGCACTAAATATATCATAGTTATTGGTAAACTACTTTCCAACAGTTCCTTCGCCTGTCCATAATCACAAAAAGTCTTAGAAATCGAAATGCAATCTGAATCCACATTCCTACTAACCCTATACTTACAAGAGAGCAAGTTGTGATCTGAGAGATCGCACTCAACTGAATCAACATTAATCCTGTCTGAAAAATTACTAAATATATGATCGATGCAAGTCGTACATCTAGGTCTTGTTATTAGACCATGTGCACTATCGCAATCATAACTTTGAAACTTAGTCAACGATTCACTGTAATGTAAGTATTGAAACAAATCGATTTTAGAGACTCCAAGAATAACTATTGGGCTTTGCGCATGAATGTTTAAAATGCCATCAAAAATATTAATAAAATTGGACACTGGGCATTTCTGGAACCGTTAAAAAGAAGTGATCTTCAATTGTTTGAAATCTACCCTAAAATTTAACAAAGTAACTGCTACTCGTATAAGTTCCACAAAGTTCTCTCATGCAAATTTCAACCGAGTGCTGTAATCCTCATCTTATTTACAGCGTACCACCATATCCGTCATATCTAAAACAATGAATTCTACTATAACCAGGAAGATTATAAATATTTACAAGATCATTTCGAAACAATGTCTCTTGAATAGCAAAAACATCTGGCAGTTTTGGAATACTAGCAACCAACGTTTTAAATTTGTTAAACTTTTCGAAAGGTAAAACGCTTCTTATATTTATTATTACAATTGAGGAGCAATATCACTCTTTTTGCAAAAAACTTTTCCATTACTAGCAACCACATATTGAAACACAATTGCTTTTGATGATTTTATAATTCAAAAGGTGCAATGTTTCCTTACTTAAAATAAAATAATGTGCACTTTTTCATTGTCCTTTTATTTTGTGATTTCAAGCCTTCAGTTTTTCTTTATTTGTTTTTGATGAAAATTTCAAAACTGTTTTTTTTTTATTTTTATGTTGTTTGCTATTTCCCCAAAAATTATGCATCATATACACACTTCACTGGGACCGATTTAAACACCAACGTTTTGGACAAATTAACTACGGCATCAAAAGCATTTACTCCGTCTTTTACTTTTAATCCATTGATGTTACAGTCATTTTTAACTCGTATTTCGATTAGACTTTTACTGAGGATTTAAGGGACTGTATTTCTGTTTTTTGTTCTCTTTTTAATTTCTGTTTATTGTTTCTGTCAGCTGATCGAGTTTTTCTGATTTCTCCAATTTCATTGGTTCAGTTATTATACTTATAGTTGTTATAACTTTTTTCATTTCTCTACCTTCTTCTGTACAATAATGACAGTAAAATAGTTCTCTCTCACTTTTCAACAGTCTCTCAAACTCTCTCCTGCTTGAATGAGAGCACTTTTTTCCCGCACTTATAGCTTTCTTTCTTTCTCCTTTGATCTCTTTCTTACATTCATCACATAAGGTTTTTTTTATTTATATACTGCGACGATCTGTTGAATTGTGCATGTTGTTGTTAGATATTTAAACAACATTTTTCTTCACCCTTAATGAATTTGTAAAACTGAATAACAATTTTCTACACCATCTGATGCCATTATTCTGGCCTAAGGCATCAGCGACACCATACCACAAACCACAACCAATCATTCTCGTTTGTTGTTAAATTACAACCGATGAGAGAGCAACTTATTATGAAAAAGTTTTATTTATAAGGACATTATTAATAACACTACTCAACAAAATGAAAAAAATTTCATGTACTCCGGATGCGATAATTTTTTCTGTGTAGATAACCTTGACATGAGCTCGAAAAACGCAATAAAATTTTTTTTTTTCGTTTGGTTTTTGTTTTATTTTTTTTTTTAAATTTTAAAATTTCTTTTTGGTTAATCAGGAACCACTAGCCCGATTTAATTGAATTAAATTTTAAAAAACTTAAAATTACAATTCCCTTAATCTGTTCATATATTGTTTTCCTATACAAGCAACAGTTTCCAAGTTAAAAATGAATATATAAAGGAAAAAACTTATTTTTTGCCTAAAGATTTAAAATTTTTTTTTTAAAAAATCCATAAAAAATCCAAAATGAAAAAAATGTCAAATCTTATTACTTTTACGTAAAGTCACATAACCTATGAGCAAAATGAGACAAAGATCATGAAAATCGATGCACGCGTTTCGCTTTTATTCGCAATTGAGTAAAGGTATGAATTTCAAAAATTTGCTCGACATATGCACAACTTTGTCTATGGTGAGGTTTTTTCTTTTTTATTACAAAAAAAATTAAAATTTGTTGGGTGACAAAAATAGACACAGCACAAGTTTAACAATAAAAAGCACAAATAATATGATATTTATTAGGTCACTTGATAGCACTATATCAATAAACAATGTAACATAGAAGTGTTTGTTATTATCAAATTATTATCAAAATTTTAACACGGCTACAATATTGTAGGACTTTTAAAATTAATAACATTTTCTCAATGTCGAGTGGCCGCATTCGTTCGCCTCGTACAGAAAAGAAGTATGATTTAGGTTTCTCTCATCATATTCTACGCGAACGATGACTCGAACGGCAAGTCGAAAGAACGCGTAACCGTTTTCTTATAAAAAGCTGTTTCTCAAGCACAAACGAGTTGTCAACTCTGCGAAGCAAATGTCAAAATCGGTCACTTGCTATTTAGATTTTGTCTGACAAAATATATAGTTAAATGAGCGAGAAAGCAAAACACCAAAAAATTGGATATAAAAAATTTAACCTCTGCTTAAAGGTGCATACCTCCCTTAAGTACACTCTCGGAATGCACAGTATGTTTTTTGTTTGTTTTGTTTGGAATAATTTGTTTTTCTGTGTTCGTTGGCATAGTTGTATTTACGCCTATACAACTTAGTAGGATTTTTTAGAAAAAAATTAATAAACTTGAAAAATATGGATATGGCAACTCAAATACGTAACATTCACTAATTACGCACGGTAGAGCAGTCGAACAAAAGATTTCGTTGTTGAGAAACGCAAATTGAGATGAATTCGAATGACCGACTTTCGTTCGCTCATGTTTTCGTTCGACGTAGAGAAACAGGGTAAAATGTTAAATATTTAATAGCGCGAAGCACTGAAATTATACAAGAATCACGACAGGGTTGCCAACACAGAACTACTGATTTTCAAACTTGTCACTAACTTATAGACATTTTATTTTTTTCCTTTTTTATTTAACGATCTACGTTTAGCTCCGTGCCATTAAGTTGTAAAATCAATACTGGTATCTTCTTTTGACGCTCCATCAAGGCATGGGTAAAATTCCTCTAAAACAACCATTTTTGCATAAATTGCTCACACCTAAATCTAACAATAGTGGTCTTCTTCGGAACACTAGCTAATCCGCCGCATGCATTATTGTCCCTATCTCGTGTATTATCCCCAAGGACAGCATTATAATTTTCATAATAGGCACTCTGGGCCTGAACCAAAATATCACCTTAATCCTCACATCAAAATAAAATTACAATTATAGTTACAACTATTTCGTTCATAATCACAATACTTAAAATACGTACCGGTATGCCAACAAAAACGTATACGTTTATCGGTTTACAGTCTGGCAACACCCGGAAAGGACAACATTAAACACACCCATTTCAATAGTAGAACTGAACATACCCCCTTAATGTCATTTGGGTTTTGAAAGCTAACTTCAATCGCGTTAGTCTGTAACGGAATTTTAAAATTGTTTCAAGTTTTATCATGGAGTGGTCAAATAATGAAAACCGTATCGCTGTAATAGCGCTTTTCAAGTGTGAAATGAAAAAAGCGATATTTTAAAAACGTCCGGTCACTAGGGATTAGACACATGTTCGTCTACCGATGCATAAAACTGTTTGAGAAGACTGGAGATGTAAAAGACCGCCACAGGTCGGGCCGCCCACGCTCTGTTCGAACACCGCATGTCATCAGAGCCGTTAAATCAAGAATTCAGAGAAATCCGCTCCAAAAACAGAAAATCATGGCGTGTGAGATGAATATCACGCAAAAGTCCATGAGTCGAATCATTTAAAAGGACTTGGGACTTGGGGCTTACAAACGACGTACCGAACATTTATTGACTGCAGCTTAAAAAAAAACGATTGAAAAATGCAAACGTCTTTTGGTGAAGCACGCTGATAACTTGCACAGAAAAATTTTGTTCACCGATAATCAAATTTTTATCGTTCAGGAAATATTTAACAAGCAAAATGATAGGGTGTATGCGCATTCATATTGGGAAGCATCTGAACTGATCCCAAGAGTGGAAAAGGGTCAACACCCAGCTTCAGTCAAGGTTTGGTGGGGTGTCACTGACCTGCATTTCTGCGAACAAGGAGTCAAAACATCGGCCAAAGTTTACCAAGAAACCGTTTTTGGAAGCTGTTGTGAAGCCTCTTAACAATTCCCTATTCCAAAACCAGCCATGGACTTTCCAGCAGGATTCTGCGATGGCCCATAAGGCTAAAACGTCACAGGCCTGGTTTCGACACAGTCCAGATTAGAACCCATTGGATTACAAAATGAGGACATTTCGAATAAGTAGATTCTTTTTGGATACAATAGACATCAACAAATATATTAAAATATATTTGGTCCAAAAACATTCAGTACTTTTTATTTTTCAGCATAAAACGTGCGTAACAGTATTTATGTCCCTACTAAGTATACTAGTGTTCGGCTCTAATTTTCATTCTTATGTAAATAAACAAAGGGTTTGTTCGGTTAAGTTCTGTATCGCGTTCCCAAATTTTTTTATTTATTGGTATAGCTTTTCATTACATATTAAATTTTTAGTCGAGAGTATCTGCGATTTGGCTCGACCGAGAAGAAATGACATCTTCTTTTGCCGCCAGCGATGTTCCACATAGGAATTGAAACGGCATCACATCGCGAAAGATATGGGATTTCGGAAATTTTATGCTGTTAGGGACGGTGTTCGTGTACTCGGTCTATAGATAAGAAGGAATTTGGTAGGCAAATACGGACAGATGGATTTGACTGTAAGTTCGCAACGCATTTTTTTTTGCTTCATTCCAATAAACGCTGCTCTCTTTAAATTAGTAAAACAAGATTGTTAAACGGGACTTCACGAACATGTATGTGTGAAATTACGTGAAAAGAGTGTATAATTTGAGACGACACTGTTATTTACAAAAATCCGACAGTAACACATATGATGGGAATGTACTGCCAACTATTCACGCGATGACAGCTTTTGCCAGTTGTGGGGAAAGTTATTGACTTGGTAGTCTTTGGATAAGGCAGTTTCAGATTGTTCATATAAAAAATAAGTGGTTACGACACCAAATATGAGTTTGTAGTTGAGAATATGAAAAGAATGGAGAAGGCATTTAAGAGAAACATGTCAAATTAAAACAAAGACAGAAATAAATATGTCGTCCATATGAATATCAGGCGGGATAAATCGTGTAAAACTGGTTTCTGTTAAAAAAATACTAAAATAATCTGATATGTTTTCTTAATCTGCACTGCGAAACAAAGTTTTTACCCTTTCCATTCCCCTTACCTCTCTCTCCTACAAACTGACAGTTGCGGCAAGTAAAATTGCCTCGTGTAAATGGGGACAACTGTCAAAATTTGATCACATTACTTTGGATAGCAAAAGGCAAACTTCAAATTATTTTTGTTACGTGCCGCAAAGGCACTAGGAGGAGCATCAACAAGACAACCGACAGCCAACATCAACAAGACACCCGACACTCGATGACCCCAAAAACCCGCCCACAAATTACACTTACCATTTTTTCAGTCAATCCTTATTTCTTTTCAGCTTAACATTGTAATTAGTTAGACTTTTATTACAAAAAGTTTTCTATTCCTAAACCAATTATCTTTATAATTTTTTTAATGTGCGAACTTAAAGAGATCCCTATTGGGTAAAACTACCTTAGTTTTGGGCTGTATTAGATTCGTTGAATATAATTTACGATCGTACACAGATACAATAAAAAACAGCATCTTAATTAACATCCTTTCTTTTAACTTTACTACTAAAACAAATAAATATAAAAAAAAAATCTTAAATAAAAGTTGCTGTCTTTTATGCAGACTTTTCCAACAGTCGGTTATATGTTTTCTTTCTTTTGGGTTTTTGCCCTTTTATCCTCTTGGGCTTCTGGTCAGGACTTGGATAGTTTTTTTTGTCCTTACTTCGATATAGGTTTGAGGCGTTCTTACTATTATTCTTTTCTTTCCTCTAGGTTGACTACTTCTTCAATATTAGGCTTCGAAAAAATACAAAAAAAGTGGAAGGTTATCTAGGTATCCAGTCATTAACATCAATTGGTGTTGATCTTTGCCCGTAGGATTTCATTCGTTGTTAATATGTATTTTTCCAGAGTACTTTAACGCTTGCTTTTAAATCTTCATTCTAACTAATTCATTCCTAAAATGAATTAGTTTCTATTTTTTTTACGAAAGTTCCCAACACCTCTCACAGCCGCCCCTTCCGATTGAGGGGGACAAGTCCTTAAGATGTAGGGACAACGTACACATTATGGAGCGATATATAATGGAGAGTTGACATAAAACGTCATATGTATATGTAAATTAGCTAGATATTTTTCAACAGCCAATCGGTACACAAAATTATAATAATCAGTAGAAAACATACACAAACTTAAATATCACCGCCACATTTACTTAGTTAAATATTAGAAACCAAAACCAATTAAAAAAATGAGAAAAACTATAAGTATACAATAGAAGCTAAAAGTATAGCCACCACCTTCGCGTTTTACAATATTAGTGGCCAATAAAAATTATAAGAAACACTATAAGTGAATAATAAGGAAATTTTGCTATGAAGGCATTGAGTTAATAAAAAAAAATTATAGTTTTTAATGCATTAAAACCTAAGGAAGAGTCAATTGAATGATATAACGAGTTTAAATCGGCACACATTATACGAAATTGGTCTGGAAATCCAAGAGTAAAAACTGATGGTATCTAAAAGGTCTAAATGGGACGTTAACGGAGATTTTTGATATCAAATATTCAGATGCCAAACCCCAGAGATAATTTAAACACCATCATCGTATTCATCATAGTTCGCCTACTTTTCAATGAGGGCAAATTAGTAATATTAAACCTGTTGTTGCAAGAAGGGAGTTCATAGCCAGTATTCACTGATCCATATTCTAAAAATGGCCTGACTAGAGAAATAGTAAGCTGTTTCGTAGTATATGGATCAGTTAACTCCTTTGCCCAGCGTTTCATAAAATAAAATACACCATACGCTTTATTTACCGTAGTAATGATATAGTTATACAAATTTTACTTTCTGTCCATCGTAGAACCAAGATCAATTAATAAATCAACCGATGTCAATTCATGCCACATAATTTAAATTTAGTAGCCTACAATCTACTTCTAGAGAAGCACATATGCTTACACTTTTTTATGTTCAATTCCATAAAATTAAATTCAAACCAGGTACTAAATTTGTCTAAGTCATCCTGAAGTATGTGACAGTCCGCAAGGCTAGCATAAGAAGAAAATAATTTCACGTCGTCTGCATGTAATGGGGCAAGTCGTTAATGAATTTTAAAATTAGAATGGGTTCAAGATGGCTACCTTTTAGGACACCAGAGGATATACGAATTGATCTAGAGAGACTTTTCTCAAATAAAACTACTTGTTTCCTTCCAATTATATAAGAAGAAAGCCAGTTTATGATATTAATTTAAATCCAATTATGTTTAACTTGAAAAGTAAGAGTCTGTGATTTACTTTATCAAACGCCTTACTAATACCAGTTGATATAACGCTTCTTTGCTTGCGCCAACATAAGCATTTATAACTTCAAGAGAAATCTGTAGAATGGCCCTTACGAAATCCGTGTTGGCATGTAAGAAGTATAAGGCCAAATTATGTGAAACAAAATTTGTGACAATCTTTGCAAATAACGTTTTCTATAAATCAGGAAGGAACCAAAATTTCAATGATGAATTAAATAATAACGATAAGGGTAAGACAAGGGATTCAGAGCAATAATATAAGTCTTTTTCGCGTGTGGTTTTCAAGAAGAAATACAACGCATATACTTATAATTTATTATTATAGCCAAGAATTTAGCTTTATTATAAAGATAAGTGTTTGCCATTATGTTTTAAAATTATTTCGGGCTGCGACTGGATCGATTAAACTTCAGCCGAGAGCACCAATTTTTGACCACATTTTGCAGCATTTGGGCAGTAGTCAGCCATAACGCGCCGAATCGTGTCGGGTTTATCTGAGTAGACAAGAGACTTCACATAACCCCACAAATCCCCCAAAATAGTCCTACGGTGTTAAAACGCACAATCTTGAAGGCCAAACCATAGGCCCAAGACGCGAGATAGTGCACTCACCAAAAGTGTCCCTTAATAAATTGATTGTTTCGATGGCTGTATTGCATGTTCCACATGAACATCCTCCAATTCAGGGACGAAAAAGTCATTATTCATCTATAGCGGACCCCATTGACTAATATTATGGTCGGCTTTATTTTTGCTTATAGAGCACACCAAACAGTGACTTGTTGAGGATGTAACGGCGTCAACAATGGCTTGTGGATTTTAATTAATCCAAATGCGACAATTTTGGTTATTAACGTACCCATTTAACTAAAAGAAAGCTTGGTCGCCCATTCACCACGAATTGCAAACGTTTTTCCGGAGTAAATCCATTCATTTGAAATGGCAAACCAAAATGAACATAAATCAAGCGGTCAAAAAGACCAACTACAAAAAAAGTGTGACCAGATTGAAAATCACACGTTCATCATCAGGGGTAATCACTATAACAAAACCGAGAACAAAAAATTACAATAATACCGAAATTTTAACTATCACGAACAACAAAATTTTTAATAATTACATTTAAATAATTTTGAGTTTCTGTCCTGTTGTATTTCTAATATTCAACTAATGTTTGTTTCCATCGGTACTTATTAGCAATATGTCTGTATGGATATGCACATCTATCTGTGTCAGTTTTAAGGTTCATTATTTTATATGTAGGAACTTCGTTGATGTAAAGCATCTCAAAGGTGTATCTTTTCTTATAATTTCTCTCCTGTGCTAAAATTTGTACGTCGTTAAGTTTTAGTTTATGTCCAGTCGTAATCCAGCGGTTCGCAAGGGCAGTTTTTTGTTCAATTGGTCTGTCAGTAGATTTTTGGTCAGATTTGGGAGAAGAAAGTCTTGTCTTTAGTTTTGTCCCAGTAGTGTCCAACATAAGTTGGACTTGTCGTCATCACATTTAATGTTATAAACTAATTTTTTGTTAACTGTCCTAAAAGTTCGGGGAGCTAATAAAAATGTTTCTTTATTATAAACGTCCGATTTGTTGAACCTTTCGGAGAAGCCAGGTATGTACGTCATTGCTTTAAAGGTCATTTCAATTTTTTTCCCTAGCTGGTTTGTTACGATTTAAGTCTGTCTAATTAAGTGTTTTATACTTTTAATGGGAAAGTATTTTTCTCTTAATTTGTTCATAATTCGTTCTTCATTGTCAATATGGAAACTTTTATCACTTATGTTAAAAACTCTGTTGATAAAGTTTGTCGCTGTATTAACTTTAATTTGTCGGGCATGTTTGGAGTGAAAGTTTATTAGTCTTCCAGAAGATGTTGGTTTTTAATACGAATCCAATATTAACAAATTGTCGAAATACGGAAGTTTTAGGCAACATTCTTTCTCTATTGTGAATTGTATTTGTCTATTAAATGAATTTAGTATTTGAAGAGTTTTGTCAATTTTACATTTCTTTAAAATCACAAAAAGGTCGTCAACATATTTAGTCATTATTCTGGGCTTTGTAATCATCCTTTCTATAGAAAAGTTTAGTAACTCTTCCATGATAATGATAGGGAATACGGCTACCACGTCAAATGAAAATAAAGTTTCGTCATCGTCAATATGTACTTTATAAATCCTAGATTTGAAGTCCCCTTCATCTTTAACATTATATGGAGAATACCTTGTTAAATTCTTTAAAATGTTTATAAGATATTTACTTAGACCATACGCCGGTGAGTTTATGGATGTACAAATCGATTGTAGTGGAATAGATTCTGAAAGCTGTTGCTGCACGGTGGGTAATCTCTATTTGTCGTTTTGGGTAACTAAATGCATGCGAAATGACTTGTCCACTAATTCATTGTTTTTTTTTGCAGAATGGAAGTAGGGTCCTATTTTAAGCATCTGTATGTGCAGATGTCCATTAATATTGATTTCATTTATGTTCGTGGTAATTTTTATTAATTGCAACTGTCTTTCCCCCTTTGTCCGACTTCAGTATTAATATTTCTTTATTTTCCTCTTAAAAAGGCCTAGTTTGTCCCATTGTGTCAAGTATAAGTCTGTCTCTTATACTATGTTCTGTCTTTTGTATGTGGTCGTCTATTAGTGACACAATAGTGGGAACCAACGAGAGAAGCCACCGTATATTTGTTGGTTTGTCTTTCTCCGACTTGTTTACAAACCATTCGTCGTTTTGTTTTATATTGAGCTCAATAAAAATTATAAGAAACGCTATAATTAACCCTTCGATTAGTGAGTGGTCTGATGTTCACTGTAGTATGACAAGGTCTGCAGGGACCCATTTTTACTACTATGCTTTTTGTATGAAAAATTTTCATCATAGGAGCAAACGACGGTGCATCGGCCTCTACCGGATATGATCTGAAATGAACAAAAAAAACATATACGAGTACATATTCTACTCTTGAATTTGAAAGTGTTCTTTTTTACCCTGACATCAAATGCTTCCATCGCTTTCCGTACCCTTGGATATGCGGTTATACGGCTATTGAGGAACGTTCATCGATTTTTGGTATGGCCAATAGTTCGTTAAAAGTAACATGAATGACTGCCGTCTGTCACTCCTTATCGGCTTCATTTCGTTATAAATTGTAAAAACAGCCATTGCAGCGAAGTCCACCATATTATAGAACATGACCAGTGGCCAGCGTTTCGTCGATCGCTTGCATCTGTACATGCCAAGCATCTGGTCCATTGTATCAACGACAGATTTGTTGGCGCTGTAGTCCAATATGGCAAACGGTTTCCGCTTCTCACTTTGCTCGTCGACACCGCAAGTGTAGTGCAGTGTAGACTGCTCCTTCCCTGCTGTATTTTTTGGTGCATATAAGCACAGCGCTTCTCCCCTTCATTAAACCCGAACAACGTGCTGTTGATTGGGCGCTTAGGGTTCTTCTGAAATACGCGGACCAAAAGTTTTGTTGCTGCGCACTGTTCCAACATATGCGGTCTTCATCCTCATTAAAATACGCGCCGAATCCAGTGTTGTGAAAAAGTTTTTCGTGTATATTGTGCGGCCTGTATCCAAATATATTCCACAAGTTCAAGTACTACGGTCTGCCCTTGATTCACTTCACGTTTTCCCTTCACCGGATATAGAGACTTCGAGTCGCACAACCACCATACTTTCAGACCATACTTAGCCGGCTTTGACGGAATGTATTTTGTGAAGCTGGTGCGGCCTCTATACGGGAACAACTGCTCATCAACGGTCAGTGCATCATGCGGAGTGTAAGCTTCTGCCAAGTTATACTGCAACATTTGCCAAATGTCATTGATAGCGGCAGTTTTGCTGTTGATAACTTGCTACTGTCGAGTATTTCCATTGTCGAATCGAATTAACTGTTTTATGCACATGTGACATTGCAGCTTTGTATATAGGACAACGCGCTGAGCACCATAGCTCCGTAGCAGGTTCACCATTCGATTTGGTGAGTCCAGCATACAAAATAATAGCCAAAAAGGCATCAAATTCTTTGACAGTCAATGGTTCCATTCCTTTTTCTTAGTGGGATTTGCCAAATTCCACGCAGCTGTAACTTCCCTGCCTTTACGATTTGTTTCGCGTGTTATGATGTACGCTATGTTCTCGCTGATGATTGAACGAAATATAGTGTAGGGGTCATGTATAGTTCCTGATGGTCCTGGTTTCCTTTTTGTGAAGTAGACCACGTTTTGAACACGAATACGAGAAGTTGGTGGTTGGCGGTTTAGTATGTGCAGTCGTTATCAACATCACCTTCATGACCAACTGCATCATTCATTTAGTCTGCAAATCTATCAACTGCACGCCTTTCATCCGCACTTATTTGCTGGCAACGTGTACTACGACGTTCAACCATTTCAGCAATGTCTAAATTACTTTCATCTGCAATTTTATGTTTTTCTTTTTATTTTATTTGCACAACAATTTCACACACGATATTACTGTTCACTGTCTAAACGTTGTATGATTTGGTTTACGAAACTGAAACCTCTTATATACTCTTTCGTATGGTTACCTGTGTTCTAGCTTACCTGTCTGCTTGTACAATGTAAAAATGCGCGCTTGTTATTTAGAGAATGAAGTAAATTCAAAGAACTGCTGCAAGGAAAGACGCGATAAAAAGAAAACAAAAAGTAACGAGAACTCAAAGAACACATTAGTGATGTTGTCAAACAATAAAAAAAGTATAATGATGCCAAAAGAACGTGCATTTATTAGTCATTTTATGAAAATTCAGTACAAGGTCCCTATGGACCTTGCCATACGTCCACGAACTAATTTTATTAAAACCTCAATAAAAACTAAACTATTGGCCGGATTGGTCTTGATTTGATTATTTTATTTTAAACGATTCTTAAAAAAATTCTCTTGGAATACAGGGTACCGAAATAGGAGTAATTTCAGTTTAAATATGAAAAAGATTCGCAGGGACCTTCTTACTCATCGAAGGGTTAAACAATTAAGAAATTTGTACTTTGCAAGTACTTTAACTTGTTATGACGACAATGAGTTTAAATAAAACATAATTATAGTTTTTAATGCATTAAAACCTAAGGAAACGTCAATTGAATGATATAACGAGTAAAAATCGGCACACATTCTACGAAATTGATCTGGAATCCAAAAAACTGATAGTATCTAAAAGGTCTAAATGGGACGTAAATGGAGATTTTTGATATCAAATATTCAGATGCCACAACCCCACAGATAATTTTATACGCCATCATCGTATATTTCGCCTACTTTTCAATAAGGGCAAATAAGTAACATTAAACCTGCTATTGCAGGAAGAGAATTCATAGTCAGTATTCTACTGATCCATATTCTAAAAATGGCCTGACTAGAGAAATAGTAAGCTGTTTTGTAGTATATGGATCAGTAAACTCTTTTGCTCAGTGTTTCTTAAAATAAAAGATACCAAACGCTTTATTTACCATAGTAATGATATGGTTATTAAAATTTAACTTTCTATCCATCATTAAACTAAAATCAATAAATGAATCAACCGATATCACTTTAGAGCCGCAAAATTTAATTTAAGTAGCCAACAATCTACTTCTAGAGAAGCACATATGCTTACACTTTTTTACTTTCATCTCCATAAAATTAAATTCAAACCAGGTACTAAATCTGTCCAAGTCATCCTGCAGTATGTGACAGTCTGCAAGGCTAGCATAAGAAGAAAATAATTTCACATCGTCTACATACATTAGTAAATTAGAGTTAAAAATAGAATGGGGGAAGTCGATAATGAATAGTATAAATAGAATGGGGGAAAGGTGGCTACACTGTAGGACACCAGAGGATATACGAATTGATACTTTTCTCAAATAAAACTAATTGTTTCCTCCGAATTAAATAAGAGGAAAGTTAGTTTATGAAATTAAGTATTATTTAATCCAATTATGTTTAATTTGAATAGTAAGAATATGTGACTTAATTTAGAATGACCCTTACGTAATCCGTAAGGATCCTCTTGAATGCATACTCAGTTTATTCCTCAGCTCGTACAAAACACTTATCGCAGGTGCTATTTTCCTCTTCAAGTCCTCCACATGCAAAATCCAATTTAAATTACTCTAAAGCATCAATCCAAGGTATTTTACTGAATGCGTCTCGGTAACACATTTCCCCTTAACATATACACTGAAGTCATAACGATTTACACCTTGCCGTCTAAACCGTATAAGTCAGAAATAATTAGTGAACGATTCAAATGTGCAAATTCTATTATTAGTGCGGCATCTTTCTCAATATGTGTCTTAAGTACCAAGTCGTACTTATAAGGGTAATGTAAGCAAACATCATCTGCAAACATAAAAAGTTGGCCACTGAGATCAAGATTCTTTAAGTCATTTAACTAAAGTGAGAATAACAATGGTCCTAACCCGCTTCTCTGCGGACCTCCTTAATCGACAGATCCCATAAAACTTGACGAATTATTAACCTAAAAGTACTGCTTTCTATTGTAAAAGTAGTTTCTAAATAAGAAAAGTTCAGAACCTTGGATTCCATAAAAATTTAGTTTCTGCATAAGTATTTTGTGGTCAACTAGGTCAAAAGCTTTAGTAAAATAAAAAAAACCGCAAACTACACTAGACCCATCGTCTAGACTCTTACATATATATCTCACAACATTGGTGACTGCATCCAGGGTATCACAGCCTCTTCTAAATCCATATTGAAGATTATGCAGAAGTCTATTGTAAAAGTCTATCATACAGAATTTTCTCAAATATTTTATCTTTATCTTTACAGCCGCCAATGCATTACTTTTCTTTGGTATCGGAATAATAACCTAAATTCCCCGCTTAAATTCAGCAACTGCTATAATAAAGTGGCTAACAAAATAATCAACTTTAGCCTGTTCGTCTGATATTCCCTTCCATTAAAATCATTCAAGTCGAAAATTCTATCTTTCGATCTACCAAGAGTCTCACTAATAATTTTCCAACATTTCTTTGGATCATTTCCTAAATTCGTAACTTAATAATTCTCCCAACTTTTACTTACCCAAATGTCCTGTTTGCCCTTAAACCGTTGTCTTAATTTCTACTTGTAAGCAATAAATTCCTGCAATCTCCTACTTATCCATGGAGTTAAATCGAATCTTAAGTCCTTTTTAAATTCGCTAACCATAGGGGAACGACAAACTACTGATTCAATCGAATGTATCAATCGGCCAGTTAAATGCACTAAATATATCATAGTTATTGGTAAACTACTTTCCAACAGTTCCTTCGCCTGTCCATAATCACAAAAAGTCTTAGAAATCGAAATGCAATCTGAATCCACATTCCTACTAACCCTATACTTACAAGAGAGCAAGTTGTGATCTGAGAGATCGCACTCAACTGAATCAACATTAATCCTGTCTGAAAAATTACTAAATATATGATCGATGCAAGTCGTACATCTAGGTCTTGTTATTAGACCATGTGCACTATCGCAATCATAACTTTGAAACTTAGTCAACGATTCACTGTAATGTAAGTATTGAAACAAATCGATTTTAGAGACTCCAAGAATAACTATTGGGCTTTGCGCATGAATGTTTAAAATGCCATCAAAAATATTAATAAAATTGGACACTGGGCATTTCTGGAACCGTTAAAAAGAAGTGATCTTCAATTGTTTGAAATCTACCCTAAAATTTAACAAAGTAACTGCTACTCGTATAAGTTCCACAAAGTTCTCTCATGCAAATTTCAACCGAGTGCTGTAATCCTCATCTTATTTACAGCGTACCACCATATCCGTCATATCTAAAACAATGAATTCTACTATAACCAGGAAGATTATAAATATTTACAAGATCATTTCAAAACAATGTCTCTTGAATAGCAAAAACATCTGGCAGTTTTGGAATACTAGCAACCAACGTTTTAAATTTGTTAAACTTTTCGAAAGGTAAAACGCTTCTTATATTTATTATTACAATTGAGGAGCAATATCACTCTTTTTGCAAAAAACTTTTCCATTACTAGCAACCACATATTGAAACACAATTGCTTTTGATGATTTTATAATTCAAAAGGTGCAATGTTTCCTTACTTAAAATAAAATAATGTGCACTTTTTCATTGTCCTTTTATTTTGTGATTTCAAGCCTTCAGTTTTTCTTTATTTGTTTTTGATGAAAATTTCAAAACTGTTTTTTTTTTATTTTTATGTTGTTTGCTATTTCCCCAAAAATTATGCATCATATACACACTTCACTGGGACCGATTTAAACACCAACGTTTTGGACAAATTAACTACGGCATCAAAAGCATTTACTCCGTCTTTTACTTTTAATCCATTGATGTTACAGTCATTTTTAACTCGTATTTCGATTAGACTTTTACTGAGGATTTAAGGGACTGTATTTCTGTTTTTTGTTCTCTTTTTAATTTCTGTTTATTGTTTCTGTCAGCTGATCGAGTTTTTCTGATTTCTCCAATTTCATTGGTTCAGTTATTATACTTATAGTTGTTATAACTTTTTTCATTTCTCTACCTTCTTCTGTACAATAATGACAGTAAAATAGTTCTCTCTCACTTTTCAACAGTCTCTCAAACTCTCTCCTGCTTGAATGAGAGCACTTTTTTCCCGCACTTATAGCTTTCTTTCTTTCTCCTTTGATCTCTTTCTTACATTCATCACATAAGGTTTTTTTTATTTATATACTGCGACGATCTGTTGAATTGTGCATGTTGTTGTTAGATATTTAAACAACATTTTTCTTCACCCTTAATGAATTTGTAAAACTGAATAACAATTTTCTACACCATCTGATGCCATTATTCTGGCCTAAGGCATCAGCGACACCATACCACAAACCACAACCAATCATTCTCGTTTGTTGTTAAATTACAACCGATGAGAGAGCAACTTATTATGAAAAAGTTTTATTTATAAGGACATTATTAATAACACTACTCAACAAAATGAAAAAAATTTCATGTACTCCGGATGCGATAATTTTTTCTGTGTAGATAACCTTGACATGAGCTCGAAAAACGCAATAAAATTTTTTTTTTTCGTTTGGTTTTTGTTTTATTTTTTTTTTTAAATTTTAAAATTTCTTTTTGGTTAATCAGGAACCACTAGCCCGATTTAATTGAATTAAATTTTAAAAAACTTAAAATTACAATTCCCTTAATCTGTTCATATATTGTTTTCCTATACAAGCAACAGTTTCCAAGTTAAAAATGAATATATAAAGGAAAAAACTTATTTTTTGCCTAAAGATTTAAAATTTTTTTTTTAAAAAATCCATAAAAAATCCAAAATGAAAAAAATGTCAAATCTTATTACTTTTACGTAAAGTCACATAACCTATGAGCAAAATGAGACAAAGATCATGAAAATCGATGCACGCGTTTCGCTTTTATTCGCAATTGAGTAAAGGTATGAATTTCAAAAATTTGCTCGACATATGCACAACTTTGTCTATGGTGAGGTTTTTTCTTTTTTATTACAAAAAAAATTAAAATTTGTTGGGTGACAAAAATAGACACAGCACAAGTTTAACAATAAAAAGCACAAATAATATGATATTTATTAGGTCACTTGATAGCACTATATCAATAAACAATGTAACATAGAAGTGTTTGTTATTATCAAATTATTATCAAAATTTTAACACGGCTACAATATTGTAGGACTTTTAAAATTAATAACATTTTCTCAATGTCGAGTGGCCGCATTCGTTCGCCTCGTACAGAAAAGAAGTATGATTTAGGTTTCTCTCATCATATTCTACGCGAACGATGACTCGAACGGCAAGTCGAAAGAACGCGTAACCGTTTTCTTATAAAAAGCTGTTTCTCAAGCACAAACGAGTTGTCAACTCTGCGAAGCAAATGTCAAAATCGGTCACTTGCTATTTAGATTTTGTCTGACAAAATATATAGTTAAATGAGCGAGAAAGCAAAACACCAAAAAATTGGATATAAAAAATTTAACCTCTGCTTAAAGGTGCATACCTCCCTTAAGTACACTCTCGGAATGCACAGTATGTTTTTTGTTTGTTTTGTTTGGAATAATTTGTTTTTCTGTGTTCGTTGGCATAGTTGTATTTACGCCTATACAACTTAGTAGGATTTTTTAGAAAAAAATTAATAAACTTGAAAAATATGGATATGGCAACTCAAATACGTAACATTCACTAATTACGCACGGTAGAGCAGTCGAACAAAAGATTTCGTTGTTGAGAAACGCAAATTGAGATGAATTCGAATGACCGACTTTCGTTCGCTCATGTTTTCGTTCGACGTAGAGAAACAGGGTAAAATGTTAAATATTTAATAGCGCGAAGCACTGAAATTATACAAGAATCACGACAGGGTTGCCAACACAGAACTACTGATTTTCAAACTTGTCACTAACTTATAGACATTTTATTTTTTTCCTTTTTTATTTAACGATCTACGTTTAGCTCCGTGCCATTAAGTTGTAAAATCAATACTGGTATCTTCTTTTGACGCTCCATCAAGGCATGGGTAAAATTCCTCTAAAACAACCATTTTTGCATAAATTGCTCACACCTAAATCTAACAATAGTGGTCTTCTTCGGAACACTAGCTAATCCGCCGCATGCATTATTGTCCCTATCTCGTGTATTATCCCCAAGGACAGCATTATAATTTTCATAATAGGCACTCTGGGCCTGAACCAAAATATCACCTTAATCCTCACATCAAAATAAAATTACAATTATAGTTACAACTATTTCGTTCATAATCACAATACTTAAAATACGTACCGGTATGCCAACAAAAACGTATACGTTTATCGGTTTACAGTCTGGCAACACCCGGAAAGGACAACATTAAACACACCCATTTCAATAGTAGAACTGAACATACCCCCTTAATGTCATTTGGGTTTTGAAAGCTAACTTCAATCGCGTTAGTCTGTAACGGAATTTTAAAATTGTTTCAAGTTTTATCATGGAGTGGTCAAATAATGAAAACCGTATCGCTGTAATAGCGCTTTTCAAGTGTGAAATGAAAAAAGCGATATTTTAAAAACGTCCGGTCACTAGGGATTAGACACATGTTCGTCTACCGATGCATAAAACTGTTTGAGAAGACTGGAGATGTAAAAGACCGCCACAGGTCGGGCCGCCCACGCTCTGTTCGAACACCGCATGTCATCAGAGCCGTTAAATCAAGAATTCAGAGAAATCCGCTCCAAAAACAGAAAATCATGGCGTGTGAGATGAATATCACGCAAAAGTCCATGAGTCGAATCATTTAAAAAGACTTGGGACTTGGGGCTTACAAACGACGTACCGAACATTTATTGACTGCAGCTTAAAAAAAAACGATTGAAAAATGCAAACGTCTTTTGGTGAAGCACGCTGATAACTTGCACAGAAAAATTTTGTTCACCGATAATCAAATTTTTATCGTTCAGGAAATATTTAACAAGCAAAATGATAGGGTGTATGCGCATTCATATTGGGAAGCATCTGAACTGATCCCAAGAGTGGAAAAGGGTCAACACCCAGCTTCAGTCAAGGTTTGGTGGGGTGTCACTGACCTGCATTTCTGCGAACAAGGAGTCAAAACATCGGCCAAAGTTTACCAAGAAACCGTTTTTGGAAGCTGTTGTGAAGCCTCTTAACAATTCCCTTTTCCAAAACCAGCCATGGACTTTCCAGCAGGATTCTGCGATGGCCCATAAGGCTAAAACGTCACAGGCCTGGTTTCGACACAGTCCAGATTAGAACCCATTGGATTACAAAATGAGGACATTTCGAATAAGTAGATTCTTTTTGGATACAATAGACATCAACAAATATATTAAAATATATTTGGTCCAAAAACATTCAGTACTTTTTATTTTTTAGCATAAAACGTGCGTAACAGTATTTATGTCCCTACTAAGTATACTAGTGTTCGGCTCTAATTTTCATTCTTATGTAAATAAACAAAGGGTTTGTTCGGTTAAGTTCTGTATCGCGTTCCCAAATTTTTTTATTTATTGGTATAGCTTTTCATTACATATTAAATTTTTAGTCGAGAGTATCTGCGATTTGGCTCGACCGAGAAGAAATGACATCTTCTTTTGCCGCCAGCGATGTTCCACATAGGAATTGAAACGGCATCACATCGCGAAAGATATGGGATTTCGGAAATTTTATGCTGTTAGGGTCGGTGTGCGTGTACTCGGCCTATAGATAAGAAGGAATTTGGTAGGCAAATACGGACAGATGGATTTGACTGTAAGTTCGCAACGCATTTTTTTTGCTTCATTCCAATAAACGCTGCTCTCTTTAAATTAGTAAAACAAGATTGTTAAACGGGACTTCACGAACATGTATGTGTGAAATTACGTGAAAAGAGTGTATAATTTGAGACGACACTACTTGTATAATCCCAGACAGTATTGTTTTCCATTTCATCAGGGGAAGACTTACATGGCACCAACGTCTCCAAATTGTACAACTGTATTATGGAAATAAGCGTTTGTTGATAAACGTTTTTCGACCAAAATTTTGTTCAGTGATGAGCCTCACTTCTGGCTCAACGGCAACGTATATAACAAAGTTGCTGCATTTGGGCCCAGAGAAAACCAGGGTTTGGTGCGGTTTATGGGCTGATGGAATCATCGGTATGATATCAGTCTTTTTTCTACCTGAAAGTGAAGCCCGTAATCCTGACGACTTTTATTTTCAACAGAATGGTGCCACTTGCGATACAGCTGCTCAAACAATAGATCTATTGAGCGGTCATTTCGAAGAGCAGCTAATTTCTCTTTTTGAACCGGTAAGTTGGCCTCCAAGATCGGGTGATATCACATCATTAGACTATAGGTCTACCTAAAGTGAAAAGTCTATGCTGACAAACTAGCCACGGTTCATTTTTTGGAAGCCAACATTACGCGTGTCGTTAACGAAATACCGGTTGAAATGATCGAACGGGTCATCCAAAATTGGACCCTCAGAATGGACACCCTGGAGCGTAGTATAAATGGCATAAAAAATCCTTTCGAATGGAAAATAAAGATTTCACACTTGATTTGATTTTTTTTTTTAATTTTCAAGAAATATTTCAAGATTGATCACCCGATACAAGTTAGAATTACACTTTCTGCACTTTTATATCTTTTGCATGAAATATGTCTATCGACTTCCCTTACAGCGTTTCTAGCTCGTACATGTTGTTACCCACTGGTCTCAGTATCCTATACTTTAAGAACTTTTTGCAGAATTTTGCGTTTCTTATTTTTTCAAAATCACTTAGTATCGTGTTTCTTCTGTAAACTTCTTGACCAGTTGCAAACTTCACATTCCGAGCTAATTGTTATAACTTTACTTTTTAATTTTTTCTAAATTTCGTACTTCATTATCACAGTGATGACACCTTTCTTGCCAATTTGTAGCCATTGCCGCTAGAAGGCTTGAAATAGCCGAAAGAAAGGGGTTACACCTGTGGCTGTATGGATGTTCTAAGAGCACATTAAATCTCAGAGAGATTATCCTGAAGGTAGGCCCTAATGGCTACAAGGACTGACTGGTTTACTCCCTCCGACTCGATGGATTGGGGAGAGTAGACGGCAGTTCTTATATGTTTGATCTTATATGACTCGATCATCTGTTAAAATCCTTTAGCTGTAAATTATTCTCCATTGTCACTATGGATCACTTCCGGAACTCGAAATTTGTAAAAATTTAATTCACCATGAATCTTATAACATTACTGGTAGTTGCAGATTTTGGTTGGCCGGTTTGATCTTCTTACATGTTTTGATGACCTTACAAATTCCCATACTTGACAAGTCATTCTAGGCCAATAGATAAGCCGTTTTACCTTTCTAAGGTTTTGGAATGTCACCGTGTGCTGCTGTGTTGGCCGTATGAGCCTTTTTTTACGATTGTACAAGTAATGTTTGATAGGATCCACAGCTTTCATCCATATTCTCACCGATTTCGTTTTCAAACTTTCTTTTCTTAAAAACCACTCCATCTTTAATTTTAAAACCCGTAAGTTTTTTCTATTCTCATTAATTGTTTTAATTAGGTCAATATATTATTCACTTTCAAATCAGGTTGTTTCAAAATCTAACATCGAATTTCGAGGTTTCCTCAACAACTAGTCATCAACTTCATTTTCAGAGCCTTTTCTGCGCTTAATTTCGAAATCTAATTCTTGCAATTGTAACGACCATTTAGCCACTTCAGACTGGCATGATCAGCGATGACCGTAAATGGCATCATCTCTACATATGACCTGAACTTTTGTACAGCCAGCACTGCTGCCAAACACTTTGTATCAGTAACGCTATAATTCTTTTGCCATGCATTAAGTTTCTGAGAAGAAAATGTAATTGGATGCTCCTCCTTTTTATCATTTAGGTGAAATAAAACTGCACCAATTCCGTTATTGTATTCATTGCACTGAATGTAAAATCTTTTGAAAAGTCTGCATGGCGTATAACAGGTGCTGCCGTTGTAAATGTCATTTTGAGCCTTTCAAAAAATTGTTCTGCTTCTGTAGTCATAGTAAACTTCTTTGGTTTTTTTAAAGTGTCAGAAGGAGGTGCGGAAATGGCGAAGTCTTTGATAAACAGCCTATACCACCCTTCTGTACCGGAATCCGCTTTTAAAGTTCCCCGTCCTTTAATGAAACCAAGATTTCTAAGCTCCTGAAAACAAAACTGTTTTTTTTTTATTCCAAAAGTTAAGTTTGCAGCTAGAATATATTTCGCCACTTCCTTTAGTAATCGCAAATGTTCATCATATGAGCTAAATATCAACAGTAAGTTATCGAGGCTTCTTTTAGTTTTTGTAGTAGGTACGTTGCAGAGACCGAATGGCATAACTCTGAATTGATATATAGAGGTGGGCCGGCCACAGTAAAGGCTGTTTATGGCTTACTTTCCTCGTCGAGTTTGATCTGCCAAAATGCATATTTTAGATCGACACTACTTATAAAATGGTTTAGTCTATATTTTCTATATTTTGCAGCAGATATGCATCTTTGACTGTGAGCTCAACTTTCGAACTATTGTTGTCCTGTGACTCCATGGAGTTTGCTCAATTCAAACACATTTAAGCCAGCTTCGTGTCTATTTACTTTTAATCAAATTTAGGAAGACCGATTTTTTAATTCTCTTCAATTTCTTCCCAGAATACTGACAGAAGCTCCAGAATCTTAAAAGCTTCTACCTTCGTGTCTTCAATAAAAATACGCGCATCTTTGTTTCTAGTCCAGTCAAAACAGCCCTGTGTTTTGACTGGACTATACATTTTCTACTTTTACGTCGTTCGACGAATTTTTGACAAACATTCAAAATTCGTCATAAAATTTGACTCTTTCATCAAAAAAGCGATTCTCACTTTATCATAATTTTCTTGCCTTATTTCCACGGGAATGTAGTGTCTGTCTTCTGGTTGATAATCTCTATCATTTGCCTTTTTAAATCAGCCCGATTTTAAATACTCCCCAGGAAATAATTCCCGGGAAATTTATTTATCGCGGAAATAAAATCCTTATATTCTAAACAAACGGGGAGAAGAGTAATAAGGCAGAGGAATTTCGATTATTTAAAGTCAACTGTTTTGTTTTGCAAACAATTGCAAATTATTTTTATTAAGTTTTAAACGTACAAAGTAAATAAAGTGGATATAAACAAAAAAACATATAAAAATGGTTAGTGTTACGTTGGTGATGATAGCAGTAAACTTCTGCTCCATATTGGGGCCTTCACCATTTCCTTTGGATAATGCGAGGTTTAGCTGATTCCAGTTGATTCGTGATTCCAGCTTAAAAATGGCTTAGATATGGCCGAAACATCAATAGATATGCAAAAAATGTAATTTTTAATGTATATTAAGCTATAACTTCCTTTAAATACTAAAATTATAGCCCTCAACAATCTGCGTCCTTTGCACTTTATTTAATCAAAATCAAATGGCCTAACTATAAGTGATATTACGTCGAAAAAACAAATTAACGGCAAATAAAGGCCTATAACACCTGATATGTATATCCCACGTGGAGCCTTCAGAGATCAATGGGATAGCCCAAACTGAGATTTATATATTGCAGTTAATTTCATTAAATTCGGTAATCAACTGGCGACAATATGGATTATAGTATTTCAAAAATATATATTTACATCCGATATTGTGATATAACTTCCGATGCGTATATCCCAAGCGGAACCTTAAAATACCAATATTATAGCCCTCAAAGGCCCATCGTTTAACGTTAGTTGCACTTAAATCGGCCGAGAAATGAGTAAAAAAAATAAAACCGAGAGCCAAAAAAATCTTTTCAACCGATATAAAGCTATATCAATATAACTCTGTGAATGAAAACCCCTCAGATACCAAAATGCATCGACCATGATATATAATATGGGCGCTGTAACATGCTATACAATCCCCAAACATTTGACTGACTTCTTAAAGTCTACAGGTATTTCAACAGAAAAAATATTATATGTTGGCCGTAACTTAATTTTAAGTTCGAACTAACATGAGAATAAGCTTGCTGACATTTTGTAATGTATGCTCTTTTTTCACTAGGCACTTTTGAAGTGTTTTCAAAAGTTTGGCAAAAAAAAACAAGACAAAATGAGGCGTTTTCCAATACAAATTTAAGTGATGAAAACGTCTCACTTTGACTTGTTTTTGTACGAAAGAGGAACGAAAACGTTTCGCACAGGCGATGCCACCTTAAATAAAGTCTGTCATCTCCAAAATAATCGTTTTTTATCGTTGGTTTGTCATCTCAAGGCAGACATTTTTAATCAATCGTCAAACATATTTGGTGAAATAGATATTTTATGAAGTAAAAGTAAAAATAAGCGTGCTAAAAGAAAAAAACTTAATTTAATTTATCCATTTATTTAAGAAAAATATGTATTTCAGTATTTTAATAGTCATCACGTTGTTCTTTGTTTGTAAACAATAATGAACTGTCAAACGAAAACCAAAACGAGAATGAAAACGACCACAAATTGTGTGAAAATTGGTTGAGACGTTTTGAAAAGTTTCGAGCGAAAACGAGAATAGAATGCAGTATAATACAAAAAGAGAATTGGCGCGAAAACAAGCAAGATGTTTTTGTTCAGTTGTTTTTGTACAGTTCCTAAGCTTTAAAAATATATAAATTTCAGAACACGAATTGGCCGGTACCATTTTAAAAATCTACATACTTCTCAAGAATGTCTAAAATGTAGACCTTTTTTCCATAAATGATTAAAAATAGTTGTACAGAGTAAATGTCGACCTGCAACTGCTTTTTTTTTGTTCGAAATTACCTGAAGTTGAAGGATCCATAATAATATTTGGCGTTTAAATGGCAGAAATAGAAAAATTTGCACTTGAAAATACAAAAAAAATCACTTTTTGCAAAAACGCGGAAAAATCAAAAAAATTACGACTTTGATTGAGACAACACAAAAATTGAATTAAGCAACATATGTTATCGATTCTTTTGCCTAATGATGGAAAATGTTGTCTACAATAATCGAGTATAAAACATCAATAGGATACCTCAATTTTCAATTAATCTCCGTTTTGGTGTTCAAATACCTCAACGTGCAGCGCCTTAATCGGATATCTCAATTTTCATTTTTCAATTAATCTCAGTTTTGGGGGTAAATACCCCAACGTGCAGCGCCTTGGTCAGCATAATCGACCAAATGTGTTCACAGTGGATTTATTAACAAACAGAATTGCCGTATTTGGGCAAATAAGAATCCAACAGTGATTGTTGATAAGCCGATGCACCCACAAAGAGTGATTGTTTGGTTTGGTTTATGGGCTGGCGGAGTCATTGGACCGACCAAGCAGTTGCCGTGAATGGTGTTCGCTATCGCGGGATAAAAACAGACTTCTTTTGACGATATGTGGTTCCAACAGGACGGTGCCACTTGCCATGCGTTAATACAGGATGTCTCAGTCATTGAAAAAATGAACCATCGGATAGAGGTATGCGACCAAAGATGTGGCGATCATTTAGTCGATATTTTGTTTTACACATAATTGTCACAGATTCTTCTATCACAAGAAAAAAATATTAGGATAATTCTCTGAAAACATTTTGTTTTACTTACAATTTACGTCCTAAATTGAGTGTAAAAAATGTTGTTCTCTTAACCCTCCGACGGTTGAGTCATCCGTTGCCCTTATACGAAGTACAAGGTCCACAGGGACCTATTTCTATTTGTATGGAATTTTATATGAAAGCGCATTTTTTTACATTCTTTTTGTTTTGATTTATTATTATTTTCTAATTATACATGTAAAATGAATGTTAGAATTTTTTTTATATATGTAACATAATTAATTTTTTATGAGTTTTATATGAAAAAAACCTGTAAAACTATTGTTGTGTAATTGTCCCTCGTCCAACATATTTTCTGTGCAGGTGTAGCATCGATGCATAAGTGTTGAATGCTCTGCACAAATTGGATTGCTACAGGAATGGCAATAGGCCCTTGTCTTCCGCTGCCGTCCGTACTCAGAACGGCATAGGCGACGTGACGGTCTGTTCGTTCTAGATGCAAACGACGGTGCAGCTCTTTCTGCCGATCTTGATAATATCTAAAAAGAACAAAATTATGTAGTTATTCTGCTTTTGAACATTAGAATTGTTTTTTCTTACCTTTACATCAAATCCTTCCATTGCGTTTCGTATCCTTGGATATGCTGTTATGCGGTTGTTCAGCAATCGTTCCTCTATGTTTGGTAGTACCAATTGTTTTGTCAGCATCAGTAGAAATGACCGTCGTCTGTCACTTCTTTTTATTGGCTTTATCTCGTTGTATGAAATAAATGCAGCTATTGCAGCAATGTCCACCATATTAAAAAACATGGCCAGCGGTTTGTTGAGCGCTTGCCAAGCATCTGGTCCATTGTATCAACACCCGATTTGTTGGCGTTGTAATCCAAAATAACAAACGGCTTCTTCTTTTCAGTTTGCATGTCCACACCGCAAGTATAATGTTGTGTCGGCAGCAAAATTACCGCTTTGTTCTTCTTGGGCACATATGAACATAGTGCTATATCGCCTTCGTTGAAGCCGAATAATGTGCTGTTGACAGGTCGCGTATGATTTTTTTGGAATTCCCGAGGCACACATGTCTTATTCGAGCGCACTGTGCCAACATATGCGGTTTTCTTCCTAATCAAAGTACGCGCCAAATCCAAAGTTGTTAAAAAATTGTCGGCATAAATTGTGCGGCCTGTATTCAAATATCTCTCCGAAAGTTGAAGTACAACATTCTGCCCTTGTTTCACCTCTCGTGTCTGGTCAGGCAATTTCCCAGAGTAAATCATTTCTTTGACGGGATAAAATGATTTGGGTCGCACAACCACCATATCTTTATACCGTACTTGGCAGGCTTCGATGGAATGTATTGTGTGAAGCGGGTGCGGCCTCTGTATGGGAATGACTGTTCATCAACGGTCAATGCGTCATGCGGAGTGTAAGCTGTTTCCAAGTTAGACTGCAACATTTGCCAAATATCATCAATAGCCGCAGTTTTGCTGTTGATTAGTCGCTGCTGTCGCGTATTTCCATTGTCGAATCTAAGGCATTGTTTTATGCACTTCATACGATCTAATGATAACGCAGCTGTATATATTGGACAGCGCGTTGGGCCCCATAACTCTTCAAGAGGTTCACTATTCGATTTAGTGAGTCCAGCATACAAAATAATAGCCAAAAAAGCGCCAAAATCTTTCATATGATTGGTTTCCATTCCTTTGTGTTAGTTGGATTTGCCAAATTCCATGCAGCGTCCACTTCCCTGCCTTTCCGATTTGATTTGCGTATTATGATGTACGCCATGTCTTCGGTGATGAGCGAGCGGAATATGGTAAAGGGATCATATGTGGTGCCTACTGGTCCCGGATTCCTCCTTGTGTAGTCGACCACGTTATGAGCACGAGTACGGGAAGTCGGTGGTACATTTTTAGTCCATTTGGTGCCATCTTTGGAAATGAAGTAATTGTCACTTGTTTGCTGAGCATCAGTTTCTTCCTCTTCATCATCGTCGTTATCACTAATATCTTCATGGATGCCTATATGTGGTTCAGTTTCCGCATCCGAATCATCAACATGAAAATTTGCTTGATATGTGAAATCGTCATCATCCGCACCTTCAAGACCAAATGCAGGAATAGCACCTTCATCGTCATCACTCATCTCCGCACTCATGAAGTCTGCAAATCTATCATCCACTGCACGTCTTTCATCCTCACTTATTTGCTGGTAGCGTGTACTACGACTACCACAATTTCAGCAATGCCTAAATTTGTATTGTACTTTTATTTCTCTTTATAAAACTAAAAATAAAATTTCGCACTCGATGTTCAATGTCTCCACTTTCACTGATTTGGTTTACGAAACTACAGCCGCTTTTATACCCTTTTTACGTCTAACGCAGATGTACAAGCTAGAAGCAAGCTACATCTGCGTCTATGTGAGAGTAAGAGTAGGTAAGAGTATGCGTAAAAAGTAAGGGTAAATTCAAACAACTCAAAACGGACGGTAACAAAAATTCAAAAAGGGACGAAAAGTTTATTATGTTTCAAGGAAAGGCACAATAAAATGATCCAAAAAGTAAATATAACTCAAGGAACACGTTTGTGATGTGTTTAAACAATAAGACAGTGCATTTATTAATGATTTCTTGAAATTTCAGTACAAGGTCCCAGCGGAGCTTTTCACACGTCCCGTACTAAATACATTTAAATCTCGATAGAAACTAAAATATTAGTCGGATCGCTTTGAATTTTAAAACGATTCTAGATAAAATTTCCTTGGAATACATGTGGGGGTCGGGTATACTTCCCATGGACCATCAAGGAGTAATTTAAGTTTGAAATTGGCTGTTGGTTTGTTCAGAGATAGAGAGAGAGCGCGGCATTGGTTCCTCTTTCCCCCTTCCCTAACCAAGCAATGCACCGCGCTGGAACTAGCTTGGCTAGCCTTCTCCTACCCAAGGCTCAGCGTTTACGCTTGCATTATTTTTGAAACAGATATAAAAAACGCAATAGCACTTGTTTATCAAAAATAGAAGAAAACCACTAATAGCTTCGTTTGTATGTATGTTGAAGGTATTAAACTGAACAATTTTTAAGTGGTCTCACTTTGTTACAAAATAAATAAAAAAAATCATAGAAAAAATTGCAATTAGTATCGTGTCGCATGTATGCATTGTTGTAAATGTTTTGCTGGCCATAGAATGTTTGCACAATTTATCACCTTAATTTATTTTTAATATATTTAAAAAAAATGTGGTAAATGTATAGCTTCCTTAGAAGAGAAACATTTGGAAAAAATGCATTCTGAATTCTTGAAGGTTGAGTTTGAGTCCTTAGAAGAGAAACATTTGGAAAAAATGCATTCTGAATTCTTGAAGGTTGAGTTTGTTTTTTTTATGCCGTGGTTTTTTCTTGAGCGATATGGTTGCAAATTAATTGTACACGTATGAATTTTTTCTGTTAAGGATATACTAATATTTTTAATTTTAAAGTTAGTGGTAAGTTAGTGGTTAAATGTACAGTTTGTGCAAAATTGTTGGAACGAATTGCACGCGTAAGCTATTGTTTTTTTGTGTTAAATTAAAATAACATTATCTCGGGTTTGACATTTTTTATAATTTATTAACTTATCGTGATTTAGTTTTATATTTATTCTTTACTCATGAACTTGGATTCATGTATGTCGAGGCTTTATCCACTTCGTAATTTCCTCAAGATTCACGTTCATTAATATCATAAAATATATATAACTAATAAAATCAAAAAGATATAATCAAACAAAAAAGTTTTGGTTTGATTTTTAACATTATATGAATGAAATATTTTTTTTTTGGAATACCCTCCATACATTCCCTAATAAAAATAAATTTTTTTTATTTTGTGTATTAGGCTTTTTTGGTCCGTTTACAATTAAAATACAAGTATAATTTTTACTTCATTTATTTTTTCCGACGTTTCGTTAGCGTTTTTTCAACTTCCACCGGGATATTTTTATTTGAAAAACTTGAAGTTATCAAAAAGAGACAGACATTTATAAACAATATTTTACATGTTATTCAAAAATTTAACACTTACTATTATACGTTACATTTAAAAACTAACAGAATTTACATTAAATTTTAAAAATACATTCTTATCGCCACTGCATATATTGAGTTGGTGTTGTCTTTATCTTCGTTCGTATTCATTGCTCTCGTAATTTGTTGTCGTAGTCTTAAGCTTTTTAATGTGTACCGTGTGTTCGTTCCCCTCTCTTTGTCTAGTATTTTCGTGTTGTGAAAATCGGCTGTGTGCTGGTTCTTAAACATATGTTGCGCCAACGGTGTTGTCATTTTTTTCTTGTTGACTTCGGTTTTGTGTTCAGCCATTCGAACTCCAAGCGCTCTCTTCGTGGTGCCTATATATACTTTGTCACAACTTTCGTTCTCGCCGCCGTTGCATCTAATTTCATAAACTACGTTATGTTGTTGTTGTTTGGCTATAGGTTGTTTTGTGTTAGTATATATTGTTCTTAATGTTTTTTTTGGATTTGCGAGCGAAAACAATATTTTCCTTTGCTATTATTGTTTTCAACTGTTTGCTATTTGTTAACCAAGGTATGATTGGGATGTTGATATATTGTTTCGTGTTGTCATTTTCGTTGGTTTCATGTTGTTTGTTATGATGGTTGTTGCAATTATTTAGTTTGTTGTTGATTGTGCCATTTATTATGTGATTAGGGTAGTCATTATTTTTAAGGATGTTGCGGATTTTCCTTATGCTGTCATCTTGAAATTTTGTGTCACTTATGTCTATTACTTTATTTATTAGATTCGTTACGGTGTTATTTATTTTAATGGGTGTGTTGAATTGTAATTCATTATTCTTCCCGAGGCCATGTCTTTAGTGTACCAATTTAATTAGATTTTTGTCATTTTCACGGTGTATTCTGGTTTCTAAATAATTTTGTGTTCCACTTTTACTGTAATTTGTAGTTTGTTATAATATTTGTTGTGTTGTTAGAAACTGTTCTTGATCTGTTCTCCTAATAATTGCAAATATATCGTCAACGTATTTAACAATACATTTTATGTGTTTATTTTTTGCCTCTAATTCGCTTATTGTAGTATTGTCAAATAGATTGTCTTGTTGTCGGGGAAAGTGGATTTCCCATTGGCATCCCAAATATTTGATTGTATATTTTGTCATTGTAGGTGAAGTAATTGTTGGCTTTTAAACAAAATTCTAATATTTTTCTAAATTTCTGTTTTGGTATATTTGTGTGTTGTCAGTGATGCTCTGTATGCAATGTTCGATGTCTGCAATAATGCGTCTTGGTAGAAAGTTGTTTTTTTCCACAGGTAGGGCAAATTTTTTTGCCAGTTGAGTTGAAAAAACATATTCTTTCCAATTCAAAAATATTTGTTTTTTTGGCTTTTTGTTTGTCCTGATCCTGAAAATAAGAAAATTATTCCCCATCTAACCAAAAAAAGGTTTTTTTGAATATAACCGAAAAATTTAAAACAATTTTTAAAATTTATTTTCCCCATCCAATCAAAAAAATTAAAAACACACTTTTTTTTAAATTTTTTTTGTCTTGATCCCGAAAAACATGATTTTTTTGTTCATGTTTTTGTTCCAATTCAAAAATATTTGTTTTTTCGGATTTTTGTTTGTCCTGGATAATAATCACTTCATACAGCGCTATGTCCTGTTTAATATTAATAGATTTTAGCACGAACTCTGAATTTTTTACATTACTCCGCATGTTGACGAAGTCCGTCATCATCCTTACCAGGAACGTCTCCTTTAATAACATTCGCAGTCTGTCTTCGAAATGACTCCTCTTCCCATTGGCTTCTTACATAATTATATGTTTCGAACCCGCAACCTTTAACTTTATTAGAATAGTAAATTAATCTATTCTAATATTGCTTTTAGACAGCCTTTTGAAATATCCATGGTTCTTTGGTTCTACTCTAATGTTTTTAATTGTTAGTGGCTGTAAATTTACTTGGAATTGCAAGCTGTATTTATACCAAGTTCTTATCAAAATCAATGCTTAAACATGCGACATGCGCATATGTTCCCACCAGTAACAAGTGTGCAATCACGTTTATGTGAACCGCAACTGTAATTAAGAAAGGTGATGGAAAATGTTTGTACATATGTAGTTTATTAATCACTTAACAAAAAGATAACCACGCATCTTCTACAAAATGTTGTTACGTCCCATACAATGGCACTAAGGCGGCTTCGGCCAGCTCTCGGTGTCTCGGAAGGTCCCAACCCTTCCAATCTTAACCCAGAGGGACGAACAAAAAACATTAAAATTCAAAAAAAAACTATTTCACAAAAAAACGGACACACACAGATACACCTTTTGACAAGGGAGCTTGATTTTTACTCCCACACTTTGCCCGCCCAACCATACTCCCTGATTTCCACATCTATATTTTCTTAAGGACCCCAAGTCCCACACAGTCTCACCTTACAAAAGCCTCACATTCGGTTTCCCCCCTCTGAACAAAAACACTAACACATCATGATGTCATTCACAAGATTGCATTTATTACCAAAAAGATAAATTAAACTTAGTGGCTAACAAATTACAAACGTCTTTATCACAGATAACCTACAGTGACTCAATAAAGAAATCGGACAAGTTGCAATATTTTATGTAACTGAGAAATGTATCAAATATCAATGATGTAAAGAAACCCAAAAACACTTTTTTAAAAAATACATACATACATAAAATAAAAATCAGACAAATGTCGATTACTCGCCCAAAAAAAATACTAATAGGACATGCTGTAATAATGACCCACATCTTTATCAAAAATAACGGTAAACTATTTTTGATGATATTTTGTTATCTTTTGTTTCGTGTGTTACTTTGTGGTTAAACAAAAAATAAAAAAATGTTCTCACTTTATTACAAAATAAATAAAAAAAATCATAGAAAAAATTGCAAATAGTATCGTGTCGCATATATGCATTGTTGCAAATGGTTTGCTGGCGTTAGAATGTTTGCACAATTTATCACCTTAATTTATTTTTATTATATTTAAAAAAAAGTGTGTTAAAGGTATAGCTTCCATAGAAGAGTTTTTTTTAGAAAAAATTTGGAAAAAAATGCATTCAGAATTCTTGAAGGTTGAGTTTGTTTTTTTTATGCCTTGGTTTTTTCTAACACATCGTGATTTCATTCACAAGATTACATTTATTACCAAAAAGATTACATTTATAGACTTAAAAAAATAAATTAAACTTATTGACGAACAAATTACAAACGTCTTTATCCCAGTTAACCTACAGTGGCTCAATAAAGAAATCGGACAAGCTGCAATATTTTATGTTACCGAGAATTGTATCAAATATCAATGATGTATTTTACTGGATATAATTTTTATTTAATGCTACTTAGGTTAGTAAAAGAAAACCAAAAACACCTTTTTTAAGAAATACATACATACATAAAATAAAAATCAGACAAATGTCGATTACTCGCCCCAAAATACTAATAGGACATGCTGTAATAATGATTCACATCTTTATCAAAAATAACGGTAAACTATTTTTGATGATATTTTGTTATCTTTTGTTTCGTGTGTTGTTTTGTGGTTAAACAAAAAATAAAAAAATCTTATTTTATAAAATATAAATCGTTAAAATGGACAAAGAGTTAAATCGTAAAAAGTATACATCTGAGGATGTTAGAAAAATAATAATAAATCATTTTAAAGAAGGTAAAACGGTTCGAGAGATGGGAGATATTGTTGACATATCTACATCAACAGTTTAGGATGCTGTTAAAAGTTTTAAAGAAATAAATTCAATAGAAAATATACCAAAATTGGGAAGACCCAAATTGCTTACCAGCACAGATAAGCTGTGGATTCTACAACAAATTAAAAAAAATCCGAAACTAAGTGTTTCAAAACTAGCTAACGATGTTTCAACACGAATAAATAAAAAAAATTAACCCCGAAACAATCAGGTCGGAACAATCTCCATGATAGAGTTGCCCGCAAAAAACCTTACATAAATAAGGTGAATAATCGAAACGCCTAGAATTTGCTAAAAAAAATACAGAAATATGGATATTTCATTCTGGAATATCGTATTATTCACAGATGAAAGCAAATTCAATCTGTTCCGGTCAGATGGCCAGTCATATGTGTGGAGAAAGCCCAAGAAAAAACCTTAAAGCTACAGTTAAGAATGGAGGCGGTTCTGTGCTGGTTGCACATCATAGACGGAATTATGCACCAATAAAAATATTTAGGCATTTTGCAACAAAATTTAGTTGAAAGTGTCGAAAAACTTGCCATAAAAAAAACATTTAACTTTTACCAGGACAACGATCCTAAACACAAAACTTATAAAGTTCGTCACCGGTCATAAATGCCATCGACAATTTATGGGCTCACTTAGATGATCAGCTGAAAAAATATACAATTTCTAATAAAAACATTTTCCGTGTGCAAAAAACTAGTAGAATCGATGCATCGTAGGCTGGAAGCATTTTTATCTAGTAATGGACTTCCTACTAAATGCTAATGTGCAATAAGACTATATTTAAAGTAAAAATACACGACATTTCCAAATACTTTTTTTGGTGTGAATTTTTGACACTTTCGATAATTTTATAATTTTTCATTACAACAAAGTGAATTTCAATAAATGTTATTTTTGTTTTATAAAATATGGTAAAACTTATTTATTTGCGATTGGAGGCAATTTAGAAGTCGAAATACTATTAGGAATGTAAAACCATTGCCACTGTAAATAACAAAAATCTGAACACTACAAATCACTAACACCAGAATAACACTTAAATGTTATTCTGGTGTTAGTGTTAACGAAAAATATAATTGTCCCTTTTTTGGCCCGCAAAATAAACAATTACTATTCTAACTAAATGTGCTCGCATAAGTGGATTTAGAAATCCAAATAGGGATTCTAGATCCTAATACACAAAATATTTATTTCTCTCGTCTGCACGTGCACTTTCAAAGCAAACCCTACACTCACACTAAACTTAACCTGGTGTGAGCAAGGGCTTTTGTTTTTGTTGTCACTGGTTCTTTTTCTTTTGTTTCTCTGTTTAGTTTCTATTTTTTGTTTAGTTAAAGTGTGCTATTTTTTGTGTGCTTTTTTAATTCAAGGTGTTGTTTTATTTTGTTCACTTTAATGTAATTATGTATGTACAATGTGTTTTATTATGTTTTAAATTCAATGTATAGTTTCAAAATGTTTCTTTATGTTTTATGTTCACAGTGTTTTTTATACAATAATTGTTTGTAAAAAATGTTTAATGTTCACAATATTTGTTTGTAATGTTTAAAATATATTAAATGTTTTATGTTATATGTTCACAATATTTTATGTTGTGTTTGTTTTAAAACGATTTTACTTCACTTTGTCACGGGGGGGAAACCTTCTCACGATTCGAATTAAAGTTTACAATTAAACTAATCTTCGCTTTGTGTGAGCCTATGAGCCGTTTTAGAACACGCGCATAGGCTCGCCACAAAACGACATTAACAATAACAAAACAAAAGGACAAGGGAGAATGTGCGAAAATATGAAAAAAGGGCTTGTGTACACAACGGTGTCAATGTACTTGACTTTATTATTCATTTCGTTTATGCACACAAGCCATCGCACATTCTCGATAGAAACAGCGCTGCTACAAATTGTAGCACTGTTTCAACATTCTGCCCCCCATGACTCGGTGATTAAATACAAAACTAAATACACTTATCAATTAAAAGGATTTCGGGCTGGACCAGTAAACACATAGCCCAGATGTGTTTTGTAGACTTGGACTCTGCCAAGCCCTGTGGTGATGGCTCCCTCTTGTAGGATCACGGGGTAAACGTCTGCGCCGAATTCCAAGTCTATGGGAGTGTTGCTTCTAGGGTCGATGTCGGCACACGTGTCTGGAGAGAAGTTTGATGTCGGGTCCTCAATAAGTGGGTCGCAGTAGGGTTGTCGTGGCAATTCGTCGGTGATAAGCGCCTTCACCTTCAGCACCCATGTGCTCCGCATTTGCCGTGCCATCACCTTGAAGGAGGCAAACCGCTGATTTTGAAAGCGGAAGGACGGCAGGTTGAGGCGCCTATATGTTGCTGTTGCGAGACACCGTCGACGAAGAGTTGAGAATACCCCTCACTGAAGCTCAAGAGTCGAAATCATCTTCTGCCACACGAACCGTCACCGTTGGCACAAATACAACGGACCTTTGGACGACTAGCTCAGCGGCAGTGGCATCAAATATCGACCGTGTCAGCTTTGGGGCGCCGTGCAAAGACGTGTGGTGACGGTGGTCGCATCTCCGACAGCTCTCCAATACCGGGCAGTCAGACGCTAAGTGGCTCCGAGCCAGACAATTGCGGCAGTACCCCCGTCGGTCAACCGCTTCGTACCGTGTCTTCGGCGACATCTCTCGGAAACGCCGACAAGACTTCAAGGCGTGGTCCTCTTGACAAAGACCACAGGAGTACTGCCAGCCGCCTGGGCGCTCGCGTCGGCTTCGGTGACGATCTAGGCGGTCATCAGAGCGTTCACGTCTCGGTAGGTAGCCGGCCATCTCTAGAGGAAGATACAAAAACAAGTTATTGAAGTTTTGGATAATGGATGGGGTCAAAAAGCCTAGTCAGTCAGAAAACAGCTTGATGACTTTAGTAATAGGACGTCTGATTGTGCCGTTGGTAGTCAATATGTCCACAACCCTGATATTGTTGTCTGTGCCGGGATGAGTTCCGACAATACGACCCATCTTCCACTCGTTGGGAGACAACTTTTCGTCCTTAATGACAAGATCGTTAATTTTAATGTTATCTTGTTGATACTTCCATTTGTATCTACGATGCAGCTTTTTTAAATATTCAGACTTCCATCGTTGGCAAAAATTTTGTGAGATCATTTTTAATCTTTTCCATCTGTTGGCTAGGGTTAGATTATCTTCGGAAATATCAGGCTCAGCTGGAGCAAGAATCGAAGTACCGATGAGAAAATGTCCTGGTGTCAAAGGGGATAAATCTGATGGGTCATCGCTGGCAGGGCTTAAAGGTCTAGAATTGAGGCAGGCCTCTATACGAGCTAATATTGTTGTGAGTTCTTCGAAGGTAAAGTTCATTTGCGGAATCAGCTTGCGCAGATGAGTTTTAAAAGACTTAACTCCCGCCTCCCATAGGCCACCCATATGAGGAGTTCCAGGAGGAATGAATTTCCATTCAAGGTTCTGGTAAATATTCTGCTGGATGGTACGAGTCTGAAAGGATTTTATGAACGCAATCCGATCCTTACGCATCATTTCCGCTGCACCTACACAATTTGTACCATTATCAGAATAGATTCTCGCAGGGCATCCCCGTCTTCCTACAAATCTGGAAAACGCGGCCAAAAATGATTGTGTTGATAAATCGCTCGTTGCTTCTAAGTGGACAGCCTTTGTCGCAAAGCACACGAATATGCAGACATAACCCTTGGTTATTAGACAAGCGCGTCCCGTGAAATTTCTGATAGGAAAGGGTCCAGCAAAATCAACGCCTGTGTTGTTAAAGGGTCGGGTCAGCATTGTGCGCTCAGGAGGAAGTGAGGCCATAATCTGAGTTTGAGTGTGTTTTTTGTAAAGTATACATGTTCGGCAATTGTGAATAACTTTTTTGACTAGAGACTTCAACCTGAAGATCCAAAACTCCGACCTAAGGACACGAACCATGAGTTTATTGCCGCCGTGAATCGTAATTTTGTGGACAAATTCCGTTAATAACTGTGATGGGCGAGCGTCATAAGGCAAAATAATTGGATGTCTTTCATTATAAGATAAGGCAGGTGATTGCACAAGGCGTCCATTGGCTCTGATAACACCTTTTTGGTCTAAAAAAGGATTAAGAGTTAGGAGGCAGCTGCTTGGCGAAATGCGATTCTTTTGAAGTAAAGATTGATACTCAGCTTGAAAATGATGTTTTTGTGTTAGAACAAGGAGTCGTATCTTAACATCTTGGATCTCTACCGCTGTAATTTCCTTGGATGAAATTCTCAGGTGAGTCCTATTTGCGCCGGTATTTCGCCAGAATCTGAGGACATATGCGAATACTTTGTAGGCTCGAGATAAGGAGGAAAATCTTGCCAAAGGGTCTTCAAATGTGGTTGTAGCAAGAACTTTGACCGGCTTTGACTCCAGATTTGAGTCTTCCCAATTTTCGTATCTAGGCCATCGATCTTTTGAAAATTTCAGGCATGGGGGCCCCTGCCACCATAGACGATGAGATATTAGATCATCTGGAGAGCAGCCTCGGCTGGCGATGTCAGCAGGGTTACATTCGGAATCTACGTGTCTCCAGTTTTCACTTCCAACATTTTCCAAAATAGTAGACGTTCTGTTGCCGACGAAAGTGCTCCATGAACAGGGTGGTTTTGTAAGCCAGGCCATCACGATCGTTGAATCCGTTCAGTAATGTGTAGATACATTTGTTAGTTGAAGATTTGGAACAACTGCTGCTGCTAATTCTGAAAGAAGAACAGCTCCACAAAGTCCCAGTCGTGGTAACGAGACTTTTTTTTATTGGTGCGGCACGAGTTTTCGCAGCAAGAAGAGAAGTATGTGTCGTGTTGTTTGGAATTTTAATTCGAATGTAGAGTGCAGCAGCATAAGCGCTTTCTGATGCGTCACAAAATCCATGGATTTCAACCTGACTTAATGGCTGAAATTGAATTCATCAAGGAACTTTTATTGTGTCTATTAACGGGCAATTTTTTACGAAATTGTTCCAATTCATTTGAGTAATTGGTTTCAACGAGTCATCCCAATTTATTTTGTCTGCAGCATGTCTGGCTGCATAATCAGCTTAGCCACTACAATCACTGGAGCCAGCCATCCGCAAGGGTCGAAAAACTTGGCTATGGTCGATAGAACTTCTCTTTTGGTACACGATTGTTTCGATTGTTGTCGATAAGTGGCGAGGTAAAAGTGAATCAGTCAGCTGATATATGCCATCTGATCCCCAAAGTTTTCGTTGAGGATCCTTCCGAAATATCCAACCAATTGACAGGTAAAATTTGTTCTGGAGGCAGGTCTTCAATCACCAAAGGATTATTCGAGCTCCACTTCCTAAGTTCGAAACAGCTGAGTCCAGGGCTGAAATTAATTCCCTTCGGTAATTTACAGCTTCTTCTATGGTATGGCCGCCTGCTAGGACATCATCAACGTATAAATTTTGTCGTATTATTTGCGAGGCTAAAGGGTATTTGTCTTTCACATCTTCCGCAAGTTGAAGAAGTGTCTGAATGGCGAGGAATGGGCGCAATTTACTCCAAATGTGACAGTTAGAAGCTCAAACTGGCTAGGGTCTAACAATATTTGGCTAGGGTCTAACAATATTTGGCGGTACATTTTAGTTACATCGGCATTGAACGCGTACTTGAAAAACCTCCACTTCAGTATCTGCAAAACGAGATCTTGTTGGAGAATTGGTCCAGGATGTAAAATGTCGTTCAAGCTTTTTTTGTTTGAGGTGGGGCTGGATGCATTAAACACGACTCTAAGTTTTGTGGTCACTCGATCTGGTTTAATCACGGCGTGATGTGGTAAGTAGTAATGAGGGTATTCATTTACTTCCGATGGCTAAATTTTCCTCATGTGATCGAGGTATTCCAGAATGGACTGATCATATTGCTCCTTAATTTCCGGTGTCCTAAGAAGTTTCTTTTCCATTCTATGGAATTGTGCCATGGCGATATTTCTCGACATACCCAGTTCTTCACAAGTTTTGAACGGCAGAGTGACGACGTATCTTCCAGAATCATGGCGACGAGTTGTAGCGCTAAAGTTATCCTCGCAGTACGTGTCTTCTTCTGACCTCAAAATCTTTTTTGGGGTCTCCTCCACCTCCCAAAAACGTGTTAGAATTTTTTCGATTGACACTGTACTGCACAGTGAAATTTGATTTTTATTTTCTATTTGTTGATTGACGGGTCCGCCAATCACCCAGCCAAAAACTGTTTTTTGTGCCATAAAAGATCCAACTTTTATGTTAATACAAAATACAGCGAATATTGATATTGATATTGATTATACAGAAATCAAAATTAGCGAAGAGTTTAAAATATTTTGCTGAACACAATTTCTTCTACTCACCCCGATTATCTTACACTATTGCATAATGAGAACTCCAAGTGTTGAAAAAAGATGAAATACAATTCAAATCCCATGAAAATTGGGTAGAATTCAATGAAATAATATTTCCGATTATAGCACCTGGAGTTTGCATATGAAAATAGGTAAAATAAGCAAAGGAACGAAATATGTTTTTAAAATCCTAGAGATCCAATATTGATTATGCAAAAATAGATATGTATAGACGAAGAAGAACGTCCATCAATATTTTAAATACAAAGTTGGAATAATATCATTGTTAAAAACTGTATCATCTAATCGCCTTGATTATTACAACATTACCATAATGAGAACTCCAAGTGTTGAAAAAAGATGAAATACTATTGCATACTATTGCATGGAACAATATTTCCAATTATAGCACTTAAAGTTTGCACATGAAAATAAATAATATGATCAGATCGAAATTTTGAATGTATCCCTGCTTTTCTAGTGGTTATCCTTTACTTTAGTCAACAGAGACTTGCTGTAATCTCGGAACATCAGCAACCAAAGCAACCTTAGTAACGCCTGGGAAACTATGACATACGGACATATAACTAAGGAATGCAGATGTGATGACCTAATAGCGATTTAACAGGAAGCTGGACCTAAGTTAGTGGATAAGTACCGACCAGAGTAAAGCCCGGGCTACATTCAAGAAGCGAATAATCTTATTTTACGTGTATTTTGTAGTTTATTAGGTTGTACTGAAAATGCTGATATACAAAACAGTTAAGAATTCGAAACATCAAATGCAAGCAAGATAACATGCGTTTGATATTTCAGAAATCTGCTCAATTTTCAGGACATCCTTATTTGTTTGCAAATTAATTAGAGTAGATCGACTTTTTTAGACAACATGGAAAAGGTGTCACCGTTTGACCATTAAGTTTTTCGTATGTATATTTCTAAAAACTTTCGCTGAAGAATCTTAATCTATCTAAAATCATTTTTGAACCCTTTTATGAACGAGGGAATTACTCGTAAATTCAAAAATGATTTTTGACTTAAGTGGTTGCTACAACGAAAATTCTTGAAAACAACAAAAAAAATCTGGTTAATAAACCAAAAAAAAATCGATCCACTCTAATGTACAAACAAACAACATACACACACAATCACTTTTCACATATGTATACATACACTAAATTTTCACTTTAGGTCACTTTAATTAACTAAAAATTCACTACACTTACCTTAGATTTCTTCCTGGATACTCCCGAAACACCTATTGAGCCCAGGCCACGCTCCTCTGCGACAAAAATCTGCAAAAATTGAAAGTTTAATCTACTTTATAAACAAATTCTATCATTTTTTACTTACCCGTTGTTTTTACACCAAATTCGTTTGACAAATAATATTTTGTTTGTTTTTGTATGTATCACAAACCAAACAAAGCGAAATAAAAACACAACGCCTACTTCCTGCTGTTGTATTTCATACGTCAATTTTCTCGTTGAGAATATTTTAGTTCATGTTTTCCTAGATTCAAGGAAATGTATGTTTGTATGTACGAAGTATTGAATTTGAAATAATGAAGTTGTATTCGTTGTTGGTTCATTTCTTTTCGTTTAAGGAAATTTTTAATATTTGAAAAAATATATTGAACTAAACTCTATTATGGATTTTTCTCTACATTAAAAGAAAATTTCTTTCATTCTTATATATTGAACTCAACTGTAGTGTGTTTTTTTTTGTTCTAAGTATATATATGGAATACGGTTGAGTTAATTCGAAACATCCTTTCAGTATTTTTCTCATCTGATCTACTACAATTTTCTGCACAGAAAGTAAATATTTACAATTTTTTATGATTTTTTTATTAGCTTAAAAAAAAAGTTTCCCACACCTAACGAAGTATATTGTTTAGTATAAATAAAACTATTATTTCAAAATAAGTGAATGTGTAGTACTGTCAAGAAGCGATTTGAACGACATGTTAGGATTATTTCATATTTTTTAGTAAGTATTTCTTAAATTGTTTTTATTTTATATGTAAAATTTTTTCAGTATTTTTTTACTAAAATTTATGTCAGTTTTACTTAATGAACGAAAGAACTTATGCAGTTATAGTAAATATTTACTCTAGCAATAGAAATGACTTTTAGGAAAATTGCTTCTAAATTTCAAGTACATGCATTTTTACTTTGTCCTAAAAATAAGGAAAATTTTCTTATACTGAGTAAATTTTCCAACATTCAAGTAAAACTGAACTACGTGACAATAAAAACTATAAACACCATTTAAGTATGGATTGTACTCAAAAATGTATACCATATTTTTCTGAGTGTATTTGCAGCTTGGAAGTCGGGTATAAATGAAGACGTCCGTATTAGCCGCATGCTGCCTTAGACCAGTCGGGAGTATCTACGGTTTGAATCGGCCGCGAGGAAATGGTACTCCGTTGACGATGTTCCACATATGTTTTGAAGTGGCATGGCATCGCTTGAAAAATGGGATTTTGGGGTTGGGAGATGAATTAACCCTCCATATAGTATGTATGTATGTATGTATGTATGTATGTATGTATGTATGTATGTATGTATGTATGTATGTATGTATGTATGTATGTATGTATGTATGTATGTATGTATGTATGTATGTATTTATTTTCTATCAATATTGCAGAATTTGGTATTATTTACAAGTTTTTGAGTTTTTATCTTATAGATATTTCAACAAATAATTACATTTAAAATGTTGACATATAAATATATTTCAAATAAGGATAGGAAAAAGATAGTAAAAAAACCTATTAACCATCCATATTAATGCACTCCCTCCCCAACGAAAAATAAAAATAATATGGAAAAATGGTTAAGTGGCTTTTTTTTGTGCGCAGGGCCATATCGCGCAATTTTACTACTAATCTAAAGGGTTCAATTTTCACACGGTCTTTGTTGGAAATACTTTTTTTGTGGTGAACACACATACTTTTGTTGTGCTGTGTAAAATATCAAAAATAAAATTATTAACAAATACTAGAATTTGTTTTCTGTTATAAATATTTGTTTTATTATCGTTAAAAAATGTTTTTAAACTCGATCTTGAGTATTTGGTTTAATTTTATTGATCCCAATACTTCGGTTAACTTTCTCGATTCTTCAGGGGGTTGGCACCAATAAAATGCAAAACATCATTACATTCAATAAACACAATATTTTTACCATTACTACATAAAAAACACTGCCGTACCTCTAATTATCGCTGTCAACGGATTTTTGTTCACAGCTTACATCTGTGCTTTTGCGCCACATTTCTATATATGTACAGTGGTCACCAATATAATTCGTACACCTCCTAAGTTAAGGTTTAGCAATCTCAAATGTAGCCCAGTAATAAAAATAATGCATATATACTATACATATTTTTTGAAAATGGGAATGCTTTTACTATAGGATAAGAAATAAAAAAAATTTTAGTTCAACTTTGGTATATAAAAAAAATTAAAACAAAAATAATTCAAAATTGATCGCAAAAAAAATTATTCGTAACTAAGTTAGGAGATTTAAGTAAGAAAAATTTTCAACTAATGTTATTTTAGTACTTTATTGGCCCCCTTTTGCTTTTATAACCGCTTCAAAAGGGCGACGCATACTTTTTATCAATACATTAGTTTCATTGGCCTACCCACTCAGTACTTAACGCCGTTTTTAAAGTTTCCTTTAATGTTATTTGGTGTTTTCGAATTCGTCTCTCCTTGCAGTTGTATAATAGCCATTCACGCACTAAACATAATGTGTGTGTTTGGGTCGTTATCTTGTTGGAACAGAAATATTTGTCTAGACCAAGTTTCATAGCACTAGCCTTTAAGTTATCTTTCAAAATATTGAAATACACGTGTTTGTCCATTTTATCAGCTACAAACGTCATTAAACCGGTTCCAGCGGCAGCCATACACCCCCAAACCATTACATTTCCATCACCATGTTTCAATGTCGGTATGAGATTATTCTCCTTCAGCGCTTCATTTGGTTTTCGCCACACTTTTGAAGGACCATCAGACCCAAATATATTGCACTTTGATTCGTCACTGAATATAACATTTTTCCAAACAGAATCCGGTTCATTGATATGTAGATGTGCGAATTCTAAACGCTTCTTTTTATTTGTGTCAGAAATGTCTGGTTTGCGGCGCTAATCCAGTTTCTATAACCAGCGTTATGTAGACTATTGCGAATGGTTTGGGGGTAAACCATTATCTGAGATGTTTCTTGAATATTATGGCTTAATGCGGCTGTTTTTTTTGGATTCTGGGCTACTGATGACACAATGATGCGCTCATCTCGGGGATTTAATATTTTTGGCCTACCAGCTTGATGGTGTTTTGGAGTTATTTTGCCGCCATTTAAATAACTATTTATGACGCTTTGGACAGTGGAATGAGCTTTCTCGATAATTTCTCCAATTTCTCGAAGAGTTTTCTTTTGTACGTAAAGTTTTATTATTAATTTTTGAAGATCTTGTGATAAATCTACGATTCGTCCCAGTTTGTATAATAAACACGAATGTACATGTAAAACTGATCTACTTTCAAAAAGAAAAGCAAAGAACTCACTTGTTAATTCTTTTCGAACAAAATGACACACCAAAAACAGAAAATGTACGAATTATTTTTTTTGCGTATATTTATTCCTTTTTTTATGTGTTTTACCCAATTCGCACTGATGAAGCAAATGAACGGTACTTTTTTGTGTGAATTTTGTAAATAACAACCATTCCCTCAGTTTGAGTATGGAAAACACGGAAAATGTGTACGTAAATTGTTCAATGTTTCATTGATTTTTGGCAGTCACTGCACGGTGTACGAATAATTATTTTGACCACTATCTATATGTGTGCGATCCCATCTGTGGCCGTTTTGTAATTTATTCTCCTCTCATAAGGTACATCAAAAATTTTAAGCATTTCGTGAGTATATCTTCTATTATTTTTTTATTGCGCTGCAAGTTTTACAACAATAAAGTCAGCCTTAGTATGTCTAGTGAATTAACAGTGGGCCGCAAGTGCGGTCTTTTGTACGATTGGCCTATTAAAGGCTTCAATACTGCATTTTCATTAGGCCATTTATTCTCGTTTTCGCTCGAAACTTTTCAAAACGTCTCAACCAATTTTCACACAATTTGTGGTCGTTTTCATTCTCGTTTTGGTTTTCGTTTGACTGTTCATTAGAGCGTACCAGGTTACAAGTAAAAAAAAAAAGTTCGCCGTACACCTTCGAATATGAAGTATTATTGAAAGATAGTTTCAAAAAAAAATTTTTTATGCCGAACGTAGGGGTCGCGCTTTTACATTTTTCTATATAACTTCTGCATTTATAAACGGCGAGCTTTAATTTTCTGATATTAGAGTGGTACATTAGGGTAGTAGCAACTGAGATATGATGGGTAAGTACCAGAAGGGGGTGCTTGAGCTCAATGACTTCAAAGACAAAAAAATCGGCCTCGTCGAGACAAAAACATCGATGTATCACACTTTCACAATCCGTTTATAAATGCAGAAGTTATATAGAAAAATGTAAAAGCGCGACCCCTACGTTCGGCATAAAAAAATAAAAAAAATTTTTTTTGAAACTACCTTTCAATAATACTTCATATTCGAAGGTGTACGGCGAACTTTTTTTTTTTGAGGTACGCCCTACTGTTCATTATTGTTTACAAACAAAGAACAATGTGGTGACTATTAAAATACTGAAGTGCATACATGTTTCTTAAACAAATGGATAAATTAAATTAAGTTTTTTTTTTCTTTTAGCACGCTTATTTTTACTTTTACTTCATAAAATATCTATTTCACCAAATATGTTTGACGATTGATTAAAAATGTCTGCCTTGAGATGACAAACCAACAATAAAAAAACGATTATTTTGGAGATGACACACTTTATTTAAGGTGGCATCGCCTGTGCGAAACGTTTTCGTTTGTATGGAAAAACGTCTCATTTTGACTTGTTTTGGCCAAACTTTTGAAAACACTTCAAAAGTGGCTAGTGAAAAAAGAGCATAAGGTCCAATTTGTTGGACAAATTTATTGTCCAACAATTTTAGTAGTGCCTTTTGGCATATGCCGGACTTGTCACCATTGAACTTTATGTGGTATACAACGTCAGATTTATTTTCGTTATTTATTTTAGATTTTGTATTGCTGAATAAACTGTTTACTGTACTGTGTTGTGTGTTCTAATGATAACTGATATTTGTCTTTGATATATATGTTAGAAGGGCTAAGCCTTTCCAGGGTTGCCATAAGCCTACAAAAAAATGTGCCAAATAGTAAAAAAAAGCGCAAAATTAAAAAAATAAGCGTAATTTAAAAAAATATTTTTCTGTATTTTTTATCATGTTTGTAATTTTTGGAAGTTGTAATATATGTTTTAGCAAAAAAAGGACTGAATTCAAAAAAATGTACGTTAAACTTGGATAAGTGGAACGCAGTTAAGTGGAATAACTCAATAAGTGAAACATTTTTTCTGGTCCCACCCCCTGGGATACAAAAAAACTCTTTAAGTGGAATAGAAAACCCACATAAATGGATCGTTTTTTTTTTCTAAATTTACCTCTGTAAATGGAATTCCGCTGTTTTTTACCTTTGCAAGTGGAACAATTTTGTTAATTTCACTCAAAAATGAAAAACATTAACCTCTGTAAGTGAAATTCTTGACTTTTTTACCTCTGTAAGTGGAACTTTTTTGTTTTGTTTTTTACTTTTGCTCTACTCGAAACTAAAAATCAAAGCAAGGTTTTTGTTACGGAAAGTCTGCTAATGTATCAAATACAAAAAAATACAAACTCAAAAAAAATCGTTAAACTACCGTTAGCTTTTTTGTTTTCGTAAACACGGTGGCTCGAGTTTTCAGTTCTTCTGGAGTTTTTGTAGTGAACAGCCACGCGATGTCGAAGAGAAAAGTTGTAAATCTTGATGTGAATGCAAAAATTAAAATTCTTAATGCTGTTAAAGGTGGAATGCCAATCAAATTATACGTAAATTTTAAATATGCATGTTTGTCGTTCAATTTATATGAATTTTTCATGGCATTTCTATATAATTTGTTCCATTTCAACATGATTTTTTTTATAAATAAAGTTTCTGTTTTGTTTTTATAGAACACTTTCCGTTTAAATTACTTATTTTTTCCAAAAAATTAGAAAAGTTAAAACCCATTTAAGTGGAACGTTAAGAAAAAAAACCTCTATAAGTGGAAACTACAATAAGTGGAACACCCTTATAAATGGAACGAAAAGTTCGGTCCCTTGAATATTCCACTTATCCAGGTTTGACGTATTTACTTTTACATTTACTAAATATGAACGATCTTAAATACATATTACAGTTACGGTGTTCAGCCTGGAATGTAAAAAAAATGTTTGGGTATTGCTAAGAGCTTTTTACAAAAAATCCAATTTTTTTGTCTTAGCTGACCTGGTGTTTCTGGTTTTATTATCTGAAATCTTTAAACAGACCCAGTTAAACATTGTATTAACACATTTTAAAATTAATTACTTACCTCATTTTTAAAGTATTAAATTTTTTTATTGATAAAATAAACTAAAATTTGTGGCATACGACATAATACCACTGTGATACAAAATCGAACTTTCCGAATGTGAATGGGATGAGATAAATTGCAAATTAAAGTTGACATTATCCATAACAAAACCTACAAGGGTTTTCTTTAGTTCGGTGGAATTTTTTTACACGCATTTGAACTTGGTAATTTTGAAATGCTGTCTAACATGAAATAACCATTGAAAGTTTGATAAAATAATGTTTTTTTCTTTTTATTATCTTACAAAGTTGTGCTATCTTACTGCTTTTGAGGTCGAGGAAATCATTTCATATTTATGTTTACCTCACACTAGAGTACGCTGTCATACAAAGAGTATTATTTCTTGTTTATTTTTTTTATAGAAAAAAACAGTGTATACCAACGTATTAGAGAACATGGAAATATACAAACAAAAGACATTCAAAGGTGGGATAAAAAATAAACAGGTAAACACTGCTTCAGGCATAATATTTAAACCCTTAAGAATTTCTTTAAAAAACAAGGCAGCAAGGCAATAAAACTCAGTAATGCACAAATTCAAGACTATAAAGACACACAAGCGCACAATAACATATTTTACATTATATTATATATTAAAAAGTATTGACGGGATAATGTCACTTGACAATAATTTCACGTTGATTACCTTGTATAATTCGTTATATGTGACAGCGCATAGAGAAAGGGACCTAAGGGTAAAAACAAATCAATTTTCATTTTTTTTCTATTTTTGATGAGGACAACATCTGAGCATCGAATAAGACCGATCCCATGCCCCAAAAGTGTTCCCTCCCAGAGATATGCGCGTTTTATGAAAGTGAAGTCGACCGTATTTAAATCTTTAAAATGGCTCTCCTAAACAAAACTGGTTTTTAACCTTAGGTGCCTTTCTATTTTGCGCGTCACATATGCAGAACATGGAATATATTGTTTCTACTTGTGACGATTGTTTTTTTCGGAATCCCGTTATCTGTCGTCGGCTTCATGTCGCGTACAAATTTTAAGTTTCACATTTGGAAATTACATTAATAACTCAGTTTGTGTTGCTACGCCTACCAGTGAAGTCTGTTGTTAAAAAATGTATTCTAAACGGCATTGCAGAAAAAAAATGTCCAAGTGAAACAAGCAAATTTAAATAATTTAATATAAATAGTAAATTTTTATTCCAAATTTGGTTTACTTACTTACTCTAAAAATATTTTTTATTTTTAAATTTAAATATTTTTTTATTTTTAAATTTAAAATGAGAAATGAAGCTCTACCAAATACCAAAACTTTTCATTCTCAATTGGTCGTCCTTCCAGTACCCTCGCAATCCTCTATAACATGTATTTACGTTCGAAACCACATACATGGACGAGAATTCAGGACCGCCTCAATCTGAGTCAATACAGTACACAATTTCTCGTACGCCTTTGCCCACACTACTACTCTGTTCAAATGTTTCTTTACCGATTTAACACAAGCTTCCCATAATTCGCCTACATGCGGAGACATAGCAGCTATATTCCTCCAATCTATTTCTCGTTGGCCGCAGAACTCATTCTATGAGATTATTTTTAAGAAATAGCTTATATACTTTATTTAAGCTATTGTCTGCTCCAGCGAATATCATCACATTGTAAGAATAAATGTTACTGTACATCATCTTGAAATCTGTCGATGTTATATTTGACTCCATTTCTGAATGTTCAGCTATAGCAAGTTTGTCCGCTGCAATAAAAACACGTCTTGCTTCGTTAATGTTAGCTTTCATACTGAAACTCTTTATTTCGCATCACTTATATCTAGAGAACAACGTCATTTGTACGTTAGATAAGGATAACAATATAAGTAACACACATAGTGAAATATTAAAGAGTGAAACATATTTACATGAGGGAGACAACTAGATATAATAAAAGTAGGATTAATAAAGACGTAAAAGATAATATACAATAGTTATTTACATGGATTCAACATATATGTACAATATTGGCAAATGGATACAGGCATGCACGATCAGGACTACCGATATAGCAAGGGTTTATAGCAATTACAACGATACTGCTACAACTCGGCCATCCTGAATTTCTAGATCCCCTGACTCTAGCTTACACCTGATTCCGAACGACCATTGAACCATGGACGAATGTTACCGGCAGCCCAAACTCCTTTATAAGGGCTGCGGGACTGTTGAAACCCGTCGACATCCTCTAACAAATATCTATCGTTTCTTAAAATCTTGGATACCTTGTATGGACCTTTAAATTTTGGAACAAGTTTTAGAGAGACCCCGCCGTGCGAATCGAAATTCTTAATCATTACGTAATCTCCATCAGAATATTTCGTTGCCGGTTTTCTATGTCTGTCAACATATTATTTGTTATAATCTTGCAATTTTCTTTGTCTATTCGCTGCCTGCTGTCGAATCTGTCCAAGTTCAACACGAACGTCAGGTTGCACATTATCTTTGAGGCAGTCTTTCAACATATCCTCCACAATTCCACGTTGATCAACTCCGAACAGCATAACACTTGGGTGTTCTCCGATCGTTCTATGCTCGGTGTTGTTCAACGCGTATTCTACTCTATCCAGTACCGAATCCCAATATATTTTTTCTGCAGGACATACCAACTTTGCCAACATGGGACCAATACTTCTGTTAATTCTTTCCACTTGACCGTTAGCCTGTGGGGAACCCGTCGCGATTTTTATATGTCCAACTCCCTGATTTTCTAAAAATTCTCGGAATTCGGCAGACGTGAAAGCTGTTCCCCTATCGCTTATAATATACCTAGGTTTACTATATGCCCTGAAATAGTCCTTTAAATCTCGTATCACTTCCTTAGACTTAGTGGTTTTAGCCGGATATAGTCTGACAAATTTAGTACTCGCATCAACAATGACCAGTATGTGCTTCAGCACTCTGCCATGATCAATCGGCCCATAGTGATCTATGTGTATCACGTCGAATGGAGTAGTAGTTTTTGCTATACTGTTCAAGAAACCCTCTTCTTTGCCATGTTTTGAAGAATAAGCAATGCACTTCAAACAATTTTGCACATGTTCATTTGCCTTTTTTCTAATTTGTGGAAACCAATAACTCCGTGATATGAGTTCCGTCATCTTATCTATACCAATGTGCCCCATCTCATCATGGTACTTATAAAGCACATGTTGTTCCATTTCCTGTGGCACACAAAATAACAAATTATTGTCTTTATTCGATTTTTTGTAGACAACACCGTTTCTCATTTCGTACATTTTGTGCTCCATATTTTGAAGAGTGTCTTTAAGCGCTTTCAACTTATCGTCTCTATTCTGACATATAACCAAATTTTCCTCAAAAGTGTTGCTTTCAATAACCATCACAGATGAGCACCTGCTAAGTGCATCAACATGTTGCATGCGGGACCCTGCCCTATGCTCTAAAACATAATCATAGTCCTGTAACTCGAGTGCCCATCTGGCGATCCGCGGATTCAGTTCTTTCTTATTCAGCGTCATCGTTAAAGAATTGCAGTCTGTGACAATTTTGAATTTCATCCCATGTACATAAATGCGAAAACGTCTTAACGCATAGATTATAGCCAGGGTCTCCAATTCAAAGCTATGAAACTTGGCCTCCGACTCAGTCGTTCTCTTCGAAAAGTAAAACAAAGGATGCATCTTGCCGTCTTTTTTCTGCAGTAGCACAGCTCCGAAACCTATTGAACTCGCATCACAGTGCAGCTCTGTCTCATTCCTAGGATCATAAAGACTCAAAACTGGTGACTTCGTCAGCTTTTCCTTAAGCAGCTCAAAAGTTTCTAGTTCTCGTTGTCCGAAAACAAATTTTCTGTCCTTATGAGTCAAATCCGTCAGTGGTTTGGCCAAAGAAGAATAGTCTTTAACAAACCTCCTGAAATAAGAACAAAGCCCCAAAAAACTTTGTACTGAATGTACATTAGTTGGTATAGGGAAATTTTTTATAGCGCTAATACCGTCATCGTCCGCCCTAATTCCCTCTCCACTAATCCTATAACCTAAATATTTTACATCAGTCATCAAAAACTCACATTTATCTAACCTCAGTTCCAACTTATTCTGCAGCAAACGACGAAATACCTCCATCAAAATTTCAAAATGTTCGTTGACATCCCGAGTCGCTATCATGATATCATCTAAATAAACTATTAACTTCCCTTCTCTGACCATATCCACGAACATTTTATTTACAAACCTCTGAAACACCGATGGAGCGTTCCTGAGACCAAACGGCATCCTCAAAAACTCAAATTGCCCTAAAGGGGTAATAAAGGACGTATACTGCACAGAATCCTTTTCAACAAAAACATGATAAAATCCATTTTTCAAATCCAATTTGGTAAAATACTGTTTTCCGCTTAATCTGTCCAACAAGTCGTCTATTAGGGGAATTGGATAGCTGTCCTTGGAAGTCATTTTATTTAGCGTACGATAGTCCACACACATGCGAAGGTCGCCCGTCTTTTTCTTTACCAGCACTATAGGAGATACGAATTCCGATTCGCTGGTCCTTATATATCCTTTCTCCAAAAAGTCATCCAAAATCAGTTGCAACCGTCGTTTCTCGTCATACGACAATCTACGTGGGGTACAGGAAAACGGTTTTGGGTTATCCACATTTAGTTTAATCTCACTTCGTACCAAAGGTTCACTCGGTCGTTGCGGACTCAGATAACAATTAGCAAACATGTTCTCCAACCTCTTTATCTGCCCATAACTTATATTATCACCTATTGTCAACCGATTACTGCTATCATCGTCGTAATCAATCGACATTATCATATTCTCGAAATCATCCTCAAAGATATCATTTCTATTAGATTCTGTTACATTTGTCACATCGTTTGAAATCAACGCTAACCCAGCTTTTCGCAAAAAATCTCTACCTAATATACAATCATATCCCATTGACTCGTCACTTACAACAATAACATCCAATTCAATATTTTCTTTATTGTGTAAAACAAAAAACTTAAACTTTCCAAAAGTATTCAATTTAGTCATATTAATTCCATAAAATAAAGTATTATCCTCAAAAATCTCATTTGCATTAATTCTTCCTGAAATTGCCGATTTTCTGATGAAGCTGGCGGTGCTTCCCGTATCCATTAAGCATTCTTTTGACCATCTTTCCATTCGGGGCATGCGGCTGCCAAGTGACCCAATCTTCCACAAGCATAACAGGATCCAAATGCTCTCTTAGGCTTTTGACAAACGTTTGCAAAGTGTCCCAAGCTGTTGCAGTTGTAACATCTAGGCTTTGATTCTCGTTGTTCGTTCCTTTTTGCAGCAACTGGCTTCTTCAGCTGAATCTTAGAAAATGCAGCCAAAAGCTGCGCCCTATTTCTGTAGCACTGTAGATTCGCATGCATTCTCAGGTTCTCATCAGGAATCCCTTCGACGATATAATCGATCAATTCTTGTTTATCGACATTCAAATTGCTCGACAAGGCAACCTTTTCATTGAAATAATCTATAAATTCCTCTTCCATCTGCCATTTTCTTGACTCAAACTTCCGACGTATACTCAGTCTATTCTCTTTGCTTCCAAACATATCGGCCATTTCTCGAAACAAATTGTTAAAATCTTCATAAACGTAATTAGATTTGGAATGCAGCCAAACTTGCACTTTTCCTTTAACTTTCGCCATCAACAAAGCCTTTAAAGTTCCTTCGTCCATAGCGTAAATAGTGGATATGTTTTTTACTTGTGCAATAAAAATGTTAGGACAACTTGTTCCATCATATTCGGGCAGCAACTCTTTAAGAAAAGCCAACGATGTATTTGTTGTTGTCACTCTGTTGTTGTTTACATTCTCGTTGCCCACCACTCTCTTTTCCATCTCTATCTTTTCCGCAAAATCAATTTTCATTTTATAGAGTTCATTTTCTCTTCGTAGAAGTTGCTTTTCTCTTTTTAACATGTCAATCTCTTTTCTCATCAGCTCGTGTTCTCGTTCATTTTTCTCTATCCCTTTGTCAACCATTTTCTTTGCCGATTTACTTTTTTCTTCTTCCTTTTCTACAACCGAACATTTGCTCATATCGTCCACAATCTTTTGTAATTTATTGTCTGCAATCATTCTCACATCACCACTATAATTTAGTTCATAACTTTCATTGTCTATTTCATTTTCTTTCTCAGCACTTGATTTAGATTTAAATTCTTCCTTTTGTTCTTCGATCATCTTTACAACACCATCAATCGTTTCCACTCTTTTGTCTTTCTTTTTTTCTTCATCGATCATTTTAACAGTTTCACTTTCATTTGTATTTTTGTCACTCATTTGTGTAATTCTGCTTTCGTTTGTTTTGTTGTCAACCTTTTGCTGCTCTTCTTCATTAACGGCTTCAAATCCAAGTAAATCATCAATGTTTGTGTTGCCCTCATCGGACATTACAATGCTGCTGGCAACTGGACACTCTCCTCTCTCATCAGTTGGAACTGCATTCAGCCGTAGCACAAGTGTCGAAATTGAACCGGCGGTTGGTAAACCGAGATGCTGCAGCCAACAGCGCAGCTGCGTCGCCGTATACTCATTCGAACCAACGGTTTCTTCCATTTTTCTTCACACACTAATCTCTTTAATTCAATAAAACTTCGTTTTTGCAAAATGTTAGTAATTATGAAGTTCTTTTGTTTCTATTTCTTCTCGAAACAGTGTTTTGTTTTTCTTTTATAAAGTGGAGAAAAAAAATACGGTCACTTTTAGCAATCCTTTTTAGTTTTCACTCATTACTATTAAGGGTTATGCCTCTTCTGATGTTTATAGCAAGTTTGTCCGCTGCAATAAAAACACGTCTTGCTTCGTTAATGTTAGCTTTCAAACTGAAACTCTTTATTTCGCATCACTTATATCTAGAGAACAACGTCATTTGTACGTTAGATAAGGATAACAATATAAGTAACACACATAGTGAAATATTAAAGAGTGAAACATATTTACATGAGGGAGACAACTAGATATAATAAAAGTAGGATTAATAAAGACGTAAAAGATAATATACAATAGTTATTTACATGGATTCAACATATATGTACAATATTGGCAAATGGATACAGGCATGCACGATCAGGACTACCGATATAGCAAGGGTTTATAGCAATTACAACGATACTGCTACACAGCTTTTATAGCGAAGCAAACGACAACGCACACAAATGACTTGTCTGTCCTCTTAACTCTAGTGTTGTGGGGTATTGTTATTAGTCCCAGAAAATCTTTGCCTACATTAAAAAACGGACGAGTTCAAATAACCCGATCTTTTGGTAAATTTCCCATTAACTGAAGTAAATTCCCTGCACTGACTCTAAAACATCTATAGCAATTATTAACCACATCTTTTACTAGCCTGTGCAACGAATAATCCATAACTCTTGCCGAAGAATTGATAATTCTTGAGCACCCGCATGTAATTTTTTTTGTCAACAAATTAAACACCTTCGATTTGTAAGGCAATAATATTTAATGTTTCGCATCATGTGACAAGCCACTGTTGTCTAATCTCCCCCAACTATTATATAATTTTGAGAGTCCAAAATTGGGCATAGATTATGGAGAACTGACGACTTCTGACATAACGTTTTGTCTTTAATATTTTTAATTCATTACATGAAGTGCGACTTTCTAGAAACCAATAAATGTTTTCATTTTATCTTCCGAATAGACTGAATGAACTTCAAGACACTACATTCTGTAAAAAAAAATAATCTATTTCTATGGTTTTTATTCCTCCCAACAGACTTTCTTCCCTGAAACCTTCTAGGATCGCTTCAGTTCGGGCACTTCCTCCAACGAATAAACCAACCCCCCCCCCCCCCCCCCAACAAAAATGTTGGACCATCAACAACAACCTATTACCCACCATATATCTTCCCACAAGCCCTCTTGATATCAGATCAATAGATTTTTCCTCCGATCTGACATGTCTCCATTGAGATACATCGTTGTTTGTTTAAATAAATCCTAACCTGTTTGAAACAAATAGTTGCAACCTACCTTGATCAATTTTAATCCAGCTTTAATCCACTGGTACACGTTGTCTTAGAGTGGCCAATGGATAAGCATCTCTAACATATACTATGTTAATTTTCTTTATCCCATCTTTCCTTGATGCTAAGGCTTCTGAATCTAGAGCATCTATAAACTTAACGCCCTAGAATATCCAAGGGGGCACTAATCCCTTTTAAGCAAGGTCCTATCGCATCCCTAGCTGCAAACATTAATGCTTCTACCAATCATTGGTTCGACCTCCCAAGTTCATCGATTTCCTGAAGCCTTATCCATTTCCTGTCGTTTCCACTGAACAACTGGCTTGTCTCCAAAGAATATTGCATTTGGTTAAAGAATTCAATAAGACTTTGCGCTTTTGGCATTTCTCTAGAATTTCCCAATTGCTGCTCGAACTGGATTCTAAGCCCCTCGGTGGCTTCTTCAGAAAAATAAAGCACAGAAACGTTTGGTGAATTCCATCTGCATCAAAATCTATCGCATTTAGTGCCTGTAAGCTTTCGTTCAAAATACATAGGGATGCACTTACACTCTGTGAATTATAATCTACCTTTGGTGCATCTATCAAGGATATCAAGTAAATTGATGTCGTCGCCCTTGTGTTGGAATTTCCCTCTTTTACTGGTAACTTTTAAATTCTTCTCGCTCTCACCTGTTAAAATTGATTTCGATATACACATTTTCTGTATATTATAAATATACTTTTCAAATTTAAGCTGCTGAAATAATTCGCTAAACTTTTTTTATTCTGTCATTCGTCCGTTAAATATTGGAATCTTTATTGACGGCACTTTAAATGGCTGATATGTGACTGAATTGTCAGTGCCGAGTATCGATTGATACAAATCTCTTAGCAAGTAAAACACATTTACCAACTCGTCATAGAAAAATTGAACAACATATTGCATAAACAATTAATTAATGATACGAGTTGTACTTTTTCTTAATTCTTCTTCAATTTAATTATTTTCGCCTTTAAATCGTCGAGAATGTATTGAAACTGACGCACTAGCCAACGATTTATACTCGGTCGTGGATAATTTGAGTCTATCAATTGGAATTGTTTGCTTTGTCCAATTCAATTTGTGACTATCACGCGCCGCGCGCTTTGACTGACCCTCCTTTATCGCATCGGTTGTTCTTATTTTTTGTTGCTACTTCCCTAAATGTAGCGTCTTCTTTTCTTTTTGCAAATCTGGGGGAGCAGTTGGCCCACGTTATCGCTAGAAGTCTCCTAGACTTAGTGCGGGCTTTCGAGTTGGGCTGCTAATCACAGTTCGAACTAAAGTTCCATGGCCAAGTTCCCTTTCGTTAAAGTCCATCCTCAATTCACCTTACACAGTTTTGTTTGCTCCCAAATTTGGAGCTTAAATGCTACTGACCCAACTTCTCATTTTGGTTAATTTGCTGTCTCTTTAAATGTAATTTTACGCTATAGTGTTTTTATATTTAAAGTATTTAAATTTTTTTTTTTCACTTTTACGAGTAAAAACAAAATATTTTATTTTTTTGTGTTGTTTTGTTCAATAAAGTGAACAATATTTTTTAAAAAGTTTTTCTTTTTACAATTTTTTTTTTCACTTTTTTTTTGTTTGTTATAACCGCGCCACGATATGTTGTTTTAAACAAATAATTTTAAGCAAAAATGTATTTTTATTCATCTTAATATTTTTTGCTTCACTTGTGTGCTTTTTTATCCACCCATAAGTGCTCTTAATTGCCTACCGCTAGGGGGAGAACTCAAATCAGTGATGTTTTTAGGTATCACCAAATATTGTTTTTCCTTTTTCTAAATCATATCACTTAAGAACGCCGGCACTACAATTCTCAGTGTGAGTCCCTTTTTAACATAAATTTCAACAATAGATAACCTTTCGTACATACACACAATCCGTGACCACAGTGGTTTTGTAAACGAACGATCGATTGATCTAATACTACTATTTACATTTACATTGCTATAGAAACAAACATTATTTTTAGATGAATGCATTTACGTGACAGACAGGTTTATGTGTGATGTCATATACCTGCCCTTTCTTAAGATATCTCCCATAAATTAATATATTTATTTTTATTTTAAGCAAAAATATATTGTTTTACTTCTTGTTTTTTGCTTAGTTTCTTTTAGACTGAATAGCAAAACGACAACAAAAAGGATGAATCCAATAAAATATTTAAGAATCGACCACAGCAGGACTTTTATAGAGACGATAAAAATTCAGACTTTTTGTTAACAAATGAGTTGCGATTTGCTATCAAGCTTTAGTTATTCAGACAGCCTCAAACGCCACTATTATATACGGAACTTTCGGAAGAAAGGCAAATACGAGTATAAAAACCCACTTCATCTCCATACGAGTAATGGTTCAATAACAAATCGAATTAGTATTGACTTAACACTAAACCCAGTTGAAATTACACAAATGTAATATTTATAGCATTCTGTTGTTAAACATTCTCTATGAAGCTGACTCGTTTCGCAAAATATTAATATACATAAGTATAAGTATTATTGGTACACTTATTGGGCCTAATGTCGTTGTACAATTTTAAAAACAATGTTCGCTGTTGAGACACCTTCTTGTGAAAACATTTAGTTCCATTTGCATTACGTGGGTGGCATCGTGGATGCATTTGTGTGATACGACAATGGCCGTAGCATTAGCATATGTAGTACTATCTTTCAATATTTTTTGCGTACATGATGTATAAGAATGGTCTTTATTAAGAGCTTTGTGGTACATCATGTTATCAATTATTACTATTCTATTGTCTTAATCTTAACATCACATGTTTTACAGTGAAGGTACGAGGGTTGCTATTTATATTTCGGGTCCTGACAATACTAGTGTTCCCAGAAGCAAACTGGAACTTCCATTTGAAACTGAATTTTTTTAGCATAACTTCACTCGAGCGTTTTGTCATTTGAGGGCGAATTGTTTTGTTTACAGTGTGGTATCCTTGGGCATTAGTATGACAAGCATCAATAATATATTGCATGTTCATTTGGCCGTGAAAAAAATTTGTTCTCGATCCCACATAATTTGACGAATGCCAAAAAAAATGCTCGTATGGATTGGTACAAAGAGATGTTGAAAACGTATAATTGAGGTAGCTTAAACGCAGTGTATAACATTGTCACAGGTGACGAATCATTGATCTCGTCTTTCAAGACGATCCAAATCCAACAAAAGTTGTTCGTGGAAGAAGTACATCGAAGCAAATGGTTGCGTTTTTTCGGTATTACCGGCCATGTTGCCACAGTACCTTTAATGCCTTTAGTGAAAGGTAGGACGGTCAATTCTGAGTAGTGTACAACCATTTGTTTGCCAACAGTGTTCGAAGAAATAATGAAAGATAATAAGAGAAGACGGATCATTTTGCATCACGATAATGCGAGCTCTCACACATTAGCTGAAACGATCAGCTATAAGACTACTCAAGATGTCGAATTGATGGGCCACCTACCGTACAGCCCTGTCAACGTTTTTCATCGCCCGAAGCAGCTGTTGAAGCGTTCAAAAATTATGTTTTAGAGGTGTCTCAATCGAAGTAAAAAAATTGTTTCAAAAATTGGTTTGTACACATGCAAAAGTGTATTAATCTTAAAGCAGAATATTTCAAAAAACAATAAAACCATTTCCAATGATAAATTATTGTGTTTTTATTCCCGGCTTTGAAATACAAATAGCAACACTCGTAGTTCTTAAACCATTCTGTGCTGTGACCACGTATATCAGCCCCTTCCAATGTGCCTATCAATTTTTCATGTGATAGTTTGTCGAAGGCTTTACTAAAATCAATAAATAAAGTCAGAGGGTAAAAGTTTTTGCTCATATTATGGTTGACATGGTTGGAAACTAGTCGTAGAAGTTAGTTTGTGTTTTTGTCATTTTAAAAACCACATTGACTTTTATTTATTCCGTTGTACTTTACAAAAAATTCATTTAGTCTTCTTATTACTACAAGGTGGACCAAAAGTTACCATGGGGCTTAAAAATTCAATAACTTATTCGTCTATATATATTTTTTTTCAAATTATATAAATAACAGTTGCAGAATAAATAATGGAGAGATTCACCCTTATTCTGATTGTCGTCGTCAACGTCGTCGTCAATTTAATATCAATATCACTTCGTTTCAATATAATATCACATCAACGCATTTTCGGTATTCCGTATCATTATTGTCTTGACGTTGACTGTTTATCGATAACTTCAATAAAAAAATCACATACCTAACATTTTTGCATCAGATTTTATATATATTCATCCAATTGTTGAAAAATGTTTTTTGTTTCTGATTCAAACTCTGATTCAAGTGATGAAGAAAATAAAAAGAAACTTATTTTACAGAGAAAGACACTGCGATATAGGTCTGATGTCATGAAACTACTAGACAACAAGTAAGTTTAAGGTTTAATTAATTTCCATTGGCAATCACAAAGTTTTCTTTCATTCAAGATTTCAGAAATACTTTCGTTTAAACAAAAATGCGTTTAATTATGTGTTGGAGGAAATTGCTCCTGAGATGGAAATTGGAGCCAGGTCAAATTGTGTATCCAACAGAATAAAGTTAGCTGCCACCTTATTATTTTTGGGACAAGGATCCTATCAGCTAAGTGTTGGTAACGATTTTAACCTCGGACTATCGCAGCCGGTTGTTTGCAGAATACTGTCGGAAACTCTAAGTGCGTTGGAAAAGGTTATTTGCCCACTTTGGATTAAACTTGAAATGAGCGATGAAGAAAAATCAGAAGCCAAAGTGAATTTTTTTGAAAAAAATGGATTTCCTGGTGTGATTGGCTGTGTGGATGGAACCCACATTAAGGCTCCTCCTGTTCCAGTAAAATTTCTTCAGAGTGAACAGTTGTTTCCATCTCTATAACTGGGTCAACACCGAGCACTTCAGTGACAAGTTCCTCATAACTTGCTGCAACACCATGAGCTGATCCTTCAGGATTTATCTGTTTTTGAAACTGCAGCAGGTTTGCAACAGCCTCTTTTAACGGGCTCAGTGTAATATATTTATTTACACCGCCACCTGTTGCTCTCATCTCCGATTTGTTTTCAACCATTTTCCTTTTGACTTTGAACTTTAAGTCTCTCCAAACCTTAACGAAAATATTTAATTTTATTAATCTACAAAAAACCAGGGATATAAGTTAATAACCTTCTGCCAGCCAGCACCATCTCTACTCGGTGGTCCGGAAGCATTCAAAACACTTGCAATGTTCTCCCATTGCTGGTTAAAATTTGTTGGCACTGTTCCTCTTTTGAAACCTTTTGCTAAGGATGGATTTTTCTCTAACTCTTCAACAAGTTTTTGGAACTGTTCATTATTTGTAATTTTCATATTTGCACTTTTACTTTTGTTTTTTTTTTATTTTAACAGCAAACTTCTTAGTCGTTACCAAAAACTGCGACGACAAAAACAGAGTCGTATCAATTCAATAACAACGTCAATCACCCTTATTCTGATTGTCGTCGTCAAGACAAAACAAAGACATCTTGCGACGACTGTTGATACTTGGTATTCGCGTAGTCGTTTTTCGATAACTATTGACACAACTCGGTATTCTCTAAATGATATTGACGTTGTTATTGAATTGATACGACTCTGTTTTTGTCGTCGCAGTTTTTGGTAACGACTAAGAAGTTTGCTGTTAAAATAAAAAAAACAAAAGTAAAAGTGCAAATATGAAAATTACAAATAATGAACAGTTCCAAAAACTTGTTGAAGAGTTGGAGAAAAATCCATCCTTAGCAAAAGGTTTCAAAAGAGGAACAGTTCCAACAAATTTTAACCATCAATGGGAGAACATTGCAAGTGTTTTGAATGCTTCCGGACCACCGAGTAGAAATGGTGATGGCTGGCAGAAGGTTACTAACTTATATCCCTGGTTTTTTGTAGATTAATAAAATTAAATAATTTCGTTAAGGTTTGGAGAGACTTAAAGTTCAAAGTCAAAAGGAAAATGGTTAAAAACAAATCGGAGATGAGAGCAACAGGTGGCGGAAACAACTGTTCACTCTGAAGAAATTTTACTGGAACAGGAGGAGCCTTCAACATCAAGGAACGGGAGCAGTTCAAGAGCCACTCCATCCGGGTCAATCTTGAATGAAAGAAAACTTTGTGATTGCCAATGGAAATTAATTAAACCTTAAACTTACTTGTTGTCTGGTAGTTTCATGACATCAGACCTATTTCGCAGTGTCTTTCTCTGTAAAATAAGTTTCTTTTTATTTTCTTCATCACTTGAATCAGAGTTTGAATCAGAAACAAAACACATTTTTCAACAATTGGATGAAAAGATACAAAATCTGATGCAAAAATGTTAGGTATGTGATTTTTTTTATTGAAGTTATCGATAAAAAGTCAACGTCAAGACAATAATGATACGGAATACCAAAAATGCGTTGATGTGATATTATATTGAAACGAAGTGATATTGATATTAAATTGACGACGACGTTGACGACGACAATCAGAATAAGGGTGAATATCATTAAGAGAATACCGAGTTGTGTCAATAGTTGTCAATAGTTATCGAAAAACGACTACGCGAATACCAAGTATCAACAGTCGTCGTAAGATGTCGTTGTTTTGTCTTGACGACGACAATCAGAATAAGGGTGATTTACAACTGAACAAAGAATCAGCATAATAAAATTTTATTATTTAAATCAGCGATCAATTATTTTAACGCCAAAGCATGAGTGATGAAGCTCATTTTCATTTGAATGGTTGTGTTAATAAGCGGAACTGTAGGTTCTGGGGTTCTGCAAATCCAAGAGCCATTCATCAACTCCAATTGCACCCCGTTAGGTGTAGAGTATGGTGTAGGATCAGTATGTGGGAGCAAATAACATTGGGCCTTACTTCTTCGAGAATAAACCCGTACCCGTAAATGGAGAGCGGTATCGGTTTATGATAGAACATTTTTTACGTCGTGCTCTTGAAAACAGACCTGAGGTGTAGTTTCAACAGAACGGAGCCACTGCCCGAGAGACAATGGTACTTTTAAACCAACTTTTTGGAGAGCGAATAATTTCCATAAATTCGGAAATTATATGGCCAACGCGATCGCCAGATTTGTCAGCACTTGACTATTATCTTTTGGGTTATTTGAAGGAGCGAGTATATGTGAACAAGCCCGAGACAATCCTTCAACTCAAGGCAAACATTGCTGCAGAAATTCGAACACTACAATCACAAATTTTGAAAGATGTTATGGAAAACGCTCTAAAACGAGCCCATCATTGCGAAGCTGAATACGGGGGTCATGAAGTGACATTATTTTTTATATTTAGTGTAAAAATATTTCCATATAGTATATAATATGAAAAAAAAAAATGTTTATAGCTCGTTTGTTTTATTTCGGTCTGTTGCTTTTACACATTGAACAGGGATTAACCGGTTTAAGACCTTTTACATCTAAATTTAAATAGAAGACAAGTTTTTAACAAAATGGCAAATTGACATTGATTTTCGTGGTCCGTGACAACTCTCTTCAGAAAGCTTTGCTGCAATTGTTGAAAGTAAAAGTCGATAAAAACTTGTCTACTATTTAAATTTAGATGCAAGAGGTCTTGAGCCGGTTAATCCCTGTTCAATGTGTTAAAGCAACAGACCGAAATAACACAACGAGCTAAACATATGTACATGCACGGCACACAAGTTGGCATAGTCAAGTAAACTCTGTTTACAATACACACGTACGTTGTAAAAGAAATCTATTGATGGCTCTCGAAGTAGAGTCTCTGTAGAGGTGGCAAGAGTACGTTGTATTTTCGTGGGCAATTGTGTAAAGAAAACTTGAAAAGTAAGGTTTACAACAGAATTTCTCATTTACTCTTACTTTCAACAATTGCAGCAAAACTTTCTGAAGAGGGTTTTTACGGACCCGAAATCATGATAAAAGCAGTGTATTTAAATTAAGATGCAATAGGTCTAAGGCCGGTTAATCCCTGTTCAATGTAAGAAATAAAATTATTAAGAGTAACAGTTATTAGTTTTTAACCCCATGGTATCTTTTGGCCCGCCCTGTATTACTTCCAGCACTTTCTGTACATCAGACAAAATCGCAATAGACCATTAATTGCTATATGTAATACGAGTTGCTTCCATTTTTTGTATATGGGTCTTATTATTAAAGTTTTTAGTATTTAATAGGGTAAACAGGCTGCGTTAATGTAAATTAAAAGACAATGCAAATTAACTTGTGCATTTTCTTCTCCCAAACTGCATTAACTCGGAATTAAATGCAAAAAATCAAACTGAATTTTTGCATTTACGTATTACATTCTGGCAACACTGTCACAATTTATCAGAAACAAAAATCTATAACAATTTCACCAACGGTACTGCGTCCCACACCGAATAAGCTACCAACAGTCCTATATTCTAGTTATAAGTATATTCCGCTGGTAATTTTGGTCAATAGCTCAGATCCCATGACCAGTGGCGATTTTTTGGATTTTTTTTTTTGTAAAATGTTGCATATTCCCTCTTCGCTTGTACAATTCATATACGTATACATATGGCCTGATTCATAAGAACTTGCAAAAGCGTTAAAACAGGATTAACGAGCCGATGAACTAAACGTGTATTTATAACCTTAAAGAGTGTTTTAAAAAGTTTCTTTACCTAAAGAAAGTTTCACCCTTTTGTTAACCTTTTGTAAGTAAAAATCAGTCAATAATTATGAAAATTTTAAGCAAACTAAATAGAATTATTGCATCTTTGTTACATAAAAGTAGTTTGTGAATCCTGATACACTTAAAATTTTCTTTTATGTACTCTTGCAGAAACATAAAAATCAAAGCGCTAAGGAGAGCACAAATCAATAAATTGTATATTGTGTTTTTAACTTTTGAGCAGTAGTCACACATTTTTAATACTCTTGCTCTGCCGATGATCAGCCCAGCGGTAAAAAATACCCATTACTTTATCGCTGATGTAATCAACACATAGTACGAGGGCTGCTATATATATTTCTAGCCTAATACGTCGTATGACTTATCAATTCGACGTTTTGGACGGTCAAAAAGGCGCTGGTTTGAGCCGAAGTGTGATAGAGCTCGCATTGTCATGGTGCACAATGATTCGTCTTCTCTTGTTCGTTTTTCATATTTCTCAGTAGACTTCAGGCAAACAAATTATGGTTACCACTCAAAATTGGCCATCCTACGTTGCTTAAGCGGAACAGTCGCCACATGACCAGTTTTGCCGAAGAAACAGGCGACCATTTGCTTCGAAGTGCATCTTCCGCGAACAACTTTCGCTGGATTTGGCTCGTCTTCAAAGACCCACACGGTCGATTGTTGTTTTGTTTCACTCATACACATAGATCCATGATTGGTCACCTGTGACGATCTTACGTATTTTGAAGCACCGCTATCGTATTTTTTCAAAATTTCTTTGTACCAATCGACACACGCAGAGAATAGATATGGTTACACTATGGTCACCGCAACAATAATATGTTCTCTCCAATAAAAGCATGTTCGTCGCAACCATAGTATTGTTTTTTGAATTTCATTTTGACAATAGTATGATTGCGACAATATTGCTATTGTTGAAAGGTAACAATAGTATTATTCTCAAATTTAGAAATGAAAATATGGTTGTAGCAACCATATTAACATTGTTGGTGCAACAAAAGTATTGTTGTTTAAAATTTACGTTAACAAAAATTTGATTACGGCAATTATACAGTATGGTTGTGACTATGAACATAACAAAACAGGTTTTATAGAGCATACATTTATGTTTGTGCGTATGTTTTTTGATACACAAAAAAACACACACATGATACAGTGAATGGTTGCTGTCCATTAAAAAAAACAACAACAATCGGAAGGTAGTTCGAGGGATTTTTATTGTGTTTACTTTGTTCGGTGAAATACTCTAATACCGACTTGTTCTCGTTAATTTAAAATCTGCCAGCACTTAAGTATATAGCCATTGATCATGGTTTAATCACATTCGTTACTTGGTGTCTACGGATGGTGAAGTAGAATTTACCCCTGTGGGCAACTAAAAGTATTTTCGACTGCCGTTGGAATATACTTTTTTTCTTGAATGATATGTCAATAAACACATGACCTCAAATCTGGATATGAACTAATTGTAATGCAATTTAAAATAACTTGCTTGATAAAAATCTCTATTTTTGAATAAATAATTTTGGGAATCATAGTATGGTTGAGTGTGAATCATAGTATGGTTGTGGGGATCATAGTATGGTTGCGTGTGAATCATACTATGGTTGTGAGGATCATACTATGGTTGTATGAGAAACATACTATGGTTGTGAGAATCATAGTATGGTTGTGGAGATAATGGTATGGTTGAGTGTGAATCATACTATGGTTGTGTAGATCATAGTATGGTTGCGTGTGAATCATACTATGGTTGTGGGGATCATAGTATTGTTATGTGTGAATCATAATACTGTTGTGAGGATCATAATATTGTTGTGTCGCAACCATATACCAAACAATAGTATGATCCTCTTCGATTATTGTCACCCCAACCATACTTTTTTTCTGCGTGCACGAAAATTATATGGCCAACGCGATCGCCAGATTTGTCAGCACTTGACTATTATCTTTTGGGTTATTTGAAGGAGCGAGTATATGTGAACAAGCCCGAGACAATCCTTCAACTCAAGGCAAATATTGCTGCAGAAATTCGAACACTACAGTCACAAATTTTGAAAGATGTTATGGAAAACGCTCTAAAACGAGCCCATCATTGCGAAGCTTAATACGGGGGTCATGAAGTGACATTATTTTTTATATTTAGTGTAAAAATATTTCCATATAGTATATAATATGACAAAAAAAATGTTTATAGCTCGTTTGTTTTATTTCGGTCTGTTGCTTTTACACATTGAACAGGGATTAACCGGTTTAAGACCTTTTACATCTAAATTTAAATAGAAGACAAGTTTTTAACAAAATGGCAAAGTGACATTGATTTTCGTGGTCCGTGACAACTCTCTTCAGAAAGCTTTGCTGCAATTGTTGAAAGTAGAAGTCGATAAAAACTTGTCTACTATTTAAATTTAGATGCAAGAGGTCTAGAGCCGGTTAATCCCTGTTCAATGTAAAAAATAAAATTATTAAGAGTAACAGTTATTAGTTTTTAACCCCATGGTATCTTTTGGCCCGCCCTGTATTACTTCCAGCACTTTCTGTACATCAGACAAAATCGCAATAGACCATTAATTGCTATATGTAATACGAGTTGCTTCCATTTTTTGTATATGGGTCTTATTATTAAAGTTTTTAGTATTTAATAGGGTAAACAGGCTGCGTTAATGTAAATTAAAAGACAATGCAAATTAACTTGTGCATTTTCTTCTCCCAAACTGCATTAACTCGGAATTAAATGCAAAAAATCAAACTGAATTTTTGCATTTACGTATTACATTCTGGCAACACTGTCACAATTTATCAGAAACAAAAATCTATAACAATTTCACCAACGGTACTGCGTCCCACACCGAATAAGCTACCAACAGTCCTATATTCTAGTTATAAGTATATTCCGCTGGTAATTTTGGTCAATAGCTCAGATCCCATGACCAGTGGCGATTTTTTGGATTTTTTTTTTTTTGTAAAATGTTGCATATTCCCTCTTCGCTTGTACAATTCATATACGTATACATATGGCCTGATTCATAAGAACTTGCAAAAGCGTTAAAATAGGATTAACGAGCCGATGAACTAAACGTGTATTTATAACCTTAAAGAGTGTTTTAAAAAGTTTCTTTACCTAAAGAAAGTTTCACCCTTTTGTTAACCTATTGTAAGTAAAAATCAGCCAATAATTATGAAAATTTTAAGCAAACTAAATAGAATTATTGCATCTTTGTTACATAAAAGTAGTTTGTGAATCCTGATACACTTAAAATTTTCTTTTATGTACTCTTGCAGAAACATAAAAATCAAAGCGCTAAGGAGAGCACAAATCAATAAATTGTATATTGTGTTTTTAACTTTTGAGCAGTAGTCACACATTTTTAATACTCTTGCTCTGCCGATGATCAGCCCAGCGGTAAAAAAATACCCATTACTTTATCGCTGATGTAATCAGCGATAAAGTAATATATTTCTGTATATATTTCTGGCCTAATACGGCGTATGACTTATCAATTCGACGTTTTGGACGGTCAAAAAGGCGCTGGTTTGAGCCGAAGTGTGATAGAGCTCGCATTGTCATGGTGCACAATGATTCGTCTTCTCTTGTTCGTTTTTCATATTTCTCAGTAGACTTCAGGCAAACAAATTATGGTTACCACTCAAAATTGGCCATCCTACGTTGCTTAAGCGGAACAGTCGCCACATGACCAGTTTTGCCGAAGAAACAGGCGACCATTTGCTTCGAAGTGCATCTTCCGCGAACAACTTTCGCTGGATTTGGCTCGTCTTCAAAGACCCACACGGTCGATTGTTGTTTTGTTTCACTCATACACATAGATCCATGATTGGTCACCTGTGACGATCTTACGTATTTTGAAGCACCGCTATCGTATTTTTTCAAAATTTCTTTGTACCAATCGACACACGCAGAGAATAGATATGGTTACACTATGGTCACCGCAACAATAATATGTTCTCTCCAATAAAAGCATGTTCGTCGCAACCATAGTATTGTTTTTTGAATTTCATTTTGACAATAGTATGATTGCGACAATATTGCTATTGTTGAAAGGTAACAATAGTATTATTCTCAAATTTAGAAATGAAAATATGGTTGTAGCAACCATATTAACATTGTTGGTGCAACAAAAGTATTGTTGTTTAAAATTTACGTTAACAAAAATTTGATTACGGCAATCATACAGTATGGTTGTGACTATGAACATAACAAAACAGGTTTTATAGAGCATACATTTATGTTTGTGCGTATGTTTTTTGATACACAAAAAAACACACACATGATACAGTGAATGGTTGCTGTCCATTAAAAAAAACAACAACAATCGGAAGGTAGTTCGAGGGATTTTTATTGTGTTTACTTTGTTCGGTGAAATACTCTAATACCGACTTGTTCTCGTTAATTTAAAATCTGCCAGCACTTAAGTATATAGCCATTGATCATGGTTTAATCACATTCGTTACTTGGTGTCTACGGATGGTGAAGTAGAATTTACCCCTGTGGGCAACTAAAAGTATTTTCGACTGCCGTTGGAATATACTTTTTTTTCTTGAATGACCTCAAATCTGGCTATGAACTAATTGTAATGCAATTTAAAATAACTTGCTTGATAAAAATCTCTATTTTTGAATAAATAATTTTGGGAATCATAGTATGGTTGAGTGTGAATCATAGTATGGTTGTGGGGATCATAGTATGGTTGCGTGTGAATCATACTATGGTTGTGAGGATCATACTATGGTTGTATGAGAAACATACTATGGTTGTGAGAATCATAGTATGGTTGTGGAGATAATGGTATGGTTGAGTGTGAATCATACTATGGTTGTGTAGATCATAGTATGGTTGCGTGTGAATCATACTTTGTTTTAAGCGGAGCTCTAAGCGAGATCTATAACACGCTAATAAATACCAGCAAATTTAAATGTAATGCACATCTATTACAGTCCGATTTGCACTTGTAAGGCAAGGTTAAGACGTCGCACCACTCATTCCGCTGATTTTGTAATCGAAAGTTCATTCATTAAACTTTCGATTACAAAATCAGCGGGATTTTTTTATATTTAGCGTAAAATTAGTCTATTTTTCATTTTCTTATATATTATTGTATAAGTATAACATACAACAGTCATTAAGCCGTGTCGGTCTAAAAAAAATTAATTCACTCAAAAAACAGCGTTTAAAAATATTACAAATTCATTTTTGAAAACAAAAGATTAAAAGCAAAAGAAATAATTAAGAACTGTGAAAAGATTATTTGTTAGTATTTAGTCTGCTTCCGCATCGCTTTGCGATGTATTATTGTATAAGTATAACATACAACAGTCATTAAGCCGTGTCGGTCTAAAAAAATTAATTCATTAAAAAAACAGGTTTTAAAAATAATATCACAAATTCATTTATGAAAACAAAAGATTAAAAACAAAAGAAATAATTAAGAACTATAAAAAGATTATTTGTTAGTCTGCTTCTGCATTGCTTTGCGAAGTATTTAATTTTATACGTTTTAGATCATTACTGCAAATCTGTTAATAAAAGAAGAAATATATAATTATATCACTTTATATACAAAAAAAGTCTTAACTTATCTTACCGTTAGCATATCTAGTTAGCATAATATAATATTTCTTAATCACAATTAAAATAATTTGACAAGCTTTTCTTTTCGCGATCAAGTTTAAACTTACAAAACTGTGATACTCACATATTTCTGGTAGGATATGTATACCACACATACTTACTCTTCGCTGATATTGTAATCGGAGAAACAATAGCCGTGTTCTTTTATGGTAACTAGCTTAGTTACCTAGTTAGCAATATGGTATTCTGGCAACATTTAACAACATTTTAAATCAGATGACAGCATAAGTCCAAAAAAGTTTGTTTACAAGCAAAAAAAAGAGAAAGTAAATTGTGAAAATCCAATCTTATTACTTCGCATAGTTTCTTGTTTTGTAAACATTTTATTGACAAATTTTATTTCGTTAAGTACAACATTAAACATGAACTCTAGACAAGGACAAGTAAGAACCATAATTATTTTATATGTATTTAAAGCCTGGCACTATGACACTGTGGAACAAATTTAGGTTATCAAAAGTTAGGTTGATTCGAGAGCGAGGGGTGAAACTATAGGCTTAATTATAAGATCCGTATCGCGGCTTTGTTTATGCTAGTTCGATTTTTTTTTTAATCGACGTTCGAACTTTCCAGTCAAATGCCGATTTTCAGCATATTGTTTATATGGTTTTTTGGCTATAACTCGTCGACTAATTGATTTTATTGCTAGAGACCTGTCCAACAATTAAATTTTTTTAAAAAATTGATTAAGAAAATTTTTGTGGTACTTATGAATCAAAATGTTGGAAAATTTTTTTTATGCTTTTTGAAAATATTTTCCACAAAACAAACTCTTTTAGCGAGTATTGCATCGATATTAGCGAGTATTGCATCTAGAGATTTCTTACAAAATTGATACATAAAAAATGAGAAGTAAATTAAATTAAGCTGGAAAACGCAAGTTTTGTATTATGATTGTTTTGTTTTCAAATGAAATTTATTAAAGAAACTGAGAAGCATGTTATAGATCAAACAGAAAGCAAAAAGACTTATTTTTATGGAAAATATTTTAAAAAAGCATGCATTTTTCTAACATTTTGCTTCATAAGCACCACAAAAATTTTTTAAATCCATTTTTTTTTAAAAAATTTAATTGTTGGACAGGTCTCTAGCAATAATTTGGCTTTTACTGATTGAAAAATATCAATTCGTGGACGAATTATAGCCAAAAAAACATATGAACAATATGCTGAAAATCGGCATTTGACTGCAAAGTTCGAAGGTCGATTAAAAAAATCGAACTAACATAAACAAACGCCGCGATACGGGTCTTCTAATTTAGCCTATATTTTCACCCCACACTCCCAGAATCGACCTAACTTTTGCTAACCTGAATTTTTCCACAGTGTGATCGTGAAAAACGTAGGCATGTATCGCTTAGAATATAACTCATATATGAGGGTTTTTCAAGATTTTTTTCCATTTCCAATTTGTACCGCAATTTTACAGAACTTTATTGTTAAAATTTTAGATTTCTTCACATAAAAAGTCGAACTTATTAGTTGGCTTACGATAATAATTGTTTTAACACTGAGTATTTGATACAGATACTGTAGTTATTTTTACAAATGTGTTACAACAACGACGGTAACCTTCTTGAATACATTAAAGTATATTCATTCCCAGCGCATCATCTTCAGCTCATGTGCAAGACTCAATTCAATTTATGGAAATAGTTTTTTCCCGTGTTTTCTATTTTATTTCTGTATCAATAACAAAAAACATATGTTTTTGATTTTGTTATGCAAGCCGGGTGTGGCATAATATTTTTTAGGTTAAAAAAATAAGTCAGGTAACTCTAACTCATTTCGTTACCGAGTAGCAGCCAACTCGCTTGCTTACCGAGTAACTTCCATACAAATGCTTGTTTAGTTACCTGAAAAGAACACGACTAATATGTGTAATAATATATGGAATCAGTACTTAAATCGGTCGCTAACAAAATGTTACTGCCGGTAAGTGAAACGAAGTACCAACATAGTTATCAATGAAGTCAGTAAGTCTTTGAAAGCGAGTGATTTAAGTACTAAAAATGTTATATGTGTGTAAGCGAATGAAAATACTCAACTTATTATTACACCGATAACAATGTAAGCAAAGGGGTTGCCAATTCAATTTTATTAAGTATGTTATTACAGATAATTTCTTGTTTTATACAATACAAAGAGTTCAAGTATATTTCTTTTTCTTCTTAAATAGTAATACAGTCTTTTAAAATAACAATTTAAAGCATTACTAAAATAATACTAAAGGACAAATATGCAAAAACCTATTAAACTTCTATTTATATAAAAACACCTAAACTAATAAAATAAACCCTTATTCAGTCATTTTATGATGAGACCAGCTCATTTAAATGTATGTAGTCAGAGTCTATGCATATAATATTGTAATTATGATTCAGCCTATTTAAACGTTTGGCAATCAGTTCCGTATTCGCAAGTGTACTAGGCTTTAGCCTGCGCGTTGAATACCACCATGGTAAATTATACAGGGTGGAGTGCTGAAATTCGCTAATTGCGGAATGAAATAAAAAAATTATCAACCTAAGAAAAGTTTATTTTATATTTTAATTAAATTGAACAATAAGGGAATTTGTAAAAAACGTAGTTTTAAATAGTGTATCTGGCAAATGTCGACCTGTGAATAGCTAACACACTGCTGCTTATTTTCTGAAGTTATCATGAGCGCTAACAAGCATGTCGACTGGTATTCTGCCAATTTCCTCCTCAATATTGTTAATTAGGTCTTCCAAGGTGTTGGGAAGGTTGATATACACCTTCGACTTCAGGTAAGCCCAAAGGAAAAATAGGATTGGGCTAAGTCTGGTGAGCGTGCCGGCCAGTTCACATCACCCCTCAATTGTTTGCCTCAAACAATGGCAAGCCTCGCTGTGTGTTCAGTTGCATCATCTTGTGCAAAAGCAAATTACGGCGCATAAGCTTTACATGAGCTTAAATAACTTATTTCGAGTTTTTTTGCTTTTTAATGTGGCACTTTGCACTTGACGACCAAACAAGAGCTACATAAAATATAACTGACTGAAATATTGACTTAAATATTACTACTTTATTTACAAAGTACAAAAGTCTTACTAAAAAACATTCACTTTGTTGGAAATATACGTGATATGGTCCTTAAAGTTTAATAAAGTGTCAAGTATAACCCCTAAGTATTTAACTTTTTGCTCCCAAAGGATTTGGTGGCTGCTAATAACTAAAAAGTTTTGTGAAAGGTCTTTACGTTTGCGCAAATGGAATATTGCCCGAATTAGTTCGTAATTTATAATTATTTTGCATTTTTTAAAATAAATTAGCAAGTCTCGTATAGCTAATTGCTGTTTTGTGATAATGTCAGCTGACAAAGTATCCGAACAAAGGACTGCTGTGCAGTCGCCATTTGCAGTTGCTAAATTGTAGAACATAAGCCGTATATAAATTAACAGGGACAGTCTCAGAAGAATGCGATATAAACATTTATTGTTCTGGAAGTCAGAAAGCTTTGTAATACCTTTAATAGTCCGATAGAAAAGTTAAACTTTAACTTTGTAAATTAAACTATGTAAATTAAGTTGTCGTGCCACACTGTATAAAATGCTGCTTTAATATCTAATAACAACATACCTGTTGACTTCTGGCTTTGAAAAATTAAATGATCTATATTCCTTATTCTAACAAGTGGATAGATAGGATAGTATTATGTTCACATCTGAATTCCAATTGTTGTGGAGGAAAAATATTATTATTATTATTGTTTTCAATGATTTCCAGTAATTTATTTTTAAGAACTTTTTCTTATTTAAAAAGTAATACAGTTTAAGGCATTTATTTATAATTAAAGTAATGTAAATAATAGTTTTTTCCCACAACGCATTCAAACATCTGTTGGTGATGCCATCACAATCTGGAGACTTTGTACTTTTAAAGGATTTTTTTATTAACGAAATATCAGAAGATTTAACTAAACCCGGGTCATTCGGATCTATGTTGGAAAGACGTAACATTACAAGATTATAATTTACCTCTCTTATAAAGGGTGTTTTTTTTATTGGGGTATAGAACTTTAAGTTGGCATCACTTTTTTAACTGGCGGCCATTTTGTCAGCTGTCAAGTGATTAATATTTAGTTTGGTTTGCCCTTTCATCATGAACAGGTTGACAAAAGAACAACGCTTGCAAAATGGGCCGATAATGAGATTAATCTCGATGCTGATTTTCATCACAAAACTTTGTTCAGTGATGAGGCTCATTTTTGGTTGAATGGCTACGTCAAGAAGCAAAATTGCCGCATTTGGAGTGAAGAGAATCCACATGAGACCCTTGAGACGCCATTACATCCACATGGTGGAGTCATTGGGCCATACTTCTTCCGAAATAATGCTGGAGAGTCAGTTACCGTTAATGGAGACCGGTATAGAGCCATGATAACCGACTATTTTGTTCCCGAATTGGATGGCATGAATGTGGATGAGTTGTGGTTCCAACAAGACGGCGCTACATGCCACACAGCGCACGTCACAATCGAATTATTGAAGGAAACATTCGATGAGCGCATAATTTCGCGGAATGGACCTGTCAATTGGCCACCAAGATCGTGTGATTTGACACCATTGGATTATTTTCTTTGGGGATATTTGAAGTCGCTCGTCTACGCCAACAAACCAGAAACGTTAGGGGACTTGGAAGCCAACATTCGTGGCGTTATTGCCAACATACGGCCCCATATGCTCGAAAAAGTGGTTGAAAATTGGACCTGTAGAATTGGCTTTATTCGAGCCAGTCGCGGCGGCCACATGCCCGAAATCATATTTAAACATTAATGGCATAAAATTATCCTTCCAATAAAGCCAAATTTATGGACATTAAAACGATTTTCTTGTGTTTTATTTCAATTCGAAGTTCTATACCTCAATAAAAAACACCCTTTAGTAGTGGAAATACTATTAGAGGCTATAGAATAATTGGAAGCAAATGTACTAGCAAGGATTTCACACTTTTCTGAACTATTTCAGTATGGGGATGTTACTTGGCTTCTTTCATAATATTTTTGTTAGATTCCAAAAAGGAGAAGAGCCTTTGTCCAACGAAGATAGCAAGTGGGTTTGTTGTTTTTTTTAATGCACACAAATTCCAAAGAAAAAAATGCCGTTTTAGTAGAACTGATGAAAAGAAGAAAAAAAAACAAGAAATATGTGAGTATCAGTTTTTTGTTGGTTTAAACTTAGTTGCGAAAAGGTTGTCAAATTTTCATGAAGGTGACTAAGGAAAATTGTATTATAAAGGGTGTTTTTTCGGACATGTGGTTTTCAAGAAGAAATAAAACTCAAATAATTTAACGTTATGGTCAATAATTTAGCTTTATTGTAAAGATAAGGGTTTACCATTATGTTTTAAAAATGATTTTAGGCAAGTGGCCGCTGCGGCTGGCTCGTATAATTTCCAGCTGAGAGTCCCAAGCGACTTCATATAACCCCCAAAAAAAATATTCCAGCGGTATTATATTGCACGGTCTTAGATGCCATGCCACAGGCCCACGACGCTAGATAATGCGCTTACCAAAAGATTCCTTCAATAAATTGATTGTTCCGTTGGCAGTATGGCATGTAGCGCCGCCTTATTTAATCCAAAGATAGTCCACATACACATTCTGCAATTCAGACACGAAAAAGTCATTAATCATGCGTTCCCCATTGGCTGTAACATAATGGCCGGCTTAATTTTTGAAAAAATGTCGACCAATGATTCCCTCTTCCCATAGAGCACACCAAACAGTGACTTTTTAGGGATGAAACGGCGTCTTAACAATAGCTTGTCGATTTTGATTACTCCAAATACGACAGTTTTGGTTATTAACGTATCCATTCAACTAAAAGTGAAAAAGGATTGGTGGCCATCTCCTTTTGGGCGCATTCACCTCGATTTGCAAACGTTCTTCCAGAGTAAGTCTTTTCATTGTGAAATGGCACCAAACTGAGCATTAATCAAGTGAAACACGCAGAGAAAAGATATGGTTACTATATGGTCACTGCAACAATAATATGTTCTCTACAATGAAAGCATGTTCGTCGCAATAATGGTATTTTTTTTTGAATTTCATTTTGACAACAGTGTGGTTGCGGCAATATTAATATTGTTGAAATGTAACAATGGTATTCTTGCTATATTTAGAAATGAAAATATGGTTGTTGCAACAATATAAACATGGCTGGTGCAACAAAAGTATTGTTGTTTAAACTTTACGTTAACAATAATGAATACGGCAATCATACGGTATGGTTGCGTCTATGAACATAACAAAACAGGTTTTTTAGAGCATACATGTACATATGTGTGAGCGTATGTTTTTTTTGATATACCAAAAAAACACATGCACACTATACAGTGCATGGTTGTGGTCAATTATATAGTAAATAACAACTACAATCGGAAGGAAGTTTTTTATTGAGCCTTTGATCATGGTTTAATCACATTCGTTACATGGGGTCTACGGATGGCGAAGTAGCATCCACCCCTGCTGGCAACTAAAAGTCTTTTCCACTGCCAATGGTTGTATGAGAAAAATACTATGATTGTGAGGATCATAGTATGTTTGTGGAGATCATAGTATGGTTGAGTGTGGTTGTGAGGATCATACTATGGTTGTATGAGAAGCATACTATGGTTGTGAGGATCACTATATAGTTGTGGAGATAATAGTATGGTTAAGTGTAAATCATACTATTGTTGTGAGGATTATAGTATGGTTGAGTATGAATCTTACTATGGTTGTGGGGATCATAGTATGGTTATGTGTGAATCATACTATTGTTGTGAAGATCATACTATTGTTGTGCCTCAACCATATACTCAAAAATAGTATGATCCTCTTCGAATATTGTCACCCCAACATACTTTTTTTCTGCGTGTAGCTGCCAAGAAGTCCAGAGTTTGGCCGGATTGAAAACCACATGTCTAAAATAAACATCCTTTGTAAAGATTTATATTATTAAAAAAATAAATATAAAATATGGACATGATGCAGTTTCTGTAAGATAAGATAAGATTTTTGTTATAAATAAATATAAAATATGGGCATGATGCAGTTTCTGTAAGATAAGCTAAGATTTTTGTTTTTGTGTATAAAGTCATAAATTTCCTTTTTTTTATTACAGAAGCCGCCAAGGAGAAATGGAAAAATGATTTGCAGCAATGCTCTAAAACATATAAAAGTAGATACTCCGAAAAGAAATATTTTTACAGTTTTTAATTATTTTTATGTTTTTAATATTTTGTTTTCAAAAATAAATTGAAAGAATGCATTATTACTTTATGTATTGCATTAAATGAACTTATTTTTCGTAAGCTGACACGACAAATGTCCTGGATGTTGGCACCGCCATTTTCGAAAAAAAAACAAAAGTTGTGCTGATTTGTGCTGCAAATTTTTTTTTCGAAAAATGGGCCAGTACCGCCATCTTATTTTTTCGAAAAACAAAAATTGTGCTAGGTACTGCTAGACGTAGATGATTGTGCCGTTTTCGAAAATCGTCCATCTCGAACCGTTTTCGAAGAAATCGCTAATGTTACCACATACCATTTTTAAGAAAATCGCTAATTTATTATTATCACTTTTTTCGGCATTAAAAATGGAAAACACAAGATTTTGCAAAAACAAAAACTAAGCTGGATTGTCCTTATCAATGCCAACAAACGCGTCGGACAGTGTTTTGGTGTGTCTCTTTGACTTTTCGAAAATATGCTATTTCTTATTTGGGAGTTTTTTAAAAATCGCAAAATTACCTAGCACACAACACATCGCTCATTTACTTCAATAGTGTCACAACTCAAAAAAATACTTTTTTCAGGAGAGCCATTTTAAGTTTTCAATGGAGTCTTACTTAATAAACACCGTAAAAAACCAAACATGAAATGTGCATAATATAATTCAAAACAAAAGTCAACTTAACTTAGTGATTTACAGCTTTATCTTGAGCAAAAAGTTCGTGTACATTGAATTATGACGTTATTTGTGAAAAAAGTGTAGATATTTCGCGGACATAAGTAAAATATGTCGTTATTGCTGTGAAAAAAGTCAATAGCTGTTTGTTTAGATACTATATTTTCATTTAATTTTAACTAAAAATTACTTTGAAATTCATTACATTGAAACATATTATTTTTATATGAAATTCATTTTGAAACTTTAAATCTTTAGTTCTTTTAAAGTTAAATAAAAAACATAAAATGTAAAAAAATTATTTCATCACAAATTATTATAAAATTCTTGATAGAACCGTGGAATGAAGTTCTTTTAACTCGTTGACATTCGTCTGGGGAGAGCCTGACCTTATAGAGTTCGGTTTTACTTTCAACAATTGCAGCAAGGCTTTCTGAAGAGGGTTGTCACGGACCCGAAATCATGATAAAATTAGTGTGCAGCCACGAAAATCAATGTCACTTTGCCATTTTTGTTAAAAACATGTCTTCTATTTAAATATAGAAGCAAAAGGTCTTAAGCCGGTTTAATCCCTGTTCAATGTGTAAAAGCAACAGACCGAAATAAAACAAACGAGCTAAACATATCGTTATTTCTAAAAACCACTGAACTTTATCCAATGACGACTCTTGCACAACTGAGATGTGTCATTGATGGAATTAAAAAATAACTCGTCATACCAAGTTCAATAACGGCACATTTTTAAGTCTACCGGTAAATTTCCAAAGATTCAGAAAGAATTTTGTACACAATATCGGCCATGATATTGCGCTAATTTCTGCATACTCAGCTCAAAAATTGCGATTTTTGAGTTATGACACTATTGAAGTAAATGATCGACATATTCACGCGAAACTTTCAATTATGTGTTGGGCCCACCTAGTACTACAATCTATCCTCACAAGTTTTTGTTGTAAAGGACATCACTGTTTAAATATAACTACTTTCTTAAAAAGCATTGCAAGGCAATTTAAAGGTTCCTAATGATGTCCAAATCTAGAATTTCTGAGCTTAAAATCGTTGTGGCATCAGCAAAAATAGATATTAAGCATTTGTTTAGTCTCGGGATGTCAAACTTATAAGTATATACATTGTATAATAATGGCGAGAGTCATGATCCCTGTGGGCGGCCAGCTGTGATATGGAAAACTGATGAGGAATCTGAGTTTATAAACACTTTAAACGTTCTATTTTGTAATTTTTTTTAAATTAATTTTATAAGTTCATTTAGGAAGATAAGCCTGATTACTTTTTAAATATGACCGTCATGCCACACGGAATCAAAAGCGGCTTTCTTCTTTTTAAAGACTTGGAATGACTTTCGCTTCTTTGAATTCCTGAGGCAAGTAACTAAACTTTAAACAAGAATTTACAAGTATTGTCAAAAACTTATCGCCTTGATACCTTCAATTTCTGGAGATTTTTTGTTTTTGAAAGACTTGATAATATCCAACATATTCGACAAGGGCTTATATCCAAGGACTGAAATAACCCTAGACAGTTCCTAACTTCCGAGATTGTGGATAAGTCTCCAAGTTTGGAAGTAATGGAATGGTTTGTGTCGAATGTCTAGGCAAAAAACTCGCATCTTTCAGAATTGGTGGTAAAATTTTAGATAAAAAAATTAGATAAATGGAGGTGATCCAGACATGTATTTTACGTTCAATAAGAAATTCGAACAATTTTAAACACTTGTTTTTAATGCCTCTTGCATTCCAAGTGATTATTTTTTGAATATCGGAACTCATTTACGATAAAAAGTTACAGTTACTTGGGATCACATCAAAGTGTTCTGCCTTACTTCGACAATTTCTTAGGTTTGTAATTAGCACCAAAGTCAAATTCTTAATATCTTCAGGTGAAAACAAGTAATTGAAGTTATTATTTAAATTTGGATTTGTTTCTGAAAATGTTGGCGGTTGCCACGAAGATGTAGGAGGTCTGGTTTAGTTCAGTTTATTTGGAAAGCTTCGCTCGTAGTTGGAAGTGAAGAGTCCTGGTCGTCCAGATCGGCGATATGTTGTTCGCTTCTGTTCACGCATTTATAAGTAGTTCTGTTTGCTTTGGCAGGCCTCGGAGTTTGATTTGTGTGCTTCATTACAATTCGCACGTTTGATAGTTCTTAACATAAGAAAAAAAAAATCGTACTAATCTTTAAGAGAATTGTAGATTGTAACGAAATCATTGTTGGATTCTCAAAAAAGTTTTAAGCCAATTGAAATTTTTCTGATGGCATAATTCGTCAAGTTATTTTGATTACAAAGATCATGCAATTCTATTGCCTTACATTTAACACAGTGATTTGTGAAATATGGACTTTGGCCGGTGTCGATATTACTTCAACTTCCTAAATGTCATCGTCAATAGTTTGACGCGGATAGAAATAGTTGTTGGAGTGTGCACTATTTGCTGCACTATTATTTGTTTTTGCTTTTTTATTGTTCATAGTGACGACTTGCTCGTTCACACTATTTTGTGCACGTTTAATGTAGTTTAAAGTTTAATGATAGTTTTTGTTGTAAGCAAACTGAAGACATTGTTTCACACTTTGACTATAAATGATCAACGATCGCAACACATTCATATATTCATATTTCGTCAACGGCTTCAAATTCCAAGCTAAACTATTTTTCAACGTTATTATTAAAGTACATAGGAAAAGTCCAAAAAATTGGGTTAGATTTTCTAGTCCCTTTACGGAGAACTTTTTTCCCTTTTGTCCGATTTGGTCCATTTTCAATACCAACCGATTGCCGACTATTAGACATATATCTGGTTTAAAGCCTTAAGCTGTTTTCGTTTGGACTGTATCGTTTTATTACCGGACGGGCAGTCGGACATTTCTAGATCTCCATAGAATTGTATGACAATCATTTATGTATATGTATATACTTCATATGGCCGCAGATAAGTATTTCGAGATGTTACAAACCATTAGATACTCCGATCCTACGATTTAATGTATACAAATATCTAGGAAATGATACAATTTTTCTCGTGGGTTTTGTCGGGCACAACAAGAATCGGTTTTTGAAATTTCCCAAAGATCCCACTATCTTAATACCCAGTTTCTAACTTTTCAGAAAAAGTTATAAGTTAAAAAAACCAATACCATAAGGATGTAGTAGAAAATTTTGAACAAATAAAAGAGAAATACAAAACGTCACATAGTAGAGCTAAAAGAATTCAACTTAACACGCTTGCTCTTGCTCCATCAACATGGAGTTGTGCAGAAATAATAACGGAGTTTGGGCCGTCTCGAGGGCAAGAATTGCTAAAATATATGTTCCCGCGCATAAGATTCTCACACTCCCCAACAAAAAGAAGGGAAAATCTTGTCGGGAAGAAATGAGTCGCCTGATAAAAAAGTTCTCTGTCTCTAATCAATGCGATATCCTTCCAAAGCCAAAAATGAAACCAGGTGCGAAATCATAAGCTTAACCTTAGAGCGCCAAGAAAGGTTTGGCAAAGAAAGGCGATAAATAAGGAGTACAAACAAACAACTGGCTATTTGAAAATTTACGAAACCTAAACACTCCAACATCTACAATGAATTATGTGCAAAAAATAGTATGATACATATAAATGTATCTAATGTAATTAAGATTAAATTTTATTAAATTGTATATTTTATTATTTATAAATTTAATAATTTATTTATTATTACAGGTAAAAAAAATAAATGTTTTAAAATTCTAAATAAAACAGTGTTTTTATTTTTGAGGTGGGCATATTGTGGGTATTATATTACAAAGGGTTTAAATTTTAATTTAGGCATGTTACATACCCTTCGAAAAGCTAATTATATTTAAGGTTTTAGAACCACTTACACAACTATAGAAACAAATTCAAAATAGTGCAAATGGTAAAAATTGAAAAAAAACGTTGTTTTGAGTTACAAAACTTTTTTTGATAGATAAAAAGGTCGCATCCCACTACAGGACCATAAATCTCTTTAAGGAAAAGACATATACATTAATTTGAGCGGAAAAGGGACTTTTTGGGAAAAAAAACCTAAGAAGAATGTTTGAATTTGCAAAAAAAAGTGAACTTTATTTTATTTTCTTCTTGGATTGAATAAGTAGAACAATAGGTGATAAGTAACATGGCAGCAAAAAACACCTGTTAGGCCAAAATGTCAAAATTCGACCCCTCTAATTAAGAGAGTCCTTGACGATCTTGTAAAAAGTTTGTGTCTAACCTACTATCCAATAGGACTAACCTTGGTGTTTCATCCCGATCGTAAGACATCGATTCCAAAAGTTGGGTCACTTGACATGAAATGCCACATATCAAAAAATGGGAGGGAAGCAAAAATGTTGTACCTGAGAAAAAAAGCGACAAATGATTACAAACATACAAAGATTCCTAAAAATCCTGGCATCCAAAAATTTCATTAAGGGCATAAATTGAACAAAGATAAAAATAATATGCCACGATCACCAGATTGCAGTGTGGCGCACGAATCGTTCTACAAAAACAAAATGTAATAATTTTATTCCTGTGAGAGCAATCGGCTTATTTTTTTATTTTATTTGAAAGGTTAGTACGAGTATTTAGATTTTTTAAAATAAATGCTTGAGATAACGAAAAGAGGATTTGGATAGTGCAGCGGTACCATGGTTTGCAGTCCTGCGTTTCCAAAGGGAATTCAGAAGAGAGTTTGGCGGAACTCCCCCAAGTAGATGGACCATTATGAGGCTGGTTGTTGTTGTAGCGGCAGATAGTGCAGAGGTAACAGCCCTTAACCGAAGAATTCCTTCTTGTAGTCGATCCGGTGCATAGAACCGGCTGTCGTGGAGCCGATTATGAGGCTGGTAAACATGTGTCCTGAATCTGGAAGCATTGCACAAATACCTTACCATCAAGACCCCTGTGTTCGGGTTCAAGACACCATCGCGACTGTAGCATCGCCAATTCAAGCAAATCCAATCGTTTCGACTCGAATCTTATCGTCGTAGTTTGCAACTGATAATTCTTGTCGACTTAAACTTGTTTCCGTAAAAGTTGAAATTACAAGCAAGGTTAATCCTTTGGATTTGCCTATTCGAATGGAATTTTGCCAAATTATTATTGAATATGGACGAAGAAGACAACAGCTTGATTAATTGTTTGTTTATGACTGATGAGGCCCATTTTGATCAAAACGACAATGTAATCAAAACGTATATGGAGTGATTCTAATCGACAAATACTCCGTGAGACGGAACTGCTCCCAAAACGAGTTACTGTGTACTGCGCAGTTTTTAAAAGCTGCATTGTGTCTGGGGACTCGAGACTTTAAAGAGTTCTTTATTTATCGCTTTCACCGGAATTTGTATAAAAATCTTAAATTCGAGGAAAGCAAACACATACCCACAAAACTCAAAAACCGCGCGCGTATCTTTCTTGAACAAATTTGTAACTTAATTTGAGTTCTGAATTACTTTAAACAATTTCTACAGTGGCATTGACACGTCGATTTCGCAAGATCTAGCAAAGAAATATCTCCTAAAATAAATATTAACTTAATTTTAATATTTGTTCAAATTTCGGGACCAGAACTACTGGCCCTAGGGACCCAATATTGGCTTCTTTAATAATGGCGTCAATAACATTTTTTATGAACCCTAATATGGCATTAGTATTACGATTTGGGTGAATTGAAAGCCCAAAAAACCATTTACCCCAATATTGCAAATGCCAGACTGGAACGCAATTGGTTCGGTCGAACGCACGATTTAAAATTCTTACCAAAATTTACCATACAATTGACAGTAAACTGTGAAAAGGCGCATAATAACTGAATAAATATTGTGTATAAAGTTCGCCAAAAGTATTTATTTGAGTATTTGCATAAAACAAAACAGCAATAACAAATCAAGTGTAAAGCTTTCCAATTATGTATTAAATTTTAACATATTATGTATTAAATTGTAACATATTTAACCTCTATAACTAATAATAAAGTTCAGTAAAAATTCACATTTCTAATCTCACAATGAGACGAATGGTCCGATATTTTTCTTAGTTATAAATCTAAGTTTATGCTTAGTGTATATCATTAGTATTAGAATTGAAAGAGACAAAACTATCTTAATTAAAACTAATTAAAGCACTGACGCGAAAAGGCAGTTTTGCCCAGCAGAAAAAAATCATTTGGGTTTGTGCAAACGCATGGCTGGGAATATTTTTTCTTAAGACACCAAAATATCTTAAAACGAAACTCTGTTGTCTCCTGTCTGACAGCTATTCTATTTTGAATAAAGCAATTATGTATTTATATATAATGTAAGGTTATATTAAATTTGATTGATCTTGTGCATTTATAGACTTGTGTGTTGATTTTACTGATACTCTTCATTTGTGTTATTAGAAAATGCGTGTTCGGAGAGAGCAGGGAGAATGTTGTCAGCGGATAGTTGTCTGAAATTATAAAAAAGTCAAGTCAATTTAAACTAAATTATTATATCAGCTATTTGTACTGCAAACATGCCTATCGGAAGTAATGTTATAAGATCCGGGGGCTGAGTTTGAACGGCCAGCACGAACAAAGCGCTCTAAACGAGATTCACCTCGTTGAGGAGCTTGGCCGGACACACCACGAGAAAATGGGTTGCCAAATGAATGTTTTCTAAGCATTGTCTTAATCAAAATCAGCGTATCTAATTTTGGTATGCTGCGAACTACTGAGTTGATGTCATTATCATCAACTTGGACCAATCGACAATTTTCCTCCTCGCTTGGCAATTCATGCATTCCAGATAAATCTACCCAACAATGGACCTAAAATAAAGAAATTATAGATACAGTCGTGTACAGTTTGGAGCACTACCTTACCAGTTGTGTAATGCATAACATATTCGTAGTTACTTATATTGAAATCTGTATTATAATTCTTTGCCTAAAACATTGTGTCCGAAGTGCATGGGGGTGGGCAAATAAATTGTATTAATTTTGAAACTTAATGTATGTTTTTATTTATATTTTTTTTAAGCAATAATTTATACTTTTTCAGTATTGCAGAGTGTCCATTGCAAAGAGAGGTAAAGAAGCATTTTTCAAGCGTTTTGTTATATTTCATTCGATGAAATTTGATTTGCGAAGAAGATACTGAATAAACGCAACTGGTTCTTTAAACTAAAAGTGCTCAACAAAACGCAACTGGTTAGGCAGATAGCTGGGCTACTTATATTAAAAAATGTTGATTAATTACCTTTAATTGTGGCAGAGTTATTCGAGATTGAGGATTTTTTGTGAGCATTCGTTCTATACAATCTTTCAACTCTGGTCTAATTTTAATATTTTCCGGAAAAGAAAGGGGTTTGTTTCTTATCATTTCGTACAAAAACGGAACGGATGTTGCTACAAATGGAACGTTGCCAAAAACTAATGCATACAGAGTGGCTCCTAGTGCCCATATATCTGCTGCTTTTCCGCAATATATATTCTACAAAGAAAAAAAAAACAAAGTATACTATGTCAATATTACTCGATACGTTAAATTTATGTGAAAACTAAAGGTATTTTTTCAAAATAAAAAAATTCAAATAACGTTTGGAATCTTTATTGTTCTTTCGAAAGGTCATTTTATGTCATTTATTTTTTGAATATAATTTCCTTCGAATGTTGGCCGCAACTACGCCTCAGGGTGTCCATTATGAAGGTCCAACTTTGGATGACTCTTTTGAGCATTTCGACCGGTATGGCGTTAATGACACGGGTAATGATGGCTTCCAAAGCCCGAATTTTAGTTGGTTTGTCAGCATTGACTTTACGTAGCCCCAAAGAAAAAGACTAAAGGCGTGATATTACACGATCTACGCGGACATCTCACCGGTCCAGAACGTGAAATTAGCTGCTTTTCGAAATGACCTCTCAATAGATCCATTGTTTGAGCAGCTGCGTGGCAAGTGCCACCGTCCTGTTGAAACCACATGTCGTCAAGATTACGGGCTTCATTTCAGGTATCAAAAGTTCAGATATAATGGCGCTATAGCGAGCACCATTCAAGGAAACGTTGCGGCCATCCTCATTTTCGAAAAAACCGCACCAAACCGTGGTTTTCGCCGTGTACTCGTAAGTTTTTCTATGCTGGAATAGCAAACAATACTGAAAAAAAATAAAGATTAACACAACTCACACGTAGTCTGCAAAAAAAACCCCATTGAAAAAAATACCTTTAGATTCAACACCCGTTATAAGTGTCATAATATATAATAACAAGTAAAAACGACATATGTTAGGTCAGTCTTTACCTTATATAGCCTTAGTCAAGGATTCGCTATTAAAATGGAAACATAACAGCCCCTATGACTGCAACGGGCTCCGCCGGTCCATGAGATGGCAGGAGTTTAATCTTAAAAAAATCATATTTGGATACGTATTGCAACTTGCTTTAATTTTATCGACATAAATTGCGCTAAAATAAACGATTCAGTGTTGTTAATCACAGTTTCATGTTTTCTTTAAACAATTGCTTCGAAAATATAATTCACCATTTCCATCTCTTAAGAGACTTCACATTCAGAGCCATCTTACAATGTATTGTAAAAAGAGTTTAGTTGGAGTTGCCTATCTGTTTTGCCGTGCATTAACATATTTTTAACTCGTTTGTTAATTTCGGTCTTTTGTTTAACACACTGAACAGGGATTAACCGGTTCGAGACCTCTTGCATCTACATTTTCATAGTGACAGTGATGTCAACGATGCCAGTTGGCAACAAATAATATCTGCTTGAACACGTTACAACTCTGATTCACCTGAAATCCATGCAGCGAGCGGGCTCCAACCAAAGATTCTGCAAGTAAATGGTGTTTTTTTTAGAAGTGTGGTTTTCAACCTGTTTTATGTTGTTTGGTTTGCCATTTCATAATGAACAACATTTGCAAATCATGGTGAATGGTCCCAAAACGAGATGGCCACCGATCCTGATTTTTACAAGAAAATTTTGTTCAGCGATGAAGATCAGTTTAGGTTGAATGGGTACGTTAACAACATGCATTGTCACATTTGGAGTAATGAAAATCCACAAGCCATTGTTGAGACGCCGTTACAGCCTCAAAAAGTCACTGTTTGGTGTGTTCTATGTGCAGAGGGAATCATTGTTCCATATTTCTTCAAAAATGAAACCGGCCATAATGTAACAGTCAATAGGGACCGCCGTAGAGCCATGATTACTGACTTTTTCGTGCCTAAATTAAAGGATGTTGATGTGGACGACTTTTGGTTGCAACAAGACGGCGCTACATGATACAGCTAACGAAACAATCAATTTATTGAAGGAAATTGGGCCTCTCGGCTGTAATTTTTTCGAGCCAGCAGCGGCGGCAACTTGCCCGAAATCATTTTTAAAACATAATGGTAAACCCTAATCTTTATAATAGAGCTAAATTATTGGCCATAACTGCCGTCCTCGAAAATGTTGAGCGAAAAAAGAAACGTATTCTCTAAAAATAAGCATAAATCTTGGGGAAAAAAGTAATGTCAAAGACAACAAATGGTCAGGGATGGCACTGATCTGCGTTACCAACATCCCCGCCCTCGTGAATGGACCCCATGGCGTCCACTTCACCAATATCTTGAACGTCCAATGGCGCAAGTTTTGAAACAGGACGTCGCAGATGACCTTTTGATGTATTTACTTCCGCTGATCTTGAAACACCATGTTTTCCGACAAACAACTTAAGAACACGATCCCTTTTTCCATTTTGATTTCGGTTGATCCGGTTCACAAACTAATACTAGAGAACCTGTGGACAACGGCTTAGACGGCAGGCACAACTTCGTCCTTCGAGTCAGGTCAAGCAAGTATTCCAGCAACCATCGTTTCCATAGACAATTTTTAAGGTTTTGTAAAATCCTCCATTGTTTCCGCCAGGAGCAATAGTGGATTAAACGGCGCTGGTGTCTGCGTAGTATCAGGACAGCCTAATAAAATTGATTGGGCGACAGGAGTTACTGGCAAATGGGTGAGAGGCCTGGAATTCCCAATATTCTCACACTCCACTAAAAGGGAATATAAAGTTTCTGGTCGGGCGTTTTCTCCTTCAAAGTTGCATTTTTTATTGACTAGACCAGAGTTTCTTAAACTAGGGGTCGCGACCCCCAAATACATACATATTTATTTTATGTATGTATTTGAAATTGTATTTATGTTTCTCCGTGCTGAAAGGCTAATTTGGAGTTCTCGTACGTACGTTGTACGATTGCTCAGTCATTTTTGTCTGTGCATGCGCTCTTTTGATGTCAACTCAACGACTGAAACTGAGAGAGTAACAATACGTCGTTATGGCGACAATATAAATGAAGACTTTCTATTTAGTCGGCCACTAGATGGACATACAACAGGTGAAGATGTATTTTTAAAAATGGATGATTTTTTTAAAGAGAATGATCTAAAATGGAGTAATTGCGTTGGCGTATGCACAGATGGGGCAGCAGCGATGACGGGAAGGCATGTCGGATTTATATCTAAAGTTAAATCGGTTGCTAATGCACATATTACTTTTACACATTGCATGGTTCATCGCGAAGCATTGGCTGGCAAAAAGGTATCTTTGGATCTAAACTCGGTTTTACAAGTTGCAGTTAGGATCATCAACTTTATTAAAAGCCGTGCCTTTAATACGCGCCTGTTTGTTAATTTCTGCAAAGATATGGGTTCGAAGTATGAAAAGCTTTTGTTGCATTCAGAAATTAGATGGCTGTCAAGAGGGAGAACATTGAGACGCTTGATGGAGTTGAAACATGAGGTAATGCTGTTTTTAGCGCAGAAAAACTCAGCTGATTCTGAACTTTTTCATAATGAGCAGTGGATGTGCAAATTATCTTATTTGTCAACGATTTGTGAACGAACTAAATTTGTCTCTTCAGGGGACGTATACAAATATTTTTAATTTGGGCAATAAAATCCAAGCATTTGTGAAAAAAATAAATGTATGGAAAAATTTAGTAACAAATGACAGATTTGAAATGTTTTCATACACGAATGATTTTGTTACTGAAAATAATTTGGATTGCAATATTATCAAGACGGTTATAATTGATCATTTGGAATCTTTGGAAAAACAATTCAAGAAATATTTTCAGCCAGATATTAACAGTCATTTTGATTGGGTGCAAAAACCATTCAATGAATCAATTCAAAACATCACACATCTTCCATTAAAAGCTCAAGAAGAATTCGCGGAACTTTCGAGCGATACAAATTCAAACAAACTTAAATTCTTTTTGGATTAATGTTAAAGACGAATTTCCAATACTCTACGACTTAGCGATCAAAATGCTACTGCCATTTGCTACCACATACTTGTGCGAATCAGCGTTTTCAACGCTTGTTGTAATTAAATCAAAAAATCGTTCTTGCCTTACCAATGTTGAAACAGCCATGAGACCTGCGCTATCTGAAATAATCCCGAGATTGGATCTACTCTGTAAATCAATGCAAGCACACCCATCTCATTAATTATACACTTATTTTTTATTTTTGTTTCTGAATTTTGAATTAGTTTTAATTTATACATGTACATTAGGGATACAACTTTTTAACAATTTTTTAAAATATCAAAATTGGCATAGCACAGTCCAATAGAGCATAAAAAACTATAAGGGAACGTATATTTATTTTTTCGCTAAGGTCAAAAAAGTTCACGCACCAACCGCGATGAAGTTTTGAAAAATTTTAATTTTCTTTTTGGTTAAGAAAACTTAATAATATGTTTATTTAAAATAAAAAAAAACTTAAGTATGAAATTGCATTAATATTTACAGATGGTAAGAGATTTTTCCAGCAAACCAAAACGCATCTTTAACCTTTTTTAACGAAAAAAAATAAATCTTAAATTTTTATCTTTCAATAACTAACTCAAAATTTTTCATATTTTTATTATACGAGTACATATATATGTAACTTTCAGTAATTTAAAAAATAATAAAAATAAAAAAAAAAATTAAAAAAAATAAACAAAATCATAAATTTTTAAATAATTTTTTTTACAGCTGTTTAGAAAAACCAATTGGTGCGTGAACTTTTTCCAGAAAAATTACAAAAGATTATGATTTTCGTGGTTACTAGGACATGGTTGACCTCATGGTACTATGCCAAAAAATTGGTTGTATCCCTAATGTACATACATAATTATTTTTCGTTTGGTTTCTGAATTTTGAAATTAATTTGATTTTTTTTAATATAAAATTTATAGTAAATATGATAATCTGTATATATTTTTATTATTACTTTCTATATAAAATCATTAGAACATGCATTTTCAAAATTAAATTATACTTTCTTGGGGGTCACTAAAAATTTCGTATTACGAAAATGGGTCACATAGCAAAAAAGTTTAAGAAGCCCTAGACTAGACGATACGTTCCCATGAACCACCAGCTTTGGGATCAGAAGGGGTATTGTATTTCCACTTAATTCCAAGTGGCCTCAAACCAGCATCATTTTTTTCAATAAAATATTTCTCATCGCCAAGCTCTTTGTTGATACCAACGAAATTTGTACTGTTGTCGCTTCTCATCTGGATCGAAACGCCACGACGATTAATTTAATTGCGAATACACATCAAACACGAATCACTAGACAAATCGGTAGACAAATCCAAATGCACAGCATGGGTTGATAAAGCCGTAACCAACACAACCCAGCGTTTTTCATGACTACGACGATCAGATTTTCTCAGCTTGCATTCACAACAAGCGGCTTTTTCACTTTTCAAAAGAACACGTACTGATGGAATCCAAAATTTAAGGCGGATTTCACAAATCACAGTCTGGTCGTTTATATGCTTCTGGCGCTCATGATACCACTTACTATTAAATACGTTACAGTCCTTGTCGATTCTTCCATCACATCGAAGATTTTCGAACTCATCTATATACGGATTCATAGATTTTTTTATAACTGTTTTTGTATTGAGCTTACAATAAATCGTTCAGATTGTTCTTCTTCCAGCGACAGATCGCCTTTTGTTTTTAGGTCCGTCGTCATTTTGACTTCAAATTGTTTATGTATCTATAAACCCATGCCATACACCTTTGAGTTCGTCGATACTGAGAAAAACGATTAGCATCAAACATCGAAATCGTTTTAGCTTTGGTTGAAAACACATAAGGTCCTTGTCGCAGTTCCTCGTTACTTTCTGTTTCTTCGGGGGCTTTACTGTCAGATGGCCACAATTCTGAAGGGCGACGCAAAAACTCTGGACCATTTTCCCACCGGTCATTGAGATTTTACGTACGCTCATAAACTGGATTCATATCGCCTGGTACCCATCGCCATTGATTTTCTGTTGATGTATCCAAATTTCGGCAACTCTGTTAGCCACAAATTGTTTGCAACGTCGATGAACTGACGTCAACCACTGTGCTAGAATCAGTCTAAAACCATATTTGTTCCGGCTGCATATTATGGTATTTCACAATGCTCTCTTTGAGACGAACTGCCATTATTGCAGCCTGCAACTCGAGCCTCGGAATCGTTATATTACACACAAATACTTTAAACGGCTACAGTCGACACATTACGGACGTCACCGGTGTCGAGTCTCTAATAAGCCACTGTTGCCATTGTCATTTCACTAGCACCACAAAATATATGTAGCGGTATACCTCGAGTAGACAAATTAGAGAAATAACATCTTGGAATACAAAAGTCCCTTACCTTTTTCAATCCACACATCCAAGGATTCCAGCGATCGCGTAAAGCCTTTATAATCTCCTCATCCCAGTCCAAAGCGATCTTCCAAAGCGACTGCATAACAATTCCAGCCAAAAAACTAAAGGGGTCGAAAACTGACATTATCAAGCTCAACACTTCACGTTTTGTGGGAGGCCTTTGTTTTCCAAAATATTACGGCTTCAGCAGCTCTCGGCGTTTCCTTATTAAAATTTCCAGCAATAAAATTTTTAACGTATTGAGCTATTGTTGGCGAACAAGTAGCTCCAAAAATTGCTCTTGTCATAACGTTGAACGTTGAAAATGTTGATCTTCTTTACGAATAGCCACATGCATAACATTTCCGTTATATCGCCGCAGAGTGCAACTGGTCGTTCAAGAAATTTAAATAAAACGCAGATTCAACTACGGGCCGGGCAATAAACATCCTTTTATTCAACGTATGCGTAGATGCATGCAATCTCAAGAACTTTTCAAAATTGCTTTAGTATGTAACTTGTAAAGTAGTTTGTCGTGGCACAAAGGGTGTGTTTCCGACTGCGATCTGGGGAATCCAGGTTCGAATCCCAGCGAGGCTAAACTTTTTTTTTAGTTTTTTTTCATATTTTTTTGTTTTCTTTTATTTTCGTTGTTTGTATATTTGTTGAAAGTGAATTAGGAGTGCTGTTTCTTTGTCGCTTTGATATTGTTATGTAAGTGTGGGTAACAACATACATACATACGATACAAGGAGACATACCCAATAAACATTGACGTAAACTAGTTTATTAACAATTGTTTTCCAAACACTATTTCCAAACTAGTTTACGAAAATTAAAATTCACAAATTTATTGTAATGTATTTATAATAGATTTGTAAAAGATGTACTAAAATAGACATTTACAATACTTTCGTAAGTATACTGGCCTGCTTGAATTACAATCGTCGCCACATCCGTATTTACAATCGTATTTACATCCAATTTTGAAACAAACAAATATACACATTTACAACAAACATTCCACATGATTTATTAAATATTGTTTTTTCAAATTGATTTCCAATTGTTTTCCAAGCATGGATACAATTGTAGAATAAGGGACCCTTTTTGTTTATCCGATAATTGGAAATCAACATGTTACAATGATTACCATAAAGAATTTCCAAGCTTACGTTTACTAATGTAAGTTTATAATCAATTTATAGTAAGTTTATAATGTTTATTGGGTATTTGCTTTGGAAAATAATGGATGTATTGCGCTTTAGTTAGTGGAAGTTTTCGGAGATACCATAGGTTTTATAAGGGGTTTGATCAGAATCCATCTTTCATTGTGCAACAAGTTTCCTTTACCGAGGTGTCATTCAGTGCTGTCTTCAAAAGCCATAAGGCCAGTGTTTTTATAAGTAAACATTTTCATTTTTTTCCAAACTGAAGTAGGTAAGCAAAAGGATCCTGATTTTCTCAGCATGGCTTTCGAATAAAGCCCTTAATTTTTTTATTAGATGTCCTGAGACAAAGAAAGTAAAAGGAATCGCATTAAACCTGGGAACTTTACAGGAAAAGCCAGCTCAGGTGTTCATTTTTTTGAACTCCGAGTACTGTGTGGTTTTCTTTGTTTTTATTTGCAAATCATTTGGTTCTTTTGCATCTGTTGTTTAGAGACTTTGAACCTGGATTTGAGGATCCACATACATATGTATATACAACACCTTTCGCATAAGATAATATTCCGCCCGAGAGTAGAATCAATTTGGAGATATCTGTTTTTGTTTATGTTAGTAGCAAGTGGTAAGTTTGTTCAAAGATGACTCTTTTATCAGCTATTTACTAACGGTACCCCCGTCTTCTATAGCTTTAAAACGCAGTACCTCAACATAATTGTATTCAGCCATTGAAGAGGCCTATATTTCTACACTGCCGTTTTTCTCAGAGGTTCAGTCAATAATTGTTCGACGTGTTTATCGCTCCGCAGTAAAGTAGAAAGAAAAAAGTGTTTTCTGAGTGAATTTGGAAAAAGTGGAAAAAAATAGTTACCGACACAATACAAAGAAGAAAAATCAATCGAAAAAGATTTTATTTAGAAAAAAATTAGTCATAAGCTTAAAAAAAATATCAAAAAAAATATGTAATTCTAATCCTAAATTTTCTTAAATCTATCCTAAAATTAATCGTATTTATGTTGTAAACGGAAAAGTCGTGTGTGTCGTATTATGTTTTAAGTCAGATTATTACGGTTCGGGACATTTAAATAATAATTAAGAATTAGAAAAAGTGAAGTTTCAGTACTGGCATTAGAAATATGTCATATAATACATCATCATTTTGGGGTTGATCGTTGATATTCTTCCCCCCCTTCGTCATTCACCTACACATGAAAGGCGTTTCATCGAGGGATCCGTATGACAAGTAAGTTTTTTTTTTTATTTTTCTTTTATTCTTTAACATTTTTCTTGCTGAGTAACATTAGTTCATGGAGAGACCCTTTTCTTCTCTCTGAGCATGATATAGCAATTTGCATGCAAACGTTTGTATGTATGCACATTGTTCATTTTTCGCCTAAAGAGTTTGGGGTTTGATGTCTTAAATATTCTTGTTCCGAAATAACGCTGTAAAACAGGTTTTCTTATGATCAATCAAAGAGAGCACATGTAAAGCAGATTGCAATGTAACTTAACATTGGACTGTAACAGAACGTCATAGTTTGAGAATCACAAATGTAATTACAGTTTTAATCATGATAAGACTTCGTTTTTGTTTATACAGCATCTTGTGTTAATTTTTTTTACAAGAACACAACAAATTTTGGTTCTCGTTTTTATTCCTTTTTTTCTGCGCTCATAAAAGGGAAAAAATAATTGAAATTATAAAAATATTATTTTAAGTGCTCCGACCGTGTACACTAATATCCATTTTATTTGGGTCATTTATATAACAATTTATTGGTTGTTATTCCTTATTTAACGCAAATGCACACGACAAGTTATGCTCCATTCCGTTTATTTATTTATTTTTATTTTTGAGTTAAGTCATTTTGACAAATTAGCATAATCCACTAAGGAATATATATTTTTTTAAGTAATTTTATTTAATTTTTTTTTCTTCTTTTGGCCTTATGAAAGCTAACCATATTCCGGTTTTGTTCAATGTTTGAATTACCTTATCTAAGCCAATTTTTGTTAATTAATACTTTGATATATTTTCATGAAGATTTGAATATATCTGTTTTATTTCCGTTAAAATTAATTTTTTCTTTATTAATAAATCAAAATTGATTTGTGTTTAAAACCCTGAAATTTCCTGTTTGATTCCAAACCTTTATACGCCTGGTGAGGAGAAATGCGGGATCTCGAAAATGTATTTTTTTCTGGTTTTATCGTTTTTGTTTCGTGATCAGGTTGGGTGGGAAAATTAGCATGACACAATAACACCTTCTGTGTTATCACCAATCCCTAATAATAGAATTCTGGTGTAGTCCTTTCTGTTTTTCTTCCTGTTTCCTTTTTCTACCATTTCAAGCACGCAAAACTAAATTGTAGCAATGACTACGTTAGCATTTGAGTTTGAACCCCCCATCCGACGAGCAATAAGGCTGGAGACCATGCGTGCTTAGCTCACGATGTGCTAACAAAACCATTGACATGTCCTTTTGATCCTTGTATGCTACAGTTTTATGGCGCCCAACGTAGGTCCCGACACAAACAGATAATCTAATTAATTCAATCATTATGTTGGTAAATAAGATAACATAATTTACATTGTGCGGATCCTTATTAATTCAACACTTTCTTTTTATAACTATTCTCATTTTTTTTCTTATTCATATCTTGCTTCTGATGAATTCTTTTATTTGGTGGATTTTGCTATTGATAAAAATTTTCATGTTTCCGATAGCAACCCTTAATAAGAGTTTTCCTCATTCGTCTTATCGCAAACCTTTTCATATGTTCTGAGCATTTTCTGGAACTTAGACTTTGGATAATTACGCTAAATCTAACCGTTGTGTGAGGAATGCTGATTAGGTTTATAGATGGCACGGTTCTGTCATCTATCTAATACAGTGAATCCTTTTCTATCACTTCTGTTTCCGCTTTCTAGTCTATCATTTCTACTCATCTACTTCTATCTGATTAGGCGTTGTATTTCACTCACTAGGTTGTATTTGGGAATATGTAACTGGAATCAAACAGGGATAAAATAACTAATTCTAATATAAATTTTTTTTCGAGTTTAAAATTCTTATTATTTACATAAAAAAAGACAGTTTTTATTTGTTTTAACTAGATTTTTTTTCAACTTTCATAAATATAAAAACTCAGCATTTGATAGGGGCATAACATTTTTAACAGTTCTTGAGTTTCTCTTTACTTAACAAAGAGAATTTCTTTTTCCGTTTAAATTTGGTATATTGCGTATACGCACCATACCACTTGAAAATTGTTGGTTGTTCAAGTATTTCAACGAAAACACACACATAAATGTTATCGCACGACTACACACGCATATGAGCGAAATTTATTTCCGGCTGTAATTGTGTTGTGTTGGTAACATTTTCCGTTTGCAATACACATCTACATACAAACAGGCTAATATCTTATTTTATTCTCTTGGGTTTCTCTTCATCTTGCGTGGACATAAATTGCAAAATTAAAGTTTTGTCTTGGTTATCTTTGTGGTTGTTTGTTTTTGGAGTTTTCTGAAAAAAAATAGATCATGTCGCAAGCGCACATTGGTGATATTCTAGAGAGCGTGGCCGAGGGCACTAGTACCAATTGCGAGGGTTGCAATAACATCATTATTCAGCTACTCAATTGCACCAGCCTGTTTGTGGACATATTTTTCACAAGACTTGTTTGGGTAAATTTTTGAAGACGAGACCTTACTGTCCAGTTTGTAACGCTAGGATCGGAAATGAGGGACCTTCTCCAATGGGTACAAGATCTCAGAGCAGGGCTCGTGATCGTATTCGAGATCAAGCCCAAAATACCGAACAGGCCAAAACATCATTTATTTCTTCAGCTGAAAACAACTCTACTGATCCAACTGGAGTGGCTGCTATGGACTCGAATCAAAATGATTCAATGAGAGATTTTATAACGTCAGTTATCTCCGAACAACAGACGCCTTATGAAAGCTAACCATATTCCGGTTTAGTTTAATGTTTGAATTACCTTATCTAAGCCAATTTTTGTTAATTAACACTTTGATATATTTTCATAAAGATTTGAATATATCTGTTTTATTTCCGTTAAAATTAATTTTTTCTTTATTAATAAATCAAAAATGATTTGTGTTTAAAACCCTGAAATTTCCTGTTTGATTCCAAACCTTTATACACCTGGTGAGGAGAAATGTGGGATCTCGAAAATGTATTTTTTTCTGGTTTTATCGTTTTTGTTTCGTGATCAGGTTGGGTGGGAAAATTAGCATGACACAATAACACCTTCTGTGTTATCACCAATCCCTAATAATATAATTCTGGTGTAGTCCTTTCTGTTTTTCTTCCTGTTTCCTTTTTCTACCATTTCAAGCACGCAAAACTAAATTGTAGCAATGACTACGTTAGCATTTGAGTTTGAACCCCCCATCCGACGAGCAATAAGGCTGGAGACCATGCGTGCTTAGCTCACGATGTGCTAACAAAACCATTGACAAGTCCTTTATATCCTTGTATGCTACAGTTTTATGGCGCCCAACGTGGGTCCCGACACAAACAGATAATCTAATTAATTCAATCATTATGTTGGTAAATAAGATAACATAATTTACATTGTGCGGATCCTTATTAATTCAACACTTTCTTTTTATAACTATTCTCATTTTTTTTTCTTATTCATATCTTGCTTCTGATGAATTCTTTTATTTGGTGGATTTTGCTATTGATAAACATTTTCATGTTTCCGATAGCAACCCTTAATAAGAGTTTTCCTCATTCGTCTTATCGCAAACCTTTTTATATGTTCTGAGCATTTTCTGGAACTTAGACTTTGGATAATTACGCTAAATCTAACCGTTGTGTGAGGAATGCTGATTAGGTTTACTCTGATATTGTAGCTGGAAAATAGATGGCACGGTTCTGTCATCTATCCAATACAGTGAATCCTTTTCTAACACTTCTGTTTCCGCTTTCTAGTCTATCATTTCTACTCATCTACTTCTATCTGATTAGGCGTTGTATTTCACTCACTAGGTTGTATTTGGGAATAACTGGAATCAAACAGGGATAAAATAACTAATTCTAATATAAATTTTTTTTCGAGTTTAAAATTCTTATTATATACATAAAAAAGACAGTTTTTATTTGTTTTAACTAGATTTTTTTCAACTTTCATAAATATAAAAACTCAGCATTTGATAGGGGCATAACATTTTTAACAGTTCTTGAGTTTCTCTTTACTTAACAAAGAGAATTTCTTTTTACGTTTAAATTTGGTATATTGCGTATACGCACCATACCACTTGAAAATTGTTGGTTGTTCAAGTATTTCAACGAAAACACACACATAAATGTTATCGCACGACTACACACGCATATGAGCGAAATTTATTTCCGGCTGTAATTGTGTTGTGTTGGTAACATTTTCTGTTTACAATACACATCTACATACAAACAGGCTAATATCTTATTTTATTCTCTTGGGTTTCTCTTCTTCTTGCGTGGACATAAATTGCACCAAAATTAAAGTTTTGTCTTGGTTATCTTTGTGCTTGTTTGTTTTTGGAGTTTTCTGAAAAAAAATAAATCATGTCGCAAGCGCACATTGGTGATATTCTAGAGAGCGTGGCCGAGGGCACTAGTACCAATTGCGAGGGTTGCAATAACATCATTATTCAGCTACTCAATTGCACCAGCCTGTTTGTGGACATATTTTTCACAAGACTTGTTTGGGTAAATTTTTGAAGACGAGACCTTACTGTCCAGTTTGTAACGCTAGGATCGGAAATGAGGGACCTTCTCCAATGAGTACAAGATCTCAGAGCAGGGCTCGTGATCGTGTTCGAGATCAAGCCCACAATACCGAACAGGCCAATACATCATTTATTTCTTCAGCTGAAAACAACTCTACTGATCCAACTGGAGTGGCTGCTATGGACTCGAATCAAAATGATTCAATGAGAGATTTTATAACGTCAGTTATCTCCGGACAACAGACGCAGTTGTTTGCCAACTTAAGCAATCAGATTGCTGCGATGGTAGAAAAATTGGTTGAAACCTGCTTAGCTAGATTGAACATAGGAGCATCTAACTCGACCAATTAAGCAAACGCCATTTACCGAACTTCTCCTCATATGCAGACCCTTCCTGCTGTGGAACAACAAACATTTCACCAACTTTTAGGTATTACCCCCAATAATAACAGCGGAAGTGTGAATGTTCAGAGGCATTCAGATGCATTTGCGGCTACTTCCGGGTTAAACCATTCCATGTCAGGATCTTCCCCTTTGTCTGATTTGAGTGTCCGTCCTGATAAGGTTTTGCAAATTATGGCAATTGGAAGATAAAGTTCACTGGTGGTCCTAATAGCTTATCCGTGGAGAAGTTTATTTACCGTATTGAAGCGTTAACCAACCAAACTTTGCAAGGGAACTTTGCTCTGTTTTGCCACAATGCTGGTCCTTTGTTCGAAGGAAAAGCTGCTGATTGGTTTTGGCGATATCACAAGTCTGCTACAAATATCTCGTGGCCGCATATGTGTCAAGCATTGAGGCAGCAGTACAAGGTCTCCCGCACCGACGTTGATTATAGAGAGATGATAAGGGAGAGAAAGCAGAGGACTAATGAAAGCTTCGATAGTTTTTACGAAGCTATTGTGGATCTCACGGATAGATTAGATGAGCCATTGTCTGATATTACCTTGGTAGAGATATTGCGCAGAAATCTCTTACCCGAGATACAGCACGAAATCCTCAATTTGCAAATCGTTTCTGTACAACAACTTCGCGATACATGCCGACGTAGAGAGTTCTTTTTACAAGATGGTCGAAGGAAACATGGATTTAGTTATTTTAAACATGGATCGGTGGTGAAAAAGATTTCTGAAATAGATCAGGAGTGCGATGAGGACGTTGTGGTTGAGTCTGATGAAAGCGCCGGTATTGATGCGATAGCTTTGAAGTGTTGGAATTGCCTTGAAGTTGTCCATCATTATCAAGACTGTTTGGCTGACAGAACCGTTTTTTGTTTTGGTTGTGGGCTACCAGACGTTTACAAACCGAATTGTGTAAACTGTTCAAAAAACGGTCGCACGGGTGCACACAAGTACCCAAACCAAGTACTTTGGCCTCCTATGGGGAAAATGGCGGAGACATCCAGATTCTTTCAACGATTATACATTGACTTCTTTGGGCCTTACCCCAGATCAAAGTCTGGTCATATTGGAATATTTATAGCTTTGGATCATTATTCAAAATTTCCATTTTTGAAGCCGGTAAAGAAGTTCTCATCGGACGTGATTGTAAATTATTTGGAATCTGACTTGTTCCATATGTTTGGCGTGGCGAAACCCCCAATAATAACAGCGGAAGTGTGAATGTTCAGAGGCATTCAGATGCATTTGCGGCTACTTCCGGGTTAAACCATTCCATGTCAGGATCTTCCCCTTTGTCTGATTTGAGTGTCCGTCCTGATAAGGTTTTGCAAATTATGGCAATTGGAAGATAAAGTTCACTGGTGGTCCTAATAGCTTATCCGTGGAGAAGTTTATTTACCGTATTGAAGCGTTAACCAACCAAACTTTGTAAGGGAACTTTGCTCTGCTTTGCCACAATGCTGGTTCTTTGTTCGAAGGAAAAGCTGCTGATTGGTTTTGGCGATATCACAAGTCTGCTACAAATATCTCGTGGCCGCATATGTGTCAAGCATTGAGGCAGCAGTACAAGGTCTCCCGCACCGATGTTGATTATAGAGAGATGATAAGGGAGAGAAAGCAGAGGACTAATGAAAGCTTCGATAGTTTTTACGAAGCTATTGTGGATCTCACGGATAGATTAGATGAGCCATTGTCTGATATTACCTTGGTAGAGATATTGCGCAGAAATCTCTTACCCGAGATACAGCACGAAATCCTCAATTTGCAAATCGTTTCTGTACAACAACTTCGCGATACATGCCGACGTAGAGAGTTCTTTTTACAAGATGGTCGAAGGAAACATGGATTTAGTTCTTTTAAACATGGATCGGTGGTGAAAAAGATTTCTGAAATAGATCAGGAGTGCGATGAGGACATTGTGGTTGAGATAGCTTTGAAGTGTTGGAATTGCCGTGAAGTTGTCCATCGTTATCACGACTGTTTGGCTGACAGAAACGTTTTTTGTTTTGGTTGTGGGCTACCAGACGTTTACAAACCGAATTGTGTAAACTGTTCAAAAAACGGTCGCACGGGTGCATCCAGAAATCCAAGGAACAACAGAACGCTGGATCCCGAAATTATATAAATATTTTGAAACAGCCAAATAGAATTGTTTCTAATTCTACCGGAAACACTTTAAAATTACCCGGAAATGACACAAATAATGAACAGTACGTAGAACAAGAAATTCCTGACACGAGTAAGATTCATTATTCTTTCAAACCACTTTATGTTCGAATGCAAGAGTATTGTAAAGCCAGGAATCGTATTTTTGATTCTCCTTTTAATCCTACCCGGTCTTCTTTGAGGATGCGTGCATTTTGGCAAAAAGTTAGGTGTTTTGGGAGGAAATTTATCTACTCAGTTTTAAACAAACCTGATGATGTAAGACCTTATGCTGAGGTTACTCTCTTTGGCAAAAAGTTATTGGGTCTTTTGGATACTGGAGCGTCACTCAGCTGCATTGGTGGGAAAGTAGCCGAGGACTATTTAGCCTCTGGTTCGCCTTATAAAAAACTAAATTCTTCAGTGAAAATTGCAGATGGAAATAGCCAGTGCATAGTGGGTTTCATCGAGACGTCCATTACATTTAGGGATATCGAGAAGAGCATAACCATTTTTATAGTCCCTAGCCTACAGAAGGAATTGTTTTTAGGCATAGATTTTTGGGAGCTTTTTGAATTACTGCCGGCAGGTCTGGGTTCTGTTAGTACTCTGGGTTTTTATTCTATGATAGATGAGGTATCAGACCAAATGGAGTTAACCCCTATTCAGCGACAGCGATTGCATCAGGCAATTAGCACCTTTTCATCTTTTGCGAAGGAGGGTCTGGGAAAGACGTCTGTTTTGAGCCGCGTTATTGATGTTGGCAACGCGAAACCCATAAAACAGCGTCATTTTCCGGTATCCCCTGCGGTAGAAAAACTAATATACGCTGAATTGGATAGGATGTTGGCTTTGGGTGTGATAGAGGAGTCTAACAGCGCTTGGTCCTCGCCGGTGGTTCTTCATCGAAAGCCAAATAAGAATCGTCTCTGTCTGGATAGCCGAAAATTAAATTCTGTGACTATAGGTGATTCATACCCTTTGCCACAGATTGATGGGATCCTCAGTAGACTGCCGAAGGCAGAATTTATAACAAGTTTGGACCTTAAAGATGCTTTTTGGCAGATTCCTCTAGGTATCAAATCTAAGGATATGACGGCATTTACAGTCCCCGGTAGGCCTATATATCATTATAATGTAATGCCCCCCAAACCATGTCCCGTCTGATGAATAAGGTTATACCGCCTGCCCTAAGATCCGAAGTTTTTGTTTATCTGGATGATCTGCTAATTATTTCGGAATCGTTCGAAAAGCATCTTTAGGTCTTACGGACAATTTCTCAACGACTACGCGACGCAGGGTTGACGATCAACGTTGAAAAGAGTAAGTTTTGTGTCCGTGAAGTAAAATACCTTGGACATTTGGTTGGTACCGGAAGTTTATTCGGAATTACGCTTCAGTTACTACGCCTTTAACAGATTTGCTACAAGGTAAAAGAAAATTTGTATGGACAGAACAGGCTCAAGACGCTTTTGAAAAATTATTAGCCCTGATTTTTCGCAACCGTTTTATATACATTGCGATGCTAGTAAGACTGTAATAGGAAGTGTATTGGTACAAAAGAATGCGGAGGGTGCTGAAGTTCCTATCGCCTTTATGTCAAAGAAACTAAACCAAGCCCAACGCAACTATTCAGTTACCGAACAAGAGTGCTTAGCAGCTTTTTTAAGCATAAACAAATTCAGAGCATATGTTGAGGGACAGGAGTTCACGGTCATAACTGACCATGCATCTTTAAAATGGCTCGTGTCCCAAACAGATCTTAGTACGCGGTTAGCTCGATGGGCTTTAAAGCTACAGGCCTACAGATTTAACATTCAACACAGGCGTGGTAGCTTGAATGTGGTACCGGATACTCTATCCAGGACTAATACTGATGACTTGTCCGAATTGACCTTAAATGTGAATAGTATGTCTGATTTCGTCAATGACAGTGGGGTCTTCGTGGATTTGACTTCCACACATTTTCAATCGGACGGGTACAAACGACTTATCGACAAAATAAAGGAAAACATTACCAAATTGCCAGATTTGAAGATAGTGGACGGATACTTATATAGACGGACCGAGCATGCTACTGGGGATCGCCTTCATGACGATCTGGTGTATAAACTGTGGATTCCAACTGCAATGATTCCTAAAGTCTTGAAAAAGGCTCACGATAGTCCACTTTCCGCGCACGGAGGCATCAACAAGATACTGGAGAGAATCCGAAGGTACTACTACTGGCCAAATTTAGTTTCTGATGTCAGGCAATATGTGAATGGTTGTGAAACCTTCAAATCATCCAAATACCCAAACCAAGTACTTAGGCCTCCTATGGGGAAAATGGCGGAGACATCCAGATTCTTTCAACGATTATACATTGACTTCTTTGGGCCTTACCCCAGATCAAAGTCTGGTCATATTGGAATATTTATAGCTTTGGATCATTATTCAAAATTTCCATTTTTGAAGCCGGTCAAGAAGTTCTCATCGGACGTGATTGTAAATTATTTGGAATCTGACTTGTTCCATATGTTTGGAGTGCCGAAACCATAGTCTCGGACAATGGGTCTCAATTTAAGTCAAATCAATTTAATGACTTTCTAAAACGATATGGTGTAAACCACATATACACTGCTGTACATGCGCCTGAAAGGGTTAACAGATCAGTGTTGTCAGCAATTAAGTCTTATGTGGACCCGAACCAGAAGAACTGGGATTCATTCCTTAGCAGTATAGCCTGTGCTTTGAGATCCGCTGTTCATTCGTCGATCGGGACTTCGTCCTATTACTTAACTTTCGGTCAGCATATGATAACAAATGGATCGACGCAAGCAATTCGAAAGAAATGAAAGAAGTTACAATTTGAGAGCCAGAGAGATTTCCTATGATGTTGGTCAAGACGTTTTCAGGCGGAACTTTAAGCAGATTAATTTCGAACAGGCCTTTAATGCCAAGTTAGCTCCAACTTTTGTTAAAGCGCACATTCTCCGCAAGCTTGGTAATTGTTACTATGAGCTTGAAGACATGAGGTGTTATGATCTGATGAAGTCTCCATGCCTAAGAGTATTAGAGTGGTAGCAAAAGACAAAACGTAAGCCATTTGTTTACAAACGTTGCCAATTCTGTACATACATATAAGAAAAGGCCTAATAATACTCAGCTGAAAACATTTTTTTTGTAACAGTTAACGATACTGTAACAAATTATATTTACGGAATTTCTAAAAAAAATTGGAATCCATTGACATTTGTAAAGTAAAGAGAATACCAACAATTTTGAGTCGGAGAGCCTCTTTCGGTTGGGCGGACCTTTAAATTTGAAATTTAAATCTTTCCTTAATAAGTATTGCTCTGCCATTGGTAAAGTACATAAAAATCGTCTGATGCTTCTTTAACATTAGTTTTTTACAAAATCCATTTTTTTCAAATGTAGTGTTCAGCCTGATTGAACACTCTCCTTGTGCTGATCATCAGCATGGGTTCCTCAAGCAGCACAGCACAACAACTGTTTTACACGCCATCACCACACGTAAAATTCGCGGTCTTAACCAGAACAAGCCAAACGTGGCTCTTGACCTAACAAAAGCCTCCGACACGGTCAATCATGCCACTCTGTTGGAGGACATTGAATAAACGTCCCTTCCGCCCATTTTGAAACGTTGGGTCGTGAACTATATATGTGGGCGCCAGTCATATGTAGAATTTAGAGGCAGGAAGTCGTAGAGTTAAACAAGGAGTTCCCCAGGGTGGACTTATGCCCCGGCTCTGTTTAACCTCTACCTCTCTAAAATTGCTGTACCAGACGGCGTTGAAATTGTGTTGCATAATTCTGGCATCAGGACCTAAAGTGGATGACATATGCGAGAAAATAAACTCTTACCTTACTGACTTAGCACAATTTTTTCGCTGCGAGGAATATGAAAATTTCCACCTCCAAATCATCAGCTACACTGTTTACTGCTTGGACCGCAGAGGTGCGGTTGTCACTCTATGTGAAAGTCGATGACGTCAACATCCCGACAACCAACTACCCCAAAACCTTTGGGGTCAAATTGGACAGTTCTTTTCGAACCTAGACAGCTTTTTTCGAGCAAGGTCAAGTCACTTGCCAGCAGTACTTGGGAGCCGACAAAGAAACCTTATTGACCTCTTACAAAGCCATAGGTCGGTCTGTAGCAAACTACCCATCACCTGTATGGTTGGCGAACGTGAGTAGGATGGAAAAAAAAGTGGAAGAAAATTCAGACTTGCCAGAATGCCGCCCTCAGAACATCAACATATTCTTATGTCTTCGAAGGACCATCGACACGAGGAGACGAGGGCCCTTACCGTGCGCAGAAACCATTTTCTGCTGTCTAATCAATACCTGCTTGGGTGTTTTCGTAGCAGTCATCCTAACCACCATCTCTTGAACAGGATGCCTTAGCCCAGAAGATCAGGACGATCTTCATGATCTAGAGATAGAGGTCCAGCGGTATAAGAGAGAATTTTCGATCATCGAAACTATCAGGCAGGTTTTGAACAACATTCTCGCCGATGAAGTCGCAGCAGCAGTATCAAGCTACCGTGTGAATGTAGTGCTAGGGGAGGATTTCCCGGAGAGTTCGCTTGAGGAGATGGTACTACCTTGGCAGACGCGCGTGGTTCTGGCGCATCTAAAATCTGGATGGTGCAGCCGCCTCAATTCTTACTGCGCACGAATTGATGCTAAAGTTCCGGACTCCTGCTCCGCCTGTCATCAGGGACCACATGACGTGGTATTTAGTTCAAATGACGCGTTTCCTCCACCTGGATATCAAAGCAGATCCCCCATAGACGAGCAAGATTTCTAAATAAATATATTGTTCTAACAACAACATTAATTAGTGTTTTTCTACCTGGGTTTTGTTTACAAATATGCTTTAGAAGAAAAATACAGTTTTTTAATTATGTATCTTTCCAAAGGCAGAGCCGTTTTTTATAAAGACAGGGCACAACTTTTTAAAGTTTTCAAAATTTTTGGCAGTTTAGAACTCTTGTTTATGCCACTATCCTTAATGCCTATCAAGATTAAGTACCAAAACGGGTACAACACATTATTTTTACAAACTTTTTCTTTGAGTCAAGTGCTGTTGGACTATTTCTTTGTATATCCCAACATATGTACATGCAAGTGATGACATTTTTATCGATACCGATATCTTCGATAATTTCGTTAGTACTATCGATAGTCTAACCGTGACATGTTCTTCTTGGACTATTGTTAATGATTTGGATACTGACGATATGCGAATTGAACTAGACAGAGTGGAATACCACACTACCAACAAAACAATGAAACGAAACTGCCGGGAAGAGTAATTTCTCTAAATTCTGTTTTTTTGCAATACGTTTAATACTACTTTAGGTTGTAACTACCCTGCCAACATTTTCTATCGCAGAAGTGACTAAGAAGTGGCGTTAGGAAGTTAAAATTCATCGTCTGCGATACCATTTTCTTATCGCGGAAGTGTCTTCCGTATAAAGAAGTTGTACCCCCCGAAGTAACTTCCAGAAGCCACTTCTGCGTAACTATAAAGACCCACTTCTTAGTGCCTTCTTGGGAGTGACTTCTGAGTGCCTTCGTGTAAGTCACTTCTTAGTGTCTTCTAGGAAGTTACTTCTGAGTAACTTCTAGGAAGTTACTTCTGAGTGCCTTTCAGAAGTCACTTCATAGTGCCTTTTAGTCACTTTTAAGTGGCCTTATGAAACAAAACTTTTTTCCTCAAATCGATTGTTTCTATCAACATAATCTTCAGAGTCACTTGAACTATCACTTGACGAAACATCATAACATGAAAACATTTGAACGGAAACACTGGGTTCGCAACTTTCTTCAATATGACCTGCATCAATTATTTTTTTTATTACATTTTTACCACTGGTTGTACTCCCATATATATTTGTTATTATTTTATTTGCCTCTCTTTTGCTTTTTATTTTTTTTTTTTGCCTTTACAGAAAATTCACTCATATTGGGGGATAAAAAATATGTAAAAACACAACAATAACAATTACAAAACCACACTTTATCACTGACCGATCACAGCAAAAGACAAAATACCAAAAATCTCGATGATGTCTAAAAACTTTTTTTTGCATCGTTCTCATTTCTTCTAATTGCTTTCGCGGTCTCTGCGACTGCAGAAGTGCATAATTTTGTTTTTGTTTAATATGTCCATAACGGCACATGTGGTTTTCGGCTGGTGTTGTAAACAACAAACAATCTTCCAATTATATGTAAATTGTTATTGTAAAATTCAAACTATCTTCCAACTATCGTCTGGAAGTGACTAAAGCGAAACGCATTAGATGAAAGAAACTTCCAAATGTTGGGAGGGTAGTCACATAGGTACTTAAATAACTATAAAAGTAAGAATATTTACATAGCACAATTGCACAGAAGCATTTGTACACATGTTTTTAAGCATTGAAACTTACCTGCCCCACTTTTAATGTTTCTGGAGCTCTAAAGGCTGGTGTTCCAGCTGTGGAGCAATTCGTCATCGTTGAATCCTCTCCAATGAATTCATTGCACACTCCTAAATCCGCAATTTTAACACGTCCACATTCAGTCAGCAACAGGTTGCCCGGCTTTAAATCTGCATGGATAATTCGCTGGTAATGTACTGCAAATAAGAAATGGTAGTATGTTTTAATAATTGTAGAAGTATGTACTCATTGCTGTTAAAACATTTTTCTTATAGTAAAACCACATGAACTCTTACCAGTAGTAGCAATCCTAAACGATACATCAATGGATGTATCGACTTCAAAGCCTAATGTATTTTAAAGAGAAGTTTTTACAGTAGATAACGAAAATACCACAAGAATCTTTCTTATATGCGTTTTTTTCTTAAAAACATTTATAAACAATTATGATTATATGCTTTTATATGCGTTTTTTCTCATAAGAGATATTTTAATATGCGTTGTTTAGTTTACAGGCTAAGAGTTTAATCTCTTACTCGCAAAGTTGCCAGCATTTACAATATGGAAACCCACCACCGACATTTTAGCCGTGTTATAGGTTATGCCCTAATATCTAAGACTGGATATCAATTGTTAACAGCACTCGAATCTATAAAAAAAATTATTAATAGAAATATGAAGAAGCTTATACTCGATAGTTATTCAGGCTACGTAAGTACTTAAATGACCACATAAAATTTATTTTTTTACTTCATGAACAGAACTCGCATTTTTGTTAATAAATGACCGCAATTATTTTTCAGTCCTATTTACTGAGGCTTAGATAAGACGTTTCCCGTTGTTCCTTAATACTGTTTAAATTATAAAATTCATTATTATAAAAGTGCTAATGCAGTATTACTTTTAAATATGGAAGGTGTGTACGATATATGCTTAAGCTTCGGTCAAGGAAAGGAAACAATTGATGTACTTTCATAAATAGGGAGTATTTATTACTGATTTAAAATCGATCGTACCGAGCTATTTATACAATTGTTACAATACTTTTATTTTCATCTCTACGATGGTCCTCTGCCTGGCAGCAGTATGCATCTGCCGATCGTATGTGCTTTGTGTACGCACAGGGCGTGCCTTATCAACACAGTCACTTCTTTCGTTTATCACCATGTGTGATAACAACTGGAAACACATTGAATCTAGTGTGGGAAATTCCAACTGACTTATCCAAATGACAATGTTTACATTTCCTTCGATAGACTCTTAAAGTATGTACATACACAGCCGACACAGGCATAATAAACTGTGTTCATTTCTAAACATTCTGCCGGGCGGAATATACTTATACTTAGGTAGTAATTAAATTGTATGTGGACTGTAATGAATGGGTTTACTAAAAACTAGCAGCGAGTTGCCTATGCGTTCTACAGTGCTTAACAGCTATTATCACTATTATTACGATAATAAATATAAAATAATGATGTGTGACTACTGTTATGATAAAATGTTAGACCCTCTAATGCATCGCCTTTATTTTGACATATATTGAGTTTGTCTTTCAGTTCTTTAATTTCCTTTCGCCTCTCGGTAATATGATCCTGTAAATTCATTTGCAAGCTGGTCTCAATGTGATTTGGTGCTATTAGAGTAATGCTGTTGGTTCTCGCTATGCAACCTGTTTGCAATTCAAAGACTCCTTGTAATAGAAGGTTTATTGTTTCGTGACCTCCGCACTCACATTGAACTTAAACCAACGCAGGGTGGTAGCATTGGAACTTCTTCGTAGAAACATTGGTATATGTTATGAGGTCTGAGTGCAGATACCTATTCGCCATTGAGATCTGCTTGGCACTCATCTACAGGCGATTTCGACATGGGGTGATATGAATTTAGATCAAAGTTCGGTATCGGTATCAATCTGTACAGTTGTGATGTTTTGCGATGGCACAAAAAAGGTATCTGCGCATGAGCAACAAGCTTATTGTCGATGAAAAATCCTTTTGTACGAATCAAGTGATATATGCATTTAATGTCGATTTATGAGCTTCCAGGTAAAACAAGTTCGTCGGATAATCGATCTTTGATCTGAGTTCTCTTTCTGCAGCTGTCCAGGCTTGATTAATACAGGGTTTACTTTCCCATGATTGACATCCATCTGTAGTCCAAGTACTTTTATTTAGATTTTCTGACAGTATTCCATCAGAGATGTACGTTCCCTCGCCAGTATGAAAAACCGTATGGACTCCCTGTAGTTCAAGTAGTTCTCTTTGATCGTAGCCGTAATATTGTCCACTCTGTACCATTTTTCAACCCTGTTACCCTTTTTAAGCGCTTGTCCACTCCAACGTCAGGCTTCTGTTCATCTATAGGGCAATCCATCTAGAGGTATTTTTTTAGAACAAAAAAATATTAAATATCCAATCATGTGTGGAATTTTTATTGGTAATTTGAAAGAACATTTTATGTCATTTATTTTTTGAAAATAATTACCTTCAATGTTGGCAACGGTATTATAGAAATGAGCGTCCGGTGATAAACGGGAAGATCCGCTGTTTTCGACCAAAATGTTGTTCAGTGATGATGCCCATTTGTGGCTCAACGGCAAAGTCAATAAACAAAATTTCCGCATTTGGTCTGAAGAGCAACAAGAAGTGGTCCAAGAGGTGCCATTATACCTATAGAAAACCAAGGTTTGGTGCGGTTTATAAGCTGGTGGTCAACGGTATATATTTTTTCAAAAATGATGATGGCCGGAACGTAACCGTGAATGGTGCCCGTAATCTTGACGATACTTGGTTTAAACAGGACGGTGCCACTTGCCATACAGCTGCTCAAACAATAGATCTATTTAGAGGTCATTTCGAAAAGCAGCTAATTTCACGTTTTGGACAGGTGAGTTGGCCGCCTAGATCGAGTGCTATCACACCTTTAGACAGTTTTCTTTGTAGTAACGTAAAGTCCATAGTCTATGCTGACAAACCAGCTACGATTCAGGTTTTGGAAGCCAACATTACGCGTGTCATTAAAGCCATACCGGTCGAAATGCTCGAACGAGTCATCCAAAATTGGACCCTCAGAATAGAATGAATGAGACGGCCAACATTTGAAGGAAATTATATACAAATAATAAATGGCATAAAATGTCCTTTAAAATTACCAATAAAGATTTCACACTTGATTTGAATTTTTATATTTTTTTTGTTCTGAAAAAATACCTCTAGATTGATCACCCTCGCTTCGATTTTCTTCAGCTAACAGCGGGCATATTTTTGTGATGGGCCGCTTAAACATTTCATTTTCCGTCTCTACTGTAACCACCCAGCCTCGGTTATCTACGCCTTTGTGTACCATTGGCAATTTTGCTGGCTGGCATATTTCGGCCCAGCTTTCTGTCACTTGTATCTTTGTTGAAGAGTGGTCAGGCATTCTTCCTTCCATCTTTTCCAAAAATCGCTGCGAAGTTTCTGCACGAACCTCTATTTTTCAAGAGCTGCAATCTTGGACTCGATCACTGTTTCTGGCACTATTAGCATTGACCTGCCTATCATAAAATGAACTGGTGTCAGAACCTCGATGTCAGTGTCTGCTGTCGTAAAAACCGGTCTAGAATTGAGGACCGCTTCTATTTGGCTTAATAGTGTAGCAAATTCTTCATAAAGTAATACACGTTTAAGGTAAAACTTTACAGCTTTTACCACGGCCTCCCATATTCCTCCCATGTGAGGAGCTGCCGGTGGAATAAAAAGCCATTTAATGCCCACTGACTCTAGCATGGGAGCAATGGTGATGTTATACTGTAGCGCTTTCTTGAAGTCCGCATCCGCGGCTCTTGCAGCACCGGCAAAAATCCGACCCATTGTCTGAATGTATATTTTTACTTTTGCCTCGTAACGCCGCTAAAAAGAATTCGGATGATACATCGCTGACGGCATCCAGACGCGTCGCCTTAGTAGACATACATATAAATACTGCGATGTATCCTTTGTATGCTTTCTGACCGCGTCCTCGGGAAATCTTCATTTAAAAGGTCCAGCATAATCCAATCCGGTATTGACAAATGGGCTTCATTCAATAACCCGACATTCAGGTAGACTGTCCATCAATTTTTTAGATGCCTCCTGGAGATATCGTATGCAGGTGACACACCTTCGCAAGTATTTTCTTATAATTTTTTGCAAGCTAAAAATCCAAAATGTATTTGTTAAGTATGTATACATTAAATTGATGCCTTAATGTAGCGTTGTGCCATGTGCTTGCCTGATTAAAAGGTTCACCACATGGGATTTTCCCAAGAGTATCGTGGGTTACATTTCAAACGGCTATTGTGCTTCTTGGATTCTTCCGCCGACTCGTAACACACCTCTATCAATTTGGTTTTTGTTGGTAATTCTTTTTGCTGTTTTAATAACCATATCCCACCTGGGATATGTATTTGTTGCAGTTGTTTTATCCATACTATACGAGACGCTTCAAGTTCAGTACATGTGAGATATTGTGGATACTTCTTCTTGGTTCTTAACATACTGATGAATCGTAAAACATATGCGAGCACCCTTTCCAATTTCAATATTGAGAAATATTTTTGCAGCAAATCCCCTACAATCAAGGCGATAAGAAAAAATGCTTTGATGTTATCGGTATTATCAGCAACAGCTGATTCCAACATTGGTCTTATTTACATTCGAAATGGACAAAACCAACTTAGTTTCATGACACCAAATGAAACCAACATTGGTTTGCAAAAACGACAATTTCTATGACAGCCCTGAATATTACGTTTTGTTGTCGTTGTAACGACAGTTGCCTCGTTGCCTGTTACAGATGGTTGTGGTGGCCAGTTTTCTTTTTCCTTTGTTAACCACTGTGGTCCATTCCACCACAGCTCGTGCTCCACCAGTTTATCTGGCATTATTTCTCAAGATGCCACGTCCGCTGTATTTTTATTAGATCTGATGTATCTCCATTCGGTTAAAGGATGATTCTGCTGAACTTCATTTACTCTGGTTTTTATGAATCTTTATTTCTATTATTTTTTAACTATGCCATTGTAGTTGTTGAATCTGTCAATACATATACTGCCGATTGAACCTGAAGTATCTTCTTCACTCTTTCTAACAGTTTAGACAGTAGATGAGCTGCACACAATTCTAATTTGGGAATCGTCTTTTTATTTCTTAACGGGTTTACTTTTGTTTTCGCCGTTAGTAATGTGACAGCCGCTCCAATTTTGATGTAAATTACTGCCGCAAATGCTTTTCCAGATGCATCAGCTAACCCGCGTATTTCAAGTTCACTATTGGTTTCGTTCTTTAACCAGCGCTGTATTCGTATTTCCTCTAGTTTCGAAAGTAGTTCTGCGTAATTCATCCATTCCATCGCCAGATGATTTTTAATGGGCTCGTCCCAGTCTTGTCATTCTTGCCAAAGTTGTTGCACCATTAGTCTCCCTACGATTGTCACTGGGGACAACCAACCAATGGGATCAAATATTCTTGCCAGTCGGGAAAGAATCTAACCTTTCGTCGCCTTTGATATTGAGAGCGTTTCTTTCGTAGTCATCATAAATTTAAATTCGTCCTTTCTCGGATCCCACTGCAAACCAAGAGTATTTATTGATTCGTCTTCATGAATACGAATTAAAATTGATTTGTTATTTGATACCCATTTCCTTAGGTGAAATCCAGACTTTCTCAAGGTTTCACTGATGTCTTAACGCTTTGTGCTCCCGTCATAAGATCGTCAATATAGAAGTCTTCGGCTATTATGTGGCCTATTTTCTTATTTGAGCACGAGTTGGCCACATCTCTCAGTTTTTATCGACAGAAATGGTATAGCGACGGTGCCATATGTTAATGCTGTCAATTTGCAGTCTCTGATAGGCATATCTTCAGATTCCCTCCATAGGATGTGTTGGTACTGTTGATCGTTTTCTGCCACCAGTACCTGCCGATGCATCTTTTTAATATCTGCCGTCATCACGTACTTCCATCGTCTCCAATTTATTATTATGTCATACAGCTTCCTTTGAACTTTAGGAACTATATGTATAGTGTCATTTAGACTTATTCTGGTTGATGTACGTGCTGATGTGTCAAATACGACACTCAGCTTTGTTGTTAAGCTGCTCTTTCTGATGACAGCCTGATGTGATAAATAATAAATCCCGCTTTCTTTTGTGAGCTTCATGTATCCAAGTCGTGCATACTCCTTCATAAAGTCCACGTACTTGATTAATAGCATTTCATTTTCTTCTCCATTGACAGTAGTCTCGCCAATTGTTCGCAAAAATTGCCTTTATCATTTAAAGCTTTTTCTTTCTCCTGATCGATTCCCAAAACCCTTCTATTTCGTTTAGAGTAAAGGTAGTTGTGGATAATATCTTTATTGAATTTAATTTGCCGTGTGTAGAAGGGCACCAACATAACATTCTTGACCTTTACTTAACTTCGCACCCTGAAAAGTACGAAGTTAATGTACTTGCACCTCTTGGTAACTCCGATCACTGCATTGTTTCAGCTTCGATACCAGCCCCAAAGCGGACAGTTTTTTTCTACGAAAAGGCACGTTGGGATGAGCTCAACCACTTTTTTCAGCATATCAATTGGAAACTTTGCTTTCTTGATAACGACGTAAATGCTGCGACTGAAATGATCCAAAACATAATTTTATCTGGAATAAAGGCTTTTGTTCCAAATAAAATTATGTCGGCTAAACTAGCCAAAAACAGTTGGTTTAACCAGGCATGCAGGGATGCTGTCAGATCAAAAGAGGAAGCGTTCAGAAATTGGCGTTTGAACAAAAACTCCATTACTGAACTGCTGCTAAAACAGGCAAGAGCTTCGTGTGCTAGAGTGCTTAGGCTTAGTGCTTAGGGGAAGTAAGAGCTTTTGGTCGTTTGTAAGAAGAGTAAAGGATAGCTCTTCATCTATCCCAACTCTTGTTAAAGACGACCAGGCATTCACTGACCCGGTTGATAAAGCTAACCTTTTGGCTGAAATATTTGCAGGAAATTCTTCCTTGCCGGAAAGCAATCAACCACTCCCCGCGATCGAAAACGTATCAAGTTCCATGCCTCTGATATTTTTTCGAACGCTTGTAGTTAAAAGAGTTCTCGCGAACCTCGATGTAAATAAATCCCCGGGTCCGGATGGTATCTCGGCACTTGTCCTATGTAAGTGTTCGTCGACGCTAGCCCGTCCTTTATGCAACCTTTTCAACCTTGCTTACCGTGCGGGAGTCTTCCCAGCGTGTTGGAAGGTTGCGAACGTCCAGCCGATCCCTAAAAAGGGTGAAGCCAATAATCCTGCGAATTATCGGCCAATTTCGATTTGCTCTGCGCTCTCCAAGGTAATGGATAGAATGGTAAACCACCATTTTGTGAGGTATTTAGAGACAAACGACTTGCTGAGTGATTGACAGTGTGGCTTCCGTAGAAATCACTCTACCGGCGACCTGTTGGCGTTCTTGTCGGAGCATTGGAGTCGGTCTATCCACCAGTTTGGTGAGAGTAAGGTCGTGGCACGCTTTTGGTGTCGGTAATACGTTTGCTCGATTTATATCGAGCTTTCTTAGAGATCGCAATATTAGAGTTGTTGTAGATGGGTTCTCATTCAACACACATAGGCTGACCGCAGGTGTACCACAGGGCTCTGTCCTTTCTCCCTCTTTATTTGTTATTTTCATTGACGATCTTTTGGGTCAGACCGTAAATCCAATCTACTCTTTCGCAGTTGATAGTAACCTCTGTCATTCATATTCATTCGACCGTAGGCCGAGTGTTCAAGATATTGAAGACAAAGGGCGAATTATGGATGAGACACTTGGCCGGGATCTACTGGCCATTTCCGAATGGGGTCGAGTGAATAGAGTAGACACAGTGCTGCTTGTTGTCTCACAAGCGATTCGCTGACCCAACAATATCGTCAATTTCTATCGATGGTACGGATATTGAACAATCAGAAGCTCTCGATGTTCTGGGCATGAAAATACAATGTGACGCTCGTTGGGCGAGACATGTATTCGGAGTGTCGAAAGAAGCACTCAAGTGCATAGGCTTTTTAAAGCGGTGCAAGACATATTTCACTCCTTCTGATCTTTTCAATATCTATACAACTTACATCAGGCCAAAGATGGAATACAACTCCCATATATGGGAAGGTGCTCCAAAATTATCCTTGGAGCTACTTGACCGTGTTCAAAGGAGAGCGATGGTGCTGATAGGTGACAGTAGGGTATCCAACTCTATTGTTTCCCTTGAGCATCGTCGGAATATGGGTTGCGTGACGCTGTTCTATCGTTACTTTCATGGTGTGTGTTCATCAGACATCCGTCGCCTTATTCCTGACGTGAGGATGTAAGCTCTCGCTAAACTTTCTTTTTTTTCTTTGTAAAAGCTTATATTCTTTTAAGGCCGTTTATTTTATCTTCCAGATCGCCGATAAACATCTCCAAGGTCATCGCCCTGATGCAGTCGTTTAGCGAATCCTGTAATCTGTCCATCCATACTCTCAAGAGCTCTAGCTCTGCCCTCGGAAGCGATGAACCAATCATTGATTGTTGCTCTTGTTTTTTGGAATAGACATTGTTTGTTTCAGTTTTCTGATGATGTTTTCCCTGTTGTTGTTGAATGGCACGTTCTTTTTGTTGTAGCGCATATTTTTGCTCTTCTAGCTGCTTTTGTTGACGCGTGATTTCTTCGCGCTGGAGTTCCAAATCCTGCTTTTGTTTAGCGTATTCTCGTTTCTTCATAACTTCAGATATTTTTGTTAACACCTCTTCAAATACTTTGTTTTTAAAATATGATGATTTGTTTTATTTTCGTTGCATTGTTTTTTTTTGAATTATTTACTGAAGGAAACTCTGTTTTTATTTTTTTTCCAAAGAACTACTTTTTTAGGGACCAATTTTATGAAAGGAAACAATTGCTGTACTTTCATAAATAGGGAGTATTTATTACTGATTAAAAATTCGATCGTACCGAGCCATTTATACGATCTTTTACAGTACTTTTCATATCATCTCTACGTTGGTCCTCTGCCTGGCAGCAGTATGTATCTGCCGATCGTATGTGCGTGTATGTGTTTGTGTACGCACAGGGCGAGCCCTATCAGCACAATCCCTATTCGTTTATCACCACGTGTGATAACAACTGGAAAAACATTGAATCTAGTGTGAGAAATTCCAACTGACTTATCCAAATCACAATGTTTACATTTCCTTCGATAGACTCCTTAAGTAATAATAAACTGTGTTCATTTCTGAACATTCTGCCGGGCGGAAAATACTTAGGTAGTAATTAAATTGTATGTGGACTGTAATAAATGGGTTTCTAAAAACCTTGTACATACTTATACATAGCCGACACGGTCTTAATTAACTGTGCTCATTTCTGAACAACTTAATATTTGACAAAAACATATTACTACGTCTAAGTGAATTCAAGGTCAATCACATCTGACAGACTGGTCTGCCGAGCCACATAACAGCTTCATAGTATTTCGTACATACTACTAAATTTATTATTCTATAATCCCAATCGTCCATTTGGTTGGATAACACATTAATACATTTAATTGATTATATTTGAATTAGTCCGAGAATAAAATACTTAAGTGCAATATTTATACATGGCATAGATTTTTCATACTAACTCACAAGGTTATAAGCAAAAGGCGATTTTTTTTATCAAACAAAAGAAGTCGATTTATTGACTTTACTGAAATCTAATGTTGACTTAACGCCCCAGTTCCATAAAACGATTTGCGCGGCTTCCGACAAACTTTCGCCTGTGGAGGTGTTCTTAAAAACGTCTATGCAAAAAATAACGGCAAACTATTCAGAACGCTTATCCCACGTGCTACCTAATAAATTCGACATTATTTGGCTAAAATATTTATCTTTAATAAAAAATTATTATAATGTTTTTTATTAATCACCGAAGAGTGGATGTTATACTAAATTTGTCATTCCGTTTGCAACACTACAAAATATTGATCGGAGACCCTTAAAGTACAGGGTTTTCCATTTAGGACATAACAATATGTTATATTAATAAAACACAGAATATTTAAGATAAAGAGTTCAAATTTATTGCAGGTGTAGTGCAATTGTTACGTTTTAAGAATGAAATTCGATTTCGGTAATATGACCACCACGAGCCCGTGTACAGCGATCTATTCTTTGGACCCAATTCTCTACCACTGTTGCACACATTTCCAACGGAACGTTGGCAATTTCGTATTGGATGTTGTCTCTGAGCTCGTCTAAAGTTGGCTTGTTGGCACAGACCAGACTTGATGTGACCCCATAAAAAGAAATCCAATGGCGTTAAATCGCATGAACGAGGTGGCCATTCGACCGGACCATTTCTCGAGACAACACGTTCACCATAAATCGATTGTCACGCGTGCTGTGTGGCTAGTGGTCCCGTCTTGTTGAAACCACATATCAGCGATGAAAAGCTCATCCAATTCAGGCCGAAAATAATTTTCTTACATAGCACACATAATTTTCTTGCATTGTTTACAATTACACCTCCGGCATGAAAACCACGCAGTAATTTTAACGGATGCAATTGTGTCCTTGAAGCACATGTGGGTTTGTTGCTGTCAAATAACGCATATTTTATTTATTGACAAAACTACTCAGCCTGGACTGAGCTTCATCGCTAATGATGATTTTTCGATGAAATTCTGGATTTTCGTGAATCTTTGCCAGAGCCCATTTGGAGAAGTTTCGGCGTTTCAAATGATCAAGTGGCTTTAGTTTTTGAGTCAGTTTGATCTTATAAGAATGTAGGCTAAAATCTTTTCACAAAATACGCCACAGTGTTGTCTAATCATTGAAAACGACGTAGAATCGACTGATTTGGCTCATTGTGAACGTATATTTTCGTTGCTGCGATATTTTCGTTGCTTCGAGCGGTACGGATTCTCTTTGGCGCCGGAACATCCAAAAGTGAAAATTTGGATCCAAATTTATCCACTATAGTACGCACATCTGTCGGGTGGAACGATTATTACGGCCGAAAATTAGAGTAAGCGCTCTTAAAGTTGCGACCACCGAATCAGAATTACGGTAGTAATATTTAATGATTTCCACACGTTGCTCGTGGTTAAACTTTATTATGATGATACTGTTGACTTCGACTATCGTTTTGACACCGAAAGATCATTAAAAATGTGCGTTGACATAAAGATACGAAATTGGTATGTCCCTATTGGAAAACCCGTTATATATATTTTTGATCGTCATAGAATTCTAAGACGATCTAGCAAAGTCCGTGCGTGTGTCAGTTGAAAGCACGATAGCGGTCAAACTAATCAACCTAGGATCCTTAAATTTTGCACGATGATGTCTTATGGTCATAAGCTGTTTAATATTGTAATTGGCAAAATCGGCGCAGGGGTAAAAAGTTTTCCTTTCAGGGACTAAAGGTACCTCGGTAAAAAATACATATTTTGAGTATTTTCTTTACAAAGCATAATTTTTCAAAATGGGTACTGTTAGTAGGGACGCACAATATACCTCAAAAAGAGCATAGTTGCTGAACGGTTAGGCTCATGTGGCCCAAAAAACGTCCCGAATGGTCAAAAGGGGCGATCAATAGTCAATATGGGTACTCAATTTAAAACAAATTTTGCAGCTAATATAATTATAGAGCAACTTTGAAGTTTTGGATGCGCAAAAAACCAAATAGTTTTTTCCCTTTTTTTATTAGCGAAGAAACGGTAAAAGGGTATACAGTCGAATTCGGATAAACGCACGTCGTTAATTGAAAAAATCGCTTAATTGAGAATAAATATTCCTAACGATTATTATGGATGATTTTCAATGTACTGTACTCCGCATAAAAGAACAAACGCTTTAATGAAAAATAGTTTATGTGCAACACATTTCTCGATTTTTTTCATTCTCGCTTAACCGAAATTGACGTTTTAAATTGTTTTTCTGTACAAATTATGAGATTCACAATTATTTATGCAAAAACTATTAAAGTTTTATGAACACCAACGTTCGTGTCTAGTAACGGGTGATCAATCTATATTTCAATAGGGTTTTTTTCTACCGATTACACGTGACTTGTATTAAACTTTATTTTTGTTTCTTTTCAATATTGTTTGCTATTTCATCATGGAAAGGCTTACAGTTGGCCGCCTAGATCGAGTGAAATCACACCTTTAGAAATTTTTCTTTGGGGTTACGTAAAGTCCAAAGTCTATGCTGACAAACCAGCTACGATTACTACGAAAATAACTCTAGATGGATCACCCTATATTTACAAAATTTCACTCAGAAAAGCATCATTGGCCGGAGAGTATTGCATTACCATGTGGCGAGAGTCACCTACTATGAGTATGAATAAGTATATAAAACACCACGACAACGCTATGCAAATTTGTAATCAAAGGAAGAGCGGTAAAAGAAATAACTCAAAACGGACATATTTTGTTTAGAATCACTTCAATAACTACAAGGGAATAATAAAATGTAGTCGAGGCGATCTAAAATTTCATTACCGAAAAATAGCAGCACAAACCACGAAAAAAAAATGCAAAGCTCTGAATACCAAAATTGCAAACCGCAAATTACGCGCGTTTTGCGATAACATTTAAACCAAAAAGGGGCCCCTTTGGAAGAACATCAGCGTAAAAAGACCTTTAATATAGAAAACAAGACGAACTAATATTTGTGTATGAAATATTTATTTTTATTCGCATAATTAGTCTTTCTGGTTTAAAAGATTATGTCATCTCCTTCATCTTGGAAGTGTACCATCTCTGGTGCCTGTGTGCTACCGAAACTTGATACATTTTAATTTCAGTCTTCACAAGAACACCTTTAGAACGCATTTATTTAGAATGGACAGGCAAAAGAATGCCTATTTGTAGCAATAAAACTAGAAAAAATCAATACCAATAAGTTGTTTAAGTCGAGATTTTTGAAATCAAAAACGACTTAATTTATCACTTTTTTTTAGCCAAAAGTCGATAAGTCAAGAACCGATTTGTGGGACTCAACTCACATTTTAGGAAGCGGAGATATTGAGCATCAAACTCCAAGAAATCTTTTTTTGTGTATACGCGTGTTTGAGCGAATTCTTAGTATCACTATCTAATCTTTAAATAATTTCTTTACAAAAGTGACTTATGACTTATAAGTGACTATGACTGAAATATACATTTTAGTTAAAAGAAAAAAAACATTTTAGTTTCGCTTTTTTTTTGATTGTCCCGAATAGGTTTTTCTTTGTTTGAGAAAGAAACTTTCATGATAAACACCATTACCTGGAAACTTACACAAAGATTCGAAGATTGAGACATAATTCCAATAGAAATTTGAACATTTTATGATCTTATATGTGGTTTTTGCTGTCTTTTTCCCCTAATCTGTTGTAAATTCTTTAAACTTGACTACGATACGAGTATTGTACAACATAAGCTCTCAATTTCTGCAATACAAATTTTAGTAAAATCTCTTGCTATGTATGTATGTATAAACACCATCTGCAATTTTAAAATTGTAATGATGACAAAAATAATAAAAAAAAGTTTGCTTGTAGACACTTGCCTACATTTTGAGGATTTTTATTTTTCTACATCAGAAAATCTTTTAATTTGTACTCGTATATAGTACACAATTACTGCTGTTTCACCAGTCTCGCTCACTAGGATGTTTTGTTTCTTAGGTGTCTAAGAGACAAAAATAGGGTGTTCACAAGGGTGTTCTGACTACCGTAAGTTCCACACAAAATGATGTACGACAATAAAACTTTTGTAGATATTTTTTTGAGGTGTGCTAAGGGATTAGTTGTTAATTGTTTTAAGTCGTTTAAAACAGAAAAGGAAAATTTAATAATTTTTGTTACGTGCTTCGGATAATCTTGTTTCATATCGGTCAATAGCCAACACATCCTGGCATTTGTTGCTTCGTAGCAGATACCGATGTTTCGAGTCTAAAATTCAGCTGGAAATGCGTAAATCTATTAGTTGTTGCTGCAGTGGCATTCAGATATGTTCGTGTGTCTATCCATTGTGGCCGTACGTATAAGTCGTTTGCTGCTGGCTGTGGGCGACTTGGACCGTTTGTGTACACAAGGACCTGAGACCCAGCTGAGTGGGCTTGGATGGGCATCTGATAATATGTAGTGTGGTTCCTGCTGACATGCAAGACACGTGTTCCATATTCTGCCCCTAACTCGGACAAAGTACGAATTGAGGCGACTAAACCAGCCAGATATCACCTGAGCCAATTCCAATCAGGTTTGACGTGGTTGAATTTCTTCCTCCTGAGCACCTCTTCGGATTGTCTTCAAGTACGTCATTTACTTTGAAGTTGTTGTTGACAGTTTCTGGGATTTTGGTCCAGAGATTCCCGCTTGTAACCAGGTGTAACTTCCACCATGAATGTCGCCTGGTTGGGCAAAGCCAATCTGGGATAGATCTTTTGTTTCTTTCGATACACCACCACAGCAGGTACTGTCTCGAAAACATGAAGATGTAAATCCTCCTCATGTAGGTGGTCGTCCGCGAACATAAAGAGACAACTTTACGCAGTTCTCAGGGCGGCGTTCAGGCTTTTCTGAATATTTCTCGGGTACAATCGAACTTAAATTGTGGCTTCTAGAGCGGCAGAACCTTAACTCGGAAGAGCACTTTTTGAAGGTGCTATTCGAAATCATGGACCGACATGGTCCAATTTTACCAATTTGGCCAAAAGAGTATACGAGTACATATGTTATGTTTTATTTGTTGCCAAAGCAAGTTTTCTACATTAAGTTTGTAGTGGCTAAGGCCATTAACGTTCTAATAGCACATTCGTAGTGGGTATATATTTGGCTCAACGAAATTTGCACTAACATGCTTTGCATATGGATATTTCTACAAAAAGGTCAACCGGGACCGAAAAATAGTATATTAATTTTATCATTATTTAAGCTTTGCCATTAAACTGACTGCAAATCCGAAATTTCTCGTTTCTCTTACGGCAACATTACATTTAATCTTTGATAGATAATATGTGAACATTTTTACAATTTCAATTAGTATATGTCTGCATCCTATTGTACCGAACGAGCATTAGGTTTGATTGACTACATTGTTTTGAAATTAGTTTGGAGTTTTATTCTCGATTAAGCGTTCGTTACGGGAAAAGCGGTTTTTAGGCCAGGAATATTAAATACGCAGGGCATCCCCTATAGTTAGTTGTGTGATTTTCACCTCATTTTTTAATACCAGAATCGGTTTTGGATGTAGAAAGACTAAGGTTTTCTGTACTTTACACATACGAGTGTATTTATATATATATATTTAAGTTATGCGAATTTGCAGTAGTTTGGAAGTTTTTCCACAAACATAACAACGCACACTTTTCCATCTACCATTGTCATCACAAAGTAGTTGTCATACATTTTTTTCCACCAATGTTAACATCAGTCGCAATTTCTTCAATTGTGACATCATTTGTCTCTGATGAACCGGGACCTTATTGGACGACAGAATCGGGGAGATGAAGGGGTGGTTTTTTGCCACAAATTAATCGAACAGGTACAAAGCAATACAAACAATAATGCAAAGCTTAAAAGATGGAAGGCCAGAATAGAAGAATATAACTACCAACTTATATATAAGCTTCTACCTTCTACCAGAAGTCAATACACTTTCTTCATCAGACTGCTCACAACATAGTGCCGAGGAAGATAGCTCATGTTTTGTACACCACTGTGAAGCTCCTATCATTGTTTTTCGGAATCAGATAATTATTTCAAAAACACTGCAATCAAGTTATCTTGAAAAACCTTACAACAATTTTCAGAGACACTATGTGAAAGTCAACGATTTGGACGAAAAAACTCTGATTCAAATATTGAAAGATAAACTAAATCACAATGTAGTTAATGGAATTAAAATACCTAAGGAAAATCTTATGTTATTACAGAAAGTCTACAAAGAAGGTTTTTCAAACTTTAAAATGCGAATCACTCAAAGAATAGTAGAGAATGTCACAGATGAAGGGAAACAATTTTCTATTATTCAAAATGAACATAAAGGGCACATAGGAATTTTGCTAAAAACAAGGAGCAAATTTTGGAACAATTTTATTTTCCACAAATGACAAAAAAATACACGAACTCTTGTGAAGTCTGTAATAAAAACAAATACGATAGGCACCCTCCAAATCCAGAACTCCAACCCACTCCAATACCATCGTACCCAACAGAAATTTTACATATCGACATAATGGAAATCTAAGGCAAAAATTTTATTACATGTGTCGATAAATTTTCAAAATTCACCAAGTTTTTTCATATTAAAAACAAATCAGTTTTACATATCAGAGACAAAATTATTAAGTTACTTCATTATTTTTCTGCTCCTAAAATATAGGTAATGGATAATGAAGGTAGTTTTATTAGTCCCATCGTGTTTAACTATATAGAAGGCTTGGGAATTAAAACGTATTTTGAACCTCCCCAAAGAAGCGAAGTCAACGGTACAATAGAACGAGTCCACTCCTCAATAATTGAAATGATGAGATGTCTTCGAGAAGAATATCCAGATTTTTCAATGAAAGAATTAATAAATATCACGGTTGACAGGTATAATAACACAGTGCATTCTGTAACCAAGAAAAAGCAAGCTGACATTTTCTTTGGTCGAACGGAAAGAATTAACTACCAAAACTTAGTCAATTTTAAAGAAGTTGTCAACAATGACTTAAAGACTGAAATCGCGAGAAATCAGACAATTCAATTATATAGACAAAATGCTAAAAGACAGAAACCTAGGAAATATAGCTGTGGATATGTTGTTTTTAAAAGAAATAAACAGATTAAGGGAAAGGACAAGCCCCTATATACTAAAGTAACAGTCAAAAAAGACGGCACAGTGACAGTTACTACAACTGAAAACAGAAAAGTTCATAAAACACACCTTAAAAATTAACTCTTATTTTTTTAGAGTTTTAGCTACTGGACAAACGCAGACGTAAACAATTATGGATACAATGGCCATTAGTCACTATAAATCTACGGCTATTTAAATACTGCTAACACTAAGAAATAGTCTAAAACTTTCACCTGAGCTAAGCTTTCCGAACTACGCTTGTCTTTTATAATCAACGTGACGTTGATGCTTAAAAAGGGGGGAGTTAACACATTGCATACATTTCTCCCTAACATCTGCACATATTAAAAATCTCCTAACACCAAAACAAGATTTATAATCACAACTACACAACATACCTACATGTAACATAGTGTAAGAAAATATTCATGTAAAATATCTCTAGTTAAGTTGCAACCATATTAATTATAAGAAACATTGTATAATACTTAGATTTTCAATACTGTTAACTATCTTGGTGCCAGTGCTGCCCTTCATTCGGCTTTGGCAACGTCCTCAGATAAAATCAACTCTGAACGATTAGCCTACAGCTGACAGAGATACAGCTCTGTGACTGGACGAGTTTACACAGTTGAGAAGATGGAGTCGACGCCAACTTCGCGTATATATATATATATATATATATATATATATATATATATATATATATATATATATATATATATATATATATATATATATATATATATATATATATATATATATATATATATATATATATATATATATATATATATATATATATATATATTAAGTTTATAAATAAAACTCCGGTGCCTTTGAATATATTTCTTTATTTTATTCGCGCACACGTCCATTCACCAAAGCTTATCCAGGAAAAAAGGGAAGGAAGTCGCGAAGTTGGCGTCGACTCCATCTTCTCAACTGTGTAAACTCGTCCAGTCACAGAGCTGTATCTCTGTCAGCTGTAGGCTAATCGTTCAGAGTTGATTTTATCTGAGGACGTTGCCAAAGCTGAATGAAGGGCAGCACTGGCACCAAGATAGTTAACAGTATTGAAAATCTAAGTATTATACAATATTTTACAATGTTTCTTATAATTAAAATGGTTGCAACTTAATTAGAGATATTTTACATGAATATTTTCTTACACTATGTTACATGTAGGTATGTTGTGTAGTTGTGATTATAAATCTTGTTTCCGTGTTAGGAGATTTTTAATATGTGCAGATGTTAGGGAGAAATGTATGCAATGTGTTAACTCCCCCCTTTTTAAGCATCAACGTCACGTTGATTATAAAAGACAAGCGTAGTTCGGAAAGCTTAGCTCAGGTGAAAGTTTTAGACTATTTCTTAGTGTTAGCAGTATTTAAATAGCCGTAGATTTATAGTGACTAATGGCCATTGTATCCATAATTGTTTACGTCTGCGTTTGTCCAGTAGCTAAAACTCTAAAAAAATAAGAGTTAATTTTTAAGGTGTGTTTTATGAACTTTTCTGTTTTCAGTTGTAGTAACTGTCACTGTGCCGTCTTTTTTGACTGTTACTTTAGTATATAGGGGCTTGTCCTTTCCCTTAATCTGTTTATTTCTTTTAAAAACAACATATCCACAGCTATATTTCCTAGGTTTCTGTCTTTTAGCATTTTGTCTATATAATTGAATTGTCTGAATTCTCGCGATTTCAGTCTTTAAGTCATTGTTGACAACTTCTTTAAAATTGACTAAGTTTTGGTAGTTAATTCTTTCCGTTCGACCAAAGAAAATGTCAGCTTGCTTTTTCTTGGTTACAGAATGCACTGTGTTATTATACCTGTCAACCGTGATATTTATTAATTCTTTCATTGTAAAATCTGGATATTCTTCTCGAAGACATCTCATCATTTCAATTATTGAGGAGTGGACTCGTTCTATTGTACCGTTGACTTCGCTTCTTTGGGGAGGTTCAAAATACGTTTTAATTCCCAAGCCTTCTATATAGTTAAGCACGATGGGACTAATAAAACTACCTTCATTATCCATTACCTATATTTTAGGAGCAGAAAAATAATGAAGTAACTTAATAATTTTGTCTCTGATATGTAAAACTGATTTGTTTTTAATATGAAAAAACTTGGTGAATTTTGAAAATTTATCGACACATGTAATAAACTTTTCGCCTTAGATTTCCAATATGTCGATATGTAAAATTTCTGTTGCGTACGATGGTATTGGAGTGGGTTGGAGTTCTGGATTTGGAGGGTGCCTATCGTATTTGTTTTTATTACAGACTTCACAAGAGTTCGTGTATTTTTTTTTATTAATTTTGTCATTTGTGGCAAATAAAATTGTTCCAAAATTTGATCCTTGTTTTTAGCAAAATTCCTATGTGCCCTTTATGTTCATATTGAATAATATAAAATTGTTTCCCTTCATCTGTGACATCCTCTACTATTCTTTGAGTGATTCGCATTTTAAAGTTTGAAAAACCTTCTTTGTAGACTTTCTGTAATAACAAAAGATTTTCCTTAGGTATTTTAATTCCATTAACTACATTGTGATTTAGTTTATCTTTCAATATTTGAATCAGAGTTTTTTTTCGTCCAAATCGTTGACTTTCACATAGTGTCTCTGAAAATTGTTGTAAGGTTTTTCAAGATAACTTGATTGCAGTGTTTTTGAAATAATTATCTGATTCCGAAAAACAATGATAGGAGCTTCACAGTGGTGTACAAAACATGAGTGATCTTCCTCGGCACTATGTTGTGAGCAGTCTGATGAAGAAAGTGTATTGACTTCTGGTAGAAGTCGAGAAAGAGCGTCTGCTACAACATTGGTTTTGCCTGGCTTATATATAAGTTGGTAGTTATATTCCTCTATTCTGGCCTTCCATCTTTTAAGCTTTGCATTATTGTTTGCATTTCTCAAAGCGAATGTCAGTGGCTGATGATCTGCTAGTATTTTTATCTCTTTTGCTCCATACAAGTAGGTACATAGCTTGTCGAGGGACCATATTATTGCCGACATTTCCTTTTCAATAGTGGAGTAATTTTCTTCAGTTTGATTAAGGGACCTAGAGAGGTAAGTAATCGGTCGGTCTTTCCCTATTTCTCCTTGTGAAAGAACAGCACCAATTGCAACATTGGAAGCATCGGTTGTTAAAATAAATGATCTATCGAAATTAGGAAATGCTAAAATTTCTGATGATGTTAAAAGTTCCTTTAGATCATTAAACGATTTTCTGGCCTTGTTATCCAAACTTATACTCAACCGCTTCGATTGGTTGGCTTTTATTTGAGCATTTACCCCTCTGGTCAAATTAGTTAAAGGTTTTGCTACTGCTGCAAAGTCTTTAATAAACCTTCTGTAATACGACGCCAATCCTAGGAAGCTCTTTAAGTCCTTTAGGTTTTTCGGAAGTGGAATTTTCTGTATTGCAATGATTTTAGCTGGGTCCGGTTGTATACCTTCACTTGATATTATATGCCCATGAAATTCAACACTTGTCTTTAAAAACTTAGATTTTGCAAGATTAACCCTTAGGTTAGCTTTCCCTAGTAGAGAAAACACTTTTTCCAAGTTTTCGATGTGTTCCATTTTATTTTTTCCAAATACTATTATATCGTATATAGACGTAGCAAGCTTTTCCCAGAAGTGGGTGTAACACATCATTCATCATACGCTGAAATATTGAAGGCGCGTTTTTTAGGCCAAAAGGTAATCTTACAAATTCAAATTTCCCATTATTTGTAGAAAATTCCGGTTTTTCGATGTTCTTTTCCTTCATTCTAATTTGGTGAAAGCCGGAGGTAAGATCTAGCGTAGTAAAATATTTACTTTCCCCAAGACTTGAAAGTGTGGTATTTATATCCGGAATCGGATATGAATCTGATATAGTGACCGCATTCAGTCTTTTGAAGTCAATAACAATCCTATATTGTTTCTCACCAGTTCGTTTCGGTTTATTGCAACTAACCACAACGGCGAGTTGTACGGGCTTTTAGAATGTCTTATTATACCATCCTCGAGCATTTTTTTTATTTGGTCTTCTACTTCTATTTTAAGATGACTTGGATAAAGGTATGATTTGGTGTAAATTGGTTCATCTGTCGAAGTCCTGATTTCTGCACGAACACTCGTTGCTATGACTCCACTGTCAGATGCAGGTAGGGTTGCCATCCGTCCTCTTTTCCCCGGACACCGTCCTCTTTTTGAGGGCGTCCGGGACAGTCCTCCTTCTTTTTTCAATAGTGTCCGGGATTGTCCCTCTTTTTTGCACTCCGCTCCATAACTTATTTTTTTTTTGTTTGTAAACTTTTAAATTATTGGCATCACTGCCTTATCAGCAGTAATGCCAATTTTTTGAGAGAAAAAAGGCGTAAATTTCGAGTTAAAAACACTATATGTAGTGCGAAAAGCATTTCGTTGGCATCACTTCTTATCAGCTGTAGTGTGTCTAAAGGTAATTTCTACGAAAACAGAAGTAAGTTTTAAACATAAACGTAGTGTGGAAAAATTAAACAATTTTTCTAATTTAAAGATGCTGAAACGCAAGTGCACGTTTAATGAGGAGTTAAAAAAGAAATTTCCATACTTGCAAAGGGAAAATGCAGATTGGATAGTGAATTGCACACTTTGCAATTCTACAATTTCTATTGCAAACAAAGGAGTACAAGACATCAAAAGTCATTTGGAAACACAAAAACATAAAAAGGGGATTATAAGCCAAGATTGTTCCAACAAAATTGATAATTTTTTCTCAAAAACTACTGACAACAATGAACTTCGAGCCGTTAAGGGTTGCATCGCTTATCACAGCATAGTTCATAACATGTCTTTTTTTTATCTCTGGACTGCACAATTGCATTGAATAAATTCCTTTTTAATGATTCTCATAAAGTTAAAAATATATCTTGCAACCGGACGAAGGCTACAGCAATAGCTAAAAAGGTTCTTGCACCCCTATCAACAGAAATGGTAACGAAAAGTATTGAACAAGTAAATTTTGTGAGTATATCGACCGACACTAGTAATTTCGGAGCTACTAAACTATTACCTATACTAATTGCAATTGAACAACTATAGTTTAAAAACAAAATGTGTTGCATTTAGCGGTGATAATTGTAATCATGAAGATAAAGTCGTAGAAAATTTGATAAATAGATACAGCATGCTATTTGGACCTGTATCTGGGGTTACCATTTCCATTTTGATAAAAAGAGGACATCAACCTTTAAAATAGAGGACATTTGTCTCAAAAAAGAGGACATTGTTTTAATATAACAAAAACAGTTTATATTTATTAAAAAACAAAAAATATTTCCACTAAAATAAAAAATTCACAAAAATCAGCCTGAACATAAAATTAATACTACAAAAAACAACTAAAATAAAAAATTCATAAAAAACATAAATCGAGTCTTAACTTAAAATTACTAATCCATAAAAACAATAAAAAAACATAACGATTAAAAAATTCTTACTTGACTAAATAAAAAACATAACAGTTATATTGCATACATTTATATATATATATATATATATATATATATATATATATATATATATATATATATATATATATATATATATATATATATATATATATATATATATATATATATATATATATATATATATATATATATATATATATATATATATATATATCGCTCATTTACTTGAACAACGTCATAATCCAAAAAAATCGATTTTGCAGAAAACGCATTTAAAGTTTTCAATTGACTCGTACGTTTCGAAAAAAAGGAAAAGTATGATAATATCGAACTTATATAGTCAGTTATTTAATATATTTACTATTTCATTATACTCCCATTAACTAAAATCTCATTTACTATGGTTTCCTTGGCCAAATCTATCTCTACTTTGAAATATGACGTTATTGTTGATAAAGTATTCTCATACCAGTGTCTTATTTTGAAATGTGTCGTTATTGATGATAAAAAAAATAGTAATTTCTTTTAACAAATATTATTTTTATTCTTTTTAATTGAAATCATAAATATATATTATTTAAAAAACATAAATAAAGTACGCCCAATTTCAACGCATCAATGTAAAGGAACTAAGTATACTATCGCAGTTTATTGTACTTTAAGTTTAATTCATAGGAAAATAGTATTTTAAATACATAAATGGTTTTTAAATTAAAAAAATGCATATTCGGTAAACGTATTTTAAATTCAAATCCTTTTACAAATTATCATAAAAATGTTTGTAAAAACGTGGGATCAGATTTTTATTTATTAATTCATTTATGTCTTCCTTTTTCTTTTGTGGTATACCTGGTTTGGTAAAAAAAGGCTTGTTTTAAAGTAATTTCTGTTGGTTGCTTCTTCTTTTTAATAAAGGTTACCTCCTGGAATTGCTCCTCAGAATATGTTGTTTTATAGAAACCCGAATTTGGTGACTCACGTTGAACTTTAAGTATTTTTACCTGGGACAATTTCAGCTCTGCTATATTTAACGGGCCGATGTCATTTGCCAGTGCTTTTAAGTCAAGAAAATCCTCAAAACAAAGCTCCGTAACAATAAATGGTTCCTTTGTTTTCTTCGCTGATCGAATTATTGACACAAATGATTCAGTAGTATAAATAGGACCACTTTTAAGCATTCTTTTTGTTTCCCTCTCGATTAAAGAATGTGCTTAATCACCTTCGTTTTGTGTATGACCTTTGATGAGATACTTGTGTGTGATAGATTTTATACCCAAATAGCGTACGGCGTACAAGTACATGGCAACCATGAATTTATTTTTTTGCTGACCGGCACAATTATCCGAATAAAATATTAGATCAGCCTCACCTGTGCTCGAAATTTTTTTAATATATTGGAGTACGCACGTTCCCAACTCATTAACTCCACGGTGACCATTGGCTTCGTCCCAAACAAAACATTGGCATTTATTCGTTTTTATGTCATATATAGTGAAGTTAAAAACATTCAATTTGGATTTGTAGTAAAATGCAGAGACATCGCCCTTAGGCAATTGCATGACTGCTTGTAAATCATAGACAGCTACAGAAACGTTCACATTTTCTTTGTCTTTCTTTTTTTCATCTCTTGACAAAGCTTTTTCACGCAAGTGCTTGTCATATGCCTCCTTCTTGTTCATTTTCTCAATTTCGTCCATGTTATTAAATGCTTCACATTCTTCACACAAATCTTTTTTAGGGACGAAAAATGAGATGTTGAAGTCTTCCGTAAAACATCTATAAAAAGAAATATAGGTGCAAAACATCTCATTTTGCTCTTTGCACTTGTCTACGTAGTCTCTATATATGCTTGCTACGGTTTTGCTTCCTTCAACGAATATTTTCGAGGTGTTTGCCCGTGTGTAATGGCTCTCGATTTTTGGTATGTATCATCAATGAATCGTTTCACTCCAGCTTCTAAATTCGGATCAAGTTTTTTATGTTTACCGTGTTTACCTCTTTGGTCGGGCTCAAGTATCTGGTTCGCGAGCTTTTCACCTTTGTCTGTCACGGTTCTAATGGGACGATCGTTAATATCTAGGGTATTTTTAAAAAATCTTTTACAGACACGCACGACATTATCCCCTTGCTTAAAAACGTACGCTTTATTTTTTTGTCGAGGATTTCTTGTCCCACCAACGCGCACGTAGTGTTGCGGACATGCATAAGGGTATATGAATGTAAAATTGAATTAGAGTGGCTGTGAATATCCTTTTTTAACACATACTTCTTTATGCTGACATTTCCGAATGATTATTTCCAAGTTCAAGAAAAATATTTTTCTCCTAGATGGCCCTACTACCCTGAATGTATCATAATATTTCTAAATGTATAAACAAAAATATCAACAATACCGTCCTATTTTGACTTATTCAAAACCATTTACGGATATTATCGCCAAAGTTATCATTAATAATGACACATTACCTTTTAATGCAAATACATCAATTTTTTTAGTTCGTCTTTTATTAAAAATAACGGCATAAGAAGAAATACTTCAGCTAACAAAAATATATTTTTCAGCAAGAACGTCACATTTTACTCTACTTCGAATTTGAATTAAGCAACATAAACATTTATTTTTCAAAAACACAGTCACAGCGCGAAATAATGCAGTGTACATGCAACTAATATGCAATAAAAATATTCTTACCTTTTCACATAGAACGACACAACACAAACTATGCCACTCTTTGGGCAAGACACACGATGTTAAAACTGTAACGACTGCGACACAACTAAGATGTGTCAGTCTTTCGGTTAAAAAAAATTGGTATAACTAAAACGAAATAACGGCATATACTCTTCTCACGCATAGAGTTTTCAACATATCGATATGAAATTTCTACACAGTGTGAAGCATGATATTAAGTACAATTCTGTGTAATTAACTCAAAAATTTCATTTTTTGAGTTATGCCACTATTCAAGTAAATGAGCGATATATATATATATATATATATATATATATATATATATATATATATATATATATATATATATATATATATATATATATATATATATATATATATATATATATATATATATATATATATATATATATATATATATATATATATATATATATATATATATATATATATATATATATATATATATATATATAAATGTATGCAATATAACTGTTATGTTTTTTATTTAGTCAAGTAAGAATTTTTTAATCGTTGTTTTTTTATTGATTTTATGGATTAGTAATTTTAAGTTAAGACTCGATTTATGTTTTTTATGAATTTTTTATTTTAGTTGTTTTTTGTAGTATTAATTTTACATATGTTCAGGCTGATTTTTGTGAATTTTTTATTTTAGTGGAAATATTTTTTGTTTTTTAATAAATATAAACTGTTTTTGTTATATTAAAACAATGTCCTCTTTTTTGAGACAAATGTCCTCTATTTTAAAGGTTGATGTCCTCTTTTTCTCAAAATGGAATTGGTAACCCCAGATACAGGTCCAAATAGCATGCTGTATCTATTTATCAAATTTTCTACGACTTTATCTTCATGATGAGTTGTTTCGTTGTAATTTACTTGTCTCGATATCTTAGGTTTAAGTTTAATTTCAGTACCGTTTTGTAAAGTCAGTGTATTATTTCCCCTGTCAATTACAGCTTTTAAGTCTCTGAGTGTATCGTCACCTATAATTCCATCAAATGATCGTAAACCAGGAAGAACAAAGAAGGTAAAGTCTTTTTCTATACCAAATTTCTTAAAGAACTTGCCAACTACTTTGTGGGTAATTAAGATTTGTCCCGCGGCTGAATGTATTTGAAATTCTGAATCTACGGGTGTTGAGTTGTGCGAAAAGGCTTTTGAAACGAAATTTTTGTTAGCTCCTGTGTCTAATAAAAATCGTAGAATAAAACCATTTTTTGAACATACATACTTCAAATATGGAATGCTGGAAAGATTTTCAGCATACAAATTTAGTTCATTGTCAAGAAATTCTGAAAACTGGTCTTCGCAGTCTTCAACTTCAACAGTATGTTTGCACTCCAAATTTTGGACGGCGTCTAGAGTTGCATTTCTTCATTTGTTTCAAACATCTCCATATTGAACAACCTTTGTTGCTTCCTAGGAATGTTAGAAGAATTAACAGAAGTTGGTAGGGGCGATTTCTCAGGTCTATTCATGTAATTAATGTTACGTGATCTGATTGAAGTATCTACCTCCATTGGTATGGGAGGTTTTTGTTGAGTGGGCCTAGGTGGCGGCGCGTTCTGGGCAAGCGTTTGGGCAGACATATTATAAATACGAGCCGTTTCATTTGCATTGAGATTTTTGTAGGAAATAGGTGGCCTATCGTGATAACCGGTTCTACTGATTTGGTTGTTGATAGGTTAGTTTCTATTTTTCGAATAGCGAGGATGAATGGAGTTATTCCTGAAATTTAAATTCTGAAACTCAAGGCATGCTGTGTAGGCTTCAGGCAAGGTTTTAGGTCTTTGGAAGGTTAGTAACTTCGAGACGTCACCGTTTAGTCCTCTTATAAAAACGTCTAAAACCCTGTTTCGATAGCTTGATATCAAAACTTCAACTGTTTCTTCTTTGCTGCATAACACTGAGTTCATATTCTAGCGTCTGTATATCCCTTTTATCTGCATAGTGGAGGGACAAACAATTTTTTATTTTTTCCCCTAACTTTTTGTCTGATGTGTTGTAATATTTCCCTGTATATGGGCTTATTGATAACAATATTATAATCATTTAGAATTGACTCTACACTGTCAGGAAGTTTTTTTATATCGTTTAAGTCACTTTCGGTCCGTGGGACAGGGGGTGTTGCTTGTTGAGGGGAGGGCTGACACATACTCTCCTCCAAATTAGTCATTCTAAAGGGTGTCCTAAGAAGAGCGCAATGTTTAAATTTTAAATAAATCACAGATATTTAAGAAAAAATCGTGAAACTTTATTATATCGTAAAGTAGACAGAATGAGGTTATGTATGGAACAATACCCTGCAAACATTTTCCATCGCCTATTGATCGCGCGCGAATCGCCGAAGAGTTGTGTAATATCGCGGCGATACATCGCGTGCGATCATTAAATTATGGTTAGGCGATTCGCCATATCGATCGCCTGTGTGACTGTCGCGATTCGCGTGTGGCGATTCGCCCGCGAGTCGCATTTAGCGAATCGCCCGCGAGTCGCCCGCGAGTCGCATTTAGCGAATCGCCCGCGAGTCGCATTTAGCGAATCGCCCGCGAGTCGCATTTAGCGAATCGCCCGCGAGTCGCATTTAGCGAATCGCATTTAGCGAATCGCCCGCGAGTCGCATTTAGCGAATCGCCCGCGAGTCGCATTTAGCGAATCGCATTTAGCGAATCGCCCGCGAGTCGCATTTAGCGAATCGCCCGCGAGTCGCATTTAGCGAATCGCCCGCGAGTCGCATTTAGCGAATCGCCCGCGAGTCGCATTTAGCGATTTGCCCGCGAGTCGCCTAACCATAATTGAATGATCGCACGCGACGTATTACCGCGATTCTACACAACTCCACGACGATTCGCGCGCGATTCATTGGCAGGGTTTGCAGAGTTTCTGTAATGGGATCAAAATAAGGATGACAGAGTATTCATTCATTTTAACAACAATTTTAAATGCATTTCATTAATTAATATTTCAGTTACATTAACAAGTATAAAAAACTATAACTATTAAAAATAGTTAATTTATTTAAATCACATAAAAGACTTATATTATTTTCCGTAATCTCATCATCTTCTGTATTTACGTTGCAATCAAAACCACTTTCTGAGTTTTCCTCAGTCGGCAACACATTTTCTTCAACAACGTTAACATTTGATTCAACCACATTTTCAACGTTCACCAAACGATGCACTGTTTGGGTAGAACTATTTTCTAAAATATCAATTGTCGCGGCCTCTGCACTAGTTGTTTCTATTTCATTTAAGCTTGAATTTTTCGCTATTAATTTGGATGCTTCCCTCTTACTTTTCAACCGTAAAGCCTTGTTTGACAACATTTTTATTAATTTTTTACACACCCTTCACAGATCACTGTCACTTACTAAATGATAATTTTGCTAATTGCCCTTGAAACCAAATATTCATTTTCCCGTTACCTTAACAAAACAACAAGACAAAACAAAAATTCCATCGAAACTTATGAAAAAACACTAATGACTCAACTCAAAACGATAAAAAATGCAACAAAAAAAACTATTGTGAGGAAGATTTCCCGCTACTTGTGTGCACTCGCGTATTCATCGCTTAGTTTCAAGGCGTAGGCGATGGCGCGCGATTCACATCGTAAACGTCATCAAAATTGTTTTCACATTTAAGTGTTTTTAGAAAAAAATTTGACTTGCTTGTGTACGCTCGCATATTCATCGCTTAGTTGTAAGGCGTAGGCGATGATTGGCGATTTTTATTCCCTGAGATGGATCGCGTAGTCATCGCGTAGTCATCGCCAAACAAATCATCGCCAAAAAATTTCAAAAATGTTTGCAGGGTATATTGTGCAGATGGCCGCCGCGGCTTTGCTGGCATGTACGCGATCTTTTAATGAAATTTTCAATGACCGTTTTGCATGAATGCTGCGGTATTTCATTAATGCAGCGTCCAATTTCGTCTTTTAAGGCTTGAGTCGTCGTCGGCTTATTCGCGCAAACCATCGACATCAAACAACCCCAAAGAAAAAAAATCTAATGGTGTTAAGTCGCACGATCTAGACGGCCAATTCTGATCTCCAAAACGCGAAATAACACGACCGGGAAATGACTGATGCAGCAATTGAATTGTTTCTCTGGCTGTATGACATGTGGCGCCGTCTTGTTGGAACCACATGCCTTCCACATTCATTTCTTCAATTCTAGGCAAGAAAAAACTGGTTATCATTTCACGATACCAAACACCATTGACTGTTTGCGCTTGACCTGCCTCATTTTCATAAAAAAAAGGTCCAATGATTCCTCCAGCCCAAAAACCACACCACACAGTGACACGTTGAGGATGCATTTGCTTCTCGTGAATCACTCGAGGATTTTCCGCACCCCAAATGCGACAATTCTGCCTAATGACGAAGCCATCAAGATGAAAATGGGCCTCGTCACTGAAGATGATTTTATCGGCAAAATCAGCATTTTCATGTTGTCTCTCCAATACCCAATTAACGAACTCCCTTCGCTGTCCATGGTCAGCTGCTTACTAACCTCGTACCTTCTACTAACAAACAATAACAATTGTTCAAATGTCAAAGAATGACACTTCGAATGTTGCCAGATTTAAAAATTGCGTTGTTCTTGGGACACCCTTTATTATTAAGGATTTTAATCTGTTCAATTTGTGCATTAAGAGCACCAGTTAGTTCTGTTATAGCTTGGTGCACGTTCTCCATACGGAATTGAAAGTATTGTGCTTAGTTTACTAACATATAGGTTATGATATTTCTTACAAGTACGATTTTTTAATAATTTTTTGTTTAATACGATTTTTTAAGAATTTTTTTTTATATAAATACGATTTGTTAATAATTTTTTTGAATGAAGTAAAAGTATTGTGGTAAGCTTAGTTGTATATAGGTTATAATATTTTCTTTTAAACACGAATTTTTAATAATTTTTTTTTGATTTATAATTTGTTCTCCAATTAGCTTAGATAAACTTACATTAAGATCAACATGCCGCTTGAACGATCCATATACTCCTTTTTAATTTCTCTACTTAGGTATGGGCTCAGTCACTGGTAGCTGATGTGTTTCCCAGGTATCGGTGGTAGGTTAGATTAAGATCAACATGCCGCTTGGACGATCCATATACTCCTTTTTAATTCCTCTACATAGGTATGAGCTCAGTCACTGGTAGCTGATGTGTTTCCCAGGTATCGGTGGTAGGTTGTTGTAATCTTGGCTGTCCTGTTCCCTTCCACGTTCTTCGGGGGAGATCGCTTCTCTCAAGAATGAATTCTTTGCAGAATTCAGTTTTGCCAATTATTTTCCTTTACTCGGGCAATTATTTTCCGTTAATTCTTTTAAATCGTTTTTTTTATTTTTTAAAACGATTATAAACAGTATATTTATATTATTTGCTCGGCAATTGTTTTCTGTTTATTGTTTCAAATCGCTTATATTTTTAAGTTAAAACGATTATAAACGTTATTTATTATTTGCTCGGCAATTGTTTTCTGTTAATTGTTTGAAATCGCTTATTTTTTTAAGTTTAAAACGATTATAAACATTATTTATTATTTGCTCGGGAATTGTTTTTTTTAATTGTTTCAAATCGCTTATTTCATTTTTTAAGTTTAAAACGATTATTAACATTATTCATGTCCCTGCTCGGGCGCCAGTTCTTATTTTTTAAGTTTATAAATAAAACTGCGGTGCCTTTGAATATTTCTTTATTTTATTCGCGCACACGTCCATTCACCAAAGTTTATCCAGGAAAAAAGGGAAGGAAGTCGCGAAGTTGGCGTCGACTCCATCTTCTCAACTGTGTAAACTCGTCCAGTCACAGAGCTGTATCTCTGTCAGCTGCAGGCTAATCGTTCAGAGTTGATTTTATCTGAGGACGTTGCCAAAGCTGAATGAAGGGCGGCACTGGCACTAAGATAGTTAACAGTATTGAAAATCTAAGTATTATACAATATTTAACAATGTTTCTTATAATTAAAATGGTGGCAACTTAATTAGAGATATTTTACATGAATATTTTCTTACACTATGTTACATGTAGGTACGTTGTGTAGTTGTGATTATAAATCTTGTTTTCGTGTTAGGAGATTTTTAATATGTGCAGATGTTAGGGAGATGTGTTAACTTATATATATATATATATATATATATATATATATATATATATATATATATATATATATATATATATATATATATATATATATATATATATATATATATATATATATATATATTAAGTATAGCACAAACTTATGCGAATTTGCAGTAGGATTTGGTGTGTTTTATTCCTGCCAAGTCGTGTAGTGTAGGTTATCTACGCCTTAGAGGTTCCTGTAATATTATTCTTTGACCGCTTAAATACTGCATGTCGTATATTGGATGCGCTTAACTCTTTTATAACTCTGGATGACTCAAACATTATTAGTTCCAACGTAAAAAGTAGCTGCGGGTTTTGTCTATTAAAAACTTTTTAAATAGTTTGGGATCATACCTTCATCTTCGACCGCTTATTTATATAGTTGGGCGTCCTAAATCGTCTTTTTCTTTCAGAATCTAATAAATTTACAATTGCATATATTTACTTACGGTATGTCACCATTTTTGTTTGAGAAAGACGTAGAAATTGTTTTTTTTCAACGAGGTTGGATATTTAGCCACAATTATGTTAGTTCACGTAGGAAAAGCGGTGGAGGTTTTTGTACCCAAATAGGATCCTCTAATTTATCATCTACAATGACAGAACAACGGTTTTGAAATTCCGAAATGTTGCCTTTAGCTTGGTCCTAGTCGTTATGACAAAGTGCTGGACTTCCGTTTGACGAATTGAACTTATCTGTCCATACCGGTCTACACCATATTTGCCATTCTACGATAGATTCACTAGCATGGTTGTAATATTGAGCATGGTTTGTTGCGACAGCACACGGGAAAATAGACCAAATCTTTATATAGCCCAGATACAAACATTCCTCCCGATTTGAGTTTAACATTGACGTACGATGCCATTTGCAAAATTTATAACAGCTTCCTATTGGGGTTTGTTTTATTTACATTTGCAATTACAATATATCTTGTGGTGTTTTATTTACGTTCTAATTAAGTAATTTATTTATAAAATAAATATAAATATGTACTTAAATATTCTTTTTTATTGCTTTGCTGTGATATAATTTCGTTCATTCCAATGCGTCACCAATTCGCGAGCAATTTTAATTTGATTCTAAAAAAAATAATTCGTCGACATTAATGATTTTTGCTGCCTATATGTAGCATATATCACTTTCGCTCAACCTATTATAATTTTTAAAATTTTGTGTAATGTTTGGAAGCACCTTATGCCCTGTGTAAATGAACCGGATTAACGATACTAGGGTCCGACATCAATATTTAACCAAATTGCAAAAATTATTGTGAATTGATACCCATATGTTTTATGTATTACTAGAAGCCGTTTTTTGGCCCCAAACCATCGCACATAGAAGTATTTTTGATGATCTGGGCGGCCAAAAATCAAAATATCAAGTTTGAAATAAAGCCGTTAAATTGATTGGGAAATGTAGGGGACACTCCATTTAACGAAGAACCACCAATACAAATTCTAAAGTTCAAACTCACTGATTGGAAACTGCGACATGTTTCTGTTTTCTGCGATTTTACGAAAGTGTTAAGTTTTTATTAATTTTAAAGCGTTTAATTTTCCCCATGTGCAAAATAGCGATAGATTCAGAATCTATAGGCATGGGATGTTTCAAATACTATATGTTGCTTTATGTATGTTTCCCAAAAAAATTAAATGGTCGGCAAGTAAGGACCAAAATAAAGTTGATGTTTCTAAGAAATGTTTTATTCAAAAGGTATCCTGTTAGATCCCGCAAGTTTTGCGACTGGTATGAAAACTTTTTGGCCTTATCTAACATGTTCAGAAAAGTTTTGCCGCGGAAAATCGCGGGTGGCCAAAAAACCGTTAATAAAAGTTCATACCTAAGAAAATCAAAATCCCAATGGAGGCATTAATGTTCGTAGATGCCGATTTATCCCAGAGACAGTATGATATTGTAAGGCAGTTGTAAGCTTAATTCAAGTAGCTAAAAAAGAATGCTATCTAACCCCAGGAACACGGTAAATAGCAACCGTGCTGAAACTAAACTCCAAGCTTTAGTCGATATTACCGTCAGGCGATTATCGATATTCTTGGAAGATGTCTTATCAACAGTTAAAGAGCAGGACAGAAGAACGATGAATTGTTTTGCAAATGGGGATGTGACGGATCTCAGCAAGCACAATTAAAGCAAAAGCTGGAACATGAAGGTGATTCGGATGAAATTATATTCCAAACCTGCTTTGTACCTGTTCGATTAATTTGTGGCAAAAACAATGACATGGTGTTGTGGCAAAAAACCACCCCTTCATCTCCCCGATTCTGTCGTTCAATAAGGTCCCGGTTCATCAGAGACAAATGATGTCAAAATTGAAGAAATTGCGACTGATGTTAACATTGGTGGAAAAAAATTTATGACTACTTTGTTATGATAATGGTAGATGGAAAAGTGTGCGTTGTTATGTTTATGGAAAAACTTCCAAGGACTTTAACCATTTAGACGACAAAAGAAAAACGTTACCAGCAACGGAATTTGGCCTATTTATTTGGCATGCGAGAATTAGATTTTAAGAAAGCATTTTGCATTTAGCATATAAATTGCCAGTAAAAATGTATCGCGGAAGAAGAACAGAAGACAAAAGAAAGGGCGAAAGAGAAAAAAGTTTGAAATATATACAAACAAGATTCCGCAATGAAACAGTATTCCCAAACTTTGGGAATACTAATGACGGCAATTCAAGCAGGAGATTTTTTGAAGATCCGAAATTAGCCTCGGAAATTACTGATTGAGCTGATTTTTAGACTTAAAATTATTTTAGATGCCATATCAAGCGGATACAGCATATCAACCGAAAAATTTAACAAATATGCCAAAGAAACTGCACAACTATACGTAATATTTTGCATAACAAATATGTTCTAGCTTACAGGCAGGATTTTGCAAGAAAATTCTCCAGAGAATTATGCAATCAGGATATCATAAATAGGCTTATCTTGAGCTCAGATTCACTTCTTACTGCCTCAACAACTAAAAATAAAATAATGTTTTCATTATTTTTGCCAGAAACTATAGAGATGTTTCTCTCAGCTCAACCAAATCTAGGAGCTGAAAGTGATGTGGACGAGGAGGTTAGCGATGATGGCGAATAAAAAAAATAAAAAATAGAAATATTATGTTTCAAATGCCCAATATATGAAAATATTACTGTTTTTTGCTATAATTGTTTATGTTTTAAACGTTTCTCTTAGCTTAATAAACAATTAAAATATTTTGGGCCTGCTAGATTTAAAAAATACATCTATGTGCATCGCAATATACTAAACGAAATTTTATCAAAATCGGAATACCCTTTGTACTCGGCTATAAGAAAAGGTGGACTGATATTACCCATATTCATCTCAGATAGTTAAATTAAGATTTGATGTAATACGGTGAAGCTGATTTTTTGTGTGCCAAAACATATGCAACCAAATAGTTTTGCCCGTAAAAAAGTTATATTTCGTAGCAATTCCTATATTATCAATATAGGCCTTACATCGGCGAAACACTTGAATATCAGAATAAGTTCGATTCTCGCGATCGATTTATTTATTGTCGGTTTCCCAAAGGAGATAGAGAAAGCCCAATAGGGTTTCCCGATGGGATTTAGATCCGGAGATTGTGATCACCATTTCATTATTCCAAACTCTTTTTGAGCTAATCACTATTTAACATTTTTTTAAAAGCACCTAGTGTCGTTATCATGTTTAAATACCAATCGCAAGCACATCTCATCCTCTGTGTGTAAAAGCGTTACTTGTTCCAAAATATCTCTTTACATAAATCTATTATTATACCATGTATTTTTTGGGAATAGCGGTTGCATTTTAACGAATAGCGGTTGCATTTGTTTTGGCCACCACCTTTGGACGAACAGCAGAAGGACGGACAGACAGACATTGTTAAATCAGGTCAAATATTTTTGGTAGCTAGTTAGTAGAAGCGCCTTGTTGGAACCAAATGCCGTGAAGATTACGGGCTTCAATTTCAGGTTGCAAAAAGTCCGATATCAGGCGCGATAGCAAGCACCATTCACGGTAACGTTCCGGCCATCATCATTTTACCAAAAGTATGGACCGATGATTCCACCAGCCCATAAACCGCACCAAACCGTCGTTTTCTCTGGGCATAATGGCACCTCTTAAACCTCTTCTGGTTGCTATTTAGCCCAATTGCGGCAATTTTGTTTATTGACAGTGCCATTGCGCCAGAAATGGGCCTCATCACTGAACAACATTTTGGTTGAAAACAGCGGATCTTCCCGTTTCTGACCGAACGCTCATTTCCATGATATAGTTGGCAACATTTGAAGGAAACTATAAATGACATAAAATGTCACTTCGAATGAACTATAAAGATTTCACACATGATTTGATTTTTTTTTATTTTTTTTGTTTATTTTAAAAAAATAACTCTATATTGATCATTCGATACATCCGGTTTGTATGCTTTTAGCTCTAGAAGCCAAACAAGTCTTTTGGACAAAGGGCGAATACTATTAAAATTGATGAAAATCGGTTCAGATTTGATATGGCTCCCACACAAATGTTCAACTTTTCTTGATTTTAGCTCTTAACCACATATTACATCCAATCTTGAAAAAAAAATGCTCGACCGTTTTTTTTTTATTAAAAACAATGTAATTTTCTCAAAAATGCAAAATGACATCTAATAACATTTCTGAACATCCAGACAAAGTCGGCAACTTACTCCTTTTTTTATTACTTTTTTTACAAAGATTTTTAAGTTAGTTGCGGTTAGCTTAAATATATAATGCCCTATTGTAGTACAGTCAATTACAAACCTTAAAACTTGTGTTTTCTTATAATGGTATGAAGTTTTTATTTTAAAGTCGGAGCGCGATAAAACACCAACGTTTAATTTTAAAAAGTATGCACTTCATTGCATCCAATTGACAAGGGATCGGCTTTCTAATAAATCAAAGTTTTTGAATATTGATGCCTAAGGAAGAATATATGCGATATTACAAATACTTACGATATTCTAAACCAAGCAATGTGTCACGGAAGACACTCCACGCACGTTCTGCACACAACGGAGTTCTAGTCGGTATGCTCAGTACTTCTCCCTGTTTTACCAATTCGAATACCATGTATAGAGAATCCTCTAGTGGATCATCCAGAACTTCAATTAATTTAACGACATTTGGGTGGTCTAATTTTTTTAAAACTGCTATTTCACGATAAACTCGTTCAAGAGGTGATGTTCTTTTCTTGGGTCCTCTTTTCATAAGGCCTGCTTGTCGGAGCAATCTTCGTTTCGATAATATTTTCATGGCATAGTGCGTTGAATCTTCTTCAGAATAAGCCAATTTAACGAGACCATATGAACCCTAAAAAAGATGTAAAGTACATTTACATTAAAAATTGCAAACAACTACTTCGGACTAAAATCAATAACGAGATGGCCGATTTTTCATCTATCGCGACCCATTCAGTACAATTTTGGTTTTTGTTGTGATGTGGTAATTCTTTAATTTTAATGTATATAGGTTTTTGCTTACTGTATAATGTTCTAATATTTATTTTTGGTTTATTAGAGTCAAATAAGATCGGCAATTTTGAAAAAAAAATTATAGTCCCGCAATAGATATTAAAAGAGTATTTTTAAAGGAATAAAGTTAGAGTAGTTTGATTTCGATACTTTTTTAACTTTTAAATTGTTTTTATTATTAATTTACTTGCCGATTTTTCGACTAACTTCGTTCATCTTCTGGCAATCAAGTAAAGTTACACAAATACCAAGCATTTCTAGAGTACTCATATATTGTCTGTCGGGATTTTTTTCTTCTAAATACTAACACATCAACATTAGTAATGTTGGGTTATAGATAGCATCATCCAAAGATTAATCATGGATCGCTCCTTTGCGAGCAATAGATTACTCAACAAACTCCTAGACTCATGCATTTTGTACTTCTTTTTAACACTGCATGTCCGCAAAAGCGAGCACTTCTTTTGATCTCCTTCTTTTGGTCTTCTTGTAACTTCGAAGAATTTTTAAAGCAAAACAAAACACTCGCTTATTACTCCAAATGGATGTACAAGTCATACTTCTTTATTGCTCGATTATGGATTAATCCATATATTTTATACTAAGTAGAGCAAAACAGAAACTCAGTGTAAATTCGTGGAATGCATACTTCGCTATAAAAAAGACGTAAGAAACTGTATGAGAGAGGTAATGTCACAAAGACAACAAACGCTCTAACCGGGCAGTGCTTACAAACAACATCAATAACAAAGAAAGTGTAAACACTGCCAACATAGAAAAGACGATAAAAATAACAAACTGACTCAAGACAAACAAGTAAAGGCGGCAAAGTCATGCATGGATCGCTACATTACAATAAAACGTAAACCTAACCCCGCGAACAAAGTAGCAAAGCCGCGAATAGTGAAGAACCACCAAAGTCTGCTACAAGTAATAACCGGGTTGCATTGCTGAGCGATTAAGAGCCTCATCTGCTACAAATGCAAGGCCGACTCTAATATACCTTCGGGAAAGTAGCTCTAACGAAATGGTAGATGTTATTGCCCAACTATTTGGTAGCTGTGGTTTTCACATTGTACCCCTAACGAAAGGCAACATAGAAGAAACCTAAATAAGGCATACACCGCATAATGGATTTCGCGCTATTTCAGCACATTTTAACGATAGAAAAACAAAAACTTTTACACCTAACGCTTATAGAGCAGCAAAGGTGTTGATGTACATAGTTATAAAAGGCATGAAATGATACGTAGGATCTGAATCAGTTAAGAGAGCGCTATAAAAAGAAAATATTGTTGTACAATCCAACGTTTCGAATAACATTAAATTCCCCAACCAATGTAGTGTTATGAAAAACTAAGTTCATTCAATATAAAAATCCAATATATGTTATATAGGAGAATTAGTGTTGATGAACCACATAAACGAATGAACCCGTTTAACGCCAAAATTGTAAAGAGTACACACATTTTTTCGTCGTCCATCGTCAAATGCGTTACGCTATAGTCAATTCCAGACGGTTATTGAAAGACAGTTTGAATTTTACAGGAACAATTTACATTGCAGTCGTCTTTTAATTATCCAGACGACGTTTGGAAGATTGTTTGCTGTTTACAACACCAGCCGAAAATGTGTCAAATGCACTTTTGCCAAAGTAGCACTGACCGCGAAATAAAGTAAAATGAACTGAGAACAATGCAAAAATAAGTCGACTAAAAGTCGACTTTTCGTTTGTTACAAAAAAATCAAAAGTCGACTTTTAGACTTTTGAGTATAAACAAGTAAAAAATGTTAAGTTTGGCTGTGCCGAACTTTGGATACCCTCCACCAGATTTCCAAATAAAACCAAATTTGGTGCGGAAGTGTGTTCTATATAGAAATCTTTATGTGCAAAATTTCATTTCGATAGGTCAAGCGTGTGGTGAGTTATCGTCATATTATTTCTCAAAGCCCATGAGACCGTTTGTGTGGGAGGTACCAGTAGGACTTTTCCGATCTCAACAGAATTTGGCGCAGTGTTCTATATAAAAATCTTTATGTAGAAAATTTCATCTAGATAGGTCAAGTTTGTAGTGAGTTATTGTCATATTATTTATCAAGGTGTGGGAGGAACCAGTAGGGCCTTTCCGATCTTAGCCAAATTTAGCGCAAAAGTCTGTTCTATATATTAATCTTTATGCCTCGATAGGTCAAGTGTGTGGTGAGTTATTGTCATATTATTTTTCAAGTCCCATGAGACCGTTAGTGTGGGAGGTACCAGTAGGACTTTTCCGATCTCAACCGAATTCAGCGTAGAAGTGTGTTCTTGATGTGTAAAATTTCATTTCGATATGTCAAGTTTGTGGTGAGTAATAGTCATATTATTTCTCAAGGGCCATAAGGCCGTTTTATGGGAGGTACAAGAAGTGGTGGCCCAATCTAAACCATTTTTACATAGATGATTGCGCCTATAAAGAGATTATTATTTGCAAAATTTCAGTGATTTTGCTCAAGAAACTAGACGGATATTTCCAAATAAAAAACTAATTTATATGAGGTAGTGTCGGTTGAGAGTCTCTGATACCAAATTCCCGTATAGCTATATAGCCCATTTTCAATACCAACCATGCTAGGTTAACTACACATGTTTGTGCCAAATTTCAGCTCCCTAGCTGTTTTCATGCAGGCTCTATCTTGTTTTCAACAGACAGACAACATGGCTAGATCGTCTTAGAATTTTACGAGGATAAAAAGTCGATTAAAGTCGACTTTTTCTATAGGGAAATGAAAAAGCAATATTTTGGAATAAAAAACAAATTTTCTTTGTATAAAAGCAGTGTGCAGCCACGAAAATCAATGTCACTTTGCCATTTTGTTAAAAACTTGTCTTCTATTTAAATATAGAAGCAAGAGGTCTTGAGCCGGTTAATCCCTGTTCAATGTGTAAAAGCAACATACCGAAATAAAACAAACGAGCTAAACAAAAAAACTTTTATTTAAGAAAGTAAGAGTGGTTATAAACTAATAAACATCAGGAATTGTAAGTAGCTTTTAAGTTATTAATATTCAAGTTTAAGAAACGTAAAACAAAGTTGATTTTTATAAAGCAGACGATTAATATACATGGAACCACATGTCCGCATCAATAGATCTCAAAAAGATAATCATATTTAAATTTTTTATAGATATTTGGTTCCGAATTTGGGTAGCAATAAGAACTGCATGCGAAAATTATCTCTCATGGGGGACAGAAGTGGTAACGATTGACAATTTTTTTTCGCTATTTTTGCACTAAATGGGTTCTCGCTTTCCGTTGTTCTCCATATATGTAAGTATTAGATTATTTTTCTTCTACGACAAACAAGCGGTGCCTTTAGAAAGTCCTTTATTGTATTGGAGCACCATTGTCATCATTATGGCCTTTTTCGCGCCTAGTGCTTACACTCTTGTCAAGAAACCCCCACTTGTTATTCGCTTCGTTGACCCTAGAATCTACAACTTCTTCGGCCACATAAACATCGAATAAATGGGTATCAATAGGTATTCGAGAACTTCTGATTTAGGTGTTTATCAGTTAGCTTTAAAAATAATAAAAATATACTTGTTATACTGCTGGATGAATCTAGAATATTTTTATTTTTATTGAGGCATACGTTTTTAACCTCAGCATGCAATAAAATAAAACTTATGTATATCTCAATCGTCGAAAATAAATGAAAGCGCATAATTTAAGCATTGGACATTGTTTCGATGACAATTACAAATATTTAAAGTGAAAATAAAAAAGTTGACTTGCCAACTTTGAATTTTAAATACCAAAATGTCGATTAATCGAAAATCAACTTATACAACCCTATTTAAGATGTCATCGAAATTATTAGTTTTTTCTTTTGCTGTGGTTGGTCAGTGTGGTTTTGTTTGTAATTGTCATTGTTGTAGTTTTTACATATTTGTTATCCAATAGACAATATAAGTGAATTATCTATCTGTAAAGGCAAAAAAATCAAAAGCATATAGAGGTCATTAAAAAAATAATATGAGAGTGTAACAGGTGGTACAAATTCAAAAAATTCATAGTAAAGAATGTTGTGAACCCAGTGATTCTTGTCAAATGTAAGTATGTTTTGTTATGTGATAGTTCAAGTGTCGGACTTCCGCAAGTTGCGATTTCGTCATTAGGGATGGGATAGTGTTGTATGGAGATTCTTAGAAGTAACATTTGGGTATGGCTCACCCCCTTATTTTGTAGGGTTTCGAAAAAAAAATGAATGGGCCAAAAAATGGGGGAGGTGGGATGGGGGCAAGTGACAGCTCATCAAGGTCAAAGGTCGTGGGATGGGGGAAAATATTTACAAAAAGCCCTACCTAGGAGTCGCACTTAGAGGGGTAAAATATAAAATGTAAATGACCGACCCCCATTAATTTTTCCCTCCCAATATTTTTTCCAAACATAACTACCCCCTATCTTCACCACCTGAGGGGTCTCCCCTACAAAAAATTATTCTTTTTAATTTTGCTCCCAGTCTTGCTTTGACTGCGCATCGTGAAAGACGTGTAGTGTGATAAAAAGTAATTCTTTAGTTCATTAACCACACAAACTCCCTTAAAAAATATAAACAACAACAATTTTTAACAAACAAAAAAAGAGATCAGCGCAGTCATAAACGGATTAGTGCGTCGAACAAACAACAACAACATTGTGCGTACATCGTACGCACAATTGGCACACAAAACAACAACATGACTATGCAAACATAAAATCCCAAATTAAGCGACACAAGTTGCTCAGAGAACGAGAATGAAAAAGATGACGACGATAACATTAACTGGCAACAGGTACCAATGAAGAGGAAAAATACAGGGTCACAACAATAAGGAAATATATAATATTCGATCATTTGAAAATGCCATTATTCAAGTAGAGCCGCCAGCAAAATTCGAAGAGATTGTTCAATGTTTTGGATGCCAAAATTTTGAACATACTATCTTATTGTAGAAGGGAATACCGATGTGTTAAGTGTGGCCTGAATCTTCCTACGAAGGACTGTAAAAAAGAACATGAAACCCCGACCACATGTATACACTGCCATAGCAATCATACGGCCAACTACTAATGATGTATAATCTACAAAAATCGTATAAATAAAAGATATAGTACTGGTACAGGCTACTTTAACAGGAATCAACAAGCAAATCAAGAAGATTATAATGTTCATACTGGAAACCGAGAAAATAATCCCCCTCCAGTACAAGACGGTTGGACTTATTCCCAAGTCGTTAGAGGAGATCAGTCAGGAGAAAATAATCTTATGAATAAAATAGAGGCGATGCTTGCAAAACAGTTGAAGTTAACCAACACTCTAATTAACATGATGTCTATGCTTATGACCAAGTTATGCAAGTAAAACTTGTAATAGCTGAATGGAATGCAAATGGCATCTTAAATCATTTAAATGAACTGGAGATTTTTCTAAGAGATCATTATATTGCCATCATTTTAATATCTGAGTCTCATTTAACCAGTAAGTCATTCTGCAGAGTAAAAGATTATGACGTGATAATGACGAATCATCCTGAGGATAAAGCTCATGGAGGTGCCGCTATCCTGGTTAAATCGTCCTTAAATTATGAAATTGCTGAACCTATAGCAGAACCCTACCTACAAGCTGCTGGAATTAAAATTGTATGTGACAATACTATATTTCCCACCCAGATATAATGTTAAGTGTGACAAATTTGAGAAAGATCTTGCCAGTAGATTTATCGTTGGCGGCGATTTTAGCTCTAAACATCCATTGTGGGGCTCTAGAACGACTAATCCAAAAGGAACTGAACTATATAAATGTATTGCTAATAACCAATACACTGTTTTGTCTACAGGAAGCCCAACTTATTGGTCTACTGATCCAGCCAAACTGCCTGATTTGTTTGATTTTTTCGTATTTAAGGGTATATCTCAGTCCCTTTTTGATGTTTTAGCCAGTTATGACCTGAGTTCCGATCATAGCCCGATTATATTAAATTATAGAACTAACCCCTGTAGGAGATATCCAAACCCAAAAAATTTTCACTGCTAAAACTGATCATGATTTGTTCCGAAGGTATATTGAAGAACATTTGGATTTAAACATATGGATATATTGAAGAACATTTGGATTTAAACATATGGATAAAGAGTAACAAAGATTTGGATTACGTTGTACGAACATTGACGAAAGTTCTCCATGAAGCTGCCTTTCGATCTACTCCACAAGAACGTGATAAAAATGTCTCCAGCTTTTAAACAACTATCGAAATTAGGCAACTTATTTCCAAGAAAAGACGTCTTCGTAAAATTTGGCAAAGGTCAAGAAGTCCATCTGATAAACTTCAACAGAGCTGCAAATCAATTAAAAAAGTTCAATAATGCGCGAATAGGTAACTTCTCAACCAATTTAGGTCCGGCAAACAACAATGATCATAACCTCTACAGAGCTACAAAATATCTTAAGCGGCCTCAAAAAAGAAACATATCAATAAAGGACCCGAGCGGTGTATGGTGCAGATCAGATAAAGCCAAATCGTCAGCATTCAAAACTTATTTGGAGGAAACATTTAACCTTTTCGTTTTGTCATATGCAGGATATAAATGATATCATGGACTTCGTAGATGTACCATGCCAAATGTACTTACCAATAACACCGTTCAGAATACTGGAAGTTTTAAATAAAGTTAAGAAACTAAATTCCGAAAAGTCTCCTGGATTAGACCTTATTGACTCAAAACTTATTAAGTCACTACCGAAAAAGGTTTTCGTATTTCTAACGGTTTTATTCAATTCGGCTTTGTACAATTCGGTTGTCACATTTTCCTACCCCATGGAAATGTGCAAAAATTATATTGGTTTTAAAACCGAAAACGCAATCACCTCCTATAGGCCCATCAGTTTATTGCCTGTTTTATCAAAGCTGTTTGAGAGACTTTTCCAAGGCTGCTTCCTATACTGGAAACTCTAGACATTTTGCCTGATCACCAGTTCGGCTTTCGGAGCAGCCATGGTACACCAGAACAGTGTGATAGAGTAGTCAATGTAATAAGAAATTGCTTAGAAGCAAAACAATACTGCTCTTCAAGCTTTCGACAAGGTGTGGCACCACGGTTTGTTATTTAAATTAAATTTACCTACTCCATTCTATCTTCTCCTTAAATCATATCTGAGCGACCGAACTTTTTATGTAAACATAAATAATGAGGACTCGGAAATCGGTAATATTAAATCTGGGGTCCCGCAAGGCAGTGTGCTGGGACCAGTATTATATACTATGTATACTTCAGATATGCCCACAAACAATGATGTTACGATCGCAACCTACGCAGATGATACAGCCATTTTAGCCACAAATACATCGCCTACTGAAGCATCTAATACAGTACAACGACAAATCGACCTCATTGAAGCTTGGTGTAAGAAGTGGAACATAAAAATAAACGCCGAAAAATCCGTTCATGTCACCTATACCTTAAGGAAAGAAGATTGTCCACCTGTGTCTTTCGATGGATTCACAATTCCACCAGCTAACTACGCTAAGTATATTGGTCTTAATATCGACAGACGTCTAAATTGGAGAAATCATATTAAGCAAAAACGGAAACAGTTAAAACTAAAAACAAGAAAAATGTATTGCCTTCTTGGTCCCAAATCCCAACTTAGTTTAGAGAACAAAGTTTTAATTTACAAAACAATATTAAAACCATTGTGGACTTATGGAATTCAGTTGTGGGGAACAGCTAGCACTTCTAATATTGAGATTATTCAGAGATATCAATCTAAGACTCTTAGATATATCAGTAATGCCCCATGGTTCGTCAATAACAATAATACACATAGAGATCTAGGTGTACCTAATGTCAAAAGTGAAATTACAAGGCTCAGTACTAACTACCTACAGAGACTAAGTTATCATCCAAATATACTGGTCATAACTCTACTTGATGATAGCAATGACATAAGGAGACTGAGAAGACATCATGTGCTTGACCTTCCTTTTGTAAAATAACTTTAACTACCCCAAAAGTGCCGTTAGAGGTGTTAAATGTAAGACCAACTCCCAATATTTCTGCAATTCTAACAGTTTCTCAGAACAAATCCAACCTCTATCTTCAACCGTTAAGGGAGTCTTCATACAAACATTTGTCATGGATACCATATATCGCTAACCAATAAGAAGAGACCAAACAAAACAAAATTCACCACAAAATAATATTTTCATTATTTTCTTTTTTATTAAAAGTAAAAAAATACATGTATTTAAAATTCGAAATTTTTTATAGTTTGAAAATGTTAGTCAAAATAATTTAATTTTTTCATGTGATGGATATTTCTTCCGATTTTCTGCGATTTTCCTTAAGTATAAAAAGGTATAAAGTATTTCAGAATTTAGGCTGAAGTTGACTACTTTTCGAATTTTGCGATTTTGAAGAAAAATAATTTGTTTTTTTCGTTATTAGTTTTTTTTTAATAGTAGCAAAAAAATTGTTCATAAAATACGCAATTAAAGCTTTTTTCCTTTAGGACGATTTTCACTTTTTTGAAGTTTTGAAAATTTACAAAATAAGATTTTTTTTCTTCTTTATCGAATTGTATCTCATACATTTGAAGAGCTATTGCAATATATTTTTTTTTAAATATCAAGTGTGGTTTTTATCTTTAATATAGGATCAAAATTTTGTTTGTCCCAAATATACAACAAATATAGAAGAAACTATTTTAATTAATAACGATTTTAAAAAAATATGACTTTGTATCAACATAACTTTTTGGCCGAAATTGCCTCCTTGGAAGATAGCGTACAATTAGTGAAAAAAGTTAATTTTTTTAGTAGTTTAACGCGAATTATTCACTTTGTGCTTGATAACTTCTAAGAACAAGGTAAACAGCTAGAAACGTGAGAAAATGATGATAAGTTTTATCGCAATCGGAGTTCATTTGCCACAAATACCCCCAATAAATGTCGAATCACAGCCCTCATGTAGTACTGCAGTTCGTTCACAAGTACACATTGTCATTATATTGATGTTCTTCTACCTATTTTTTGTGTTTTTAGATACTTTAAACCTGACAAATAAATTTTTTATAAAAATAGATATCAGTATAAGTTAATGCAAAATTATTTTTTTTATTATTTAAGTAAACATGGAATCGTTCGGTTATAAAGAATTAGCGGAAACATATATAAAGAACCAAAAGGTAGACAACAATTTATATATAATTAAAACTAGAATTCCGTATGATTCTTTAACCACTGAATCAAGAGATACAATAAACGTGAAAGTCGAATGATTTGCTACTAATTTCAAATTTCGATACAAATCGTGCAATAGTACTAAAGAACGATTTTATGAACGTTGCAAACAGTTGCTAGAACGTGAACTAATGATTGAATATTAAGTGGAAGACACAAATATAAGCAATCGAACTGCCGAAAGACCAAAATTATTTGAATAAATGAGCGAACGAAGCAAACAGCAAAAACGAAAGGAGAATAATGAAGAAATTGGAAATAAAAACATCAACGAAGCGTTTCTACACAATCTCAAATCGGTAAGAAAATTAAATACTCGTAGGCACTAATCCTAGAAAAGCTACTTACAGCCACCCCCAGAACAATAAGGATCCTAAATGGCTTATCTACACCGAGAAAGGAAAATAAATCAAATTATCAAGTGTAATTGTATTAAAAACTTCAAAAAATCTATCGATTTATGAATATATGATGTGAATTTAATTATTATTCAGTCGTAAGAAAATCGATATATCGTACTTATAATGTCAATGTGTACTTGTTACTACTTGTGGGCTGTTATTCGATTTACTACATTTATTAGGGGCATTTAGAGCATAGCAATGACAAATGATTGGGATAAAATTTAGCATTAGGAGAAAGGAAACTTTTCACTAATTTTTCACTAATTGTACGCTGTCTTCCAAGGGGGCAATTTCGGGCGGGCAAAAGTTACACCCAAAAAATGTAGAACCTTTTCGAATATCCAGAATGATAATGCAATCTTTAAAGACTTTTAAAGAAAGAAAAGTTATGTTGGTCTAAAGTCATATTTTTTTTTAAAACTGTTATTTTTGACAATAGTCACTAAAACCAAGACAATATTAAAGATAAAAAGCCACACTTGATATTTAAATCTAGTGCAATAGCTCTTAAAATTTATGAGATGCAATTAGCAAAGTCGAAAAATTCAAATCTTATTTTTTAAATTTTGAAAACCTCAAAAAGTAAAAGTCGACAATTGCCCTTTTACAGAACTCAGAAGTATTTACTAAATAAAAAGTTATAGAATTTTAGCTGATGGAAGCCGATCCTGGACCAGTGTACTACGCACAGTAGCGCCCGTAGAGCAAACGAGGTTGCAAAAATCAAAATTTTTATGAGCGCCGACGAAGTTTATGTTATAGGAAACTTTTCAACGATTTCAAATCTGCCACTCTTAATAATATCACATTTTTAGTTTAGAAGATATAGCCGTTCAAAGTTGACCGACTTCGATTTTCAAAAAAAACACACAATTTTTAGTGAATTTGTTGCGATTTCAGGTGTAATATCACGAAAAATAAGTAAAAATCTATATTTTTCTATATTTGCCATATTTGCAAAACCTGTTCATTGATTATTTCTTTACATAATTCAAAAATTTTAGCTGCCCGTACGTGCCCGTTTGGCTTCTAGAGGTAAAAAAAGGTTAAAAAGACATGGTTGCAGAAATTGTATGGCGTCCATCCCTTATATGTTTTGACTGACAGTAGTTTGATCTAATAGTTTGAAAAAAACTACTCATTGAAATTAGCAGGTACTACCTCACTTGAACAATACTTTGGCGTACAAATGGCCAAGAACAATATTGACTTATGGTCCCTATTTTTATTTTTAGGCATGGTAGCATAAGCCTATATATTGCAAAATAAGGATAATGCCTGGATTACTCTACGACTGAAAGTTGGCGCAACAATTACTGAAACCATTAAACAATTTAAGTACTGAAAACATGGCGTTGAACAATTTTAAATTATTTGAACTGTTTAGGAAGTCAACCACACCAATTTTTTTCACGGAAGCTGCTTTAGAAGAACTTGATAGCTTATACGGAAATATTGAGAGAAGCGAAATTATAAAAAATAAATTTTATCTGATATATGTATGCAAATATTAAGGCAAAATGGGTGAAATCTAATCGAACCATTCAGAACTTCAACTCCAAATACGAGGACTGGCTTAATGAAGACACCATCCTTGATATATTGGCAGTAGATAAACCCACCACATCAACCAGAGGAGCAAAAGGAAGGCCAAAAAAAGTATTGAGGAGTGTTCAATTTTCACAAGGAAGAGGAAACTTGCCGATGCCACCAATGACTTCACCACGAAGCAATTACACTACTCAACAAAATGTAAAAAATTTCATGTACTCCGGATGCGATAATTTTTTCTGTGTAGATAACCTTGACATGAGCTCGAAAAACGCAATAAAATTATTTTTTTCGTTTGGTTTTTGTTTTATTTTTTTTTTTTTTAAATTTTAAAAATTTTTTTTTGGTTAATTTGTTTCGTCCGGCATAACTCGGGAACCACTAGCCCGATTTAATTGAATTAAATTTTAAAAAATTTAAAATTACAATTCCCTTAATCTGTTCATATATTGTTTTCCTATACAAGCAACAGTTTCCAAGTTAAAAATGAATATATAAAGGAAAAAACTTATTTTTTGCCTAAAGATTTAAATTTTTTTTTTAAAAAATCCATAAAAAATCCAAAATGAAAAAAAATGTCAAATCTTATTACTTTTACGTAAAGTCACATAACCTATAAGCAAAATGAGACAAAGATCATGAAAATTGATGCACGCGTTTCGCTTTTATTCGCAATTGAGTAAAGGTATGAATTTCAAAAATTTGCTCGACATATGCACAACTTTGTCTATGGTGAGGTTTTTTCTTTTTTATTACAAAAAAAATTAAAATTTGTTGGGTGACAAAAATATATGACTTTAAATTAATTTTTGAAATTCATACCTTTACTCAATTGCGAATAAAAGCGAAACGCGTGCATCGATTTTCATGATCTTTGTCTCATTTTGCTCATAGGTTATGTGACTTTACGTAAAAGTAATAAGATTTGACATTTTTTTTCATTTTGGATTTTTTATGGATTTTTTAAAAAAAAAAATTTAAATCTTTAGGCAAAAAATAAGTTTTTTCCTTTATATATTCATTTTTAACTTGGAAACTGTTGCTTGTATAGGAAAACAATATATGAACAGGTTAAGGGAATTGTAATTTTAAATTTTTTAAAATTTAATTCAATTAAATCGGGCTAGTGGTTTCCGAGTTATGCCGGACGAAACAAATTAACCAAAAAAAAATTTTTAAAATTTAAAAAAAAAAAAATAAAACAAAAACCAAACGAAAAAAAAATTTTTTATTGCGTTTTTCGAGCTCATGTCAAGGTTATCTACACAGAAAAAATTATCGCACCCCGAGTACATTTTGACTGTTGACTAGTGTATTCAAAAAACTGTTCTGATGTGCCTTTAGTCATATTATGCCCTTGAGTACTTTTAGGATCCTATGTGGATTCGTAATACCGGTATCGTGTGGGTGTCTTCATCAACAGACAGATAGAAAGGACCGACATGATGGAATCACCTAAAAATTTTACGACAATCAGTATATGTGACAGCGCATAGAGAAAGGGACCCAAGGGTAAAAAAAAATCAATTTTCACTTCTTTTTTTGATGTGGACAAAGTCTGAGCATCGAATGAGACCGATCCCATGCCCTAAAAGTGTTCCCTCCCAGAGATAGGCGCGTTTTATGAAAGTGATGGTACACCAAAGATACACGTATTTAAATCTTTAAAATGGCTCTCTTGAACTAAACTGGTTTTTACCCTTAGGTCTCTTTCTATTTTGCGCGTCACATATACTTAGTAGGGACATAATACTAACATTGAACACACCCATTTCAATAGTAGAACTGAACATACCCCGTTCATGTCATATGGGGTTTGAAAGCTAACCTCAATAGCGATAGTCTGTAACGGGATTTTAAAATTGTTTCATCATGGAGTGGTCAGATAATGAGAACCGTATCGCCGTATCCGGCCACTAGGGATTAGACGCATGTTCGTCTACCGATGCATAAAACTGTTTGAGGAGACTGGAGATATAAAAGACTGCCACCGTTCGGGCCGCCCACGCTCTGTTCGAACACCGCATGTCATCAAAGCCGTTAAATCAAGAATGCTGATAACTTGCACAGAAAAATTTTGTTCACCGATGAACAAATTTTTACCGTTCAGGAAAAATTTTACAAGCAAAATGATAGAGTGCAAGGAAGCATCTGAATTGATCCCAAGGGTGGAAAAGGGTCATAACCCAGCTTCAGTCATGGTTTGGTGGGTGTCTCTTACGATGGGGTCACTGACCTACATTTCTGCGAGCAAGGAGTCAAAACATCGGCCAAAGTTTACCAATAAACCGTTTTGGAAGCTGTTGTGAACCCTCTTTTCCAGCAGTATTCTGCGACTTTCCAGCAGGATTCTGCGCCGGCCCATAAGGGTAAAACGTCCCAGGCCTGGCTTTGAAGCAATTTGCCAGCGTTCATTTCCTCTGAAGAATGACCCTCAGGCAGTCCAGGTTTGAACCCATTGGATTACAAATTGTGGACGGTTTTAGAGGAAAAGGTTTGTCACAAAAGATACCCCAACATTGGATCTCTTAAGACTGCTTTGGTTCCAGCTGTGGCCAATTTTCCAATGGACGAGGTTCATGCAGCTATTGACGATTGGCCAGTGCGACTTAAGGCGTGTGTAAAGGCAAAAGGCGGACATTTGGAATAAGTAGATTCTTTTTGGATACAATATAAATCAATAAATATATTAAAAAATATTTGGTCCAAAAACATTCTGTACTTTTTATTTTACAGCATAAAACGTGTGTAACAGTATTTATGTCCCTACTAAGTATTTATGTATATAATTTATAGTGTCTCCGATCAATCATTCGTGGTGTTGCAAACGAAATGACAAATTTTGTGCAAGGTTATTTATATTTCAGGTCCTGGCAATACTAGTGTTGTCAGATGCAGTTTTAAGTTTTTTAAAATAACTTCACTTAGAACGTTTTGTCATTTGAGCGCGAATTGTTTTGTTTACAGTGTGTTGAAGAATTCATCTGAACTCATACAGCAAGACTGACATGTGACATACAGTGAGATTGAGACATCCTTGTGCATTAGTATGATCAGCATTAAAAAGATACGAAGCAAATGATCGCGTTATTTTTTTCTACAACTGGTCATGTGGCCAAAATGTGTGAGAAAAACAAAAAAAAACTGATACAATGAGCTATTTGAGCACTTAAGATGTCAAATTTAAGAGTCTTCCGCCGTACAGGCCTAATTTGCCACCCAAAGACTACGTTTTTTTGACGCCTTAAGCAGCTGTTGAAGCGTTCAAAAACCATGTTTGGAGTGGAAAAACTGCTTCAAAAATTGGTTTAAACGCATACACAAAAATGTATTGACACGCAGAAAAAAAGTATGGTTCGGGTGACAATATTCGAAGAGGATCATACTATTGTTGGGTATATGGTTGTGGCACAACAATAATATGATCCTCACAACAATAGCATGATTCACACATAACCATACTATGATCCCCACATTCATAGTATGGTTCACACTCAACCATACTATGATCCTCACAGCAATAGTATGATTCACACTCAACTATACTATTATACCTACAACCATAATATGATTCACTCAACCATACTATGATCCCCAAAATTATTTATTAGGATTGGGTAATGTTATTTAAAAATATTACCAAGCAAGTTATTTAAAATTGCATTAAAATTAGTTCATTACCAGATTTGAGGCCATGTTTTTATTGAACATTTCATTTAAGAAACAAAAATATATATTCCAACGGCAGTCGAAAATACTTGTAGTTGCCACTAGGGGTGAATGCTACTTCACCATCCGTAGACGCCAAGTGCCGAATGTGATTAAACCATGATCAATGGCTATATACTCAAGTGCAGTCGGAAGTAGAGTATTTCATCGAACAAAGTTAACACAATAAAAATCCGTCAAACTGCCTTCCGATTGTTGTTGTTTTTTATAATGGACAACAACCACGCACTGTAGCGTGTGTGTGTTTTTTTTTTGGTATATCAAAAAAAAAAACATACGCACACACATGCATGTATGCTCAATAAAACTTTTTTGCGTTATCTTTTGTCGAAACGAAGGAAGCAAATGAATGAATTTTTTAAGGACTCGTTTATTTATATTTTTAAATAATAGGAAATGGGTACTCAGCAGGTAAAACTTTTACAGTACATTCAGTTTGAATGTAAAAAGACCAAAATTTTTAAAGTATGTGGTATGTGATAAATGATCAGGTAACTAATATTTGTCGACTGGGAAAATAAATCATAGAAAACATTTTTACCTGGAACTTACATGAATGGAATTTGTATTTTCATAACTTAAATACATTAATGGAAATCCCAAGTTACATTACCTGTTTACTCTTTATTGTGTGATGTGCACATGTTTGACAAAATACTGTAGATATTCGATAGCGATGACTACCTAAATAATAATGTGTATTAACGATATAACAAAAGAAAACCATAAAAATCGGTCACCACTTGGAATATTTTAATTATGCCACATGCACGTGTTTTTTTACAAACACCGCCGATAATTAGGCGCATACCTGTATTTAAGACGAAATTGACATTTTAGTATCTATTGCATCATATCCTTTCACAGTCTGAAAGATATGGTCGTTTTACATTTTGAGGTGTGTGGCAGGGTGTCAGACTATTATTGTGGCTGATATAACGATTTATTATAATTTGCGATCAATATTTTTGCGAACAATATTTTGCATCATATCAGTAGTATATGTACCAAACCTCAACTTCCTGCCTCAAACAGTCTGTGAGATATGGTCGTGTTAATTTATGGGTGTGTGGGCGGAGCCACGTCCATTTTGTAAACATGATTCGAAATAGCTTCTGTATATCTCTAGGCCTACTGTAACATACGGTGAAAATTTCAGGGCGAAAAGGCTATTATTATGCATGTTATAACGGTTTCTTTAAATAGGGGCGTGGCACCGCCCACTTTTCTAAAAAATATTTCACATCATATCAGTTGTATATATACCAACCCTCAACTTTCTACCGCTAATAGGGTATGAGATATGACCTTCCTATTTTGAGGTATGTGGGCGGTGCCACGCCTATTTTTCCAAACGTGACTCTGAATAGCCTGTCCATAACTCTAGGCCTACTGTAACATACTGTGGAAATTTCAGAACGATCTGACTACTATTATGGCTGTTAAAACGTTTTCTTTAAAAAGGGGCGTGGCCCCGCCCATTTAAAAAATTTTTTTTTGGATCACATCAGTTGTACATATACCAAACCTCAACTTTCAACCGCTAATAGTGTATGATTTACGGCCCTTTCAAGTTTTGAGCAATGTGGGCGGTGCCACGCCCCTTTGTCCAAACGGCATTTGAAATAGCCAATCCATATCTCTAGGCTTACTGTAACATACTGTAAAAATTTCAGAACGATCCGACCATTATTATGGCTGTTAAAACGTTTTCTTTAAAAAGAGGCGTGGCCCCGCCCATTTAAAAAAATATTTTGGATCATACCAAGACCATATATACCAAAAATAATGTTTCTACCTTTAATAGTCTATGAGATATGAGTGTTTGAAATTTTGGGGCGTGTGGGCGGTGCCACGCCCCCTTGACATATCAAAAATTCAAGTACCCTATTTGAACCACCGGGCATAGGGAAACATGCTATGAAGTTTTCAAGAAGATCGGTTCAGCCGTTTAGACGTCCATACGGAACAGACAAACAAACATACATTCATTTTTATATATATAGATATAGATTTGACGATAGTAGTTGGTATATATGATGTCGGGATAGAAATAAATACCCAGCCTGATAGAAAAGGACTGGCGCTACGCCTCGTGACAAATTTTTATATTAAACCGTAATCCATGATATAAGCTTCATCTCGGCCGAACTTAATTTGTACACTTGTTCAACTTCCGGCAGTCTAAAATCCATTGAAATATTTGCCCAACACATACAATCAATGTGTAACAGAAATTTTCTAAGCGAACACCTCAAAATAATTAACACCTCAATATGGTGTGTTAATTAAAAATTGTATATTAAACATTTACAAAAACTTTTGTTTTGCATTCTCTTTTAAGTGACTTGGACAATTCAGCAAACTATTTTTTGTTAGGCTAGAGGCACCATTGATTGTACCATGTTTCCATTCTTTTTTTTTATTAATTAAGAACACAGATCAAAATTTGCGATGTCTACATAGCCCAGCAACAACAAAAAAATCTGAGGAAACTCAGAGCTACGAAAGAGATTGATTGATAAAAGAAAAGGAATCATTTAAGCGAGAGTGATGAGTTCCATTCTAAACTCTAAAACACTTTTTTAGATTACTAAATTTTTACATACAAGTCGACCAAAAAAACAAAATTTTTGCGGCAGCCTAATATGCGTTTTTAGATCCTATCCCGAATTGCCACATGTAGTTAAAAGCCATGTCTTTTTTGGGGAAAATTTACTCGGAGACATTCAGAATTTATTATGCACTTATTAAAAAACATGCATTTAAAGATTTACTCTTTGACAAATTGTCGTGTGCTTGCAATTTTTTCGAGACTTGCATTTTATTTTATTTGTGACATTTTGCAACAGCTGATTGCACAATACAACCAAGTTTTGCGTTGTTTAAACTTTGCGGGATTTGAGTTTTGATCGACGAAATAAATCCTGTATCGAGTCTTAACAGAAGACACCACTTTTGTAAGCAGCTGTATCATTTAAGGTAAACAAACAAGTAAGCAAATTTCAGTCGGTGAATCCGAAGTTAAGTTAATCTAACATTAATATTTATAACCACTCATTTTTACCTCCAATGCCTGAAGCGTTCCGATTTTAAGTGTCGTTTGTGTATGAGGTGGTAGAATGGAGCGTGGCATTGTCTTTTTTTCGCACATACCAAGAGGAAAGAAACAAAGTGTAGAATACTAAATTCATGCATAAGGGAAAAATATATGTTGGTTTCGATTTAAGCTCGTATAGTGTCATTTATGTGAGAGGTACAAGAAAGAGCTGGGCTAAGGCTCCCTTTTATTGTCAACTAGTTTAACCATATTGGACACTGTTTGTCCACAATAAAATATATGTAAATATTCAAAAAACTGTTCTGATGTGCCTTTAGTCATATTATGCCCTTGAGTGCATACTTTTAGGATCCTATGTGAATTCGTAATACCGGTATCGTGTGGGTGTCCTCATCAACAGACAGATAGAAAGGACCGACATGATGGAATCACCTAAAAATTTTACGACAATCAGTATATGTGACAGCGCATAGAGAAAGGGACCCAAGGGTAAAAAAAATCAATTTTCACTTCTTTTTTTGATGTGGACAAAGTCTGAGCATCGAATGAGACCGATCCCATGCCCTAAAAGTGTACCCTCCCAGAGATATGCGCGTTTTATGAAAGTGATGGTACACCAAAGATACACGTATTTAAATCTTTAAAATGGCTCTCTTGAACTAAACTGGTTTTTACCCTTAGGTCTCTTTCTATTTTGCGCGTCACATATACTTAGTAGGGACATAATACTAACATTGAACACACCCATTTCAATAGTAGAACTGAACATACCCCGTTAATGTCATATGGGGTTTGAAAGCTAACCTCAATAGCGATAGTCTGTAACGGGATTTTAAAATTGTTTCAACTTTCATCATGGAGTGGTCAGATAATGAGAACCGTATCGCCGTATCCGGCCACTAGGGATTAGCCGCATGTTCGTCTACCGATGCATAAAACTGTTTGAGGAGACTGGAGATATAAAAGACTGCCACCGTTCGGACCGCCCACGCTCTGTTCGAACACCGCATGTCATCAAAGCCGTTAAATCAAGAATGCTGATAACTTGCACAGAAAAATTTTGTTCACCGATGAACAAATTTTTACCGTTCAGGAAAAATTTTACAAGCAAAATGATAGAGTGCAAGGAAGCATCTGAATTGATCCCAAGGGTGGAAAAGGGTCATAACCCAGCTTCAGTCATGGTTTGGTGGGTGTCTCTTACGATGGGGTCACTGACCTACATTTCTGCGAGCAAGGAGTCGATACATCGGCCAAAGTTTACCAATAAATCGTTTTGGAAGCTGTTGTGAACCCTCTTTTCCAGCAGTATTCTGCGACTTTCCAGCAGGATTCTGCGCCGGCCCTTAAGGCTAAAACGTCCCAGGCCTGGCTTTGAAACAATTTGCCAGCGTTCATTTCCTCTGAAGAATGACCCTCAGGCAGTCCAGGTTTGAACCCATTAGATTACAAATTGTGGACGGTTTTAGAGGAAAAGGTTTGTCACAAAAGATACCCCAACATTGGATCTCTTAAGACTGCTTTGGTTCGAGCTGTGGCCAATTTTCCAATGGACGAGGTTCATGCAGCTATTGACGATTGGCCAGTGCGACTTAAGGCGTGTGTAAAGGCAAAAGGCGGACATTTGGAATAAGTAGATTCTTTTTGGATACAATATAAATCAATAAATATATTAAAAAATATTTGGTCCAAAAACATTCTGTACTTTTTATTTTACAGCATAAAACGTGTGTAACAGTATTTATGTCCCTACTAAGTATTTATGTATATACTTTATAGTGTCACCGATCAATCCTTCGTGGTGTTGCAAACGAAATGACAAATTTTGTGCAAGGTTATTTATATTTCAGGTCCTGGCAATACTAGTGTTGTCAAATGCAGTTTTAAGTTTTTTAAAATAACTTCACTTAGAACGTTTTGTCATTTGAGCGCGAATTGTTTTGTTTACAGTGTGTTGAAGAATTCATCTGAACTCATACAGCAAGACTGACATGTGACATTGAGACATCCTTGTGCATTAGTATGATCAGCATTAAAAAGATACGAAGCAAATGATCGCGTTATTTTTTTCTACAACTGGTCATGTGGCCAAAATGTGTGAGAAAAACAAAAAAAAAGCTGATACAATGAGCTATTTGAGCACTTAAGATGTCAAATTTAAGAGTCTTCCGCCGTACAGGCCTAATTTGCCACCCAAAGACTACGTTTTTTTTACGCCTTAAGCAGCTGTTGAAGCGTTCAAAAACCATGTTTGGAGTGGAAAAACTGCTTCAAAAATTGGTTTAAACGCATACACAAAAATGTATTGACACGCAGAAAAAAAGTATGGTTGGGGTGACAATATTCAAAGAGAATCATACTATTGTTGGGTATATGGTTGTGGCACAACAATAATATGATCCTCACAACAATAGCATGATTCACACATAACCATACTATGATCCCCACATTCATAGTATGGTTCACACTCAACCATACTATGATCCTCACAGCAGTAGTATGATTCACACTCAACTATACTATTATACCTACAACCATAATATGATTCACTCAACCATACTATGATCCCCAAAATTATTTATTAGGATTGGGTAATGTTATTTAAAAATATTACCAAGCAAGTTATTTAAAATTGCATTAAAATTAGTTCATTACCAGATTTGAGGCCATGTTTTTATTGAACATTTCATTCAAGAAACAAAAATATATATTCCAACGGCAGTCGAAAATACTTGTAGTTGCCACTAGGGGTGAATGCTACTTCACCATCCGTAGACGCCAAGTACCGAATGTGATTAAACCATGATCAATGGCTATATACTCAAGTGCAGTCGGAAGTAGAGTATTTCATCGAACAAAGTTAACACAATAAAAATCCCTCAAACTACCTTCCGATTGTTGTTGTTTTTTTATAATGGACAACAACCACGCACTGTAGCGTGTGTGTGTTTTTTTTTGGTATATCAAAAAAAACATACGCACACACATGCATGTATGCTCAATAAAACTTGTTTTGTTGTTCATAGTCGCAACCATACGGTTTGATTGCCGTGATCATATTATTGTTAACGTAAATTTTAAACAACAATACTTTTGTTGCACCAACCATATTTATATGGTTGCTACAACCATATTTTCATTTCTAAATTTGGAAATAATACTATTGTTACATATCAACAATATTAATATTGCCGCAATCATACTTTTGTCAAAATAAAATTCAAAAAACAATACTATGGTTGCGACGATCATGCTTTTATTGTAGAGAACATATTATTGTTGTGGTGACCATATAGTAACCATATCTTTTCTCTGCGTGCACCGAGATCCCTCGTACAACATCCACCCTTCGGTGGAGCTTCATTGAGATTGCTAGAGAAGAACGTAAAGTTTTGCGGTAAATAAACATTGCCGTAGCTCTTGGGGGTGAGTTTTATGTATGTGTCGATTCATGTATGTAATTTATTGAATTATCTACACCTTAGTAAGTGGAATTTCACCTATGAGAAAGTTGAAATTTTAGTTGCAATTACAATGATATTATATTGGTGTGCATCTATAGCATCTATAGAGACTAAGTACTAAAATGACTACAACAAATAACTTTTCTAATAATACTTTATGAATACGTTTGGCAAATGACCTAACTACGAGTATTACGGCTTTGCTATCAGTCTTAGCTGTTGAGGCGTAGCAAAAAACACCACTACCCTACGGAAAAAGCAGAGTCATTTTCCCTGAATGTACCGAATCGAGACTGGATGAAAAAAGAACCTGTCACAGAACTAGTTCAGTATATGTAAAATGTTGTTAATTAAAAAAAAAACAAATTCGCGTTATTACTTCGCACATAAAACCACACACAAAAGATTTAATACACTCAGAAAAATGTTTTATACATTTTTGAGTACAATCCATACTTAAATGTAGTTTATAGGTTTTATTGCCACGTAGTTCAATTTTACTTAAATGTTGGAAAATTTACTCAGTACAAGAAAATTTTCCTTATTTTTAGGACAGTAAAAATGCATGTACTTGAAATTGAGAAGCAATTTTCCTAAAACTCATTTACATCGCTAGAGTAAATATTTACTATAACTTCATAAGTACTTTCGTTCATTAAGGAAAAAATAATTAACAAATTTTACATATAAAAAAAAAACAATTTAAGAAATATTTACTAAAAAATATGAAATAATCCTAACATGTCGTTCAAATCGCTTCTTGACAGCACTACACATTTACTTGTTTTAAAATAATTGTTTTATTTATACTAAACAATATACTTCGTTAGGTGTGGGAAACTTTTTTTAAGCTAATAAAAAAATCATAAAAAATAGTAAATATTTACTTTCTGTGCAGAAAATTGTAGTAGATCAGAGAAGAGAAATACTGGAAGGATGTTTCGCATTAACTCAATCGTATTCCATATATATACTTAGAGCAAAAAAAAACACACTACCGTTAAGTTCAAATATATAAGAATAAAACTAATTTTCTTTTAATTTAGAGAAAAACCCATAATAGAGTTTAGTTCAATATATTTTTTCAAACATTAAAAATTTCCTCAAACGAAAAGAAATGAACCAACAACGAATACAATTTTTTATATTTCAAATTCAATACTTTGTACATACAAACATACATTTCCTTAAATCTAGGAAAACATGACATAAAATATTCTCAACGAGAAAGTTGACGTAAGAAATACAAAAGCAGGAAGTAGGCGTTGTGTTTTTATTGGTTTTTGATACATACAAAAACAAACAAAATATTATTTGTCAAACGAATTTGGTGTAACAACAACGGGTAAGTAAAAAATGATAGAATTTGTTTATAAAGGAGATAAAACTCTCGATTTTTGCAGATTTTTGTCGTAGAGGAGCGTAGCCTGGGCTCAATAGGTGTTTCGGGAGTATCCAAGAAGAAATCTAAGGTTAATTAAAGTGACCTAATGTGAAAATTAAGTGTATGTATACATATGTGAAAAGTGATTGTGTGTGTATGTTGTTTGTACATTAGAGTGGATCGGTTTCTTTTGGTTTATAAAGCAGATTTTTTTGTTGTTTTCAAGAATTTTCGTTGTAGCAACCCCTTAAGTCAAAAATCATTTTCGAATTTACGAGTAATTCCCTCGTTCATAGAAGGGTTCAAAAATGATTTTAGTTAGATTAAGATTCTTCAGCGATAGTTTTTAGAAATATACATACGAAAAACTCAATGGTCAAACGGTGACAGCTTTTCCATGTTGTCTAAAAAAGTCGATCCACTCTAATGAATATGCAAACAAATAAGGATGTACTAAATATTGAGCAGATTTCTGAAATAACAAACGCATGTTATCTTGCTTGCATTTGATGTTTCGAATTATTAACTGTTTTGAATATCAGCATTTTCGATACAACCTAGTTAATACAAAATACAATCTAAATACACGTAAAATAAGATTATTCGCCTCTTGAATGTAGCCTGAGCTTTAATCTGGTCGGTACTTATCCACTAACTTAGGTCCAGCTTCCTGTTAAATCGCTATTAGGTCATCACATCCGCATTCCTTAGTTATATGTCCGTATGCCATAGTTTCCCAGGCGTTACTAAGATTGATTTGGTTGCTGATGTTCCGAGATTACAGCAAGTCTCTGTTGACAAATGTAAAGGATAACCAGTAGAAAAGCAGGGATACATTCAAAATTTCGCTCTGATCATATTATGTATTTTTATGTGCAAATTCCAAGTGCTATTATTGGAAATATTGTTCCATGAAATAGTATGCAATAGTATTTTATCTTTTTCCAACACTTGGAGTTCTCATAATGGTAATGTTGTAATAATCAGGGCGATTAGATGATACGGTTTTTAACAAAGATATTATTCCAACTTTGTATTTAATGTATTGATGGACGTTCTTCATCGTCTATACATATCTATTTTTGCATTATTAATATTGGATCTGTAGAATTTTAAAAAATATTTCGTCCCCTAGATTATTAAACCTATTTTCATATGCAAACTCCAGGTGTATAATTGGGAATACAATTCTATTGAATTCTACCCAATATTCATGGGATTTCGATGTAATTGTATTTCATCTTTTTTCAACACTTGGAGTTCTCATTATGCAATAGTGTAAGATAGTCAGGGTGATTAGAAGAAATTGTGTTCAGCAAAGTATTTTAAACTCTTCGGTAATTTTCATTTCTGTATAATCAATAACATATTCGCTGTATTTTGAAAATTTCTTCGTTCCCTTGCTTATTTTACCTATTTCCATATGCAAACTCCAGGTGCTATAACTGGAAATATAATTCCATTGAATTATACCCAATATTCATGGGATTTCGATGTAAATGTATTTTATCTTTTTTCAACTCTTGGAGTTCTCATTATGCAATAGTGTAAGATAATCAGGGTGATTAGAAGAAATTGTGTTAAGCAAAGTATTTTAAACTCTTCGCTAATTTTCATTTCTGTATAATCAATAACAGATTCGCTGTATTTTGAAAAATTTTTCGTTCCCTTGCTTATTTTACCTATTTCCATATGCAAACTTCAGGTGCTATAATTGGAAATATAATTCCATTGAATTCTACCTAATACTCATGGGATTTCGATGTAAATGTATTTTATCTTTTTTCAACTCTTGGAGTTCTCATTATGCAAAAGTGTAAGATGATGACGGTGATTAGAAGAAATTGTGTTCAGCAAAGTATTTAAAACTCTTCGCTAATTTTCATTTCTGTATAATCAATAACAGATTCGCTGTATTTTGAAAATTTTTTCGTTCCCTTGCTTATTTTACCTATTTTCATATGCAAACTCCAGGTGCTATAATTGGAAATATAATTCCATTGAATTCTACCCAATATTCATGGGATTTCGATGTAATTGTATTTCATCTTTTTTCAACACTTGGAGTTCTCATTATGCAATAGTGTAAGATAATAAGGGTGATTAGAAGAAATTGTGTTCAGCAAAGTATTTGAAACTCTTCGCTAATTTTCATTTCTGTATAATCAATAACAGATTCGCTGTATTTTGAAAATTTTTTCGTTCCCTTGCTTATTTTACCTATTTTTATATGCAAACTCGAGGTGCTATAATTGGAAATATACTTCCATTGAATTCTACCCAATATTCATGGGATTTTGATGTAATTGTATTTCATCTTTTATCAACTCTTGGAGTTCTAATTATGCAAAAGTGTAAGATAATGACGGTGATTAGAAGAAAATGTGTTCAGCAACGTATTTTAAACTCTTCGGTAATTTTCATTTCTGTATAATCACTAACAGATTCGCTGTATTTTGAAAAAAAAATTCGTTTCCTTGCTTATTTTACCCATTTTCATATGCAAACTCCAGGTGCTATAATTGGAAATATACTTCCATTGAATTCTACCCAATATTCATTAGATTTCGATGTAATTGTATTTCATCTTTTTTCAACACTAGGAGTTCTCATTATGCAATAGTGTAAGATAATCAGGGTGATTAGAAGAAAATGTGTTCAGCAAAGTATTTTAAACTCTTCGCTAATTTTCATTACTGTATAATCAATAACAGATTCGCAGTATTTTGAAAATTGTTTCGTTCCCTAGATTATTTTACCTATTTTCATATGCAAACTCCAGGTGCTATAATTGGAAATATACTTCCATTGAATTCTACCCAATATTCATGGGATTTTGATGTAATTGTATTTTATCTTTTTTCAACTCTTGGAGTTCTCATTAAGCAAAAGTGTAAGATAATGACGGTGATTAGAAGAAATTGTGTTCAGCAACGTATTTTAAACTCTTCGGTAATTTTCATTTCTGTATAATCATTAACAGATTCGCTGTATTTTGAAAAAAAATTCGTTCCCTTGCTGATTTTACCTATTTTCATATGCAAACGCCAGGTGCTATAATTGGAAATATAATTCCATTGAATTCTACCCAATATTCATGGGATTTCGATGTAATTGTATTTCATCTTTTTTCAACACTTGGAGTTCTCATTATGCAATAGTGCAAGATAATCAGGGTAATTAGAAGAAATTGTGTTCAGCAAAGTATTTTAAACTCTTCGCTAATTTCCATTTCTGTATAATCAATAACAGATTCGCTGTATTTTGAAAATTTTTTCGTTCCCTTGTTTATTTTACCTATTTTCATATGCAAACTCCAGGTGCTATAATTGGAAATATAATTCCATTGAATTCTACCCAATATTCATGGGATTTCGATGTAATTGTATTTCATCTTTTTTCAACACTTGGAGTTCTCATTATGCAATAGTGTAAGATAATAAGGGTGATTAGAAGAAATTGTGTTCAGCAAAGTATTTTAAACTCTTCGCTAATTTTCATTTCTGTATAATCAATAACAGATTCGCTGTATTTTGAAAATTTTTCGTTCCCTTGCTTATTTTACCTATTTCCATATGCAAACTCCAGGTGCTATAATTGGAAATATAATTCCATTGAATTATACCCAATATTCATGGGATTTCGATGTAATTGTATTTCACCTTTTTTTAAAACTAGGAGTTCTCATTATGCAATAGTGCAAGATAATCAGGGTGATTAGAAGAAAATGTGTTCAGCAAAGTATTTTAAACTCTTCGCTAATTTTCATTTCTGTATAATCAATAACAGATTCGCAGTATTTTGAAAAAATTTTCGTTCCCTTGCTTATTTTACCTATTTTCATATGCAAACTCCAGGTGCTATAATTGGAAATATAATTCCATTGAATTCAACTTAATATTCAAGGGATTTCGATGTAATTGTATTTCATATTTTTTCAACACTTGGAGTTCTCATTATGCAATAGTGTAAGATAATCAGGGTGATTAGAAGAAATTGTGTTCAGCAAAGTATTTAAAACTCTTCGCTAATTTTTATTTCTGTATAATCAATAACAGATTCGCAGTATTTTGAAAAAATTTTCGTTCCCTTGCTTATTTTACCTATTTTCATATGCAAACTCCAGGTGCTATAATTGAAAATATAATTCCATTGAATTCTACTTAATATTCATGGGATTTCGATGTAATTGTATTTCATCTTTTTTCAACACTTGGAGTTCTCATTATGCAATAGTGTAATATAATCAGGGTGATTAGAAGAAATTGTGTTCAGCAAAGTATTTTAAACTCTTCGCTAATTTTCATTTCTGTATAATCAATAACATATTCGCTGTATGTTGAAAATTTCTTCGTTCCCTTTCTCGTTTTACCTATTTTCATATGCAAACTCGAGGTGCTATAATTGGAAATATAATTCCATTGAATTCTACCCAATATTCATGGGATTTCGATGTAATTGTATTTCATCTTTTTTCAACACTAGGAGTTCTCATTATGCAATAGTGTAATATAATCAGGGTGATTAGAAGAAATTGTGTTCAGCAAAGTATTTTAAACTCTTCGCTAATTTTCACTTCTGTATAATCAATAACATATTCGCTGTATTTTGAAAATTTCTTCGTTCCCTTGCTTATTTTACCTATTTTCATATGCAAACTCGAGGTGCTATAATTGGAAATATAATTCCATTGAATTCTACCCAATATTCATGGGATTTCGATGTAAATGTATTTTATCTTTTTTCAACTCTTGGAGTTCTCATTATGCAAAAGTGTAAGATAATTACGGTGATTTGAAGAAATTTGTGTTCAGCAACGTATTTTAAACTCTTCGGTAATTTTCATTTCTGTATAATCAATAACAGATTCGCTGTATTTTGAATAAATTTTCGTTCCCTTGCTGATTTTACCTATTTACATATGCAAACGCCAGGTGCTATAATTGGATATATAATTCCATTGAATTCTACCCAATATTCATGGGATTTCGACGTAATTGTATTTCATCTTTTTTCAACACTTGGAGTTCTCATTATGCAATAGTGTAAGATAATAAGGGTGATTAGAAGAAATTGTGTTCAGCAAAGTATTTTAAAATCTTCGCTAATTTTTTATTTCTGTATAATCAATAACAGATTCGCTGTATTTTGAAAATTTTTTCGTTCCCTTGCTTATTTTACCTATTTTCATATGCAAACTCCAGGTGTTATAATTGGAAATATAATTCCATTGAATTCTACCTAATATTCATGGGATTTCGATGTAATTGTATTTCATCTTTTTTCAACACTTGGAGTTCTCATTGTGCAATAGTGTAAGATAATCAGGGTGATTAGAAGAAATTGTGTTCAGCAAAGTATTTTAAACTCTTCGCTAATTTCCATTTCTGTATAATCAATAACAGATTCGCTGTATTTTGAAAATTTCTTCGTTCCCTTGCTTATTTTACCTATTTTCATATGCAAACTCGAGGTGCTATAATTGGAAATATAATTCCATTGAATTCTACCCAATATTCATGGGATTTCGATGTAAATGTATTTTATCTTTTTTTAACTCTTGGAGTTCTCATTATGCAAAAGTGTAAGATAATGACGGTGATTAGAAGAAATTGTGTTCAGCAAAGTATTTTAAACTCTTCGATAACAGATTCGCTGTATTTTGAAAATTTTTTCGTTCCCTTGCTTATTTTACCTATTTCCATATGCAAAGTCAAGGTGCTATAATTGGAAATATAATTCCAATGAATTCTACCCAATATTCATGGGATTTCGATGTAATTGTATTTTATCTTTTTTCAACACTTGGAGTTCTCATTATGCAATAGTGCAAGATAATCAGGGTAATTAGAAGAAATTGTGTTCAGCAAAGTATTTTAAACTCTTCGCTAATTTCCATTTCTGTATAATCAATAACAGATTCGCTGTATTTTGAAAATTTCTTCGTTCCCTTGCTTATTTTACCTATTTTCATATGCAAACTCGAGGTGCTATAATTGGAAATATAATTCCATTGAATTCTACCCAATATTCATGGGATTTCGATGTAAATGTATTTTATCTTTTTTCAACTCTTGGAGTTCTCATTATGCAAAAGTGTAAGATAATGACGGTGATTAGAAGAAACTGTGTTCAGCAAAGTATTTTAAACTCTTCGATAACATATTCGCTGTATTTTGAAAATTTTTTCGTTCCCTTGCTTATTTTACCTATTTCCATATGCAAACTCAAGGTGCTATAATTGGAAATATAATTCCAATGAATTCTACCCAATATTCATGGGATTTCGATGTAATTGTATTTCATCTTTTTTCAACACTTGGAGTTCTCATTATGCAATAGTGCAAGATAATCAGGGTAATTAGAAGAAATTGTGTTCAGCAAAGTATTTTAAACTCTTCGCTAATTTCCATTTCTGTATAATCATTAACAGATTCGCTGTATTTTGAAAATTTCTTCGTGCCCTTGCTTATTTTACCTATTTTCATATGCAAACTCGAGGTGCTATAATTGGAAATATAATTCCATTGAATTCTACCCAATATTCATGGGATTTCGATGTAAATGTATTTTATCTTTTTTCAACTCTTGGAGTTCTCATTATGCAAAAGTGTAAGATAATGACGGTGATTAGAAGAAATTGTGTTCAGCAAAGTATTTTAAACTCTTCGATAACATATTCGCTGTATTTTGAAAAAATTTTCGTTCCCTTGCTGATTTTACCTATTTCCATATGCAAACTCGAGGTGCTATAATTGGAAATATAATTCCATTGAATTCTACCCAATATTCATGGGATTTCGATGTAATTGTATTTCATCTTTTTTCAACACTAGGAGTTCTCATTATGCAATAGTGTAAGATAATCAGGGTGATTAGAAGAAATTGTGTTCAGCAAAGTATTTTAAACTCTTCGCTAATTTTCACTTCTGTATAATCAATAACATATTCGCTGTATTTTGAAAATTTCTTCGTTCCCTTGCTTATTTTACCTATTTTCATATGCAAACTCCAGGTGCTATAATTGGAAATATAATTCCATTGAATTCTACCCAATATTCATGGGATTTCGATGTGATTGTATTTCATCTTTTTTCAACACTTGGAGTTCTCATTATGCAATAGTGTAATATAATCAGGGTGATTAGAAGAAATTGTGTTCAGCAAAGTATTTTAAACTCTTCGCTAATTTTCATTTCTGTATAATAAATAACAGATTCGCTGTATTTTGAAAATTTTTTCGTTCCCTTGCTTATTTTACCTATTTTCATATGCAAACTCGAGGTGCTATAATTGGAAATATAATTCCATTGAATTCTACCCAATATTCATGGGATTTCGATGTAAATGTATTTTATCTTTTTTCAACTCTTGGAGTTCTCATTATGCAAAAGTGTAAGATAATGACGGTGATTAGAAGAAATTGTGTTCAGCAAAGTATTTTAAACTCTTTACTTATTTTCATTTCTGTATAATCAATAACAGCTTCGCTGTATTTTGAAAATTTTTTCGTTCCCTTGCTTTTTTACCCATTTTCATATGCAAACTCCAGGTGCTATAATTGGAAATATACTTCCATTGAATTCTACCCAATATTCATGGGATTTCGATGTAATTGTATTTCATCTTTTATCAACTCTTGGAGTTCTCATTATGCAAAAGTGTAAGATAATGACGGTGATTAGAAGAAAATGTGTTCAGCAACGTATTTTAAACTCTTCGGTAATTTTCATTTCTGTATAATCACTAACAGATTCGCTGTATTTTGAAAAAAAATTCGTTCCCTTGCTGATTTTACCTATTTTCATATGCAAACTCCAGGTGCTATAATTGGAAATATAATTCCATTGAATTATACCCAATATTCATGGGATTTCGATGTAAATGTATTTTATCTTTTTTCAACTCTTGGAGTTCTCATTATGCAATAGTGTAAGATAATCAGGGTGATTAGAAGAAATTGTGTTAAGCAAAGTATTTTAAACTCTTCGCTAATTTTCAGTTCTGTATAATCAATAACAGATTCGCTGTATTTTGAAATTTTTTTCGTTCCCTTGCTTATTTTACCTATTTCCATATGCAAACTTCAGGTGCTATAATTGGAAATATAATTCCATTGAATTCTACCTAATACTCATGGGATTTCGATGTAAATGTATTTTATCTTTTTTCAACTCTTGGAGTTCTCATTAAGCAAAAGTGTAAGATAATGACGGTGATTAGAAGAAATTGTGTTCAGCAAAGTATTTTAAACTCTTCACTAATTTTCATTTCTGTATAATCAATAACAGATTCGCTGTATTTTGAAAATTTTTTCGTTCCCTTGCTTATTTTACCTATTTTCATATGCAAACTCCAGGTGCTATAATTGGAAATATAATTCCATTGAATTCTACCCAATATTCATGAGATGTCGATGTAATTGTAGTTCATCTTTTTGCAACACTTGGAGTTCTCATTATGCTATAGTGTAAGATAGTCAGGGTGATTAGAAGAAATTGTGTTCAGCAAAGTATTTTAAACTCTTCGCCCATATCCATTTCTGCTGTATTTTAAAAATTTTGTCGTCCCCTTGCTTATTTTACCTATTTTTATTTGCAAACTCCAGGTGCTATAATTGGAAATATAGTTCCATTTAACTCTACCCAATATTCATGGGATATCAATGCAATTGTATTTCATCTTTTTTCAACACTTGGAGTTCACATTATGAAATAGTGTAAGATAATCAGGGTGATTAGAAGAATCCCTTTCTTTAAAAAAAATCTGATTCTGCGCTTGTTAGCATAATTTTTCTCTCAGTTAATCACATTTATTGTTTTTCTTTCATATCCATATGGTTTTTGAAAGATTCGTCAATTGAATGTATCCCGAGCTTTCTTCTGGTCGGTATTTATCAATTAGCTTAGGCCCAGCTTCCTGTTAAATTGCTATTAGGTCATCACATCCGCTTACCTTGGTTATATGTCCGTACGTCATAGATTCCCAGGCGTTACCAAGGTAGCTTTGGTTGCTGATGTTCCGAGATTACAGCAAGTCGCTGTTGACTAAAGTAAAGGATAACCACTAGAAAAACATGGATACATTCTAAATTTCACTCTGATCATATTATATATTTTTATGTGCAAACTCCTGGTTCTATAATTGGTAATATTGTACCATTAAATTCTAACAATTATTCATTGGAATTTGATGCAATAGTATTTCATTTTATTTATAGAGGCTTAGCCAAAACCTCCAGTATTTTAGCTTTTATTAAAACGGAATTTTACAAAAATACAAGTTTTGATCATTCAACTCAAAAATGCATGCATTCATTTTAAAGCAACCAGCAGTATTCCGAAATCATTTTTAAGGTGTTATATCTGGCTTAAAATTTTAATTCCAATCACATATGCGACATGTATACACCAGGGATGTAAAATAGATTTTTTCAGTTTGTACTTTTCGCTCTTTAAAAATGCACTTTTTCGATCCCAACGGTACCAAAGCCAAGAAGACATTATTTTTCAAAATCAAGTTTATTGAAACAGAAAAGTAAAACAATTAAAAGAATTTGAAGTCGGACGAGACTGACTAGAAGAGTTAAGAGTTTAGGCAATGTCGGACTACACATATGAATTCTCTTATATTTCGTTGGGCCTATATGAAAATACCGATATGTAAAAATTTCACCAGGAAATATATCACCATTGAACGATAAAGTCCCTTGTTGCGCATGGTATATTCGAAAGCAACGAACGATATGGATCGGTTTTATAAGATTTAATTATTGGTCGCTCATGACGTGGACCGATATGGACAAACTTTAATAGTTGTCCTTGGTTGTTGTCCTCAATGTATTAAGTTCCATCGAAACCGGTTCATAATTGTGAGCTGTACTCTGATGTACATGTAGGGGCGATATATGGATGGACGAACGTCCCTCAATGGAATCAAATAGTAATCCTGATTCTTTATAGGTTTTAAAAGATCACCACTAAGTCAAAATTCCCTGTACAACAGTGTGGAGTAGGGTATAAAAAGACAGCAGATCGGAACGTTTATAAAATATATCAAATTAGGGTCGCAGTTGTATCATGGTTCATTCGATGCTAAACATTTAATAACTTTTGCATCTCTGGTATACTCGTACATGTATTATTGATTAAAATAAATACTTCGTGTTTGGTAGCCATAGAATATATAATTGAAAAATTGTACCAGACTTGGAAGTTTGGACTATTTTATTTGGTACCAGCAAAGACGTGTTTGATTTATATTTCAAAACATAATGATTACCGATCCGACTTTCAGTTGGAGAATTTATGTGGCAATCCGGGTTATTCCAGCGAGTTAAACCACTCAAATCGATAGTTGACTGCATCATTTTGGGAAGTAACGGAATTCACCGATTTGTATGTTCCCAATTCTCAAGTAGTTTCACTTTAAATCTTACAATTAAATTCGGCGATCTCAATGTTTTTCGCAGCCAATAAAGCGCGTTCGGTCTATGTCCAGCAATTGAAAATACATCTCCAGGTTGGTCGTTTTGCAACATGACATGCATGTTCGTTGTCAGTTTAACTTTCTTAACGTGTTTCCACAAAACGGACGACTTTAAACATGCATTAAGTCCGTCGCCTGGTGTCGGCCGAGGAATCACTGGCAATGTTTGCCGAAAATCACCTGCCATCAGAATCAGCGCTCCACCAAACCGTCTTTGATTATTTCGTAAATCTAGCATCATTGTTTCTTATGCCTCCAAAGACTACGCCATAGCACACTCATCCCAAATGATTAGTTTGATTTCCTGCAAACTTTGGCCATAACAATGTTCTGAGAAAAATGGCACGTTCCATTTTCAACAAAATCAATGCGATCAAAAAAGTTATTCCAGTTTCACCGGGAGTGTTCGAAAAAAATCCTTCCAGGTCCCTCACTCACAATTTTTATAAGAGTGTCGAACACATTTTTTGTGGTCGATTCAAACTCATATGTTTTTTTCGCGTCGCAACTCAAAAAAGTTGCATGAGTCACCTCCTAGATTTAAAGATTATCTAGAGAAGATTTCGGTAGCCCAAAAAAACTTTTTTTTTGTGTTTCCTACATACCGCCCTATTAATTTTTTTATCCAGCGATGTCACTTTTAGTCCGATCGTAACAAAATGCATATCGTTGTTCAAGTTTTGGCAAGGGATATATATAGGTTATTTGTGAATCCTAAGGTAAAATTCTCTGATTAGAATTTTTTTTGAAACGAAAGTAAATTGCTTTAGAAATGATTAAACCTTTTCCTTTAAAGTTCTCAATTTTTTATAAAAAAAGGCTTCAACATTTTAAAATATACACGAAGGTCAAATTCGCTCTTACCCACATACACCAAAAACAGTTCCAGAATCGCACACCTACTAAACGGTTCGGACAAGTATGAAGAAATCAAATTTACGAAATTCACCATCTATTTTTTTAACTTTCTAAGGCAGAATTTTAGAATAAAACCACATTGTTTTCCCCATGCACCCTACATTTGACCATAATGCTTCCTTAATTATTATCCGATCTTAAGATATGATGTCGTTGATCATTAATTAACAAGAGCTTTACATCTTTAATATCTACTAGTGATATCAGTTATCCGATTTTCTATCCCCGTAAGTGGTACTTATTTTGCAACACAAGTAGGAGATATATGAAAAGGTAAATAAAATATACTCGTACAGGATTACTATACAATTGAGCATCGATTATCTGGGATGGTCGGGATCGATTAATTGAGGTTAAATTGTTTACTAGTTTTAACATAAATATTTGTTTTATTTATTTAGTATGCACACATACAAGGTATAATACTTATACATTTTTAATTATTACTTACGTTATTACTTAACAAAATCATTTAATGTGGTTTGTTTTTTCTCCTCAACCTGAATATTTTATGTCTAAAGCTTGCATTTTTTCAGCAAACCAATACGGCGATTCTTTCGTTTGCATTCTTATGGCAAAGGACGTTTCCAAAAAAGGCTTGTTTCATCCCTTATGTAGAGTTGTTCATTTGTAAGATTCTCCGTTGATATGTATTTCCCCAAATCATTCACTAAAACTGTGTCAGATACATAATCGGCAGACGCATTTTCTCCTCATTCTTGAGTTTGTGAATTCCATCTCTTTTTTTAAAGTTGTGCAACCATCCACGAGAATATTCACATCCTAAGCCCGAACTACTATTCCTTTTTTAATAGAACAATTTAGTCCTTTCCACTGTCATTAAACTGGCAATTGGGGCCACTTTAAAACATTCTTGCCGGAACTATTCATATGTCGCAAAATCTACTATTGGATCCTTTCAACAACAATCCGGACAGCCCCAATTTCAAATGCAACTAAACACCAAAGAAATGCACCACAACAGGGGTTATCCCCTATTTCGCTTCATACACACATTAACGTTAGTGTTGCTAACATCGATACATGTTTTGCAATACCGGATAATAGAGGCAATCACGGTTAATCAATTAAAGTAAAAATATTTTCCTTTTGTTATTGATCCCGGATAATTGATATTCCCCGGTAATTTAATTACGAATAATCGATGCTCAAATGTATATTAAATTTAGCAGTATAAGTAAAAACTTTGTTGCCTTTGAAGTATTTAGAAGTACATACGAGGACTGCTATATATATATCTGGCCTAATAATGAAAATGCGAATATTTTTTGTGTCTAATGAGGGTTCAAAAGTTAATTTTTGCAGAACAGTGTTATTGGTACCAAAGTAACATGTACTTTATAATTGGTTGTTTTTCATAACACTAGCTGAGGCAACCAATAGTTTTACTGATTTAATTTGGTATAACCGACCAGTTAGCTGTAAGAATCGTAATGTTATTGTAGCTACCATCTTATGGTAAGTCAAACCATGAAACCTTGAATACATTGAAATGTTGGTGATTGCAACCGAACGTATGTTTATTCAATCGGATATTTGTAGTGTAGTACAAGGGCTGCTATATATATTTCTGACCTAATATTGAAATTGCGAATATTTATCATCAAAAATGGTTTTATTGTTTTTCAAAGAATTCTCCAGCATGATTTATACACTTTTGCATGCGCTCCAACCAATTGTCGAATCACTTTTTCCACACCGATTGAGAACGCTTCAAGATCATCTTCTGGCGACGAAATTTGTTCAAAGTTTTATTCTTGATGTGCGGGAGTAAAAAAAGTCATTGGCTGCCAAGTCAGGGCTGTACGGCGAATGACCCATCAATTCGACGTTTTGGCTGGTCAAAAAGGCGCTGGTTTAAGCCGATGTGTGAGAGCTTGCATTGTCATGGTGCACAATGATTCTTCTTCTCTTGTTCGTTTCTCGAATTTATCCGAAGACTTCGGGCAAACAAATTGGGGTGTACCACTCAGAATTGACCGTCCTACGTTGCTCAAGCGGAATAGTCGCCACATGACCAGTTTTGCCGAAGAAACAGGCGACCATTTGCTTCGAAGTGCTTCTTCCATGAACAACTTTTGTTGGATTTGGCTCGTCTCCGAAGACCCACACGATCGATTGCTGTTTTGTTTCGGCCTCATACGCATAGATCCATGCCACCTCTGACGATCTTATAAACGTCTTTTGATGCACCGCGATCGTTTTTTTTCAAAATTTCTTTGCTCAAATCGACACCAGCTTTTTTTAACGATTGTCAAATTGTGCGGGATCCAACGAGAACAAACCATTTTTGCGGCCAGGTGTTTATGCAATATGAAATGTATGCTGTTGGAAGAAATGCCCAAAGATGTCTCTATCTCACGGTATGTCATATGACGATCTTGCATTATCAGTTGAAGCACCGCATCAATGTTCTCTGGCACAACAATTGAATTCATTAAACCAGTTTTTCAGTGCTATAGGATGGTGCTTCATCGCCATACAAAGATTTATGTTCATTGATGCACTCTTGTCGTAATAATCCACGTCGAAATGATCGCGCGAAACTGTTCACGAATTAATTCCATTTTTTGCCAAATTGATTTTTTTAACTCACTGTAAACAACACAAATGATGGTCGTACGTCAAAACGTTCTGAGTACGTTTATGTTTAAAAAAGTCAAACTTTCCAATGGAAATGTCATATGGCGGCAGGCAACACTTAGTGTTTGTGTATGTATGTATGCTCAAAATTAAGAATGCGATTGTTCTCGTGACTCTTAATTTTGGAAGATCGAAGTTAATGCACCAACAACAATTAATGTAATATAGCTGTTATACAGGTTTGCATCTCCTTCTATAACAAATTATCTACGGGGATCTATGTATTTGACCCTCACACACGGGTGGGGTATACTTATTTATTTCCCAAAATAAGAAGTCGAGAGCGTCATAGTATTCGCGTCAGAATTTCATTTAATTCATTTAATATCATCAAAATGTTTTATTGATTTATTAATTGAGTTATCATAAACGAGGGTAATGTGAAGTATTTAAGTTAAATATGAGAGTGGTATGCAAGCAAATATGGCTGTGTACCATTTTTTATTAGCAATCCTCTATAACCTATTTGCAGATGAATAAAAATATATAAAGTATAATTATAGGAAAGTATAATTATTTTCATATACCTTAACTTGTGTTGCAAAATAAGTACCATTTACGGGGGTAGAAAATCGGGTAACTAAATGATGTATTGAGGATGTATAGCTCTTGATAATTAATGATCAACGACATATCTGACGTTAAGATCGGGGAAAACAATGTGATTTTATTCTGAAATTTTACCATAGAAAACTACCAAATTAGGTGGTATTTGATTTCTTCATACTTGTTGATTTCTTTATACTTTTTTTTGTGTATGTGTGGGTGAGAGTGAGACAGAAAACGAAGTCAAAAAACTAGTCGAATTTTAAAATGTTGAACCCTTTTTTGTTTATAAAAAAAAACTAAAGGAAAATGTTTAAACATTTTGATAGCCCTTTACTTACGTTTTAAAAAAGTCCTAATAAGGGGGTAGAAAACGAGATAACAAAGGGAACTAATCGAATTTGATGTCGGATCCAAGAATTATGTAGGGGCGAAGTATCGGCCTTTCCAAAACTTGAACAACGATATGAGTCTTGTTACGATCGGACTTCAAATGGCAACGCAGGATAAAAAACTAAGAGGGCGGTATGTATGGTGCAGGGTAAGGTAGTTAGGGTGCATTAAGGTTTTCCCGAAATCGTATCTAGATAATCTTTAAATCTAGGGGGTGACTGGTGCAACTTTTTTTGGGCTTTACTAGAAACCTTGATGTTCTAAAACTGCTTGATTGATTTGTACAATTTGGGTCATATAACACGGCCTTTATTATGTAGTTACATTTTATTTAAGTTTTTTTTTTAATTTAAATTTTTTTAAATGTGTCCAGTCGATTTTTTTTTTAATTTTTACCAAATTTGCGCACTAATGAAAATGTGGATTAAAATGTGCATCGTGCACCGATCAACACCTAAGTTTTGGTCCTTATTCATACTGAGATATTCTAAAGAAACTGTATCATACAATTTGGTTATGGTCTGTGGTAAATTGTGCCTTCTAGACCGGCAAGTCCCCGAATCGGGAAGGACCTTTGATTGAAAGGTTTATCAAAACGTGGACAGATATGTTTCACTTTTTTCATATTTGCGACTTGTTCTTTGATGACAAAGATTGATGGACATTGAAAAATTTTGTGGCTACCGATCAACTCCAGTGTTTAGCCCATAACTTCTGCAATTATGGCGGTACCGAAAATCTAATGACTGTTTTGATTTGATTAGACTTATGAGCAAATTTGATAAAAATTAAAAAAGCAAAGACTATAAACATTTAAAAAATTTAAGTTTTTAAAAAAAATTACAAAATGTACTCGTAACTACATTATATAAGTATAGGCAATGTTTTAAGTAAAGCCCAAAAATTCATTTTTTGGCCATTTAAAAATTTTTAACACCTGCCCAAAAAACAAAAAGATAAAAAAAAATAAAATAGCAGCCAAGTTTTCGAGCAAAAAAAATGTTTAGGTACTTATTAAATATTCGGATCCCTTTGTCTGATGACGATATGATAACTCATAAACATGTGTGCATTTTAAACCAATTTTTGGTATAGAAGGGGAAATTATTAGCTTATTGGACGTTATTATGAAAATACAACACTGGTAAAGGATTCAAAAAATGTAGGTTTAAAACAATTTTTTGTAACGAAAATTCAAAATTCCTGTAGAATTGTACCTGTATCTTTAACAATTCTTATCCGAAATAAAAGCGCTGCATATCGTTAAAAATTTCCATTCCTCCTCTAAACACCGTGCTCAAGTTCTCAAACCGGCTCCGAAATAAAGCAATTAGGGGACCTATTATTCAACAAAATAACGGTATATGTTAATATCTCCTAAACTAGAGCGAGGCTGGCAAATCGCAGGCCAGAGCCGTGATAAGCAGCCACAAATCAAATTGACTATTGAGCCTTATGCCGCCAATTTTGTGTAGACCAGTGTTATTATTCAGCTAAGTTACGTTCTTATAAGAGAGCAAAATTTCTCAAAACCTGGTTTTCAGATTTTCGGGGTGTTTGGGAAATTTCATTTTGTAACCGACAAGAACTACTACAAAAATAGTATCTTTTTCCAGAAATTTCAACTTCATTCGTTTTTTCGCATTCTGTTATCTGTCGATTAAAACGCGCCGAAAGATCAACCGAATTTTGCACGAGATAGCTTATACTTAAATGTATAGGGTACAGGCCAAAATTTAACCGATTTCGATGAAACTTGGTAAGGGTCTTTCTTGTGATATAATAAATGCGGTTTCCCCAATTTCAGAACGTATAGCACACTTTTAACATCTCGAATAACACATTTATGAACCTATAAGGTATATGTACTTTTTCTGTGTAGAATAAAATATTTTGTTCAATAAATGATTTCTTCTTTTTCTACATGTCTGATGTATCCTGTTCTGGCTCTGGAATGGATATTGTGGATATTTCAAGTTAAAAACGACAAAAAAATAATGGTGGGTATTGAGTATGATATGAAATAAATATGAAACGAATGCAAATATTCGGTTTGAAAATTAATTACATTATCTGATGTATGCTACTGATATATTTATTCTTTTTATTAGCTTATTCTGTCTTTTATTGTACAAACGCTGCATCTTATTTCGCAATTTGACTTACAATTTTTTTCAAATATATTCTCTTTAAGAACAAAAATTTAATTTTTTGTATAGATAAATTTATTTTAAATAAAACACAACTAGAATCAATTCTAGACACATTTAAATCGTGAACATTTTGAACTTTATTCAAATAAAAAAAACTTCCTATATGAGTACTTGGGGTATGTACTCATATAGGAAGCGGGTATACTGAAAAACATGCTGATTTTTCCTATATTGAGTAAATTTTTGAAATAAATAAACTTGGGAAAAGTTTTTGTCGACTTTCACTTTAGTAAATTTTGTCTTGTTGTTACTACAAGATTTTCTTACACCGAGGAATTTACATACTAGAATGAAGTAAATTTTTCATTAATCTTATGACACCATGAACTAACTATTACGAAAAACATTCTTCCAAGAATGACTACTTGTACTGCAAAACAGCACAACATCTAGGAAAAACTAAACCATGTATACTGAAAAATTTTCTGCTTTATTATTTATGTTGAACTGGCATCAATAACTATGTCCTAATTTCAAAGAAAAATGTACATGGTTCAAAGACAAAAAATTTTCAAATTTCCTCGGGCTTAGTTCAATTGCACTAGCTTGTAGTAAATTTTTTGAGTGTATATCCGCGGATAGAAATCTATTAACATTTGTATGAAAATTTACATTAAGATCAAATTTTTCAAACAATCAGTTAAATTCAATCGTTAAATTGAACTGATATGATGGGATGGATACAATGACACATTCGGTACAAGTCCATTTCAAACAGGCCTGTGATGTATCACATACGATAATATCTAAGTAGTGTTAATTGACTCCCTCCAATGACAATGCCATATATAAGTACAAGTTACCGGGTCTGTTCATATAGTTAAGTCGGTACTGAGAACGGTCCCCATCCATTAGGGACTGGTTCTGTACCGGTCCAAATTCCAGTACGGTAATTATTGAAGCCTTTTACCGAAATGTCTCATATATTGAGGTGAAAGAAAACATATTTTAAATAAAATACGTACCTGACCAATTTGATCCATCAGTTTATATTGATTTAATTGAAGAAAACTTCCGCTTTGTTCTACGGAAATGCGCCTCGATTCGCGTGGTGGTCTTCGTCTGTTACACCGAGGACTGCTGTAAGGACTGGCATAAGGACTATACGGGACGTTAGGATATATCGGACGAGATTCAAAGGATTGTGCTTTTAAAGCTTTGCCTGCACTTTGTCCATCATCTCCAAATTCAGTTGCCTGACAAATTCGATGGCTTTTTTCTTCATCCTGTTGAATGCGTTGTAACATCTCCTGTTGTTTTTTCGCACCGGTCTCTGACATTTGGGAAAATATGTTATTATCATGTTCAATATACGAAATGGATGGCGGATCTTGATCAATATTAAGTGATTGCGATTTCAAAAACGAGGACTGTCTCTGGCTTCGACTCGGTAATGCAGAAATAAATTTATTGTAGTGTGATGTTTTAGAGGACAAAACGATTGATAATTCATTTTCAAATTTATGACATTCAAAATAATTGTTGGTATGATTATTACGTGAGTTGCATGCATGTAAAAACTCAGGTAGGTTTTGGACTTGGCATGCTATATAAGGTGCCGATTGATTAGTTGACGATGGTCCAGTGCACATTTGGGTATTGTTTTTAATATCATTACCTCTTGTCGATACAATATCGTGTGGTCCCTTCTCGGCTGGAAGTAAAGTAGAGCTTTGGCCCGCATTGGAAATCACAGTTGGAGAAGAATCTAAAGCTAATGATTCATTATGTGGAGTTGCACCAAATTGATCGGGTATATCCTCATTTTTATATAAATCGCCCTTGAAGGACTTCGAATCCATATTAATATTACGTAAACTCTCACAAAGTGGTTCAGCAGATTGCTCTAATTGTAAAGCTATATCACAACCATTTTTAATTTGCCCTATTACAACGTCTTTTTCATCGTCACACATTTCATTTGCTCTTTCATTTTTTTCTACTGCAGAACACCGTTTAGTATAAGAGTTGCTAGTACAAATCTGCGACGATTTAGTTTGAGCATCATCTATCTTATCGTCATCGCTCGATAGAAAATCACATTTAGAACCAGACATAGTCCCATAACAAATTGATGTGTGTTGTTCCTGTTGTTTGTGGCAAAATTGCTTGTTGGCAATGTTAGTTGTCACATGAGCAATATTTGCCTGAGGTTCATTGTAATGCAAATGTGCTTCCATTATATTTCAAATGCCAATAATGACAGTGTCAACATGGTTGTTGCATACTAAAATAAAAACAGAAGAATATAAGATTAGATTTTGTAGTAAGCTAAATTTAGTTAATATATATTGATTTTTCGTATTTGTAATTTTTAATAAAAACAAAAATCGCTTAAGAATCACTCATCTTTTTGCATTGATCCGATGTTTGCTTCTGTACTGTAGTTGTTTATATTTCCGCCCAGGTAATAATCATAGCACTTCTGGATGTTCAGAAAAGCCAACTGTAAATAGGCTACTGGCCGCATTGGACTGGCTCTAAATTTACACGGATTTGAAAACTAATGTCTTATTTGAATTTATGTGAAAATTTCATTGTTTTTTTTAGTACAATCGGTTGAACATATATGTGGGAGCTGCGCCTGGGCATATGAAACTAACTAACCCGTGCCAAGTTTCATCAACATTGGATGTATGTGGCTTGCAGAGCCAAAAACATAAAATCGGATGAACATAAGTGCGGGAGCTATATCTAAATCTACAGTGCTAGATAATCTGACTTAAGTTAAAATACATCAAGATTGAATGCAGTATGTGGCTCGTCGAAAAAAAGCATAAAATCAGATGAACATAAATGTATGCGATCCATACCTAAACCTGAAACGATTTGCTTCAATTTCAAAAGCGTCTGTCGTTGTTCCAAAAATATGCTTCTGCCAATTTCGTGATTTGGGACAACAATTCCGACCTCTAGTCAGATTACAAGCTTTAGATGACTTCGTTAAATGAAATCAGCATGTGATGGTTACAAACACTAGCCATTAAACTTACTTATAATAACTCTTTCCACGATCGGTGAAGGGTAAAAATAATGCCCAAATTTAAAAACACATAGCCCCCTTCTCTATATACTTATACACGAAAAAAAAATATATTTGGGGTGACAATATTCGAAGAGCATCATACTTTTATTGGGTATATGGTTGTGGCACGACAATATTATGATCCTCACGATAAAAGTATGATTTACACTCAACCATACTTTGATCCCCACATATTATGATTCACACTCAACCATACTTTGATCCAAAAAAACATATTTTGATCCTCACAGTCATAGTATATTTCACGTACAGACATAGTATGATCCTTACAACCATAGTATGATTCACACGCAAACATACTTTAATCCCAAAAATTATTTGTTAGGATTATGTTGTTATTCAACAATAGAATAGAGATAGAAGTAAATTATTTTAAATTATATTAAATTCACAATAGCTGAAGGCATTCGAAAAGACTTTTAGTTGCAAGCAGGAGTGAAAGTAGTTCGGTGAACGCTGAATGTGATGAAACCATGATCAATGTGTATACACATAAGTGCTGGCAGATTCTTAACAAACTAGAACCAGCCGACAGTTGTTGTCGTTGTTGTAACAATATATTTATTTTGAAGTCTTGTTCGTCTATGGGGATCTGCTTCGATATCCAGGAGACACAGAGACAAGGGGGTCAGCTAAGCGGGCTTGGCCGGACAACTGAAGAGATGCAGCATATCATGTGGTCCCTGATGTCCGGAACAGCGTGACAGATGTCCGGAACGTTAGCATCAATTCGTGCCAAGTAAGAATTGAGGCGGCTGAACCATCCAAATCTCAGCTGCGCCACAAAAACGCGCGTCTGCCGAGGTAGTACCTTCTCATCAGGTGAAATCTCCGGGGGATGTTCCCCTAGAACTACATTCACACGGTAGCTGGATACTGCTGCTGCGACATCATCGGCTTGAATGTTGTTCAGACCTGCCTGATAGTTTCGATGATCTAAAGGTGCTCTCTTATACCGCTGGACCTCTCTCTCTAGATCATGAAGATCGTACCTGATCTGCCTGGGCTGGGGCATCCTGTTCAAGAGATGGTGGTTAGGATGACTGCTGCGAAAACACCCTAGCAGGTATTACTTAGACAACAGGAAATTGTGTCTGCGCACGGTAAGGACCTTCGTCCCCTCACGAAGACATACGAAGACACCCTGTTGATGTTCTAAGGGCGGCAATCTGGCGAGTCTGCATTTTCTTCCACTGCGCCGTACTCACGTTCGCCGACCATACAGGTGCTGCGTAGTTTTCTACAGACCGACCTATCGGTTTGTAAGAGGTAAACAAGGTTTCTTTGTCGGCTCCGCAAGTACTGCCGACAAGTGACTTGAGGACCTTGTTTCTACTTTTGAGTTTATCGCAAATAGCTGTAGCATGTGCAGAGGATCTAAAAAGGCTGTCCAATGTGACCCCATGGATTTTGGGGTAGTTGGTAGTCGGGATGTTGACGTCATCGACTTTCACATTGAGTGACAACCGCACCTCTGCGGTACAAGCAGTAAACAGTGTGGCTGATGATTTGGAGAGGGATATTTTCATATTCCTCGCAGTGAAAAAACGTGCGACACAATTTCAACGCCGTCTGGTAGTGCAGGAAGTTTAAAGAGGTAGAGGTTAAACAGAGCCGGGGATGTAACTTCAGCCTGGGGAACTCCTTGTTTAACTCTACGGGGCTTCGACTTTGTGTCTCTAAATTCTACATATGACTGGCGCCCACATATATAGTTTACGACCCAACGTTTCAAACTGGGCGGAAGAGACATTTCTTCAATGTCCTCGAACAGAGTGGCATGATTGACCGTGTCAAAGGCTTTTGTAAGGTCAAGAGCCACGAGGACCGTCCTGTCGTTAGGCTTGTTCTGGTTAAGGCCGCGACTTATAAGTGTGGTGATGGCGTGTAAAGCAGTTGTTGTGCTGTGCTGCTTGCGGAATCCATGCTGATGATCAGCACTAGGAAATTCGTTCCATCAGGCTGGGGAGGAGCCGTGCTTCAAGCGTGTTTGCTACTGGAGAAAGCAAGGAGATCGGTCTGTACGAATCTCCTTTACTTGCGTTTTTGCCTGGCTTCAGTAGCAGGACAACTCTGACCATTTTCCAGGCATCGGGAACTACGTGTGTGGCAAGCGACAGATTGAGCACTTTGGCCATGTACTCTACTCCCGGGGTATCCAAGTGCTTTAACATCAGCATTGAGATTCCGTCCTACCTAGCGCCTTTGATGACTTTGCGCTGCGGATGACATGGGCAACTTCGCCAATTGTAAATTGTGGTGGTGCCTCTTCGACTCGGAGAGCGCGGATACGACGCAATACTCTCCTTTTCGCCTTATCACTCTCTGGGTGCTCAATAAAAAGCCAGTTAAAATAACACGCGCACCGCTTCGGATCTGTCACTGTTCTATCACCGAACGCGATAGGTGTCCGATCATCCTTCCTTACAGGGTTAGAGAGCGATGTGACCGTTGTCCACAACTTACCAATTCCGGAACTTAAGTTGCACTGCTTTAAGTGGTCTAGCCATTTGTTCCGCTTATATTCGTTGACCAACCTACTGATCTCGGAGTTGAGATCCCTAATTCTAGGGTCAGTAGGGTTGGAGCGACGAATGTCATCACGCTCGTCTTCTAGTCCCGCTGCCTCTGCTGGGAAGTTTGGTCGTACTTCGGGTATTTGACCAGCAAGGATATGGCGAGCGGCTGCTGCGTTAATGATGGCCCGGAACTTTTTCTCGGCTACCAGAACATCCGACGAAATAGCTAGATTATTAAAGCTGCGGTTGGTGGCTTCTCTGAAGGCCTTCCAATCAGCCTTTTTTGATTGAGAAACGTACGGCGTTCAGAGGTTATGAAATCGGGTGGTTTGTTTATGGAGAGAATTATGGGAAGGTGGCCCGATCCTAGTGAGATGACGGGTTGCCAGGTGACGTCGTTGGTCATGGCAGGCGATGCCATAGTGATGTCTGGCGAGCTATGACAATCGCCCATAATCCGCGTGGGGGCGTCCTCATTCAGTGTGCAAAACGTAGAGCTATCAATTTGCTCTATTAAAGCTATGCCCCTCTGATCGTTGTGTAGGAGAGAATGTCACAGTTCGTGGTGAGCATTAGTCTCCTGAGACCAAGCGGTTATTGCCTTGTAGCAAATTGCTAATGTCAGGCAGATAACGGGACACAGCTACCAACCGGCGGGATGTATACGTTGTACAGCTCTATTTCGGCGGTTCCAGACTTGACTGCTACCCCATACATTCAATGAATGGGTCTCTAGAGTCAAGCTCAGGCGAAATAGGTCTGTACTGCACAGAATGGTGTAACAGGAAAGCAAGTCCCCCACCTCCACTTCTGGTGTGATCCTTACGTAGCACGTTGTATCCGTCACAACTGTGCAGGCTGCAGATGGCATTCAGCTTTGTTTCTTGGATCGCAGCGACCATAATGTTTCTCCGACTCATAAATTCTATTACCTCACTGATTTCGTTGCGTAGGCCATTGCAATTAAATTGCAAAATTGGTGCACTGTCAGGAGTGGCAACAGCAATCTGTGGTGTAAGATGCTGTATATGTTGATGCAGTTGCGAGGGCGACTGCGGGGGGTCACGTAGTTGGATAATGATGACGACGACGACGAAAATGTAGTCGGCGATGATAACACCTAATCCAGAGACCCACTGCTAACTTCGTTGATACAGCATGAGGCAACAAAGTCTGCTTCGCTATACTCCCTGATGTGCTTCAGACTTGAACAGCTCCTGAATTGCACCCACTCCATGCAACGATTACACCTTACAGACGTCACACGATGGTGTACACGGTTCTGACAAACCATGCAGATCCAAGGTCCGGGGCTTTGTTCGATCCCGGCTCGGACCAGTAGTATTCGGAGCAGGCATTCCGAGAAGTGCTGCTCCCACGACGAAAAAATGGGCGAACAAAAACATATATTGTTGAGGTGACTGCTCCTGGCCGAAGAGTTTCGGGCCAATCCGGTACATAGAACCGGCAGTCGCGGGATTGACCAGCCGACAGTAGAGTATTTTACCGCACAAAGTAAACACAATATAAATCCCTCGCACTGCCTTTTAATTTAGCATAGGTGTGCATCGCGAGCCGTATGCTGTTGTTGTTTTTATACCCTGCACAACTCTGAAGAACTGGGTATTTTAAGCTAGTTTCATGGCAAATATTTACCAAATATATTTGAACTAGACTCACGTTTAACTATACCGATCGATGTACAATCACCTAATGTTAAGTGGAGTCTCTGTAGAGGTGGTAAAAGTGAATTGTATTTTCGTGGGCAATTGTTTGAAGAAAACTTGAAATGTGAGATTTACAACAGTAGTTCTCATACGTTTGTTGAGAACCTGGTCTTAAATGAGTTAAATTTTACATTCAACAGTTGCTGCGAAGCTTTCTGATGAAGGCCGTCACGGACCCAAAATCACGATTTAAAGCAGTGTACCACTACGAAAATAAATGTCACTTTGCCATTTTGTTAAAAACTTGTCTTCTACTAAAATGTAGACGTCGGTTAATTCCTAATCAAAAGACCGAAATAAACAAACAAGGTAATTTTTTTAACTTCAATGTCTTTTTAAATAACTTACTTAACAAATAATTCACTTTTTTAACAACATAACCCAACCCTAACAAATGATTTTAGGATCAAAGTATGATTGAGTGGGATCGTACTATGGAAGGGACCATAACGTGTGAATGGTTTTGTGGCTGTGGGCATCATAATATGGTTGAGAGGCTGATAATATGGTTGTGAGGAGAATAGTACGGTTAAGTGTAAATAATTATACGGTTGTGGAATTATAGTATGGATGTTTGTGAACCATACTATTGTTTTGCGGATCATGCTATTGTTGTGCCTCAGCCATATACCCAACAATAGTATGATGCTCTTCGAATATTGCCATACTTTTTTCTTCGTGTTGTTATACCTTTGATTCGGAAACAGTTTTAATATGAACTATCTTATAAACAAGGTGGCGATAAGCAAAAAACAACAATTTGTTTTTCAAAAAGCACAATCTCCATTGAAGCGTTTAGTAGTTGATGTTGTTGTATCAAAACACATTACTTGTACCATGTCTATAAGATTCCAATTAAAAAGCGCGTTCGATAAAGCTTCTACTTGATTCTTTCCTAATGAACTGTCTAGTCATGAAAGGAGACTAGAGACATTGTTCGGAAATCAGATTTAAAAATTATTATTTCTTTATTTATAAAGAAATAATCGCTTCTCAGACACAATGCTTCCATGAGCACGAGAAGATCATAAACGGTTTCTCGATCTTCGTGATCTAACTCTTTATCTTATAAACTTTTCAAAGCCCATTTTTCTTAATTTTTCTATGCTCTTCTGCAAATTAATTTTGTAAAGAGCATTCTTCTTCATGAGCTAAATTTTTATCTTAACCTGCACATGCCTAATATTACACATGCCGATGCCTTGACAAACTATAAACTTATAAATAAACTTCTTGGCTCAGTTGGGTAATACCTTTGTTGATATTTTTGCCTTTTCCAAACTTTAACTAACAGTGAGGTTAACCTCGTAAATGTTACAAAACAGTACAGAAAAACTTGCTGGTTAGATGGTACTTTTTCACCATTAATTGGTGGTTGCTTACTCCTTTTAGGAACATTTTTTATCTCTTCATTATTGTGCCGACATACCGTAATTTTAGTCTCATATAATCACATCAACTATTGACATTAGTTTTCACAAAACTGAGTAAAGTTTGTCCCTCCATCCAAAAGAAAGTTTTATTAAGGGAGCGTGACATCATTCTCTTTTCTAGCAATATGTGCTTCTTTCCATACAAGATATAGCCTTTCAATAACACAATATAATCCATAATAACATCCCCATGGTGTCCATGGGAATGTATACCATAAGGCAAAGTTCCTGTTGGGTCCGACTTTTTGGACCAAGTAACGATCCTTATTGACTGCATCCCAAGTCGACTCACGGACCTCTCCGCTGGGACACCTGGTCTTTGACATCCGACAAGACGGACTTCCCTTAATGTTGACAACCACCGCAAACGTTTAAAGGACCACGATTTGAGGATATGCACCTAGAGTATACGAACACTCCTAAGACCAGATGCCTCTCCTTGAAGAATACTAGACCGGCACCGCCGTCATCCAGGAGATACGATGGAAGGAATACGGCGTATATATACTACATATACAGCTGCCATGAATATAGACACCAATTTGGAAGTAGATTTTTAGTTAATAACGTCATCTAGTCGCCGGTTTTACCCCAGTAGCCGAACGGCTGGCCACAATCCGTATCAAGGCTTAATTCTCCTATATTCGCTTTTTTGCAAGCAAGGCAACGAGTGCTGTGTTGGACTGATATCGGACGCTAAGAAGGGGGGAGCATCGCCTAATCCGTCTGAAGAAAAGGAAGGAAAGGCGAGAATGTGAGGAGATAAATCTTTATGGTAGCAGAAACTATGCCAGAAAGTTCTACCAACGCGTCAAACACCAGACAAAAGACGCGTCCACTACCATAGCATCGTGTCGAGATACAAATGGGAATCTGGTGACGGACACGCCGAGTTTGCTGAGGATTTGGAATAAACACTTTTCCAATTTACTGGCGGTTGCAGAACCATCTGAGGAAAGCAGCCACCAACCATTCATAGAAGGTGGTGTTAAATGTACACCCCTATCCAGCAAGAGGATCAAACAGCAATATCCCGGCTCAAGAACAACAAAACCGCAGGGCCGACGGAACACCGACAGAGCTGTATAAGACTGGGGGAGACGAGCTGACGAGGTGCATGCATCAGCTAATCTGTACAATCTGCTAGGATGAACGCATGCTCGATGATTGGAACCTCAGTGTGCTATGTCCAGTCCACGAAAACAACAACCGTCAACAATCGACCAAATCTTCAACCTGCGACAAATCCTGGGAAAGACCCACGAGAAGCAGATCGATACATACCACATTTTCATCGATTATAAGGCTGCATTTGACACTCCGAGAGAAAAACTAACTGGGTTTCCAATAGGGACATAAACATTTCGCATCTTAATGTCAACGCACCCTCAAACATTTTTAATGATCTTTTAGTGACAAAGTGTTAGTCGAAGTCAACATTTTCATCATAGTAAAGTTTACTTTCATTGCTCGCAATCATTAAAAATTGGGAACCATTAAAAAATACTACTGAAATTCTGAGTCGGTGGTCGCACCTTTAAGAGCTCCAATATTCGACCGTAATTATCGTCCCACCCGACAGAATGAGCGATTTAGCTTATTTTTGGCTGAGTGGTTTTGTCAATTTACAAAATATGGACAGTAACAAACCCAGATGTGCTTCAAGAGACACAATTGCATCCGCAAACAAGTAAGTAAGTGCTATAGTCGGGCGTGGCCGACTCTATGATACCCGCACCACTATAAATGTGATTAAGTCTCCTGTTAATCGAATCACTCGTCGCTATTTATATCTGTATCTATCACGCAAGCACTAAGCCTTTATACCCCATACCACTATGTGGTGAGGGTATAACAATTATAGTTGGTCCACATTTTCATACCTTGTTTTCGGACCCTGTGCCCTCCCACGGACGAGATAAATCATTTGGCTTGACATATTTAAAGTCCTGAGGCAATTCCCTGTCATTTGAGGGGTCACACTAAAATCCGGGTAAACCGAAACTTTTGGACCCTCCTAATGGACCCTGGGGCCCAAACAGGTCGAATTTTTTTCTGTATTTAAAATTGTAAGATAATTTCCTTTCATTTAAGGGGTCACACTTATATTTAAAATCATGGGTCCATTTTTTGGGTTCTGAAGGCCCCGTAGGTCCGAGAGGCGGGTCCAACTATTTTTTTTTACATTTTGTGGTCAGTTCTACATCGAATGGCATATTTTTTTAATTTGTTGGCCAATACACGCGACATCAACTGGATTTGGACCAAATCCGGGAGTTCCTTTGTATGGGGGGTCTATCAGAAAGTACTCCGATCCAAATTCAATAGCGTCCGTCCTTGTCCCAATATATTACCACATGCCAAGTTTCATCAAGATCGGTGCATAAATGCGACCTGTACTTTGATTACAAGAATAGATGGACATCTTTACATCCAGCCAGCCGGCCAGCCAGCCAGACAGACGTGGCTAGATCGACTCAAAATGTAATTCTGAGCAACTTTCTCTCTGGTCCCGGTATTCTAACTCGATTCCTTCGATGTGTTACAAACGCAAGCACTAAGCCATTATACCCCATACCACTATGTGGTGCGGGTATAAAAATTAATGTATGCTGTGGTTTTTATGCCAGAGGTGTGATTGGGCCGTAATTTTTCGTCGATAAAAACAATCGTCATGTTACCGTCAATGAAGAGAGCTATCGTGCCATGTTAGAAAATTATTTTTGGTCAGAATTAGATGAGCTTGACATCGCGGACTAGCCACATAGCACGCGTTACAATTAATTTACTGAAACGAAAATTTGGTGAACGTGTTATCTTGAGTAATGGTCCGGTCGAATGGACCCGCGTTCACACCATTTAACGCCATTGAATTTATTTTTATGGGGCCACATCAAGTCAATGCCAACAAGCCAATAACTTAAGACGACCTCAGAGACAACATCCAACGCGAATTTTTCATCGTTCCAGTCGTAATGTGTGCAACAGTGGTGAAAAATTGGGGTTAGTAAAAAGATCGCTGTACAAGGGCTCGTGGTGGTCTGTAATGGCACTTGGCTGCATTTTTTTTATTTATTAGCACACTCCACTGCTGAAGAATTTAATGTTTAAAGTCTTTCAACGCCATCTCTATTTGGTTTTGACGTTTTCTACTTATACAATTAATTCGTTAACTTCTTGTCTTGTAAACTGGAATGAATATGCCATAAGGCGTCAGCGAGGTTTTCTAAATCCAAAAGACAAACCATTCGGCCATTTTGACGTAAAACGCTCAGCGGTAATAATCGGGCTTTGTCATTTTTTTATTTTGTGTTATTTTATTTAAATAATTTTAAAACAGTTAATTGATAACGTCTCCAATTGCCAGTACAAGTGATCCCTAAATACCAGGGTAAGAACAAACTTAGCTATTGACTGTTTGCCGAACCTTTTAACTAATATTTTTACTCTAAGACTTTAGACAAATTTACTATTTTGAGAAAAAAAGTGCAAAAAAGTTTTTGTTTACAAACAAAAAAAGGCAAAGCAAATTGTGAAGACCCTACTTTGTTACTTCGGAGAGTTTCTTGTTTACAAACAAGAAACTGTACTGACGAATTGTATTTCGTTCAGTACAGCATTAAACAGAAACTCCAGACAAGGACAAGTAAGAACCATAATTAGTTTATATGTGACGCGCAAAATAGAAAGGGACCTAAGTTTAAAAAACAGTTTTGTTCAGGAGAGCCATTTTTAAGATTAAGTCCCTTTCTATTTGCGCTTAGAATCGTCGACTTCACTTTCATAAAACGCGCATATCTCTGGGAGGAAACACTTTTGGGGCATGGGATCATTCGATGCTCAGATGTTGTCCACATCAAAAAAAGAATAAAAATGAAAATTGATTTTTTTACCCTTAGGTCCCTTTCTCTATGCGCTGTCACATATACATTTGTTAGTGATTTTGTTTTTTATTTCCTTTTTTTGTTTTGATCGTTCGATGAGAGATGAGAGTAAGAGAGAATTTCTACATATTTCTACTGAAAATTAAATGTAGGTCATATTTTCGTTTTGGTCTGGATACAAATTAATGGAAAATAGGGTGACCAGACCTCTACTTAAAGATTTCTTTTTGCTACAATTCAATTCTAATTTGATTCTCGCGAATTATTTTGAATTCGTGATTAAAGTTTTTGTTTTGAAAAAAAATGTATTCCACACACACACATACTTTTTCCCTCAATTCTTCTTCTTTTGTTTCTTTACGATTAGGGCTTTCATTTAACGATACGATTTTCTTTCCCATTTTTCTAAATATTTCGGTTTTATGAACTTCTTCAAACCCTATCTATACTAAACTCTAGGTCATACTAAATTCATTATAAAATATATATCTAATTTTTTTTATTTTTAAATTCAGAAACAACTCATGTTTTTCTCTGTTAAATGAATATATGAATTTAAATCCTTCTTTCAATAAATCTACAGCGATTTCTGGCTAGGCTATAAAAACTCTGATGTGGAGAGCATAGGTTGAGTTAGGTTGTGGGAAAAAGCATGGGAATCACAAATAACTTGTGATTTTATTGTGATCATGGTTGGGTGGGCAAGTTAAACATCTTACGATCATGTTGTTTGACGATCGGACGGATATCGACCTCCTTTATTTCAATTTCCCTGTTTTCTAAACTAGCTCTCTAGCTTTTTAACCCTAGTATTCCCTTTTTTAGTTTTCTTTTGTCATGCACGCAGTAATAAAAATATTTTATACGCAGCTATGTGGAGTCTACGGACGTAAAGCACCGAAGTCGCATTTCGGTGCTTTAGCTTGCAAAACTGAAGATTTTGGAATATGTTGGCTTTAAAAGCAGTTAATATCATTTAGAAAATAACTAAAAAAATAATTTCAACGAATATGGCTTCTAGTCCAGTTGGCATTAGTTTAAGAAAATCAGAAACTTGTAATGACTTACACTTTCCAATGTAGGAGACGCTTGAAGGGTAAGTTTGTCATGTCACTGCTGATGGGCACTACAGTTTTAACCCTCCGACGGTTGAGTCATCCGTTGTCCTTATACGAAGTACATGGTCCACAGGGACCTATTTCTATTTGTATGGAATTTTATTTGAAAACGCGTTTTTTAACATTTTTGCTGTTGACAGGAAGCGTATGATTTTTTTTTTGGAATTCCCGAGACACACATGTCTTATTCGAGCGCACTGTTCCAACATATGCGGTTTTCTTCCTGATCAAAGTACGCGCCAAATCCAAAGTTGTGAAAAAGTTGTAAATTGTGCGGCCTGCATTCAAATATCTCTCCGAAAGTTGAAGTACAACATTCTGCCCTTGATTCACCTCTCGTGCCTGGCCAGGCAATTTCCCAGAGTAAATCATTACTTTGACATGATAAAATGATTTTGAGTCGCACAACCACCATATCTTTATACCGTACTTGGCAGGCTTCGATGTAATGTATTGTATGAAGCGGGTGCGGCCTCTGTATGGGAATAACCGCAGTTTTGCTGTTGATTAGTCGCTGCTGTCGCGTATTTCCATTTCGAATCTAAGGCATTGTTTTATGCACTTCATACGATCTAATGATAACGCAGCTTTATATATTGGACAGCGCGTTGGGCCCCATAACTCTTCAAGAGGTTCACTATTCGATTTAGTGAGTCCAGCATACAAAATAATAGCCAAAAAAGCATCGAACTCTTTTAAACTGGTTGGTTTATATTCCTTTGTGTTAGTTGGATTTGCCAAATTCCATGCAGCGTTCACTTCCCTGCCTTTCCGATTTGATTCGCGTATTATGATGTACGCCATGTCTTCGGTGATGAGCGACCGGAATACGGTAAAGGGATCATATGTGGTTCCTACTGGTCCCGGATTCCTCCTTGTGTAGTCGACCACGTTATGACCAAGGGAAGTCGGTGGTGCATTTTTAGTCCATATGGTGCCCTCTTTGGAAAAGAAGTAATTGTCACTTGTTTGCTGAGCATTAGTTTCTTTTTCTTCATCATATTCGTCATCACTAATATATTCATTGATGTCTATATGTGGTTCAGTTTCCGCATCCGAATCATCAACATGAAAATTTGTTTGATATGTGAAATCGTCATCATCCGCACCTTTAACACCAAATGCAGGAATAGCACCTTCATCGTCATCACTCATCTCCGCACTCATGAAGTATGCAAACGTTTGTGATGTGTTCAAACAATAAAACAAGCCAATAGGCAGTGCATTTATTAACGATTTCTTGAAATTTCAGTACAAGCTCCCAGCGGACCTTTTCACACGAAATTCCCATGTACCATCAAGGAGTAATTTCAGTTTGAAAATGAAAAAGGTCCCCAGGGACCTTCTCACCCGCCAGAGGGTTAATAATATAGTTTTACACGGAGTAAACGAAATGAACTCCATTTTATAACTCAGACTAAACATATGATTGTTGTTTTGATAAAATTTAAAAAATGGGCCTCTTGTCCCATGCGTCCTTCCAAACCTAACTTAAAAAGTACAGGGTGTCCGCCGGGCAGGTATACTAATTTGTTTGTTTATAATTTTTGATAAAAAAGAATGGATTTTATATTGATAAATGTTTTATTTAATGTTGGCAATTATGTATGGAATAGAATATCAGATAAATGTCCGCCTCTGTTAGCCTCAAAAATGCGAGCCGTTTTGAGCACATTTTTCATTACATTCAGCACGGCGTCGAATTGAGGTTGATGGATTGTTTTGAACACTTTCATGAGCAGCAGTAATGTTTTCAGCCGATCTTGTAGTACGTTGTCATCCATGCTTGGGCCCATCAGCTTCAGACCCTTCGACATAATTCACTACACGATAAATAGTGCGTTTTATTTGCACGTTGTTTCTCCCAAAAATTTCACGTAACTTTCTCATTGTCACAGTTATCGATGATTGATTTTGATGAAATGTTTAACGATTTATCGAATATTTTTCCGTAATAAATTTGCCACGTCTCACTTCACGACCGCCAAGTATGAACTGTCAAGACCAATGTTTACCAAAATGGCGGTAAAACAAAGTAGTATATCTTTCCGGCGGACCCCCTGTATCACCAATATGCCCAATTCGAGGAATTAAGGCATCCTAACTAACAGTTCTCATTATAACTATTTTTCGCCTACAAAAAATTATGATTTCTAAAGAAAAAACTCAAAAAGTGCCCATTTGCCGAGTACCTTTAGTCTCTTAAAATTGAACATTTTCCCTCCTCGGCCAGTTTCGCCTATTTATAATCCTAATCAGCTTATGACCATTAGCAATTATCATGCAAAATTTTCCCATCTGAGAATAATTCGTTGTACCGCTATCGTACTTTCAATAGACTCACGGACGGAACAATACATGGACAGATGAACAATGCTAGATCGTCATAGAATTTTACGACTTTATAGGGTCTCCGATCAATATTTCGTGATGTTACAAACGAAATGAAAAATTTAGCTTACCATCCACTCTTCGAAGGAGGGTATAAAACAATATGAAGTAAACAAATTTGATAATTGGAACTTAATTCGACCAAAGTTTGATAGGTAACACCAACTTTATCGTAAAAGATGAAAAAATTTCGGTCGTCAAACATTTTTTTGAGCCAGAATAATTTTTTTTCTTTAAATCTCGTTGTGGAGCGAGATAAACAATTATTGTAACGATGAAACCAGATATAGTTTCTTTCCTGTTCGCGTTAATAATTATTATTGTCCTTCGCGTAGCGCCTGTAGCGATTTACAAAAAAATGAGGTAGTAACTTGTCATACATCCCTTTTTAAATAACGCACAAGATTTATGAATATCAGGATTATTGAATTTCACTCGAAGCAAAATAATGTTTCCAATGTTTAAATATTTTTTTTTAATTCTGTGGGAATTTCTGTTTTGTTGTTTTTTTTTCTTCAAGCTCTGAAGCGGTTTGAACACACATTTCATCCGTAGTGCTTTTGCTTTGGAAAAGTTGGCGACGCTGTCAGTATCACTTGTTACACAGAGCATTTAACAAAGAGCTTATTGAATTATCCCAAGCAACTTAGTAGTTTCTTTAGAGTTACGTAAATAAACTGTAGATGATGGACAAATGAGCTTTTACGAGAAATCATAAAAGGCGAGAAAAGTAGCAATCATTTTGGAAACGCTGTTTTTTGTGTTTAAAGTGTGGAAGTAGTAGTTCTATATGAACTAGGTCACCCTTTTTTTGCTTTGTTAAAAAACAACCACTTTTTTGTTCAATTATGTTATATTTATTTCACTTCGTTTATAGTTAGTTTTTTATTGTTGTAAAAAGAGGAATGACATAAAGGGCACAAAGTCGGTAGTAGGGTCTTCTGTCAGAGGTCTTTCTTTGAAACGGGTCAAGCGTCCAATTATTCGAAACTTTGTGAATCTGGTATCTCGAAGCTGGTTTAGAGCTGTAATTTTCTTTGTAGACTGGTAGAAATCCTTAAGACGGTGGACAAAAAGTTTAAGAGAATACGACATACGTGATATGAGTTCGCCTCTTCGGAAATACAATTTTGATCTGGGCTGTCGCGATTAAGACCTTGGCTCAATTGAATGAGATGGTGCGCTTGGGTTGAAGTCTAAGCTCAGATGCACTTCGGACGATGAACTTTAGGGGGTCGTTGGTCTCTCTTCGTCGAAGGTAACTGCCCGTTCCCGAGTACTTTAAGTCATTGAGGTCTTGGTTGCTGCTCCTGAGGTCTTGATTTTTGCTCCTGAGGTTTTGATTGTTGTTCCTGAGGTCTTAATTGTTGCTTCTGAGGTCTTGAAGGCTTTTGCTGAGGTATGTGTTGATGTGACGATTGCGGTGCTCGGTGTTGAGGAGCTTGTTGTAGAGGTTTAGGTCTTATGCCGAGTTGACGCAGTTGTGGTGGAAAGTGTAGAAGGGAGTTATGAAGTCCGCTGCACATTTGGCGTAGTAGCTTGTATAGGCAATTGGCTCGAGCGTGTGAACGAGCCATACAATTAGCGCCATAGCCATAACCTGACACCTCTTCGTATCTTTTTTCGGGGCTGTAGTCGTTGAACCGGGAGCATGTATTGAGAGGATGGTCTTTTCGGCAAAGTTCGCAAGAGTATGCCCAGAAGCTTGGAGGCTTGACATTGAGTGGGGTCTTTATTAGGCTTAGTTATTGTTCCACTTAAGGTCCGAATATCTTCGACGCGATTATTGTTACCTACTCCTGGGTAAATATTTGTAACCCGCTCCAACTTCTATACATTCTGGGAAAGTCTGTCTTTGATTACGACGGGATCGTTAAGTCTAATATTTTCCTGTTGTCATATCAATTTGAATCTGTGATGTAGTTCTTTTAAATATTCTGCCTTCCATCGTAGGCAGAGCTGTTGAGAAACAATCGTTACTCTTTTCCATCGCTTGGCAAAGGTGATATTTGATATGTCGGTATCAGCAGGTGCTAATATTGAGGTACCATTAAGAAAATGTTCTGGAGTAAGTGGTGAGAGGTCATTAGGATCATTACTGGCTGCGCTCGAGTTCGGACATGACTTGATTCGGGCTAAAATCGTCGAGAAATCTTTAAAAGTAAATTTCATATTTGAAAGTATCTTGCGAAGATGGGTCTTGAATGATTTTACGCCGGCCTCCTATAGTTCGCCAATATGAGGTGCGCCGGGAGGAATGAAAGTCAATTCTAAGTTCTGATGACAGTGAAGTCGTGAAATGTCGTTTTGAAGTCTTTTCATGACTTTTGGAGATCTTTTCTCAACATTTCAGCGGCTCTAGTAAAATTTGGTACTTTTTCGGAAAACATTTTAGCTGGCCATCCCCGTCTGCCTATGAACCTAGAGAAGGCGACTAAAAAGGCTTACGTTGGGAGGTCGCTAGAAGCCTTCAAATGTATAGCCTTGGTGTAGAAACGTACGAAAATGCACACGTATCCTTTCGTAATTAGGCAAGCCCGACCAGTGAAATTGCGAATGTTAAAAGGTCTTGCAAAATAAACTCCGGTGTTAAGATAAGGTCTAGAGAATGTTGTTCTCTCTGGAGGAAGCGAAGCCATGATTTAGTTTGGAGAATGTTTCTTGTGAAGTATGAAGGTCATACATTGGTTTATTAACAATTGTACAAGGGCTTTAACTCGGAACATCAAGAATTCCATCCGTAAAGCTCGAACCATTAACTAGTTTCCCCCATGTAATGTCATTTTGTGCGCATGTTCTGCAAGGAACAGTGAAAATCGTGAATTGTAAAGCAAAAGGATTAGATTACTTTCACTGTAGGTCAACGTCGGAGCTTGTATCTAACGTCCATTTGTCCATAGGATTCAAAGTCAATAGCGAGCTGCTGTTCGGTTTTTTCGTCTTGTGTGTTCACACAATGTGATATTCTTCTGCATAATGATGTTTCTGAGTTAGTAATGTAGATCTGTTTTGACGAATTTGATTTCTTCAGCTAAGATCTCTGTCCGGAAAATTTGAAGCTGAGTTCTATTGCGTTCGCAATACGAAACGAAAGACATTTGCTAGAACTCGAAAAGCCCGAGACAGTGTTGAAAATCGGTTTACTGGATCTTCAAAGGTCGTGGTTATGAACGTTTTTATGGGTTCCAGGGTAGTGCCATTTAGATGAGGTCGTTGTGGCCAACAATGGCTCGGATAACTTAACCATCGAAGTCCATGCCACCAAAAATGGTCCTGATTGCTAATTTGGCGCGCAATTTACTCCGAAGGTCACCCTTTAGATCTTTTTGGATATCTTCTAAACAATATCCTTTGAAACTGGGTCTGAGTTGGATTGACAAGAATTTGTCTGCGAATCTAGTTAATGTCGGCATTTTATATGCATTAGACAAATTGTCATTTCAAGTTCTGCAACAAAATGTCTTGTTGTAGAATAGGTCTTGGATACAAAATGTCATTGAGGCTATTTTTGTTAGAGAATGGGTATGACGCGTTGTAAACCACCCGTAATTTGGTGGTTACGCGATCAACCTTTATTAGTGCGTGATGTGGCAGGTAATTGTTTGTTTTTATGAATGTCGGAGGCAGAAATTTTCTTCATATGACCCAGCTACAGGTACTCGTGGATGTCTTGGGGATATTGTTCCTTAATGTCAGGCTTTGAGCTGAGCATCTTTTACAAATGGAGAAATTGAAGCATTGCCATGTTGCGTGAATTTCCAATTTCTTCATCGTTCTTGAGTGGAAGTGTAACTACATATCTACCTGAGCTATGTCTTTAGGTTGAAGTCTTGAAAATGCCCTCGCACATGGTGTCTTCCTCTACACGCAGAGAAAAGATATGATTAATATATGGTCACAGCAACAATAGTATGTTCTCTGCAATAAAAGTATGGTCGTCGCAACCATAGTATTGTTTTTTGAGTTTCATTTTGACAATAGTATGATTGCGGCAATATTAATATTGTTGAAATGTAACAATAGTATTATTGCCAGATTTAGAAATGAAAACTTGGTTGTAGCAACAATATAAATATGGTTGGTGGGACAAAAGTATTGTTTTCATGGGTTTTACGTTAACAATTATATAATTACGGCAATCATACCGGCAAAATGTTTTTTTTTTAAATTTGACAATGTTATTTTTACGAATCTTACGCAATAATAGTACTTTTTATATGTAAATTAATTTTTTTCAAAACAATCTACGGATTAGTATAACTGAAATGTTTTTAATAAATGAATTTTTTTACTGTTAAATAAATCACTCCTATTATTAAGAGTTTAATGTATTTTTACAAAGCTTAATAAAAATCTCTATTGTTGAATGACAACTTCACAAAAATTTTTGGGGATTATAGTATGGTTGTGTGTAATTCATACTATGGTTGTGAGGATCATACTATGGTTGAGTGTGAATAATAGTATGGTTGTGGGGATCATAGTATGGTTGAGTGTGAATAATAATATGGTTGTGGGGATCATAGTATGGTTGTGTGTGAATAATTCTATTGTTACCAGAACCATAGTATTGTTGTGAGGATCATAGTATGGTTATGTGTAAACCATAGTATTGTTGTGATGATCATAATATTGTTGTGCCACAACCATAAAATCAACAATAGTATGATGCTCTTCAAATATTGTTACCACAACCATACTTTTTTTCTGCGTGTGATCTCAAAACGGCTTTTGGGGTCTCCTTCTCCTTCGCAAAGTTGTGTGAGAAGTTTATCCAATGCAACCGTATTGCACAAAGAAATGGTTTCTGATCGAGTCGATTTCTCTAGTGGTCCAACCACAATCAAGCCAAATACTGTTTTTTGTGCCAAGAGTGGCCCGAAAGTCTTAAGTCGAAAAAATTAATTGACCAATATCAAGTCCGATAAACATATTGACCTTTTGGCTGATGTAAAACTTAGGATCGGCTAGAGTCTCCTTCTGTAGATCTTTCAGGATGTCTGGGTCAGGATTATGGGGTGGTAAATTAAACGGAAAGGTGTTGAGAAGTGGAGCCCAAACGTCTAATTTTAAGCCTGATTTCACCCGTAAGCGAAGTGTGAAGAGGCAATACTTCGTAGATATCTCAGTAACGGAAGGGCTCAAACCTGAAACATGGACTAAATTTCGTTTCGTTGGAAATCTAAGCTTGTTTTTGAGCTCCTCAGATATGAAGGTCGACTGTGAACCCGCATCAATTATCGCTCGGACATCATACCCCTAGCCATTGCCCTCGATATGCACAATGGCTGTGACAAGTAAGGTTTCTTTCTCCTTATAAGTCGAATATGGTCGAAGATCATCACGTTGTGTTAGGAAGTGATGTTTGATGTTTCCAAATCTGGTGTGGACTGTTAAGTAGGGGTTAAGGCCTATGTAGATGTCCTGTTGTTGATATCTGCTAGAGGTTTGGATGTCTGGGTTGCATTATCGAGATGCAATAGAGTGTGATGTCTCTTATCACAGTGTCGGCACTTGTATCTGCTCCGACAGTCCTTGACGCTATAATCTAATCCGAGGCAATTGTAACAAGATCTGGTTGTTCGTACAATGTGAATTCTATCACTGGGGCTTTTCTCCAAAAAGGTAGGACAAAGACGCAGTTAGTGTGCCTCTCGCAAGAAGGCAGGTAACTTCCGAGGTGGTGGTTGGTGGAAGTGCTTACTTTGCTTATCTTTGGGTTTTGTTTGTGTTGATGTTTACTTTAACCCGATTGCGATGTCGAGGAGTGAATATTTTCCACCGAATCCAAAGTCTTGAATCGCTGAGCTAAAAAACTGCCGAGTCAACTGATACTGTAGGCAAAGTGAAGAGGAGCTAAATTTGCTCATTTACCTAAATGCGCTTGTTCTCCTAAGTAAGCGGAATGTGTGAAATTATTTCTCTAGCCTGACCTAAATTCTTTTGGTTGAAATGATAAAGTTTTAAATGGCGGAAAAGGGCCTCCGAATGTCGGCCATGTCTTGTTAGCTTCCATAAAAATGTCTTTATCACAAGCCGGAAGTTTAATAGAATATATATATTTACTTTCCTCATGAACTCGTGAAGTCGCAGAGGAAGTTATCTCCGATTTGTCAGCCTGTATCAGCGTGGGTGAAAGAGCCTCGATATCCGCGTTTATGGAGCCGTAAGCAGCGAATGTATTCCCATTACTTACTATGATCAATGGCCTTATCCACTTCTCTTGGCCTAAAGTCTCGATATTCCTCGTATGCGCGTTTGACCTGCATCCAAAGGTGATCTAGGTGAACTCCTAGTACTTTCAGAGCATGAAAGTTGTCCTCGTCCTGGCTACCCGTCATGGACCTCCTCAAAATCCATTAAGTCATTGAACGAATAAGTAAATTTGTCGAGTATCTCCATCGTAAATTATAAAATGTGCAAAAATTCCAGTCGACAACTAGCAAATAATTCTCCCAAAATCCGCTACAATTTTTTTAAGACATCGTTCACTGAAAGCAAAAATTTCCACAAAAGTCAGGTAAATAATATTTTCAACGAAAAAAATATCGCAAAGGTCCGTTTACATCGGTCTCGAAAGCCTGTTTTTTACTACTAAGGAAGGTCCCCGGACTTTGAATTATTTAGGCAGATCTGGCAACTCGATTTATTATGTTTTTAGCGAGAAAATTGTCTTCTGTTTATGTATAAGTACTTGCGGTAATATGATGGAGAGGTCGATTGAACGGCAAAGGTTTGTTAGCTTCTTCAAATTTTCGGCACTGGTATGAGGAAGACAAATTATTTTTGGCGCTAAGGTCCGTTATAACTGTTTTTTGTTAAAAAGTACATTTCACAATTTTAGTGGAACAACACTATTTTCGAACTTTTTGTATTTCGTTCAACTGAGTTAATTTTTTTAAATATTTTATTGGAGGTTGAGTCCACTTGACTAACTCCGTCAAAATCAGGAACTTAACTAACTAAAGAAATTCAATTTTACTTCTAAAGAAATTTTGTCCGTTAGAAGGAACTACGGGATGTATGTAATATATAATGTAATAATATGTAATAAGAAAAACTCGACAAAATAAAAACTTAATAATCAAATATGTATGTATGTACATCAGGTAATTTACTTTGCTTGCTCTTCGTGAGCATGAGAAGTTATATATTCTTTAAAAAGTGGGGGAACACGTACCGGAGATTGACCGATCAATGCATGTTCCACTTCATTTGGTTGGACATGAGCTTCTTGGTAGCCAGTAGCTGCACCGTACGAGGCAAACACACGAGGCTATTAATCTGAAAATAAAGATAGAAAGAAGTGCGTACAAATGATTAAATGGCATTTTTGGATGATCGGATAAAGAAGTGCTTGTGGAATGATTTGTAGACTCGTGGTTATAAATTTGTGTATGGCGGATTTGATCCAGTAGGTAAAATGCATAATTTAACTATTGGTCGTGTAATATTTCCGTTTTGAGTACGAATTCCTGCTACTCTAACATTACTATCGTTGCCGTAGAAGACTTTAATGAAGCGACATAAGCGCCATTCGGTAGGTGGTAGTAAGTCGTCTTTGATTATGACAAAGTCGTTTTCTTTGATATTGTTTTTAGTTCTTTTCCATTTTGTGCGTCGTTGTAACTTGGTGACGTATTCGTTTTCCATCGTTGTGCAAAGATGCGATGGAGAGCTTTCAAACGCTCCCATCGATTAAGCAAGGAAAGATTGTTTTCTGGGAATTTTCTTAATTTTCGGGAATTGCGATGATTGGAGCTCCTCGAAGGAAATGGCCAGGAGTTATTGGGCTTAATTCGTGAGGATTTTCCGACATTGCTGATAATGGACGGGAATTCCATATGGCTTCTATTCTGGCCAGTAAAGCAGTGAACTCTTCAAACGTAAAGATTTGATTCGCGGCCACTTTTTTAAGATGCGTTTTCATGTTTTTAACTGCTGCCACCCACAGCCCATCCATATGCGGTGCATATGGTGGGATGAACACCCAGTTGAATCTTTGAGTTGCGTATTTTCCACGACTGACTTCTCTGACCAGTGAATCGGCTGAAAGTTGCGATCAACGTCTCAGCTGATAAGTCTGAACATTATTCCAGATAAACCGCCTTTGTACTGCATATCGTTTAAGAATTTTAGCGTTTCTGACTGTGGAACCTCGAAAATTAAAAAGCCCAGCGAAATGAACCACTGTGTACGTGAACGGCAGTGAAAAATGGACTCTTTCTGCTTTAAGTGATGCCATTAACTGATTTTGGAAACGATGCTTGAATATTGTGTAGGACTGACAGTTCCTAATACATTTGCGGACTAAATTTTTGATTCGTGGAATAAAGAATCCTTGGCGGATATCGCGTAGCATAACATGATGTTCAGAGTGTAGAAGAATTTGATGAGTAAATTGCACAAGAAGTTCAGTGAATTTTGCACTCAGAAAAATATCTTATACATTTTTGAGTACAATCCATACTTAAATGCAGTTTGTTTGTTGTTATAGTTTTTATTGCCACGTAGTTCAATTTTACTTGAATGTTGGAAAATTTACTCAGTACAAGAAAATTTTCCTTATTTTTAGGACAAAGTAAAAATGCATGACTTGAAATTGAGAAGCAATTTTCCTAGAGTCATTTCCATTGCTAGAGTAAATATTTACTATAACTTCATAAGTACTTTCGTTCATTAAGGAAAAAATAATTAACAAATTTTACATATAAAAAAAACAATTTAAGAAATATTTACTAAAAAATATGAAATAATCCTAACATGTCGTTCAAATCGCTTCTTGACAGCACTACACATTTACTTGTTTTAAAATAATTGTTTTATTTATACTAAACAATATACTTCGTTAGGTGTGGGAAACTTTTTTTAAGCTAATAAAAAAATTATAAAAAATAGTAAATATTTACTTTCTGTGCAGAAAATTGTAGTAGATCAGAGAAGAGAAATACTGGAAGGATGTTTCGCATTAACTCAATCGTATTCCATATATATACTTAGAGCAAAAAAAAACACACTACCGTTAAGTTCAAATATATAAGAATAAAACTAATTTTCTTTTAATTTAGAGAAAAATCCATAATAGAGTTTAGTTCAATATATTTTTTCAAACATTAAAAATTTCCTCAAACGAAAAGAAATGAACCAACAACGAATACAATTTTTTATATTTCAAATTCAATACTTTGTACATACAAACATACATTTCCTTAAATCTAGGAAAACATGAACTAAAATATTCTCAACGAGAAAGTTGACGTAAGAAATACAAAAGCAGGAAGTAGGCGTTGTGTTTATATTGGTTTTTGATACATACAAAAACAAACAAAATATTATTTGTCAAACGAATTTGGTGTAACAACAACGGGTAAGTAAAAAATGATAGAATTTGTTTATAAAGGAGATAAAACTCTCGATTTTTGCAGATTTTTGTCGTAGAGGAGCGTAGCCTGGGCTCAATAGGTGTTTCGGGAGTATCCAAGAAGAAATCTAAGGTTAATTAAAGTGACCTAATGTGAAAATTAAGTGTATGTATACATATGTGAAAAGTGATTGTGTGTGTATGTTGTTTGTACATTAGAGTGGATCGGTTTCTTTTGGTTTATAAAGCAGATTTTTTTGTTGTTTTCAAGAATTTTCGTTGTAGCAACCCCTTAAGTCAAAAATCATTTTCGAATTTACGAGTAATTCCCTCGTTCATAGAAGGGTTCAAAAATGATTTTAGTTAGATTAAGATTCTTCAGCGATAGTTTTTAGAAATATACATACGAAAAACTCAATGGTCAAACGGTGACAGCTTCTCCATGTTGTCTAAAAAAGTCGATCCACTCTAATGAATATGCAAACAAATAAGGATGTACTAAATATTGAGCAGATTTCTGAAATAACAAACGCATGTTATCTTGCTTGCATTTGATGTTTCGAATTATTAACTGTTTTGAATATCAGCATTTTCGATACAACCTAGTTAATACAAAATACAATCTAAATACACGTAAAATAAGATTATTCGCCTCTTGAATGTAGCCTGAGCTTTAATCTGGTCGGTACTTATCCACTAACTTAGGTCCAGCTTCCTGTTAAATCGCTATTAGGTCATCACATCCGCATTCCTTAGTTATATGTCCGTATGCCATAGTTTCCCAGGCGTTACTAAGATTGATTTGGTTGCTGATGTTCCGAGATTACAGCAAGTCTCTGTTGACAAATGTAAAGGATAACCAGTAGAAAAGCAGGGATACATTCAAAATTTCGCTCTGATCATATTATGTATTTTTATGTGCAAATTCCAAGTGCTATTATTGGAAATATTGTTCCATGAAATAGTATGCAATAGTATTTTATCTTTTTCCAACACTTGGAGTTCTCATAATGGTAATGTTGTAATAATCAGGGCGATTAGATGATACGGTTTTTAACAAAGATATTATTCCAACTTTGTATTTAATGTATTGATGGACGTTCTTCATCGTCTATACATATCTATTTTTGCATTATTAATATTGGATCTGTAGAATTTTAAAAAATATTTCGTCCCCTAGATTATTAAACCTATTTTCATATGCAAACTCCAGGTGTATAATTGGGAATACAATTCTATTGAATTCTACCCAATATTCATGGGATTTCGATGTAATTGTATTTCATCTTTTTTCAACACTTGGAGTTCTCATTATGCAATAGTGTAAGATAGTCAGGGTGATTAGAAGAAATTGTGTTCAGCAAAGTATTTTAAACTCTTCGGTAATTTTCATTTCTGTATAATCAATAACATATTCGCTGTATTTTGAAAATTTCTTCGTTCCCTTGCTTATTTTACCTATTTCCATATGCAAACTCCAGGTGCTATAACTGGAAATATAATTCCATTGAATTATACCCAATATTCATGGGATTTCGATGTAAATGTATTTTATCTTTTTTCAACTCTTGGAGTTCTCATTATGCAATAGTGTAAGATAATCAGGGTGATTAGAAGAAATTGTGTTAAGCAAAGTATTTTAAACTCTTCGCTAATTTTCATTTCTGTATAATCAATAACAGATTCGCTGTATTTTGAAAAATTTTTCGTTCCCTTGCTTATTTTACCTATTTCCATATGCAAACTTCAGGTGCTATAATTGGAAATATAATTCCATTGAATTCTACCTAATACTCATGGGATTTCGATGTAAATGTATTTTATCTTTTTTCAACTCTTGGAGTTCTCATTATGCAAAAGTGTAAGATGATGACGGTGATTAGAAGAAATTGTGTTCAGCAAAGTATTTAAAACTCTTCGCTAATTTTCATTTCTGTATAATCAATAACAGATTCGCTGTATTTTGAAAATTTTTTCGTTCCCTTGCTTATTTTACCTATTTTCATATGCAAACTCCAGGTGCTATAATTGGAAATATAATTCCATTGAATTCTACCCAATATTCATGGGATTTCGATGTAATTGTATTTCATCTTTTTTCAACACTAGGAGTTCTCATTATGCAATAGTGTAAGATAATCAGGGTGATTAGAAGAAATTGTGTTCAGCAAAGTATTTTAAACTCTTCGCTAATTTTCATTTCTGTATAATCAATAACAGATTCGCTGTATTTTGAAAATTTTTTCGTTCCCTTGCTTATTTTACCTATTTTCATATGCAAACTCCAGGTTTGCAACTAAAATGTCCATTTTTTCCATTGAATTCTACCTAATATTCATGGGATTTCGATGTAATTGTATTTCATCTTTTTTCAACACTTGGAGTTCTCATTATGAAATAGTGTAAGATAATCAGGGTGATAAGAAGAAGTTGTGTTCAGCAAAGTATTTTAAACTCTTCGCTAAGTAGTAGGGATATGTTGGAGCAAACGCTTCTTCTTCCTTTTGCTTTCCAGTGTTGCCACCTTTTATCGTTTTCGCGCCAAAAGGTATAGCGGTGAAAAATACCAGTGTTGCCATATCGGAAAATCGTGCCAAACAGCAGTTGGTTCGTGTCTATGATAGATGATGTGTTTGATGCAACTCTGAATCCGCGCCGGATCCGGTTTATGTCTATGCTAGGTAGGACGTTTGCGCCATCTTACGGTGATTAGCGGCAGCGCCGACTCTGGGTCAGATCCAATTACGATGATTGGTGGCAACTCTGACTCTGTGGCAGATCCAATTATGTCGGGTGGTGGCAGCGCCGACTCTGGACTCTAGTTTGTTTTTTGCTGGGTATATTAATTTCAAATTGATAAGACCGTTATTTGATATTTAAAAACGCCTAAAAGCTGCAACAAAATAATTTTATATTTTGTGGTTTTATGTTTACAAAAAACAAATATTGTGGTCCATGACACTCTGTAAATGTTATATAAAAGAAGTCTCAATAAATTAAACTTAACTTAACTTAAAATATTGTGGTTTCTAAAAATTTTGTTTTGTTGATTAATCATTTCATTCAAAAATACATTAATCTAGAACTTTCTGGAATAATCTAGAACTTTCTGGAATAATCTAGAATTTTCTGACGCATATATCAGAATATATGTTTTTATTACTATTACTGTTACTATTACTATTTACTATTATTATTATATCAATTCCATCCTCTCTATTATTCTCTCCCGTTTACTCTCTTATTCATTTATAGTTCAGACATTGTCTGATTCAGTACACATCCCCTGACTGTGAGATTGTTCGTTATACAAAACATTTCTCATGAGATGAAATATTGTGTGTGTCAAGACTCTTGGGAATCCTTTAAAATATTAGACATGGATATAGAGAGAGCTCGCATACATATTCGTTTTCAAAGTTTCGGAGGAACTAGAACACCGTTGTTGGAAATGAGTAGATCATGTGACATGCCAGAATATTTATACAACACAAATTTTATGTTCGCTGTGAATGAGCATGTTAGAATTGAAGTTTTTGGAGGAAAAATTCTTTTAATTGGCACTTCACACGTGGGTTCTTCTCCATCAACAATTATAAACGACTTCCAACTAAAATGTCCATTTTCCGATTTTGATGAAAACTGATTATTCATTATGATGTTATCATACATGTTAGCTTGTATAATTTATTATGATAGTTAGTATAAATTAAATGCCCATAGAAGCAGTTTCTTAAAAAATGTTTGCTATTCAGCATATAAAGAGTTTACAAGAATATTGCATTTGTGAACATTCTTGGAAACATTTTAAAATTGTTGATATAAATTCTTTATATGCTACAATCAAAATTGATATTACCAGTTACGGGGGTCTTAAAAGGAATCTCATAGACATTGAACACTTTCGTTGTGTACCCAATTTTTTGAGAATTTTAGACTTCGAATTTGAGGCGATAGAACACGGTATACTAGCTGAAAGCTAGTATACCGTGGGGGGATGTACCAGTTACATCATCAACAACAACAAGCTCAATAATAGAAAGCGGAGATGCTGAAAACGTGAATTCTTTACAGTTGACGAGGCGATTGAAGCATTCAGGCAAGATCTTATTTTAAAAGAAAAGGATATTGCAGGTATAATTCAAAGCGAACAACCATTCTATAGACATTTCAAGTTGATATACGATAACAATTCCTTAACCATACGATGCACCTACGATAGTAATTATGAACGACGTACTCTCAATATTTCATGCTTCGAATATTTTGAATATCAATCTGAACGAGTTTTGAGCAATGGAGATGTTGAAATGATACTACTACCTTCTACTGAAGGTCACTCGGATATTGAAATTATTAACGTTAAAAGTTATCAGCAAACGTATGATATGATTATAACCTAAGTCTTAAATTGATTAAAATAATATTATATGCATCCTCCCAAAAACCATTCAAATAAAGAGAAATTTTATATTATTTAAAAAACGTTGGTTTTTATTTCATCATAGTATCGCATATTTTTTTTGTTTATTTCATCATAGTATCATATAAAAATTTTAGACACAGATGACCACAATTGAATGAATCATAATTTTGTTCTCGCTTATAATTATACATTAAATTTTCCCCTAAATATTTAATCACTTCCAATGGTGGTTGCAAATTACACTACTCAACAAAATGAAAAAAATTTCATGTACTCCGGATGCGATAATTTTTTCTGTGTAGATAACCTTGACATGAGCTCGAAAAACGCAATAAAAAATTTTTTTTTCGTTTGTTTTTTTTTTTATTTTTTTTTTTTAAATTTTAAAAATTTTTTTTTGGTTAATTTGTTTTTTGAAAAAAAAAGAAAAAACCTCACCATAGACAAAGTTGTGCATATGTCGAGCAAATTTTTGAAATTCATACCTTTACTCAATTGCGAATAAAAGCGAAACGCGTGCATCGATTTTCATGATCTTTGTCTCATTTTGCTCATAGGTTATGTGACTTTACGTAAAAGTAATAAGATTTGACATTTTTTTTCATTTTGGATTTTTTATGGATTTTTTTAAAAAAAAAAATTTAAGTCTTTAGGCAAAAAATAAGTTTTTTCCTTTATATATTCATTTTTAACTTGGAAACTGTTGCTTGTATAGGAAAACAATATATGAACAGATTAAGGGAATTGTAATTTTAAATTTTTTAAAATTTAATTCAATTAAATCGGGCTAGTGGTTCCCGAGTTATGCCGGACGAAACAAATTAACCAAAAAAAAAATTTTAAAATTTAAAAAAAAAAAATAAAACAAAAACCAAACGAAAAAAAAAAATTTATTGCGTTTTTCGAGCTCATGTCTAGGTTATCTACACAGAAAAAATTATCGCATGCCGAGTACATTTTGACTGTTGACTAGTGTTACCAAAGCTATCGAAATATTCCTTCTTATCATCATTTTTATAGTACGCTACCCAATGCGTGCCAGCTCCGATTGAAGAATCCAAATTTATGATACCACACTCTCTTAGACGCGAACGTTTTGGGAGTGAATCTCTCATAAATACACCTCTAAAATGTGGTATGTTTGATGCAAACTTCTTTAAATCGATATCATTTAATGGTCTGTTAGGTAGTGTCTTTACTAGTTTTTTGTTGATCCATTGCATACAAGCCCATACCCCTTCTTATATGGTTTGAGATAAAGACCTTTTCCCATTGCTATCGATTCCATTGTGTTGTTATGTCTCTGCGCCTCATCAAGTTGATTTTTTACACTTTTTGCTGAATTCACTGCTTTAGCAATGGCAGCTCCTCCACCTGCTAGACTACCAAGAGCTCCAAGAGCTGCTATGATCGGTATAAGAGGCAAAAAGCCACCAATTTTCGGTACGCTAATAATACGTGGTATTACAGCTTTAGACTTTTTACCTTTAAATGAGTTTTGAATAGATTTGCGTGCAATCTGAATAGCACTCGCAATATCTTGGGGTTTTTTCTTTTTTAAAATTTTCGTGGCGGCCTTTACTGCTGTGATAAAAAGTTTAGTGCCACCACCACCACCTTTCCTTTTTTGAATTCCCATACCGAATTTTACTTTAGCTTTCATAGCGTTAGTCACCAAATATGCGTTAGCTCTTTCTCCGATATTAGTATCTTTATCCAAAACTCGTGTCCACGCTCTATTTTCAAGTATTTTATCAGCTTGATGTCTTGAGTACATGTCTTTGTTTTTCGAGTATGCTATATCGTGTTCTCTACAAGCTGCATCTAATGGATTTATTCCTTTGTCTCCTCTATTCAAACGGGTTTGAACTTTTGTTCCAGGTCCACAAAATTGATAACCGGGCAGATGAAACTCAAATGGTAGTTTATTTATAACTTGATTTAGTAATCCTCCTCCAAAGACGTTAGTTTTACGATTAATATTTTTAGCGTAGACTAACACCATTTTATAAGAAATAATGTGAGATAATGAGGCTCCACTTTAAGACGTTGACTATATATAGATATAATACTAATAATGCATGCTAATAAATCTATAGGTAATCATTATTTTATTATCAGTTCTAGCAATGCGTTTAATAAAGCAAGATAAGAGTATAGAAGTGAGAAACGCTCAACCAACACTATTTGCAGAACCAGACATAGCTCCTTGCTTCATAATTCTATTCGTGCTCTAATTGTGGGTCCATCCAATTGTGGAAAGACTAATGTGATGATTGGATTGATTGAAAGTCCAAACGGACTTAAATTTGAAAATCTATACATCTACTCTAAATCCTTATTTCAACCTAAATATGAATATTTAAAAAATTTGATAAAACCGATTAAAGGAATGGGCTACTTCACATTTTCGGATAATGAGTCTGTTATACAACCTGAAAAGATTAAAAATAATTGAATTATGATATTTGATGACGTTGCGTGTGAGAAGCAGAATAATATACGAGACTATTTTTGTATGGGAAGACATAAAAATGTGGATTCATTTTACTTATGTCAAACTTATACACGAATTCCAAAACATTTAATTCGAGATAATGCTAATATTATAATCATGTTTAAACAAGATGAAATGAATATAAAGCATGTTTATAGCGATCATGTTGGAACAGATATGAGTTTGGAAACATTTCACGAAATATGTCGAGAATGTTGGAGCGATAAATTTGGATTTCTAATGATTAATAAAGATGATGAATTGAATGAGGGGCGCTATAGAAAGCAATTTAATACATTCATAACAATATAAAACTGTTTGAATAGTATATGCATATATTAGTACAGCACTACCCTTTTAAACTGTTGGATCGAGAACTGATCTGATACCTGTTAGCTGATATCTGTTAGCTGTTACCTGTTAGCTGTTACCTGATACCTGTTAGCTGTTGCCTGTTAGCTGATACCTCATTATCAAGTTGTAATAAATCATGACGTCTGAAAAAGTTTTAACAGAGTTGATAAAGAGAAAAAAAATTAAAAGCATAAAAATGGGTGAAGCAGATACTCTAAATCAATTGGAGGAGACATTTAAACCTATAACACAATCAATAAAGCAATTCATTAGCGAAAGTAAGAAAGTTCCATTGAAGCGTCACAATAGAAAATTGAATAATGCAGATAAATTTATTCCCAACATGATGTTAAAGAGATCGATAGAAGATGATCCCTATGATGATATGAAGAAAAAAAGGTTGAGAAAAGTTGTTGGCAATGATGATGATGTTGAATATAATGATATGTTTAATAAATCATTAATAAAGAAGGAAACAAGTACTCCCAAAAGATTAGAAAAAGATGAGTCAAACGATGAATTTTTCTCTGAACACGATTTCCCACAAGCCAATAATGATGATTATGATGATACATCAAACATAATGAATTTAACGGAGTTGGCAAGAAAAAACAAATTGGATACAAACTATGGAGCACACAAAAATGCGTATAGCGGTGAATGGATGTTTGGTGATAGCCTTTTAAAGTTAAGTGAAGATAAAGTTAAAATCGGCAATGAGAATTGGGCTCTAACTCCAGGACTATTCTAATTATTGTTCGTTATTAAACCTCAAAATTATGATGAAACTGATTTAGTTATCTATAAAAATGTATTGCTGAAAACTAATGCATACAGACGAGATTATAAGTCTGATGGTCAGATAAAGGGTTCACGAGGCTATAAATATAAAAAAATTATAAGCAAACTGTTGAATGTTAATAAGAGCAAAGCATTATCGAATGATTCTAAATCTAAACATAAAGGAGCCGGTATGATGAAATTAAATCCATACAAAACAAACTATTTATATTGGGATGATCCGAATGAGCTAGTAGATCGTCTCAGACTGTTGATCGCATCGCAAGCAGCCGGACACACTAATCATAATAACGAAATTGTGTCGATTATTGAAGAGTTACGAGAAGCTGATATAATTATATAGTCGAATGAGATTATGTCTGTAGACAAATTTGGCCACTTTAGTAACTATAAGAAGGAGACATTAAGGAAGGATGTGCCTAAATGGTTTGGCTTTACTCTGGACAAAGATAAAAACATTGATTTCCAAAACAAAAGGATCAAGAACATCAGAACTCCACTCGAAGAAACGGATGCGGTTAACAAATCTTTGCTTTTTGCACAAATCAGGGACGAGCATAAAATATTAAAGAACGGGATAAACTTGGAGATTATTAGTCTTAGAGAGGAGCTTTCAACATTTAAATTACAAACTAAAAATATTATCAGCAGCGAGCAAAAAATATTAAAGAACGGTATAAACTTGGAGATTATTCGTCTTAGAGAGGAGCTATCAACATTGAGATCACAAATTAAAAATATTCTTGAGGTGCTAAAAAAACATGGATGAAAAACGAATGCTTGTGAACGAATTACATAAACACGCTCGCAAACGATTTTTACGACGAAGAGTTGTGATGAAGGGTATAGATGACTTATGGCAAGCAGATTTAGTTGAAATGGGGAGTTACTCGAAGCAAAATAAAGGATATCGATATCTCTTAACAGTCATCGATACATTCTCAAAATTTGCTTGGATTCAACCACTTAAGACTAAAACATCTATAGATGTTGTTGAAGCTACAAACAACATTTTAAAATGTGGACGAATACCAAAAAATCTGCAAACTGATGATGGCAAAGAATTCTTTAATAAACATTCAAGAGCTTGGAAGTGGAAAGTATAAGCTGGTGAAGACATCGCCAGCCGGAAAGCTAGCTAAATTTAATATAGAACGAAATAGTACAACAAAAAATTTAAATAAAAGAACAAAATAAAAAAAAAAATAAAAAAAAAACTTTAGGGAGATTGGGGTGTGGATTGGGGCGTGAGGGAGGGAGGGAGGAGTGGGTCTAGCAAAAATAAAGTAATCGAGAGTGAGTAAAATATATTAGTTTGTAAAAAAATATATTAGAATATATTAGTTAAAATATAAAATATATTAGTTAAATATTTTTAGTTTGTAATTTAAATGTTGAAAGCTCCTCTCTAAGACTAATAATCTCCAAGTTTATCCCGTTCTTTAATATTTTATGCTCGTCCCTGATTTGTGCAAAAAGAAAAGATTTGTTAACCGCATCCGTTTCTTCGAGTGGAGTTCTGATGTCCTTTTGCCTTTTGTTCCTTTTGTTTTGGAAATCAATGTTTTTATCTTTGTCCAGAGTAAAGCCAAACCATTTAGGCACATCCTTCCTTAATGTCTCCTTCTTATAGTTACTAAAGTGGCCAAATTTGTCTACAGACATAATCTCATTCGACTATATAATTATATCAGCTTCTCGTAACTCTTCAATAATCGACACAATTTCGTTATTATGATTAGTGTGTCCGGCTGCTTGCGATGCGATCAACAGTCTGAGACGATCTACTAGCTCATTTGGATCATCCAAATATAAATAGTTTGTTTTGTATGGATTTAATTTCATCATACCGGCTCCTTTATGTTTAGATTTAGAATCATTCGATAATGCTTTGCTCTTATTAACATTCAACAGTTTGCTTATAATTTTTTTATATTTATAGCCTCGTGAACCCTTTATCTGACCATCAGACTTATAATCTTATAGTCTGTATGCATTAGTTTTCAGCAATACATTTTTATAGATAACTAAATCAGTTTCATCATAATTTTGAGGTTTAATAACGAACAATAATTCGAATAGTCCTGGAGTTAGAGCCCAATTCTCATTGCCGATTTTAACTTTATCTTCACTTAACTTTAAAAGGCTATCACCAAACATCCATTCACCGCTATACACATTTTTGTGTGCTCCATAGTTTGTATCCAATTTGTTTTTTCTTGCCAACTCCGTTAAATTCATTATGTTTGATGTATCATCATAATCATCATTATTGGCTTGTGGGAAATCGTGTTCAGAGAAAAATTCATCGTTTGACTCATCTTTTTCTAATCTTTTGGGAGTACTTGTTTCCTTCTTTATTAATGATTTATTAAACATATCATTATATTCAACATCATCATCATTGCCAACAACTTTTCTCAACCTTTTTTTCTTCATATCATCATAGGGATCATCTTCTATCGATCTCTTTAACATCATGTTGGGAATAAATTTATCTGCATTATTCAATTTTCTATTGTGACGCTTCAATGGAACTTTCTTACTTTCGCTAATGAATTGTTTTATTGATTGTGTTATAGGTTTAAATGTCTCCTCCAATTGATTTAGAGTATCTGCTTCACCCATTTTTATGCTTTTAAATTTTTTTCTCAATTCTTTCCTCGTCTTTATCAACTCTGTTAAAACTTTTTCAGACGTCATGATTTATTACAACTTGAAATGAGGTATCAGCTAACAGGCAACAGCTAACAGGTATCAGGTATCAGCTAACAGGTAACAGCTAACAGATATCAGCTAACAGGTATCAGATCAGTTCTCGATCCAACAGTTTAAAAGGGTAGTGCTGTACTAATATATGTATATACTATTAAAACAGTTTTATATTGTTATGAATGTATTAAATTGCTTTCTATAGCGCCCCTCATTCAATTCATCATATTTATTAATCATTAGAAATCCAAATTTATCGCTCCAGCATTCTCGACATATTTCGTGAAATGTTTCCAAACTCATATCTGTTCCAACATGATCGCTATAAACATGCTTCATATTCATTTCATCTTGTTTAAACATGATTATAATATTAGCATTATCTCGAATTAAATGTTTTGGAATTCGTGTATAAGTTTGACATAAGTAAAATGAATCCACATTTTTATGTCTTCCCATACAAAAATAGTCTCGTATATTATTCTGCTTCTCACACGCAACGTCATCAAATATCATAATTCAATTATTTTTAATCTTTTCAGGTTGTATAACAGATTCATTATCGAAAATGTGAAGTAGCCCATTCCTTTAATCGGTTTTATCAAATTTTTTAAATATTCATATTTAGGTTGAAATAAAGATTTAGAGTAGATGTATAGATTTTCAAATTTAAGTCCGTTTGGACTTTCAATCAATCTAATCTTCACATTAGTCTTTCCACAATTGGATGGACCCACAATTAGAGCACGAATAGAATTAGGAAGCAAGGAGCTATGTCTGGTTCTGCAAATAGTGTTGGTTGAGAAATCCGCGTTTCTCACTTCTATACTCTTATCTTGCTTTATTAAACGCATTGCTAGAACTGATAATAAAATAACGGTTATCAATTTTGTGGACCTGGAACAAAACTTCAAACCCGTTTGAATAGAGGAGACAAGGGAATAAATCCATTAGATGCAGCTTGTAGAGAACACGATATAGCATACTCGAAAAACGAAGACTTGTACTCAAGACATCAAGCTGATAAAATACTTGAAAATAGAGCGTGGACACGAGTTTTGGATAAAGATACTAATATCGGAGAAAGAGCTAACGCATATTTGGTAACTAACGCTATGAAAGCTAAAGTAAAATTCGGTATGGGAATTCAAAAAAGGAAAGGTGGTGGTGGTGGCACTAAATTTTTTAGCACAGCAGTAAAGGCCGCCACAAAAATTTTAAAAAAGAAAAAACCCCAAGATATTGCGAGTGCTATTCAGATTGCACGCAAATCTATTCAAAACTCATTTAAAGATAAAAAGTCTAAAGCTGTAATGCCACGTATTATTAGCGCACCGAAAATTGGTGGCTTTTTGCCTCTTATACCGATAATAGCAGCTCTTGGAGCTCTTGGTAGTCTAGCAGGTGGAGGAGCTGCCATTGCTAAAGCAGTGAATTCAGCAAAAAGTGCAAAAAATCAACTTGATGAGGCGCAGAGACATAACAACACAATGGAATCGATAGCAATGGGAAAAGGTCTTTATCTCAAACCATATAAGAAGGGGTATGGGCTTGTATGCAATGGATCAACAAAAAACTAGTAAAGACGCTACCTAACAGACCATTAAATGATATCGATTTAAAGAAGTTTGCATCAAACATACCACATTTTAGAGGTGTATTTATGAGAGATTCACTCCCAAAACGTTCGCGTCTAAGAGATTGTGGTATCATAAATTTGGATTCTTCAATCGGAGCTGGCACGCATTGGGTAGCGTACTATAAAAATGATGATAAGAAGGAATATTTCGATAGCTTTGGTAATTTGCAGCCACCATTGGAAGTGAATAAATATTTAGGGAAAAATTTAATGTATAATTATAAGCAAGAACAAAATTATGATTCATTCAATTGTAGTCATCTGTGTCTAAAATTTTTATATGATACATTGATCAGGGATTAAACCGTCTGAAGACCTCTTGCTTCTATATTTAAATAGAATACAAGTCTTTAACAATATGGCAAAGTGACATTGATTTTCGTGGCTGCACACTACTTTTATCATGATTTCGGGTCCGTGACAACTCTCTTCAGAAAGCCTTGCTGCAATTGTTGAAAGTAAAACCGAACTCTATAAGGCCAGGCTCTCCACAAACGAATGAGAACTACTGTTGTAAACCTTACTTTTCAAGTTTTCTGTGGGCAATTGTGTGAAGAAAACTTGAAAAGTAAGGTTTACAACAGTAGTTCTCATTCGTTTGTGGAGAGCCTGGCCTTATAGAGTTCGGTTTTACTTTCAACAATTGCAGCAAGGCTTTCTGAAGAGGGTTGTCACGGACCCGAAATCATGATAAAAGTAGTGTATAGCCACGAAAATCAATGTCACTTTGCCATTTTGTTAAAGACCTGTATTCTATTTAAATATAGAAGCAAGAGGTCTTGAGCCGGTTTAATCCCTGTTCAATGTGTAAAAGCAACAGACCGAAATAAAACAAACGAGCTAAACATACGTACATGCACGGCACGGCACACAAGTTGACATAGTCAACTAAACTCTTTTTAGAAATCTATTGATGGCTCTCGATGTGGAGTCTCTTTAGAGCTGGCAAGAGTGAGTTGTATTTTCGTGGGCAATTGTGTGAAGAAAACTTGAAAAGTAAGGTTTACAACAGTAGTTCTCATTCGTTTGTGGAGAGCCTGGCCTTATAGAGTTCGGTTTTACTTTCAACAATTGCAGCAAGGCTTTCTGAAGAGGGTTGTCACGGACCCGAAATCATGATAAAAGTAGTGTGCAGCCACGAAAATCAATGTCACTTTGCCATTTTGTTAAAGACTTGTATTCTATTTAAATATAGAAGCAAGAGGTCTTGAGCCGGTTTAATCCCTGTTCAATGTGTAAAAGCAACAGACCGAAATAAAACAAACGAGCTAAACATACGTACATGCACGGCACGGCACACAAGTTGACATAGTCAACTAAACTCTTTTTACAACACACACACACGTTGTTGTAAAGGAAATCTATTGATGGCTCTCGATGTGGAGTCTCTTTAGAGCTGGCAAGAGTGAGTTGTATTTTCGTGGGCAATTGTGTGAAGAAAACCTGAAAAGTAAGGTTTACAACAGTAGTTCTCATTCGTTTGTGGAGAGCCTGGCCTTATAGAGTTCGGTTTTACTTTCAACAATTGCAGCAAGGCTTTCTGAAGAGGGTTGTCACGGACCCGAAATCATGATAAAAGTAGTGTGCAGCCACGAAAATCAATGTCACTTTGCCATTTTGTTAAAGACTTGTATTCTATTTAAATATAGAAGCAAGAGGTCTTGATCCGGTTTAATCCCTGTTCAATGTGTAAAAGCAACAGACCGAAATAAAACAAACGAGCTAAACATTTTTATATGATACTATGATGAAATAAAAAAAAAAATATGCGATACTATGATGAAATAAAAACAAACGTTTTTTAAATAATATAAAATTTCTCTTTATTTGAATGGTTTTTGGGAGGATGCATATTATATTATTTTAATCAATTTAAGACTTAGGTTATAATCATATCATACGTTTGCTGATAACTTTTAACGTTAATAATTTCAATATCCGAGTGACCTTCAGTAGAAGGTAGTAGTATCATTTCAACATCTCCATTGCTCAAAACTCGTTCAGATTGATATTCAAAATATTCGAAGCATGAAATATTGAGAGTACGTCGTTCATAATTACTATCGTAGGTGCATCGTATGGTTAAGGAATTGTTATCGTATATCAACTTGAAATGTCTATAGAATGGTTGTTCGCTTTGAATTATACCTGCAATATCCTTTTCTTTTAAAATAAGATCTTGCCTGAATGCTTCAATCGCCTCGTCAACTGTAAAGAATTCACGTTTTCAGCATCTCCGCTTTCTATTATTGAGCTTGTTGTTGTTGATGATGTAACTGGTACATCCCCCCACGGTATACTAGCTTTCAGCAGATTAAAGTTTAGATCGATTGTTATTACATCATTATTAGGTAATTTGATCTCAAACTCAATATTATCAGCATTTTTATCAGCATAATTAGTCAATGCTATTGGAATTCTTGCTGCTGCAGCCCATGTGCAGCAATACCAAATAAATAAAATATATTTTATTATCAGCATTTTTCTAAATATTTTATTTTCTTTCTTGATGTTATGTACGTTTGAGCAGTTTGCTGTCTTCACAATAACTATTTGATTGTCGTTTTTCGCAAATACCTTTATCCTCAATCGTACAACCTTGACTGGATTGACGGATCCCACACAAGTTTAACTTCAGGCTTATTGTGGGGCTGCTTAACTATACGTGTAATATTAGCTGCAGGCGTATTCTTAGACTCATCAATTTTACGCACAACTTTATCTTTATTTAAATTGTTAAACGGGCAAGTTGATTGAATATTGTTATAAATTCCACCATTATACGATTCTCCAAGGAGAGTGATGTAACCACCACCACATACTTCAATTTTTACGTGTTCTATCGCCTCAAATTCGAAGTCTAAAATTCTCAAAAAATTGGGTACACAACGAAAGTGTTCAATGTCTATGAGATTCCTTTTAAGACCCCCGTAACTGGTAATAACAATTTTGATTGTAGCATATAAAGGATTTATATCAACAATTTTAAAATGTTTCCAAGAATGTTCACAAATGCAATATTCTTGTAAACTCTTTATATGCTGAATAGCAAACATTTTTTAAGAAACTGCTTCTATGGGCATTTAATTTATACTAACTATCATAATAAATTATACAAGCTAACATGTATGATAACATCATAATGAATAATCAGTTTTCATCAAAATCGGAAAATGGACATTTTAGTTGGAAGTCGTTTATAATTGTTGATGGAGAAGAACCCACGTGTGAAGTGCCAATTAAAAGAATTTTTCCTCCAAAAACTTCAATTCTAACATGCTCATTCACAGCGAACATAAAATTTGTGTTGTATAAATATTCTGGCATGTCACATGATCTACTCATTTCCAACAACGGTGTTCTAGTTCCTCCGAAACTTTGAAAACGAATATGTATGCGAGCTCTCTCTATATCCATGTCTAATATTTTAAAGGATTCCCAAGAGTCTTGACACACACAATCTTTCATCTCATGAGAAATGTTTTGTATAACGAACATTCTCACAGTCAGGGGATGTGTACTGAATCAGACAATGTCTGAACTATAAATGAATAAGAGAGTAAACGGGAGAGAATAATAGAGAGGATGGAATTGATATAATAATAATAGTAAATAGTAATAGTAACAGTAATAGTAATAAAAACATATATTCTGATATATGCGTCAGAAAATTCTAGATTATTCCAGAAAGTTCTAGATTATTCCAGAAAGTTCTAGATTAATACATTTTTGAATGAAATGATTAATCAACAAAACAAAATTTTTAGAAACCACAAAATTTGTTTTTTGTAAACATAAAACCACAACCACAAAATATAAAATTATTTTGTTGCAGCTTTTAGGCGTTTTTAAATATCAAATAACGGTCTTATCAATTTAAATTTAATATACCCACCAAAAAACAAACTAGAGTCCAGAGTCGGCGCTGCCACCACCCGACATAATTGGATCTGCCACAGAGGCAGAGTTGCCACCAATCATCGTAATTGGATCTGACGCAGAGTCGGCGCTGCCCCCAATTATCGTAATTGGATCTGACGCAGAGTAGGTGCTGCCGCTAATCACCGTAAGATGGTGCAAACGTCCTACCTAGCATAGACTCAAACCTAAACCGGATCCGGCGCGGATTCAGAGTTGCATCAAACAGATCATCTAGCATAGACACAAACCAACTGCGGTTTGACGCGGTTTTTCCGATATGGCAACGCTGGTCTTTTTGTCTCACCATACCTTTTGGCGCGAAAACGATAAAAGGTGGCAACACTGGAAAGCAAAAGGAAGAAGAAGCGTTTGCACCAACATATCCCTACTACTTCGCTAATTTTCATTTCTGTATAATCAATAACAGATTCGCTGTATTTTGAAAAAAATTCGTTCCCTTGCTTATTTTACCTATTTCCATATGCAAACTTCAGGTGCTATAATTGGAAATATAATTCCATTGAATTCTACCTAATACTCATTAGATTTCGATGTAAATGTATTTTATCTTTTTTCAACTCTTGGAGTTCTCATTATGCAAAAGTGTAAGATAATGACGGTGATTAGAAGAAATTGTGTTCACCAAAGTATTTTAAACTCTTCGCTAATTTTCATTTCTGTATAATCAATAACAGATTCGCTGTATTTTGAAAATTTTTTCGTTCCCTTGCTTATTTTACCTATTTTCATATGCAAACTCCAGGTGCTATAATTGGAAATATAATTCCATTGAATTCTACCCAATATTCATGGGATTTCGATGTAATTGTATTTCATCTTTTTTCAACACTTGGAGTTCTCATTATGCAATAGTGTAAGATAATAAGGGTGATTAGAAGAAATTGTGTTCAGCAAAGTATTTTAAACTCTTCGCTAATTTTCTTTTCTGTATAACCAATAACAGCTTCGCTGTATTTTGAAAATTTTTTCGTTCCCTTGCTTTTTTACCCATTTTCATATGCAAACTCCAGGTGCTATAATTGGAAATATACTTCCATTGAATTCTACCCAATATTCATGGGATTTCGATGTAATTGTATTTCATCTTTTATCAACTCTTGGAGTTCTCATTATGCAAAAGTGTAAGATAATGACGGTGATTAGAAGAAAATGTGTTCAGCAACGTATTTTAAACTCTTCGGTAATTTTCATTTCTGTATAATCACTAACAGATTCGCTGTATTTTGAAAAAAAATTCGTTCCCTTGCTGATTTTACCTATTTTCATATGCAAACTCCAGGTGCTATAATTGGAAATATAATTCCATTGAATTATACCCAATATTCATGGGATTTCGATGTAAATGTATTTTATCTTTTTTCAACTCTTGGAGTTCTCATTATGCAATAGTGTAAGATAATCAGGGTGATTAGAAGAAATTGTGTTAAGCAAAGTATTTTAAACTCTTCGCTAATTTTCATTTCTGTATAATCAATAACAGATTCGCTGTATTTTGAAATTTTTTTCGTTCCCTTGCTTATTTTACCTATTTCCATATGCAAACTTCAGGTGCTATAATTGGAAATATAATTCCATTGAATTCTACCTAATACTCATGGGATTTCGATGTAAATGTATTTTATCTTTTTTCAACTCTTGGAGTTCTCATTAAGCAAAAGTGTAAGATAATGACGGTGATTAGAAGAAATTGTGTTCAGCAAAGTATTTTAAACTCTTCACTAATTTTCATTTCTGTATAATCAATAACAGATTCGCTGTATTTTGAAAATTTTTTCGTTCCCTTGCTTATTTTACCTATTTTCATATGCAAACTCCAGGTGCTATAATTGGAAATATAATTCCATTGAATTCTACCCAATATTCATGAGATGTCGATGTAATTGTAGTTCATCTTTTTGCAACACTTGGAGTTCTCATTATGCTATAGTGTAAGATAGTCAGGGTGATTAGAAGAAATTGTGTTCAGCAAAGTATTTTAAACTCTTCGCCCATATCCATTTCTGCTGTATTTTAAAAATTTTGTCGTCCCCTTGCTTATTTTACCTATTTTTATTTGCAAACTCCAGGTGCTATAATTGGAAATATAGTTCCATTTAACTCTACCCAATATTCATGGGATATCAATGCAATTGTATTTCATCTTTTTTCAACACTTGGAGTTCACATTATGAAATAGTGTAAGATAATCAGGGTGATTAGAAGAATCCCTTTCTTTAAAAAAAATCTGATTCTGCGCTTGTTAGCATAATTTTTCTCTCAGTTAATCACATTTATTGTTTTTCTTTCATATCCATATGGTTTTTGAAAGATTCGTCAATTGAATGTATCCCGAGCTTTCTTCTGGTCGGTATTTATCAATTAGCTTAGGCCCAGCTTCCTGTTAAATTGCTATTAGGTCATCACATCCGCTTACCTTGGTTATATGTCCGTACGTCATAGATTCCCAGGCGTTACCAAGGTAGCTTTGGTTGCTGATGTTCCGAGATTACAGCAAGTCGCTGTTGACTAAAGTAAAGGATAACCACTAGAAAAACATGGATACATTCTAAATTTCACTCTGATCATATTATATATTTTTATGTGCAAACTCCTGGTTCTATAATTGGTAATATTGTACCATTAAATTCTAACAATTATTCATTGGAATTTGATGCAATAGTATTTCATTTTATTTATAGAGGCTTAGCCAAAACCTCCAGTATTTAAGCTTTTATTAAAACGGAATTTTACAAAAATACAAGTTTTGATCATTCAACTCAAAAATGCATGCATTCATTTTAAAGCAACCAGCAGTATTCCGAAATCATTTTTAAGGTGTTATATCTGGCTTAAAATTTTAATTCCAATCACATATGCGACATGTATACACCAGGGATGTAAAATAGATTTTTTCAGTTTGTACTTTTCGCTCTTTAAAAATGCACTTTTTCGATCCCAACGGTACCAAAGCCAAGAAGACATTATTTTTCAAAATCAAGTTTATTGAAACAGAAAAGTAAAACAATTAAAAGAATTTGAAGTCGGACGAGACTGACTAGAAGAGTTAAGAGTTTAGGCAATGTCGGACTACACATATGAATTCTCTTATATTTCGTTGGGCCTATATGAAAATACCGATATGTAAAAATTTCACCAGGAAATATATCACCATTGAACGATAAAGTCCCTTGTTGCGCATGGTATATTCGAAAGCAACGAACGATATGGATCGGTTTTATAAGATTTAATTATTGGTCGCTCATGACGTGGACCGATATGGACAAACTTTAATAGTTGTCCTTGGTTGTTGTCCTCAATGTATTAAGTTCCATCGAAACCGGTTCATAATTGTGAGCTGTACTCTGATGTACATGTAGGGGCGATATATGGATGGACGAACGTCCCTCAATGGAATCAAATAGTAATCCTGATTCTTTATAGGTTTTAAAAGATCACCACTAAGTCAAAATTCCCTGTACAACAGTGTGGAGTAGGGTATAAAAAGACAGCAGATCGGAACGTTTATAAAATATATCAAATTAGGGTCGCAGTTGTATCATGGTTCATTCGATGCTAAACATTTAATAACTTTTGCATCTCTGGTATACTCGTACATGTATTATTGATTAAAATAAATACTTCGTGTTTGGTAGCCATAGAATATATAATTGAAAAATTGTACCAGACTTGGAAGTTTGGACTATTTTATTTGGTACCAGCAAAGACGTGTTTGATTTATATTTCAAAACATAATGATTACCGATCCGACTTTCAGTTGGAGAATTTATGTGGCAATCCGGGTTATTCCAGCGAGTTAAACCACTCAAATCGATAGTTGACTGCATCATTTTGGGAAGTAACGGAATTCACCGATTTGTATGTTCCCAATTCTCAAGTAGTTTCACTTTAAATCTTACAATTAAATTCGGCGATCTCAATGTTTTTCGCAGCCAATAAAGCGCGTTCGGTCTATGTCCAGCAATTGAAAATACATCTCCAGGTTGGTCGTTTTGCAACATGACATGCATGTTCGTTGTCAGTTTAACTTTCTTAACGTGTTTCCACAAAACGGACGACTTTAAACATGCATTAAGTCCGTCGCCTGGTGTCGGCCGAGGAATCACTGGCAATGTTTGCCGAAAATCACCTGCCATCAGAATCAGCGCTCCACCAAACCGTCTTTGATTATTTCGTAAATCTAGCATCATTGTTTCTTATGCCTCCAAAGACTACGCCATAGCACACTCATCCCAAATGATTAGTTTGATTTCCTGCAAACTTTGGCCATAACAATGTTCTGAGAAAAATGGCACGTTCCATTTTCAACAAAATCAATGCGATCAAAAAAGTTATTCCAGTTTCACCGGGAGTGTTCGAAAAAAATCCTTCCAGGTCCCTCACTCACAATTTTTATAAGAGTGTCGAACACATTTTTTGTGGTCGATTCAAACTCATATGTTTTTTTCGCGTCGCAACTCAAAAAAGTTGCATGAGTCACCTCCTAGATTTAAAGATTATCTAGAGAAGATTTCGGTAGCCCAAAAAAACTTTTTTTTTGTGTTTCCTACATACCGCCCTATTAATTTTTTTATCCAGCGATGTCACTTTTAGTCCGATCGTAACAAAATGCATATCGTTGTTCAAGTTTTGGCAAGGGATATATATAGGTTATTTGTGAATCCTAAGGTAAAATTCTCTGATTAGAATTTTTTTTGAAACGAAAGTAAATTGCTTTAGAAATGATTAAACCTTTTCCTTTAAAGTTCTCAATTTTTTATAAAAAAAGGCTTCAACATTTTAAAATATACACGAAGGTCAAATTCGCTCTTACCCACATACACCAAAAACAGTTCCAGAATCGCACACCTACTAAACGGTTCGGACAAGTATGAAGAAATCAAATTTACGAAATTCACCATCTATTTTTTTAACTTTCTAAGGCAGAATTTTAGAATAAAACCACATTGTTTTCCCCATGCACCCTACATTTGACCATAATGCTTCCTTAATTATTATCCGATCTTAAGATATGATGTCGTTGATCATTAATTAACAAGAGCTTTACATCTTTAATATCTACTAGTGATATCAGTTATCCGATTTTCTATCCCCGTAAGTGGTACTTATTTTGCAACACAAGTAGGAGATATATGAAAAGGTAAATAAAATATACTCGTACAGGATTACTATACAATTGAGCATCGATTATCTGGGATGGTCGGGATCGATTAATTGAGGTTAAATTGTTTACTAGTTTTAACATAAATATTTGTTTTATTTATTTAGTATGCACACATACAAGGTATAATACTTATACATTTTTAATTATTACTTACGTTATTACTTAACAAAATCATTTAATGTGGTTTGTTTTTTCTCCTCAACCTGAATATTTTATGTCTAAAGCTTGCATTTTTTCAGCAAACCAATACGGCGATTCTTTCGTTTGCATTCTTATGGCAAAGGACGTTTCCAAAAAAGGCTTGTTTCATCCCTTATGTAGAGTTGTTCATTTGTAAGATTCTCCGTTGATATGTATTTCCCCAAATCATTCACTAAAACTGTGTCAGATACATAATCGGCAGACGCATTTTCTCCTCATTCTTGAGTTTGTGAATTCCATCTCTTTTTTTAAAGTTGTGCAACCATCCACGAGAATATTCACATCCTAAGCCCGAACTACTATTCCTTTTTTAATAGAACAATTTAGCCCTTTCCACTGTCATTAAACTGGCAATTGGGGCCACTTTAAAACATTCTTGCCGGAACTATTCATATGTCGCAAAATCTACTATTGGATCCTTTCAACAACAATCCGGACAGCCCCAATTTCAAATGCAACTAAACACCAAAGAAATGCACCACAACAGGGGTTATCCCCTATTTCGCTTCATACACACATTAACGTTAGTGTTGCTAACATCGATACATGTTTTGCAATACCGGATAATAGAGGCAATCACGGTTAATCAATTAAAGTAAAAATATTTTCCTTTTGTTATTGATCCCGGATAATTGATATTCCCCGGTAATTTAATTACGAATAATCGATGCTCAAATGTATATTAAATTTAGCAGTATAAGTAAAAACTTTGTTGCCTTTGAAGTATTTAGAAGTACATACGAGGACTGCTATATATATATCTGGCCTAATAATGAAAATGCGAATATTTTTTGTGTCTAATGAGGGTTCAAAAGTTAATTTTTGCAGAACAGTGTTATTGGTACCAAAGTAACATGTACTTTATAATTGGTTGTTTTTCATAACACCAGCTGAGGCAACCAATAGTTTTACTGATTTAATTTGGTATAACCGACCAGTTAGCTGTAAGAATCGTAATGTTATTGTAGCTACCATCTTATGGTAAGTCAAACCATGAAACCTTGAATACATTGAAATGTTGGTGATTGCAACCGAACGTATGTTTATTCAATCGGATATTTGTAGTGTAGTACAAGGGCTGCTATATATATTTCTGACCTAATATTGAAATTGCGAATATTTATCATCAAAAATGGTTTTATTGTTTTTCAAAGAATTCTCCAGCATTATTTATACACTTTTGCATGCGCTCCAACCAATTGTCTAAGCACTTTTTCCACACCGATTGAGAACGCTTCAAGAGCATCTTCTGGCGACGAAATTGTTCGAAGTTTTATTCTTGATGTGCGGGAGTAAAAAGAAGACATTGGGTGCCAAGTCAGGGCTGTACGGCGAATGACCCATCAATTCGACGTTTTGGCTCGTCAAAAAGGCGCTGGTTTGAGCCGATGTGTGAGAGCTCGCATTGTCATGGTGCACAATGATTCTTCTTCTCTTGTTCGTTTCTCGAATTTCTCCGAAGACTTCGGGCAAACAAATTGGGGTGTACCACTCAGAATTGACCTCCTACGTTGCTCACACGCAGAGAAAAGATATGGTTACTATATGGTCACCACAACAATAATATGTTCTCTACAATAAAAGCATGATCATGGCAACCATAGTATTGTTTTTTGAATTTTATTTTGACAAAAGTATGATTGCGGCAATATTAAAATTGTTGATATGTAACAATAGTATTATTTCCAAATTTACAAATGAAAATATGGTTGTAGCAACCATATAAATATGGTTGGTGCAACAAAAGTATTGTTGTTTAAAATTTACGTTAACAATAATATGATCACGGCAATCATACCGTATGGTTGCGACTATGAACATAACAAAACAAGTTTTATTGAGCATACATGCATGTGTGTGCGTATGTTTTTTTTTGATATACCAAAAAAAACACACACACGCTACAGTGCGTGGTTGTTGTCCATTATAAAAACACAACAACAATCGGAAGGCAGTTTGAGGGTTTATTATTGTGTTTACTTTGTTCGATGAAATACTCTACTTCCGACTGCACTTGAGTATATAGCCATTGATCATGGTTTAATCACATTCGGTACTTGGCGTCTACGGATGGTGAAGTAGCATTCACGCCTAGTGGCAACTACAAGTATTTTCGACTGCCGTTGGAATATATATTTTTGTTTCTTGAATGAAATGTTCAATAAAAACATGGCCTCAAATCTGGTAATGAACTAATTGTAATGCAATTTTAAATAACTTGCTTGATAATATTTTTGAATAACATTACCCAATCCTAATAAATAACTTCGGGGATCATAGTATAGTTGAGTGAATCATACTATGGTTGTAGGTATAATCATGACCAGTTTTGCCGAAGAAACAGGCGACCATTTGCTTCGAAGTGCTTCTTCCACGAACAACTTTCGTTGGATTTGGCTCGTCTCCGAAGACCCACACGATCGATTGCTGTTTTGTTTCGGCCTCATACGCATAGATCCATGATTCGTTACCTGTGACGATCTTATAAACGTCTTTCGAATCACCGCGATCGTATTTTTTCAAAATTTCTTTGCACCAATCGACTCGAGCTTTTTTTGAGCGATTGTCTAATTGTGCGGGATCCAACGAGAACAAACCATTTTTGCGGCCAGGTGTTTATGCAATATGAAATGTATGCTGTTGGAAGAAATGCCCAAAGATGTCTCTATCTCACGGTATGTCATATGACGATCTTGCATTATCAGTTGAAGCACCGCATCAATGTTCTCTGGCACAACAATTGAATTCATTAAACCAGTTTTTCACAGTGCTATAGGATGGTGCTTCATCGCCATACAAAGATTTATGTTCATTGATGCACTCTTGTCGTGATAATCCACGTCGAAATGATCGCGCGAAACTGTTCACGAATTAATTCCATTTTTTGCCAAATTGATTTTTTTAACTCACTGTAAACAACACAAATGATGGTCGTACGTCAAAACGTTCTGAGTACGTTTATGTTTAAAAAACTTTCCAATGGAAATGTCATATGGCGGCAGGCAACACTTAGTGTTTGTGTATGTATGTATGCTCAAAATTAAGAATGCGATTGTTCTCGTGACTCTTAATTTTGGAAGATCGAAGTTAATGCACCAACAACAATTAATGTAATATAGCTGTTATACAGGTTTGCATCTCCTTCTATAACAAATTATCTACGGGGATCTATGTATTTGACTCTCACACACGGGTGGGGTATACTTATAGCGTCATAGTATTCGCGTCAGAATTTCATTTAATTCATTTAATATCATCAAAATGTTTTATTAATTTATTAATTTATTAATTGAGTTATCATAAACGAGGGTAATGTGAAGTATTTAAGTTAAATATGAGAGTGGTATGCAAGCAAGTTAGCCATACGTGTACCATTTTTATTAGCAATTCTCTATAACCTATTTGCTGATGAATAAAAATATATAAAGTATAATTATAGGAAAGTATAATTATTTTCATATACCTTAACTTGTGTTGCAAAATAAGTACCATTTCCGGGGGTAGAAAATCGGGTAACTAAATGAGGTATTATAGATGTATAGCTCTTGATAACACAGTGAAACAAATCGAAACTTTTTGCAAAGCTCCAGGTACCCACTATGCAGATTCGATAGCGGTACTAGAGCTGAGTAAAACCCTAGTTTAGTTTGGCTAGATTAGTAGCCGTTTTTTTTATGGCCCCTCAAAGTTTTTGTAATTGGGTGTGACCACCAAAAAAAGGTGTCATTAGTTTTCGGCAAACAGCTCCTTCAGTTTTGGTGATAGCCGTAAACTGTCTTCAGCAAAGTTGTAGCTGACAGTCGGTCGAAGAAATTTTTTTACAAAGGTTTTCAAAAAAATCATGTTTTCCGGGAGTTTTTCTAAAAAAACTTTGTTGAAAAAACGTATTTTTTTACTTTTTCGAGTATAACTTTTAAACTACCGGATTTTTTTTCATATTCTCTTCCACAAAAATGAAGCTTTTGAAATACCAAACAACTCTTTTAAACAAGGTTTTACAATCTGAACACTTCTACGACCTCTAAAATGGCCCCAAAAGTGCATATTTCCAACAAAAAAAACACTTTTTTGGGTTTTTGTTCGCTTAATAAAGCAAATATTCAAAACAATATACGTTTTTTTTATTTTGATTTTTTTTGATGATTTTCCAATTATTTAATTCCAATAATTTAACAAAAATTTAATTGTCATCATAAAAATCATGGTAATCATTGTCAAGCTCAACATCATCGTGATCGGAATCTTGGAAGTCTGCAAAAATGTCCATTTCTTCTTCGCCTTGCTTATCTACTTTTTTATCTGGCAACCTTGGCAAAGCATTATTTTGATCAATTCTCTCTTCACTATCTCTTATCTTTTCGAAGTTAACACGCGAAATTTCCATTTCTTCTTCGCCTTGCTTATCTACTTTTTTAACTGGCAACCTTGGCAAAGCTTTGTTTTGATCAATTCTCTCTTCACTATCTCTTATCTTTTCGAAGTTAACACGCGAAAGAAAAAAAAACACACTTTGTATACCTAAGATCGGCTAATCCATAAAAAATATATAGAAAGAAAGTAATCCCCTTACAGAAGTTTAATTAAAAGTGAAAGTTTAATTATAGTGCAAAATCAAATCCTAAGTGGACTTTTTTTAAATTTAAAGAAGTGCAAAAATGAATAAATGCAAAGGAAATATAAACAATTTTTGCTATGTCTGTGGCAAATTTGTAAAAATTAATGTGCAGAAACGATACAAGAAAGCTTCGCTTTTTCTTAGTATAGATTTTAAAAATGCTTATAAAAACTGCTACAATAAAATGGTTATGCAAAAGAAATGGGTACCCAATTCTGTTTGTATGATATGCTTCAGAAACGTAAAAGGATTTGCAGAAGGAAACCAGAAGTTCCTGCGTTATGAAGCTCCAATGATTTGGACGAATCCAGGAAGGAAACACGTTCCCGAGAATTGCTATGCATGCAAAAATACGACACGGGGCATGAACGCAAAAAAAGCAAAAAAAATTCAATATCAGGCCGTACCAAGTGTTCAGTTGCCCAAAGTTGCTTCGATGGAAGCTTCATTGCAACTTGAAACTCAACTTGAACTTATGAGCGGTGAAAGCGTCAGATCAGAGAATTTCTCTCAGTATAGTCCGGGGCCATCCTATTCGCGGAGGTGTCCAATTTTTATATCGCAAGCACGGCTCGATTTTATGGTTTCAAAGTTGGAACTATCACAACGCAAATCGGAAGAACTTGCTAAAATGTTATACGAACAAAACCTTTTGATGCCTGATGTCAAGGTAACGCGGTTTAGAAAACGCCAAGCCAACCTTCAAAAAAATTTCACTGTTGATGAGCCAAAAAAATGGCATACTGTCAGGACACAAAGAAACTAATGGAACAAATGCACATATTATATAATTCTGCTGAATGGCGGTTATTCATAGACAGCTCAAAGCAAAGTTTAAAAGCTGTTTTGCTGCACAAAACTAATAAAAAAAAAACCATCTATCCCGATAGCCTACAGCATGGATAAAAAAGAATCCTACGAAAAAATGGAGCTTATTTTAAAATCAGTCCAATATAATGTCCATAAGTGGCGGATATGTAGCGATCTTAAGGTAGTGGCAATGCTTTGCGGTCTTCAAGGTGGCTACACGAAGCATATGTGTTTTCTGTGTAACTGGGATTTGCGGTTCAAAGGAAATCAGTACAAAAATCATTCATGGGAAAATAGAACAAATAATACACTGGGCAAAGAGAATATAACTAAAAAAGCACTTGTGCCACGAGAAAACATTTTAATGCCACTTCTGCACATAAAACTTGGTGTGGTCAAAAATTTTATAAAGGCCGTTATAGGATTAGAAAAGCAGAAGAAAAATCCAGATCATGCTCTCGTAGTTCTGAATTACTTAAGATTTCAGGGTTTTAAAGAGAAAATTAGCGTTGAGAAATTAAAAGAAGGTAAGTGAAACACCGTAATAATTGTTTACATTTAGCAAAAAAGTATTTTTACTTTGTAGGCGTACTCAACGGTCCAGATATTCGCAAACTTATGAAAGACGAACGATTTGACAACATTTTGCTTGACGCAGAAAAGAATGCCTTGAGTCTATTAAAAAAAGTGATCGAAAACTTTCTTGGGAAATATCGCTCACCATAGTCTTGTGACACTGGTCAGCTGCATGTTGGATGCGTTTGATGCGATTCATGTGAGAATGTCTTTGAAGATACACTTTCTACACCATCATTTAGGTCGCTTTTGCCGACAGCTCTCGACTGAATCTGACGAACAAACAGCTTTACCATTTGAATTAAGGTAACAAAATCTATCCGTATTTATATATCATTTTCTAACTAGCGTTTTTTCTTAAGGTATAAAGGAAAGGGTCGTCCAGATGCGATTATGGCAGAAATTTGCTGGCGTGCAAAAACTTTATTTGAAGATGAATTTGAAAGGAGTTCTGAGCCTATGGAAATAGAAAATGAAAAAGTAGATAAGCAAGGCGAAGAAGAAATGGACATTTTTGCAGACTTCCAAGATTCCGATCACGATGATGTTGAGCTTGACAATGATTACCATGATTTTTATGATGACAATTAAGTTTTTGTTAAATTATTGGAATTAAATAATTGGAAAATCATCAAAAAAATTAAAAAAAAAATCAAAATAAAAAAAACGTATATTGTTTTGAATATTTGCTTTATTAAGCGAACAAAAACCCAAAAAAGTGTTTTTTTTTTGGAAGTATGCACTTTTGGGGCCATTTTAGAGGGCGTAGAAGTGTTCAGATTGTAAAACCTTGTTTAAAAGAGTTGTTTGGTACTTCAAAAGCTTCATTTTTGTCGAAGAGAATATGAAAAAAAAATCCGGTAGTTTAAAAGTTATACTCGAAAAAGTAAAAAAATACGTTTTTTCAACAAAGTTTTTTTTAGAAAAACTCCCGGAAAACATGATTTTTTTGAAAACCTTTGTAAAAAAAATTTCTTCGACCGACTGTCAGCTACAACTTTGCTGAAGACAGTTAACGGCTATCACCAAAACTGAAGGAGCTGTTTGCCGAAAACTAATGACACCTTTTTTTGGTGGTCACACCCAATTACAAAAACTTTGAGGGGCCATAAAAAAACGGCTACTAATCTAGCCAAACTAAACTAGGGTTTTACTCAGCTCTAGTACCGCTATCGAATCTGCATAGTGAGTACCTGGAGCTTTTCGATTTGTCGCACTGTGTAATTAATGATCAACGACAACTCTCACGTTAAGATCGGGGAAAACAATGTGATTTTATTCTGAAATTTTACCTTAAAAAGCTACAAAAGTAGGTGGTGAATCCCGTAAATTTGATTTCTCCATACTTGTTGATTTCTTCATACTTTTTTTTTGTACATGTGTGGGTGAGAGTGAGACAGAAAACGAAATCAAAAAACTAGTCGAATTTTAAAATGTTGAACCCTTTTTTGTTTATAAAAAAAAGAAAACTAAAGGAAAAGTTTAAACATTTTGAAAGCCCTTTACTTACGTTTCAAAAAAGTCCTAATAAGGGGGTAGAAAACGAGATAACAAAGGGTACTAATCGAATTTGATGTCGATTCCAAGAATTATGTAGGGACGAAGTATAGGCCTCGCCAAAACTTGAACAACGATACGAGTCTTGTTACGATCAGACTTCAAATGGCAACGCAGGATAAAAAACTGAAAGGGCGGTATGTATGGTGCAGGGAAAGGTAGTAAGGGTGACTGGTGCAACTTTTTTTGGGCTTTACTAGAAACCTTGATGTTCTAAAACTGCTTGATTGATTTGTACAATTTGGGTCATATGAAAACTAACACGGCCTTTATTATGTAGATACATTTTATTTAAGTTTTTTTTTTTAATTTTAATTTTTTTAAATGTTTCCAGTCCTCGATTTTTTTTTTTAATTTTTTACCAAATTTGCGCACTAGTGAAAATGTGGATTAAAATGTGCATCGTGCACCCATCAACACCTATGTTTTGGTCCTTATTCATACTGAGATATTCTAATGAAATTGTATCATACTCTACCAAATTTGGTTATGGTCTGTGGTAAATTGTGCCTTTTAGACCGGCAAGACCCCGAATCTGGAAGGACCTTTGATTGAAAGGTATACCAAAACGTGGACAGATATGTTTCACTTTTTTCATATTTGCGACTTGTTCTTTGATGACAAAGATTTATGAGCATTGAAAAATTGTGTGGCTACCGATCAACTCCAGTGTTTAGCCCATAACTTCTGCAATTATGCCGGTACCGAAAATCTAATGACTGTTTTGATTTGGTAAGACTTATGAGCAAATTTGGTAAAAATTAAAAAAAAGCAAAGACTATAAACGTTTAAAAAATGACTACATTATAAGTATAGACAATGTTTTTAGTAAATTCATTTTTTGGCCATAGCAGCCAAGTTTTTGAGCAAAAAAAAAAATTATTAGGTACTTATTAAATATTCGGATCCCTTTGTCCGATGACGATATGATAACTCATAAACATGTGTGCATTTTAAACACATTTTTGGTATAGAAGGGAAAATTATTAGGTTATTGGACGTTATTATGAAAATACAATACATACTGGTAAAGGATTCAAAAAATGTAGGCAGTTTAAAATAATTTTTTGTAACGAAAATTCAAAATTCCTCTAGAATTGTACCTGTATCTTTAACAATTCTTATCCGAAATAAAAGCGCTGCATATCGTTAAAAATTTCAATTCCTCCTCTAAACACCGTGCTCAAGTGCTTAAACCGGCTCCGAAATAAAGCAATTAGGGGACCTATTATTCAACAAAATAACGGTATATGTTAATATCTCCTAAACTAGAGCGAGGCTGGCAAATCGCAGGCCAGAGCCGTGATAAGCAGCCACAAATCAAATTGACTATTGAGCCTTATGCCGAAAATTTTGTGTAGACCAGTGTTATTATTCAGCTAAGTTACGTTCTTATAAGTGAGCAAAATTACTCAAAACCGGGGTTTCAGATTTCGGGGTGTTTGGGAAATTTCACAAGCCGAATATTATTGTAACCGACAAGACCTACTACAAAAATAGTATCTTTTTCCAGAAATTTCAACTTCATTCGTCAACCGAATTTTGCACGATGATAGCTTATACTTTAATGTACAGGGTACAGGCCAAAATTTAACCGATTTCGATGAAACTTGGTAAGGGTCTTTCTTGTGATATAATAAATAAGGTTTCCCCAATATCAGAACGTATAGCACACTTTTAACATCTCGAATAACACATTTATAAACCTATAAGGTATATGTACATTTTCTGTGTAGAATAAAAATTTTAATTCATGATTTCTTCTTTTTCTACATGTATGATGTATTCTGTTCTGGCTCTGGAATGGATATTGTGGATATTTCAAGTTAAAAACGACAAAAAATAATGGTGGGTATTGAGTATGATATCAAATAAATATGAAACGAATGCAAATATTCGGTTTGAAAATTAATTACATTATCTGATGTATGCTACTGATATATTTATTCTTTTAATTAGCTTATTCTGTCTTTTATTGTACAAACGCTGCATTTTATTTCGCAACTTGACATACAATTTTTTTCAAAGATATTCTCTTTAAGAGCAGAGAACAGCAACGTCAATATGGAAAATAAAGCACAAAAATTGCATTTTATATATTTAATTTTTTGTATAGATAAATTTATTTTAAATAAAACACAACTAGTATCAATTCCAGACACATTTTTTGTATAGATAAATTTATTTTAAATAAAACACAACTAGTATCAATTCTAGACACATTTAAATCGTGAACATTTTGAATTTTATTCAAATAAAAAAACTTCCTATATGAGTACTTGGGGTATGTACTCATACAGGAAGCGGGTATACTGAAAAACATGCTGATTTTTCCTATATTGAGTAAATTTTTGAAATAAATAAACTTGGGAAAAATTTTTGTCGACTTTCACTTTAGTAAAATTTGTCTTGTTGTTACTACAAGATTTTCTTACACCGAGGAATTAACATACTAGAATGAAGTAAATTTTTCATTAATCTTATGACACCATGAACTATTCTTCCAAGAATGACTACTTGTACTGCAAAACAGCACAACATTACTAACATCTAGGAAAAACAACCATGTATACTGAAAAATGTTCTGCTTTATTATTTATGTTGAACTGGCATCAATAACTATGTCCTAATTTCAAAGAAAAATGTACATGGTTCAAAGACAAAAAATTTTCAAATTTCCTCGGGCTTAGTTCAATTGCACTAGCTTGTAGTAAATTTTTTCCTTACATTATGTAAAAACGTTATTGATTTGAGGACAAAAATAATTTGCCATGAGGAAAAAAATATGTTATATGAAGTAAAAATAAACTAGAATCAAGTTGAACCATATCCTAAATTCAAGGAAATACATGAACTTGGCGTTAGGAAAAAAAGCTTTAGTGCCATACGGAGTTCAATTTTCGTAAGATTTATTTCATTTTTACTTGTCTCTTGGTTCACTTTTTTTTGAGTGTGAGTTGTTTAATCTGCCACCAACGCGAAGAAGTCCATTATATCTAAGAAGGGATTGACCGTGCTCTTTTTGCTAATAGGGCGATTTTCTTGGTGACACTTAAATTCTCTTAAAAATAATGCTACTTGTTCAGTTAGAAAAATTATACAAATTTTTACAAATGCAGTTTCTTCAGTTTTTACCAGTTTTTCTTTAAAGTAAGCGCTTTTCGACAAGATTTAAAGAAGCGGAAAACGTAACATAAGACTCGTAAACACCGATTTATGGAAGAAAATCTTTCAATGATTTCTTCCGCTTCGACGTCGATGTAAAATATTGAAATCTTTTAGTTTCCAAATCCGTTGGTTCGAATGTACGTGGCGGAGGTCCATGTCACCAAAGTTGGTTTATTAAAAGATCTTGGGGAATGCATCCTCGAGAGCCCAAATCGGCAGGATTTTCATTGCTTTTGACGTGTTTCCACTGAGTGACACTTACGATGCTAAGAATGTCGCTTATTTTGTTTGCTACGAATGCTTTTAGCGTTTAAGGGGACCTTTGGAACCAGCCAAGGACGATTGAAGAATCCGTCCAAAGAAAGAGATCGTATTTGAATTTAAAGTCCTTTTTCACAATTTGAACTAAGTTTGTGAGTTAGAGGGCTCCTTATAATTCCAACTTCGGTATATTCATATTTGTAAAAATTCTTCACTCAGAAGATCTTACCGGAAAGAATCGTATTCGAGAAGAATTGTATTGTTCGCCGTAAGCTTTTTTAGAGGAAATCCTGCGAATGATAACACCTTAATTACCTGCGATTGTTTCAATGTAGTCTCTTCGAGAGGATGTCCGCCTGACAAAATATCATCGACGTCGAATTCGTTTTGTAAAATGTTTGAAGCTGGGGTACATATTTTTACAGTCTTTGCTAAGATGCAACAACGTGCAAATGGCAAGAAATTGTGCTGCGTTGACAACAAATTTCATAGTTCGCAATTGAAACGATTGGATGAATTTATTTAAAGTTGGTCGAAATAAAATTTGTTGGTAAGGTCGTTTTCATGAACCCATATTTGGTACATTTTTGGACATCTCCGTTGAAAACAGTAGGACTTTGGCAATGTCCTGCTGAAAAATTGGGTGTAAAATGTCGTTCAAGGATAACCCGCTCGTCGTTTTCTTCGACGCGTTAAATACCACTCTGATCCTCGTTGTCTTACTCTCTGGGCGGATAACCGCATTATGTGGTAAAAAATAACTAGATACTCTCTGGGTGTCGTCTTCGGATGGTGAAGTAGGAATCATGTGTCCCAGGTCAATGTATTCTTGGAGAACTTTGCCGTATTCGACTTTTACGACGGGAGTTTTTCTCAAAGTTTTCTCCATTTTGCAATATTGGGCGAAAGCAATGTGTCTCGAGGAACCTAGGAATAATTTGTGAGGGTATTCTTGTTTAAACGGTAGCCGCACTACATATCTGCCATTTTTTTTGTCGATAAGTCGTGGTATCACCAGTAATCGCTTTCAGATTTTGACTGCGGTTTTTCAACTTCCTCTAGTTCCCAAATCTTTTTTAGCTGATCTTACAGAGCTATATTGTCGGATGCGGACACTAGGGTGGAAAACGTATTTATGGGCTCAGATTCAGCAATCATATCTATTGGAGCTGGTTTATGAAAAAGTGGATCCGCTAAATTCAGGTGCTGCACTTCCTCGAGAAGTTTTGTTTTAATTGGTCTTGACGGCAAAATGAGCTAGGCTGGACACAACTAATGCCTTAATCTGGATTTGGAATATTGTGACTGCAGGTTGAGGTAACACCTTCCTTTAGAGTTGCTTACCACAGTGCCCCCAAGACCAGAAATTTGTGAATTATAATTCTATGGGTATTGCAAGTTTTTGTTGTATTTTTCTACATATAAACGTTTTTTCTGACCCAGCATCTAGAAGTGCCCGCACGGCAAAAAGTTCACCACAATGTTCTAAATGTCGGCAGAATCGTCGTTCCTTCATTTTGTGATAATAGCGTTTGGATATCTTCCGCAGGCTCTGAGGTATTAAAAAACGGGTTTCGATTAGACGTGTTTGACGTCGTTCCTCCTCATGTGGATTGGTAGAATTGCGGCTTTTGGAAAAATATTTCTGTGGAACTTCATTAGTTTCCTCTATGTGGAGCATAGCGTGATGCTTATGATTGCATTTTGTACATAGTTTTGCGCTAGTACAATTTGGTTTGAAATGATTGGCCGAACGACAATTTAAACAAAATTTGTTTGCCATTACATACTGGATTCTATTTTTTGGTGATAGTGATTTGAAGTGCTTACAAAGCATCAATGATCAATGAATGTTTGCATTTTTTGCAGAAGTTCTTATTTTTATCAAACTCAGATTGAGTATGAAATGATTGAGATTTTGGACCGTGATTATCTCGTGAATTAGGCTTTCTGAAATCCAAGATCGTTTCTAATTTTTTGGTTCTTTTGGATGAAAAACTGCCCATTTCTTTCCACGTGGGTAATTCTTTGTGATCGCTTAAGAAGATTTTCGATGACACCAAGTGAACTAATATTGGATTCCAATTTTCTACAGGAATATCGTAGGATTTTAAAATTGCCAAATTCTAAGCCTGAAGCCGTTTTCAAATTAATTTTCAAAACTAAAAATTTATTTCTATAGTAGTAGTTCCGAATAATTTTAGATCGAATAAGTGATAATTACTCACGAATTGAGTTGAAAAATATGTCTTATTATTTAAAAGTTTTCTCACACAGATTGCCGAAAAAAAATTTGTAAATTGTGTCCACACAAAATTTTTCAAATATTGTCTATATGAGGGTAGTTTTTGGTTTTATTAAAAACTAACCAGCAATATTGGTGCTTTATTCGATTCCACAAAGGTGTTTTGACGTTTTTGGTTGATCCCTGTACGTATCGAATAGTTGTCATTAAATTGCAACTCTATAAATAATTACATACGTACAACGTCAGTATGATTGGCAAGTACCAAATTCTGAATATAATAACGGCACTTTATTTTTGAGATTTATTTTTTTCCAAATTCTTTTGCAAAGCGGCGAGAGAAAAATAAACGTTGAAATTATTGTTTGTTAAAACACACACTACAATGCACCGAAAAACTCACGATTTTGTTAACATTTTTTTACACGTTCATGTCTATAAATATTGTTTTGATTGTTCGATATATTTATTCTACCATAATATCAAACACTCACCAATGTTTCCAATGTATGGGTTATAAAATTTGTATTTTCCGGCTGAGGACTGGTGTAGAATTTGTTGTTGGTGGCGCTATTGATTCGAAAACACTTTCAATGATTTCGATTTTTTTGTTGTTGTTGGCTCGCGGCTGTTTTAAGATTTTTGGTAAATTCTTGCAAGAGTGATAATTTGTATGTGCTTCGCCGGCACTGTTCTTTACTTTTCACACCCAAACATACATGCGATCACTTTCTTTTTAAGTTAATTTGTTTCTTTTTTTATTTTTCCGCGTGAATCGGATTACTAATGTTGTTTGCTCGCTTCACTTGCACTTTTACTTTGATGCTCTTCTATGTGTGACGTTTATTTGTTGCGTTTGAAAGTAATGTATTATGCAAAGGCTGCTGACTACGAAAACCAGTTGTTGGAGGGGATTTTGGGAGTTTTGTCCGTTACATTTTCTCAAACGAGGAATTTTCGCAATATTTGACATATGTAGGAAAAATTCTTGTTGTAGGGACTAACTAAAGTGTTTTTGTTTTATTTGGTGGATATTTATTATATGTTTAATGAACTTTAGAGAGGCGTTATTGATCTTTGTTAAGGAGACTTTTGGAGTCGCGTTCATAGGGGAATTTGCCGACGTTGTTGTTTTTTTACTTTTTCATCAAACGCAGTATTTTCATAGAATATTTGCCGCTCTCTGTGTATGCACTTGTATGATCACCAAAAAAACCAAATAATACAATTGTACATACCCAATCCGTTCTTTGTTTCTATTTAAATAAGCTTTGTGTGTCATGGGTTGTTGTTGAATTGCCTGATGTGAGCCTCTTGCCCTTAGGGATACAGTCGTCTTCTTGATGAAAAATGTGTATGCCGCTGAGCACCTCTTGTCGTGTGGCGTAATTTTCTCGCTCGTGGAGATTACTACCATTGTTGTTGGAGTTGTTTTCGTACGCACTAAACCAGCCGGTGACCCAATGTAGTCTTCTGCTGCGGTGATTTGCTCTGAAATTTGCCGCCGGTATATCTTCTCCAAACACCAATTAGGAGGCTCGATAAGGACCATATGTGACGCGCAAAATAGAAAGGGACCTAAGGTTAATAACCAGTTTTGTTCAGGAGAGCCATTTTAATGATTAGGTCCCTTTCTATTTGCGCTTAGAATCGTCGATTTCACTTTCATAAAACGCGCATATCTCTGGGAGGGAAAACTTTTGGGGCATGGGATCGGTCTCATTCGATGCTCAGATGTTGTCCACATCAAAAAAAAAGTGAAAAGTTGATGAAAAGTTTTGTTCAGGAGAGCCATTTGTAAGATTAGGTTCCTTTCTATTTGCGCTTAGAATCTTCGACTTCATTTTCATAAAACGCGCATATCTCTGGAAGGGAACACTTTTGGGGCATGGGATCGGTCTCATTCGATGCTCAGATGTTGTCCACATCAAAAAAGAAAAAAGTTAAAATTAATTTTTTACCCTTAGGTCCCTTTCTCTATGCGCTGTCACATATAGCTACTAATTAGCCTTTTTCAACAAAGCAAAAACTTGAAATAATTTTTTAAAATATTTTATTGGAGGTTGAGTCCACTTGACCAAGTCCGTCAAACTCAGAATCATAACTAACTAAGTAAATTAATATTATTTCTAAAGAAATTATGTCCGTTAGAAGGAACTACGGGATGTATGTAATATATAATACAGTAGAAAAACTTGACAAAATAAAAACTTAAAAATCAAATATGTATGTATGTACGAGTACATGAGGTAATTTACTTTGCTTGCTCTTCGTGAGCATTAGGAATACAAATCAAAACGAAAACAAAATAAAGAAAAAAAGGCTGGAACGTGTGCGTTGGAACTCTTCTTGCGCATTGAGTTACAAGATGAAGGGAAGGATCCCTCAGGAAAAGCTGTGGAATTTACACTTTTTGTTTGTTTGACCGTTTGCACACACAGAGGAAAAATCAGTTGGAAATAGGTCCGAACTACAAAAATTCAGTTGGATAAACCGAATTTCTTTTGCAATAACTAACATTCTGTAGGAATTAAAAGTAATTTGGTTCGAGATATCATATGATGGTTGCTACAACCATATCACGGTTTATACAGCCTACTATACAGTTATACAAACCGAATTCCGCTTAACTATTGGTTGCGACAACTGGCGGTTATGGCAACCAACCAATTGTGATGTACATGTTACTTTGGTACCAAAAATTGGTGGTGGCAACAGATTGGTTCTTTATAGTAACCAAACCCTGTTTAGTTGGCTGTCGTAACATAATATTGGTTAGTCCAATGCTTTTTTATATTTTCGGAATTTTTTGTCTTCTATTTCTTCCTATCGACAACGATCGGCGTAAAATCACATATGTTACACATTATAAGAACCTTTTTTAAGAATGTATAAGATTATGATTGGAAATAGGGTCATGGTCACGCCCAATAGACCCAAAATGTAGATAGGCCATATCTACACACAGAGAAAAAATCTGTTTAAAATCGGTCTGGACTACAAAAGTTCGGTTCCATTACAGTTATATATATACAAACAGAATTTAGTTTAACTAGTGGTTGCGACAACTGGCGGTTATGACAACCAACCAATTGTGATTTTTGATATAATTGTTGGTGACAACAGATTAGTTCTTTGTAGTGACCAAACACTGTTTAGTTGGCTGTTGTAACATAATATTAGTTATTCCAACATCAACATATAAAACCTAAAATATTTTATCGGTTTTAGTCACAACAAACACTTTGTTTACGACGAAAACATATCGAAATCCCCAAAAAATGTTTAAAAACAAAAAAAAATAGTCAGACAGTTTAAGACGGTGGGTAAGACGGTTAATGCTTCCAAAAGGAAAATAATATTTCCCAGATTTGTCCAGAAGTTACCATGAGGTTTAAAAATTTTATAATTTTTTCCTTTATATTTTTTTTAGATAATGTAAATAACACTTGGAGAATAAATAATGAAGAGATTCACAACTGAACAAAGAACCAGAATAATAGAATTTTATTATTTAAATCAGCGATCAATTATTTTAACGCAAAGAGATGAGTGAAGAAGCTCATTTGAATTGCTTTGTTAATAAGCAGAACTGTAGGGTCCGGGGTTCTGAAAATGGAAGAGCCATTTATCAACGCCAATTGCACCCATTAGATGTACAGTATGATGTAGGATCACATCTGCAAATATCATTGGACCTTACTTCTTCGAGAATTAAGATGGAAGTGGTGTAACCGTTAATAAGAATAAAGATGGAAGTAACCGAGATGGAATATGGAAGTGCTGTAGCCGTAAATGGTACCACTCTCCATGATAGAAATACATGATAGAAAATTTTTAACGCCCTGCTTTTGAAAACAGACCTGAGATGTGGTTTTAGCAGGACACTGCCCAAGGCATGATGGCACTTTTAATCAAATTTTTGGAGAGCAAATAATTTCCAGAAATTCGGAAACTATTTGACCAGCGCGATCGCCAGATTTGACAATCCTTTAACTCAATGCCAACGTTGTTGCAGAAATTCAAACACTACAGCCACAAATATATATATATATATATATATATATATATATATATATATATATATATATATATATATATATATATATATATATATATATATATATATATATATATATATATATATATATATATATATATATATATATATATATATATATATATATATATATATATATATATATATATATATATATATTTGTGGCTGTAGTGTTTGAATTTCTGCAACAACGTTGGCCTTGAGTTAAAGGATTGTCAAATCTGGCGATCGCGCTGGCCAAATAATTTCCGAATTTCTGGAAATTATTTGCTCTCCAAAAATTTGATTAAAAGTGCCATCATGCCTTGGGCAGTGTCCTGCTAAAACCACATCTCAGGTCTGTTTTCAAAAGCAGGGCGTTAAAAATTTTCTATCATGTATTTCTATCATGGAGAGTGGTACCATTTACGGCTACAGCACTTCCATATTCCATCTCGGTTACTTCCATCTTTATTCTTATTTACGGTTACAGCACTTCCATCTTAATTCTCGAAGAAGTAAGGTCCAATGATATTTGCAGATGTGATCCTACATCATACTGTACATCTAATGGGTGCAATTGGCGTTGATAAATGGGTCATCCATTTTCAGAACCCCGGACCCTACAGTTCTGCTTATTAACAAAGCAATTCAAATGAGCTTCTTCACTCATCTCTTTGCGTTAAAATAATTGATCGCTGATTTAAATAATAAAATTCTATTATTCTGGTTCTTTGTTCAGTTGTGAATCTCTTCATTATTTATTCTCCAAGTGTTATTTACATTATCTAAAAAAATATAAAGGAAAAAATTATAAAATTTTTAAACCTCATGGTAACTTCTGGACAAATCTGGGAAATATTATTTTCCTTTTGGAAGCATTAACCATCTTACCCACCGTCTTAAACTGTCTGACAATTTTTTTTTTGTTTTTAAACATTTTTTGGGGATTTCGATATGTTTTCGTCGTTATCGGTTTGTTTTCGTCGTAAACAAACCGATAAAATATTTTAGGTTTTATATGTTGATGTTAGAATAACTAATATTATGTTACAACAGCCAACTAAACAGTGTTTGGTCACTACAAAGAACTAATCTGTTGTCACCAACAATTATATCAAAAATCACAATTGGTTGGTTGTCATAACCGCCAGTTGTCGCAACCACTAGTTAAACTAAATTCTGTTTGTATATATATAACTATAATGGAACCGAACTTTTGTAGTCCAGACCGATTTTAAACAGATTTTTCCTCTGTGTGTAGATATGGCCTATCTACATTTTGGGTCTATTGGGCGTGACCATGACCCTATTTCCAATCATAATCTTATACATTCTTAAAAAAGGTTCTTATAATGTGTAACATATGTGATTTTACGCCGATCGCTGTCGATAGGAAGAAATATATATATATATATATATATATATATATATATATATATATATATATATATATATATATATATATATATATATATATATATATATATATATATATATATATATAATATATATATATATATATATATATATATATATATATATATATATATATATATATATATATATATATATATATATATATATATATATATATATATATATTTTTTTTTTTTTTGTTGAAACCAAAGTTACTCGTTGTGGATGCATTGGCTTCTCAATAGTCACGAGTGGGTTCTCTGGACCCCATATGCAGCAATTTTGCTTATTGACATAGCCACCGAGATTTTTCGGTAAAATTCTTTATCTTCTGCCAAACAATCTTCAACTTATTGGGCAAAGAGAAAACGCATCGGATGGTGCTCCATTATTAAATGACAAAGTTCAACCTTTCCAATTAAACCAGAAATTTAAATAAAGATATCAATATTTTTTTTCAGACGATTCATTTCAAACCGGACTGGAAAATGTTCACAATTATGTGGTTTTGCTCATAATTTTTTTCTTTCAAAATTGTATCTCCAGAATTAATTTTCAAAGAACACATATTTAGAATATTTTTAAATATTTTTTGAGCAAAAAGTAAAGAGGTTTCTGAAAATCGAAACCATAATAAAAATTGTAAAATTTAAGAAAAAATTATCCATCTATTCTTGAATTCATTACTAACGTTAAAGATCTCCCAAAAACATGTAAAACAAGGTGTAGTACTCTTAAATTGGCTTAGCCAATTTCGATATATTAGAATATTAATATACACCAGTTCGACGGCTTTTCAAGGAATTTTTACAATTTATAGGCCCACATCTCTCTTAATACATTTTTTAGACACATATTAAAAGGACGAGTTTATCCCGAATTTTAAAGACATGTGAAATTTGTTGTGTTCTGCAAGACATGGAATGACTCTTTTGCTAAATTATATTTATATCGGGCAATAATTATGCTGGTCGCAATTATGGTGATTACAAGCTTTTGGTGCACACCAGACCAACGAATAAGCTCGTGATACTGAATCCATCGGCACACAGTAATGTATTAAGCCCTAAAAAAAACAAAAAAAATAAATATCACTTAAAACCAGCGGTTAATGTAAAGCAATATATATTTTTAATTTGTATTCATTTGATTACACTATGCAACAAGTGTTTCCTTTGGGAAATAAAATACTTAGTCAAGTATACGAGTAGTACTCATTTTGACAAGTTTTTTAGATATTCAGGTCGATTAAAGTGATGGGATTTTTCAAAAACCCTGTTTAAAAAATATTTGTGCTTCAATTAATCACATTTGATATAAGACGTCTAAAGTATATCCGTTTTTATTACGGTTTTATAAGTACTTTTCCATTGAATTATGCCAAAAATTCATTGGATTTCGATGCAGTAGTAAGTTAAGAAAATTTTTAATATTTTTCCCCTATAAATACCCAATTTTACAACAATAACTAATTTACTTATATGTCTGTCACAATGTGTTATAATATTTACCATAAAGAATAAAAAAAGGGAAGAGATTTCAGCTCGCTGTCATTTTTCTGGCGTTTGTAAACAAATAACTTATCTATCGCAGTTTTGCTCTGCAGTATTATTCAGCTTTTATTAAAACGGAATTTTTGCAAAAATACAAGTTTTGATCATTCAACACAAAAATGACCAGAATATTCTGAAATCATTTTTGGTGTTATATCTGGTTTAAAATTTCAATTATAATCGCAAATGTGGAAAGCGCCTAACGGTCAACCGAATTTTGCATGATGATGGCTTATACTTAAATGTACAGGCCGCAGTTATAAACCGATTTCGATGAAACTTGGTACATTATTCTATTCTTCTTATGGGCCAAGAATCCTATTGAAATTAGTCCAAATCGTACATAGGGTTTTCACGATTTCAGAACGTATAGCTTTTATAACATCTCGAATTGCATAATAACGACCCTACAATGTATACGTAATTTGTCACTGTAGAATAGTGCATATTTTTTGTTAATAAAGGAATTCATAGTAAAATATAAATTCAATAAATTGTTTCTTCTTTTTCTACATGACTGATGTATCCTGCTTTGGCTCTGGATTTTCATTCTCTACTCAGAATGAAAATTATAAGTAATTACATTATATTATGTATACTACTGATTTACTTGTTATTTATTGTATAAGTACAAACGCAGCATTTTATTTGGCAATTTGACTCAATTTTTTTTTGAAGATATTTTCTTTAAAAACGGAAAACAGTAAGGTCAATATGGCAAATAAAGCACACAAATCACATTTGAAACATTTAATTTTTTTGTATAAATAAATGTATTTTAAAAAAATACAATTAGTATCAATTTTTGACATATCTTAAATCGAAAACATTTCAAACTTTATTTAAAAAAAACTTAGAACTGTTGATGCGGTACGTACTCATATAAAAAGCAGATATAATCAAAAAATGCTGATTTTTCCTATATTGAGTAAATGTTTTAAATAAATGAACTTGGAACAAATTACTGTCGAACTTCACTTTAGTAAATTTTTGTTGTTGTTACGAAAAGAAAATTTTTCATGAATCTTATGACACCATGAACTAACTATTAAGAAAAACATTCTTCCAAGTATGACTAATTGTACTGCAGCACAGTACATGTAGGAAAAATTAAACCATGCACACTGAAAAACATTCTCCTTCATTATTTATGTTGAACTGCCATCAATGAACTTCCAATTTCCTCGGTCTTAGTTAAACTACACTAGTTAATAAATTGTGGACAAAAATAGTTTACTATGAGAAAAAAATTGTTATATGAAGTAGAAAAAACTAGAATCAAGCTAAAACTATATCCTAATTTCAAGGAAATGCATGAACTTGGCGTTGGGAAAAAAATGCTTTAGTGCTATACGAAGTTTAATTTTTCTAAAAGTTTGTTAATTTTTACTTGTCTCTTGGTTCACTTTTTTCTGAGTGTATCAAACCTTCTGCCACAGATTTTTGTTCAAATGTTGTTGCCCAGTGTAATTATTATTAACTAAAAACTCTGCAATTTTCTTTAACTTACTCTGAATACTTCAGCAAAAATCAGCCATAATGTGTGCATCCTAGCGACACTGGCATCGTTCCTCCATTGTCCGAATATCTTGGTGGAATCTTTGGTGGAATCTTTTTTCTTGCTTGAGTCTCCTAGATTTTCAGGAAAATGGTCTAAGTGACTGTGCAAGTAGCGAACTTTGATGTTCATGTTGCATCCAAGATTTTGGAAGTGAGTTAACATTTCTTCAACGTGTGCAACGTAATCATCGCTCTTGTTATTTCCTAAGAAATTTTGAATAACCCATACAAACGAATCCCATACATTGATCTCAATGTCTGACATTGAACTACCAAAATCAGAACCTTTCACCAATTTGCGAATTTGTGGGCCGTTAAAAATGCCTGCCTTTAGCATTTCCATAATCAGATTGGGAAACTTCCTTGAAATATACTAGAAACATTCCCTATCCTTGTTAAGTGCTTTAACATATTGTTCAATCAGACCAAGTTAAATGTAAAAAAGACGTTTTATAATGCTATACGCTATTTATAAAGAACCCTCTTTATTTCTTATGTTCATTGACGATATTTTGGGTCGGGCCGTGAATCCAATCTACTCTTTCGCGGATGACAACAACCTCTGTCATTCATATTCATTCGAACGTAGGCCGAGACATCAAGATATTGAAGACAAAAGGCGAATTATGGATCATACACTTGGCTGTGATTTACTGGCCATTTCCGAATGGGGTCGAGTGAATTGAGTAGATTTTAATGCGTGTAAGACACAGTGGTCTTTTTTGTCTCAAAAGCGATTAATTGGCCCAACAGTACCGTCATTATCTATCGATGGTATGAATATCAAACAGTCGGATGTTGTTGGTGTTCTGGGCATGAAAATACAATGTGACGCTCGTTGGGCGAGGCATGTATTCGAAGTGTCGAAAAAATCATTCAAGTGTATAGGCTTCCTAAAGAAGTGCAAGATATATTTCACTCCTTCTGATCTTTTCGATTTCTATAAAACATACTTTACATCAGGCCAAAGATGGAGTACAACTCCCATATATGGGCAGGTGCTTCAAAATCATCCTTGATTCTACGTGATAGTGTTCAAAGGAGAGCGATGGTGCTGATGGTGACCCTTTAGAGTCGTCCGAATGTGGGTTGTGTGTCGCTGTTGTATATTTGCTTTCATGATGTGTGTTCTTCAGACATTCGTGGTCTTATTTCTGACGTGAGGATGTTCGGAAGGGATACACGACTTTCCAGGATTTCACACCCATTTGTTATCGATTGGCCGGTTGACCGCACTATGCAGATCGAATTCGTTTCTCGTCCGTACTGTCCGTATGTGGAATCGACTTCATTTCCCAACAACTACCACATCCAGGAATTCAAAACAAATGTCAATAAACATTACTCGCTCTTTCCTCCCTTTGCTCAAGAAGAAACCCCTGAGTGTTAATCAATTAAAAAAAAATATTTTTGGTACCGATTTTAATATTATTTTTTTTTACTGGCATAGAACCTTTTTGCATTAAAACCTATTATTTAAAATACATTTGCATAGAATTTCGATCCCTAGTTATGGATAACGTTAAGATTTTTGTCACTATTTCGGCAAAGGTACAGTGTGTTTCAATAACGGTATTAGCATTACCGGTACGAGTACGTATGTATTTTAGACTAAAACACAACATATTTAAAATCCAATAAATAAGAGTATTTAAGACAATTAATCTAATTCAAAAGTAAGCCTGTCTCTTTGGATGTAGACAACTCTTGAAGTTTAAACGTTATCAAAGAGGAACAATTTAATGAATAAAAAAAAATTGTATGCATGTGATTACACTGTGCAACATAATTTCAGACTTTCTCCTGGCGTGGATGGTTCCTTTGGGAATAAAAACTTAGTTGGGAATAGTAAAGGTCCTAGTCTTAGTTATTTTTAATGGGCTGAGGACAAAATATTACTTATTCCTTTATTTTACCGAATTTCCGTTATGAAATGCATTAAGTGAAATCAAATGTAGATTATGTTCCTTTCGCTGAGTATGACGTGCCCTTTATGTCCCTTTTTTAAGAAGTGTGAAACAAATTATTTAAAGGAAGCATTACTTATTTTTATGTTCATCAACAATGTTGCTCAGTTAATTTCAGCAGGGGTCACCGAAAACGAAAAATCGATATCTCTTATTTAGCCTTTTTGGTCCATTTGTATAAATGCGGGTAAAAGTGGTCGTTTTTGGTTTTAAATGTTCTACTAAATTACTATTGTTATCATTTTTGTATAGATCGTGTAAAATAGAATCAGGATATCTACCAAATTTAAAAAGTTCCTCTTCTTTCAAAAAAAAAATAATCTTTAAAAACAATTTCATGTTGGCATAGTTGTGTTATGTTCAGACTGGAAACGAAAGTTGCTTGGAGAAAGAAGAATTATTGTTTTGTGGATATTATACTCGGTATGGATTAATGGTGTCTATTTTAGTTTCCAATCTTAATATAGTTCATTCATACATACTCAAGTCCCACAACATCCCATTTAATGCTAATGCATTTAATAGTGAAGTTTTTACAAGACGTAAAAATAAATCTCTTACCTTTTAATTCGCTGGCATTTAAGAGTTTGAAAACCGTCCGCTAAAAAATTGTTAGATGTTCTTACAAGGGGTTGAACTTAGGTTTACTGGCATGATAGTTATGCACACTTCCATGACACCAGTGACCCACGACTGAAATAAACAGAAATGATTAGTTTTTCGCCTAGAACACATCACATTTTATTGTTACATTTTATTTCTTTTTTGAAAAAGGACGTAAATTACTTCATAATATTACTGATTCTATTTTCAACGGCCTATACGCTATACGCTTGCTATATATAATTCTGGCCTAGGCAACACTAAGTGTTTGACATTTTTTTAGCATAAACGTACGAGTACTCAGAATGTTTTAATCGTACGACCATCATTTGTGTTGTTTACAGTGACTTGAAAAATCAATTTGGAAAAAAATGGAATAAACTCGTGAACATTTTCGTGCGATCATTTTTTACAACTTTCGACGTGGATTATTTCGACAAGAGTGCATCGATGAACTTAAATCTTTGTATGGCGATGAAGCACCATCCTATAGCACTGTGAAAAACTGATTTAATGAATGCAATCGTGGCCGACGCTCGCTCAAAGGCGAAGGTCGTCCAAAAACGGCCGTTGTGCCCGAGAAAATTGATGCTGTGCGTGAACTGATAATGCAAGATCGTCATGTGACATACCGTGAGATATAGGCATCCTTGGGCATTTCTTCCAATAGCATACATTCGATATTGCATGGACACTTGGCAGTAAAAAAGGTTTGTTCTTGTTGGATCCCGCACAATTTGACAATCGCTCAAAAAAAGGCTCGTGTCGATTGTTGCAAAGAAATTTTGAAAAAATACGATCGCGGTGCTTCAAAAGACGTTTATAAGATCATCACAGGTAACGAATCATGGCTCTATGCGTATGAGTCCGAAACAAAACAGCAATCGATCGTGTGGGTCTTCGAAGACGAGCCAAATCCAACGAAAGCTGTTCGTGGAAGAAGCACTTCGAAGCAAATGGTCGCCTGTTTATTTGGTAAAACGGCCACATTTATGAAATTTATTCAATTGACTCCTACTAAAATTAACTGAGCAACATTTTCATAGAACAATACTTTATTTTCATAGAAAAGAGAATTCGTAAGGACATTTGTGCATGTCGAATTTCAGCCCTTGTCTAAACGGTTGACCAATTAATATATAGATGGCACGATTTAAACCCTAATCAAATCATTCAATTAAGAGCATATACGAGTATAAAGTCGTGATGGATGCTACACATCAGCCAGACACTGTTTGTAAAAGGCCGAGCATAAAGCTCTGCCAAATCTAAAGAGTAATAACATATTAGTAAAATTTCATTGAGTTTTTTGTTACCCATATGTCTAAAGTAAAAGGGGCTAAGAGTTCGACGCAGTAATAAACTTCATTGTTCTATACCACTATTTACTAACGTTAAAGTATTTACTAACGTTAAAGTACGAGTAATCCTAAAAAATCTAAAACAAGGAAAATAACTCTAAAATCGGTTTAGCCAATTCCGAGATATTAGAATATTATCTTTTCAAGTATTTGTTGAAACGGAAAGGTTCATATCTCTCTTAATAATTTGTTTTCATAAGACACATATAAAAAAGACGAAGACATGTAAAATTTGTTTTGTCCTGTTTGACATAGAATGACTCTTTTGTTAAATTTTATTAAGATCGGGTTATAATTGCAACCAGCCGTTTGACTAAAAACTTGTGGTGGACACCAGGCGGACGAACAAACTCGTGATACTGAGTGGATGGGCGCACGAAAATGCGGGCCTAGCTCAAATATTTTTTGTAAATATGAACGTTTGCCATTAAACTATCTTTTAACTTCACAAAGTGGTGCAGTGTAGAATTATAGTGTTGGTAACTTGGAGATTAAACTTGCCACCGATGGCAGCTCGCATTCGTGCATTTCTTAGCTTATGTCAACATTATCATAAGTAATATAAAGTATTAAGTCGGGCGGGACCGAATATATGATAGACTCCATAGTCTTACACTGAAAAAAATATGTATGTATCAAATCAATGAGAAGTATATAGTTTTATAACATTGTTGTTTTTTTTTTCGTAGCCATAGTAAAATTTTTAAACAGCGAACATAGCAAAATATATGCAAACAGATACGAGTATGTTTGGATGACACTAATGCCAACAGTTCTCGTTAAATACGAATCTGTCTGCTCTTAAGTGTACTCGTTTAATTGCTTATATGTATTGATTTTATAACGTTTATTGCATGGAGTCGGATAAGGGTGAAGTAGAGTTCAACGAAACCGCCTTTTGAATAATTTTAGATTTTTATTTAATGAAATGTTCAATCAGAACATGGTCTCAAGTCTGACTATCAAGTTAGCAAGAGACACAATTTTCGTTAAATTGATTTGCTATGTTCTTCAATAAATGTACATGTTCATCAGATTGATGTAAAATTTTCAATAAATCGATGTACAATATTTGTCGTAATAAAGTTAATTTGCATCCAATTGATGCACAATTTTCTTCGAAAAGATCTAACATTTTCATCGAGTTGATGCTCATTGTTTTTCAAATTGTTGGTAATTATCAGCCAAATTGATGTAAAATATTCATTTACTTGATGTAAGGAATTGAGGAATTAGTGAGTTAATGTTCTACATACAATTAAGGAAAATGGATGAACGGATTCATCAAACTAAAAACCTTTGTTTCAGTATAGCATATGACTAATAAGTCCAAAGTACTTAGTAGGGACAGAAAAACTGTTACACACGTTTTATGCTGTGAAGTAAAAAGTACTGAATGTTTTAGCATCCAAAAAGAATCTACTGATTCGAAATGTCTGCATTTTGCCTTTACACACGCCTTAAGTCGCACTGGCCAATCGTCAATAGCTGCACGAACCTCGTCCATTGGAAAATTGGCCACAGCTCGAACCAAAGCAGTCTTAAGAGATCCAATGTTGGGATATCTTTTGTGATAAACCTTGTCCTCTAAAACCGTCCACAATTTGTAATCCAATGGGTTCAAATCTGGACTGCCTGAGGGCCATTCTTCAGAGGAAATGAACGCTGGCAAATTGTTTCGAAGCCAGGCCTGGGACGTTTTAGCCTTATGGGCCGGCGCAGAATCCTGCTGGAAAGTCCACTGCTCATTTTGGAACAGGGAATTAAAAGGCTTCACAACAGCTTCCAAAACGGTTTCTTGGTAAACTTTGGCTGATGTTTTGACTCCTTGTTCGCAGAAATGCAGGTCAGTGACACTATCGTAAGAGACACCCCACCAAACCATGACTAAAGCTGGGTGATGACCCTTTTCCACCCTTGGGATCAGTTCAGATGCTTCCTGAACGGTAAAGATTTTTTCATCGGTGAACAAAATTTTTCTGTGCAAGTTATCAGCGTGCTTCACCAAAAGACGTTTGGACTTTTGCGTGATATTCATCTAACGGGCCATGATTTTGTTTTCGGAGCGGATTTCTGTGATTTCTTGATTTAACGGCTTTTTTGGCATGCGGTGTTCGAACAGAGCATGGGCGGCCCGACCGGTGGCGGTCTTTTACATCACCAGTCTCCTCAAACAGTTTTATGCATCGGTAGACGAACATGCGGCTAATCCCTAGTGGCCGGAGCATTTTGAAAATATCGTTTTTTTTTAATTTCACACTTATGTCCCTTGGTTGGTCTACCCTATGTATGAGTGATATATATCGCTTATTTATTACAAGAATTTAACAAATCAGAAATAACAAAAATCGGTTTAGTCCCATTTCGGAGGTATGAGGTCTATATGAAACCATGAACCGATTTGGTTTAATTACAGCATTGCTTGTCGTAATACTTACAGCCGCACATCAAAAATTATTTATTTATCAGAGAGTACATCAGGGGGCTATTAAAAAACCAATTAAATTTACTTTGTACATAGTGTAGCGTTTGTTAAAAATAATGTACATACTATATTACGTTGTCTTCCGTTAAAGTATTACTCTTAGATAGTTTATACACAACATCCAATGAGGACTACATCAAGACTTACTTCATTTTCAGCATTGTGTGCACAAAACAAATCCAATTAAGTCAAAATTATTAGATACATTTCTATAGGGGCTAAATCAGAACATGTAACGATGTTAACCAGTTTCTATAACAACCGTCATTAGCCACAAACCAAACAAATAATGTGCAAAGTTTCATTGAGATCGGTTCATATTTGGGACCTACACTCTAGTTACAAGAACACTAATTCAGAACCTACAGCTCTAAAAGGCACATAATACATCTGATTTCGATGCAGAGCATTACGAGTGACCAACACATATCTCTGGTGAACCCCAACCATATAAGTCCATGTTTTAAATAGCTCTCACACAAAGATCCCTCCCAATATGACGTCCCCAGCTTAAGACGCCACAAATTACAGCCGATCACGAAAAAATTTGCATAGTACGTTATGAGCAGCCATTAATTACCTGTTTTGAAACTGGTACATGTTTTAGTGTATCACCCATACCTAATTTCAGAACCTGCAGCTGTTAAAGCTGCATATTACACCCAATGCTGACCAAATTTTAAATAGAGTGTTACCATTGACCAACACATATCTATGGCGAAATTGGACCTTATCTGTCCTAGATTTCGAAAAGCTCCCACACAACGGCCCCTCTCCCGATCACGATAAATTGTACATGGTACGTAGGAGCGATCATGAATTAACTGTAGTGACTTTGGACGTCGCAGGTCCATATATTCGTATAGCCCCCACTCAATAGTCCTTCCCGATTTTAGAGTCTGCAGTTAAGAAGCCGCAGTTTACATTCCGTTGTCCTGAAACATTGAACTATATCGGTTCATGTTTTCGAAAAGCGCTCACACAAAGATCCCTCCCGGTTTGAGATCCAGCAGCTCTACAAGCCACATTTTTTTTTTTGCATAATACGTAATGAGCAACCATTATTTAACTGTGGTGAAACTGGACCACATAGGCCCATATCTTCTTTTAGCCCCCTACAAAGGTATTTCCCGATTTCTGAATCTGCATCTCTAAAATCCACAAATTATATCCGATTACTAATATAATATATACATATATATATACATATATATATATATATATATATATATATATATATATATATATATATATATATATATATATATATATATATATATATATATATATATATATATATATATATATATATATATATATATATATATATATATATATATATATATATATATATATATATATATATATATATATATATATATATATATATATATATATATATATATATATATATATATATATGTATATATATATATATATATGTGTGTGTATATATTATATTAAATTATATTATATATATATATATATATATATATATATATATATATATATATATATATATATATATATATATATATATATATATATATATATATATATATATATATATATTGAGTCCGATCTAGCGCAAGCTTCAGACATAGGTGCCTACTCCTCTAAATAGTAGAGTAATGCAGGGTGTCAAATAGAAAGCGCAAACAAATTAACCTAGAACACAAAACTTATGTACGATTATGGTTTCTAGTAAATTGCTGTTTAGGTTTGTATTTTTGTCAAATCATCAGAGGAAAAAAGCTTTCCTTTATTGGTCTAAATGTATTATAAAAATGTACACTTTTCCTTGAGTATTTCCTTAACAAATCTTAATTTTTGTGGAGGAACAGTGGTTCAAAAGGGACTGTTTGGGACACACTACCTCAAATAAAGGCATAACTGGAAGACGTAAATGTAGTCCACATGTCAAAATTGCCCATCAAATGGACACATGAGTTCTAAAGCAAAAGAAAAGTATGCTACGCATCCGAATATAAAATTATTTTGTAGCTTTGGTTGAGATTAGGGTTGAAAGCATGTGCTGAAAGGGTCCAAGAAACGGGTCACTTTTATGTGCTTTAGTCGCAAAGTGACGGTGATGGAAATGTAGGGTTTGTTTTAACTTGTTTGATACTGGTTTGATATAGGTAACACGAAGAAATGTTTGTAACTTCGCCTATTTCGTAGTGCATTTACACATTTTTAATTACCTTGATATGGTTTCCCTGGGATAAAAGCAGTAATTTGATGTGACATTAAGATGTTTCATTCTAAACTTGAGCCCCATGGAATAAAATAGAGGGGAAAGGTCTGATTTTGGGTGTGTGAAACAACCTTTTTATTAATCATTTTCTAACCAAGCTCCTTTATAATCTTTCTCCAGTCAACATAATCATTGATGGTTACCCTAATTCCGGCTTAGGCAAAACAATTATTTTTCTTGTAATGAATATGGCGCTAGAATTTGCCATTATTTTTTACTTCATAAAATAATTTGCTACAGAATTTACTACGATTTGTTATTTTCCCAATATATTAAATTAAAGAGCCACTTACTCGTAGTTGCAGCATCATTTAATTGCGATATGTACGTATGATAGCAAAATTTATGGTACTGGCATAAATACCAGAAACATTATTAGAATTCCGCGCGTCTAGTCGAAAATTCTACGGTTGACCACTAGGCCCAATATACCACATGTCATTGATGAAATACGAAAATAACACACAACAATTGCAGGCATTAACAAAATATTTACAAGAAACATACGGAACAATAGCACAACTTCCATAATCGTCAAGTTTCAGCACTTATCTTATTAGTTTAACAGCAATAAGGAAGTATGTCTAGTAGGGTGGAGTGAAATTCAAAAAAAAAAAGTTAACCTCGGAAAGAGATGTAGTCTGGGGTCCTAATGAGGGGAAAAATAAAGAAAAAAATTTAAAAAAATTTTTAGGGGTCGCGCCACTCCCTAGAAATTTGGAAATTATCGCTATTTTGGCGTTGATTTTAGAAAAATCCTAAAAAGTTTTATGTCAATAAATGTTTGCAATAGCGTAAACAATGAAATAAGGGCATGAAAAAATTTAAAAAAATTTTTCTCATTGTTCAAAAATTTCAAAAAGTAAAATAAGTCAAATCGTCCCTTCTTCAGAAAATTGACTGAACAATGAAATCGCCACCAAAGCTACAAATATTAGTCGATTATCCTCATATTTGCCTCAAATACTTTTGTTTGGGCACTGAACAAGCTCAAACTTTTTAATTTCGAATAAGTTAAGTCGTTAATTTTTAGGATTTTTCTAAAATCAACGCCAAAATAGCGATAATTTCCAAATTTCTAGGGAGTGGCGCGACCCCTAAAATTTTTTTTAAATTTTTTTCTTTATTTTTCCCCTCTTTAGGACCCCAGACTACATCTCTTTCCGAGGTTAACTTTTTCAAATTATAAAAAAAGCATGTTTTCACTCCACCCTAATGTCTAGCTTTACGTAGTTAGGTCTGTCTGGCTAGCAAAATTTGTCGGTCAGTGGGATCTCCCGTACAGGTTTTACAAAGCCGCCAATTCATACGTGAGGTTACACTTGGGTGAGGTTACACTATGGTCTATTTGGCCATATTACACGGATTCTGATATATAAATATTCATACCTGATGTACACGTTCTATACGCGTCCGAATATTAAATGATTTTACAAACGAAATGACAAACTTATACGAGTACTATGTAAAAAAATGCATTATACGTTCGAGAGTACATACGAGTATACGTATTCCAATTCATACGTGAGGTTACACTTGGGTGAGGTTACACTATGGTCTATTTGGCCATATTACACGGATTCTGATATATAAATATTCATACCTGATGTACACGTTCTATACGCGTCCGAATATTAAATGATTTTACAAACGAAATGACAAACTTATACGAGTACTATGTAAAAAAATGCATTATACGTTCGAGAGTACATACGAGTATACGTATTTCAACGTTTCATTTTCTCATTCCAAATCAATTGTTTTTTGATATTTTAAGACTTTGAGCAGAATTTATTTTTTACTTTTATCCCAGTTAGTAATTGCATTATTCAATATTTGAATTCATTTTTTTAATTTTATTTAATTATTGATAATTTAAACTGCAAGTTTAATCTAGCGAAGAATTTATTTGATTCTGGACTAGAATCAATGTAAATACAAGCACATGCCTATTTTAAAACGAATCATCTGTTATCTCAAATTGCCTGTTTAAATATGTTCGCTTGCGGTCCAAAGGTTGAATGCTTGGGACGTTTATTTTCATCACAATAGTATGTATTATCTTCAGTGGATTTGACCCCACAAAAAAATGTACACGCACAGAAAACATATGGTTACTATATGGTCACAGCAACAATAATATATTATTTGCAAATATAGTATTGTTTTTTAATTTAATTTTGACAATAGTATGATTGAGGTAATATTAATATTGTTGATGTAGAACAAAAGTACTATTGCGAAATTAAAAAAAATAAAATATGGTTGTAGCAACAATATAAAAATTTCATTATGGTTTTATTCTTTTCTGTAAATTAAAACCTTTCAAAACAAACTGTTTTAGATTGGTATAATTGAACGGCTTACGTTTTTTTGAGACGTAATTTTTCTTTGTTTCCATTATTTTTAATTAAGTGTATTTTTAAATAATGTACTTTATATAAGTATTTATCCCTATTGTTGAATAACAACATAATTTTCGGGATGATATTATGGTTGAGTGGCATCATACTATGGTTGTAGGGATAATTCCATCAGTGTTAATCATACTATGGTTGTGGGGATCATAGAGTGGTTGAGTGGGAATCATAATATGGTTGTAGGGATCATCGTTTGGTTGTGTGGGAATCATACTATTGTTATATGAAACATTATATTATTGGGCAACAACCATGTACCCAACAATAGTATTATGATTTTTAAATATTGGCACCCCAACAATACTTTTTTCCTCGTGTATGTACATTTACACCAAATTTATAAATATGTACATATTTTCGAGCGATACAAAACTAAGTATTTTCTGCTTCTAGAAAACACACCCAGTGAGGTTCGTCGTCAGTAATAGTCTAATCGAAGATTGCGAGCAGAACGGTAGCGCAAATTTATGTTACACGCATCAAAAGCATGTCCAATAATGTAATTGTTAGATCACAGTATTAGATGTTGTTTTTTTGTTAAATTTGGAATATTGTGTCCATAATGTGGAGTTTGTCTACGATTGTATTGGTGCTATTTGTTCTTCAGAGCAACAGTGAAACTGTTAAACGAGAAGAAAGCAGAAGGCCAGCGATGAGTATAGGAGCTCCAGCGCAAATGATAAACGGCAATCACATTTCCTTGCAGTTCTATGCCGCTCTCAAAGATGGCCACAAACGCAAGAGTAATCTTCAGTTTGTGCTTCAAAACTTTGTGGAAAACCTCCAGAAGAATTTAACCACTTCGTCGATTCTAAATACAATTGTTAGTGGCATGGACATGAAAAATAAACAAAGCCAAATAGAAAGAATATATAATCTTGCAGATTACTTCGAATATTCGTCGGACATGGCAAAGGCATTTGCCGGTGCAGCCGAACACTTTTTAGAACTATCAGCAAATGAAAGTGTTGCGATTCTACAGAAAATTCGTCTTATCCCTTCGGGTCAGCACTATTTAACATCTGCAGTAAAAATGCATCTGACGGATTATTTTAACGAAATGGAATTCTTCCACGTCATGTTTTCAGAGGTAATTGATGAGGCCTTGGAGTACGTAGTGGACACCCTACGGTTTGTTCAAAATATCTTCATGCGTTTTGCTGATGTACAAAGAGAGGTCATAAGAACGTGGAATATTCGAATGGATGAATGGTGCTGTAATGCTTACATAGATTTTTTGCAACTATGGTCGACAGAAATTTTCAAATGTGCGTCAACGACAGACTTACAAATTGCTTATGATGTTTATGCCATCACAGAAACCACCACAAAATATATAATGCGCCAGCTCGAGTTCCGTATTCAGCGACTGTACAACTGTTTTATTTTTGGCGGGTACCAATTAAGATGCAAATTTTTGCTTAGTCCTGAGCAAGACTTTCAACCACTCTTCTCTAAATTGGATGAGTTGCAGCAATATTTTGATATACGAATAAAAGGAGGACGCGTCACAGTGTTTCGTACACGACGTCGCTCAACGGAACATACATCGGAGAGAGATTACGATAATTGTTTACCACCCGGATTTCCCGAAATGCAAATGAGAAATAAACTTAAAAACTGTTTTCATTTACAAATTTATTAAATCTACAGTAAAGATTGTTTGATAAATACTAAACAAATACATAGTGAATAGTTTATGCAACGACACTGGAGATACGTTAGAAACATAAATATATTTAAAGTCAAAATACTTAATCATCATGGTTTGAAGATCACTGGATTAGTAAAAGTTGTAGTTAAGCTATCGCGAAAATTGCAGAAAAGCTGCAAAATGTCGTTAACTAACTTCAATTGTATCCTTTATACCTCAAGTCAAACGTTCGATTACCGTTGAACTGGTAAAAAACAATAGCGTAAGAACTTGGAAAAGAGAGTGTTCTTAACCCTGCTTAGATAACGTACGTCTGAGAGACGTACGACTTTTACATTTTGTTCTCCCCCTCTCCCGATCGTTAACGGAGAAACTTCGCACGTTCAGTTATCTCAGTCGTTACCAGTAGCTTATCGGTGGTGGTCGTTTTTGTGCGGTAAGTTCGTTTATTTTGGAGATATTTACAACACGTACGCTTGAGAGACGTATCGTTATCTTTTGTGTAATGTTTGACTTCTTTATATTATAGATTTTTTTGTCGTTTTCTGTGATATTTAATATATGATTGAACTATTTATATTTAAATTAGATATAAAAATGGCATATAAACGCTGCTTGGATGACACAGAAATTGCTGAGCTATTGAAAAGTGTATTGGAAGACACAGATTCATCGGAAAATGTGTGTTACGAACAAATTTACGAAATGCCATACCCGACGAAGTCAACAATACACCTGGAAGCAGTAGAGATCAGATTGTCCCAAGTAAGAGAAGATACTGCGGCTTCTGCCCATCAAAAATTCGACGCATGTCAAAAATGGTATGTGTCAAATGCGATACAGCTGTATGTGGAGACCACAAATATTTAGTCTGCAATTCCTGCATATGATGCAATTTAATTTTAAATTTTTAAGTTTATAAACCTTAAAACTTATATTATTATCAAAATGCAGTACAAAAATTTTTATTTAGTTTTTTTTTTAACTGAATTTAAGTCCTTCAATGAAGGCTGCTTATTTTTTTTACTTTTTTAAGGCAACTGAAATATTGTCCTAAATTTTATTATTATTTATATATATATTTTTAAACTATGTTCCTATATAAAAGAAAACTGAATAAACTAATGATCTCAATCAAAACATTATTAATTTTATTTTCGTTGAAATCCGTAAAAGGATATAATTTATGATACGTCGTTTAGACGTATCGATATCTTTTGAGTACAAAAAAATAACGTTATCTAAGCAGGGTTAAACCTTTTAGCAACACTACGAGTATGTACTTAAACAGAAAAACAGCAAATTAATTCACTTCAAAAAAGGTACACTAAATGAAAAATACATAAAATTAAAAAAATAGCTTTTAGTTATATTAATTCCTGGTTCATTTTTCGTTTTTAACTTTGGTAAAATTTAACTTTTAGTTGAATTAATGACATCTCATATATTTAACCAATTGTTTATTAAAATTTTCCAAAATTTTCCAACTAAATACATGGGTTTTCCCATGTATTTAGTTGCTTAAGTTTTCCGATTTTACGAGAATTTTCCTCCGAGATAGGGAAATTTTGAAAGAACATTAAAGCCGATTTGATTTTAAAGTCCCAAGTGGAAGAATGCGAGTATAAAATTAAGCGAATTTTATATTTGATATTATAACACATCCGAATTGTAGTTTGATTGGCAACCGATGAATTTTTTAGGCATTTTTGGGATAAATATGAAAAGGCTTTTATGATTTGTAAATATTGAAACAAATCCTTTTAAATAATTAATATCCATAAAAGAGAAAAACTTAGCAAGAAGATGCATTTGAATCTATTTTTTAACGTTATTAAGGCTATGAATTAAAGTCCTAAAATGCCCTAAGTACTTCACAATGTAATAATCGAAATATATTTAAGTATTCGACATTAAACCAAATTTACACACCTTAAAATAATATTGTTTAAATAATCTTGCTTCTCGGAACGTAATGAAATATTATTAAACAAAATAAAATTAACACCAACCCACAAAATATATTTGGCTAGGATCAAATCAAAAGGGATACAAATACGTTTTCCAGCACGTGTCATTTAGGGAAATTAGGTTTTCGTATTACCTCGATATATTTAACATCATGCTCTAATACCCTAATCCAATTGAAAATAAGGAAAACAGGTTCCTTGTTTTAATAAATAGTCGTCATCATTTAAGGAGATGCAATGTAGCTGAAATGTGTGTTAATCAGTGTTGCTAGAACTCAAACCTTTTTGTGGACGGAAAATAGTTTAAATGGGTACTGTTAGTTGGGACGCACTAAATGCCTCACAAAAGGTCACAGTTGCTGGACTTTTTGGCTCATGTTGCCCAAAAAACGTCCCTCATGGTCATAGCGGACGATTTGTAGTCAATATCGGTACTCAAATTAAAGCATATTTTGATCCTAATCCAGAAATAGTGAAGTTTTAGCTGAGATTAGGGACGGACGCATTACCCGAAGGGCCCTTAATATGGACCATTTATTTCGCGCTTTAGTAGCATGGGACGGTGGATGACATTTTAGGTTCAGCCGAAATTAACGACGTTTTTTTTTTGTATACCCTCCACCGAAGGATGAATGGTATAATTTGTCATTTCATTCGCAACACCACGAAATATTGATCGAAGAAAATAGCCGTGTTCTTTTCAGGTTACTAAACAAGTATTTGTATGGAAGTTAGTCGGTAAGCAAGCGGGTTGGCTGCTACGAGTTAGAGTTACCAGACTTATTTTTTTAACAAAAAAAATATTATGGCACACCCGGCTTGCATAAAAAATTCAAAAACATGTGTTTTTTGTTATTAATACAGAAAGAAAATGAAAAGAATGAAAGAAAGAAAAGAAAATAGAAAAAGCGAGATAATAAGCAGAAGATGAGCTGGAAGAGAATATAATGTTTCGAGAAGTGCATAGTCGTTTTTGTAGCACATTTGTATAAATAACTCCAGTACCTATATCAAATTTTCAGTGTTAAAACATTGTATACTATTAAGCTCGCTACTAAGTTCGCCTTTTCACGTGAAGAAATTCTAAACTTCAACAATAAAGTTCTGTGAAAATTGAAAACAATCTTGACAAACCCTCATTTATGAGTCATTTCCTAAGCCAAATACGTATCTAAGTTTTTCACGACCTTAGTACCAGTAAGAACCATAATAATTTTGTATGTATGTAAATACAAAATTATTATGGTTCTTACTTGTCCTTGTCTGGAGTTTTTGTTTAGTGCTGTACTGAACGAAATACAATTTGTCAATAAAGTTTCTTGTTTGTAAACAAGAAACTTTACGAAGTAACAAAATTGGTTTTCTCAATTTGCATTGCCATTTTTTGATTATGGCCTTACGAGTATGCTGCCATCTGATTCAAAATGTTATTGAATGTTGCCAGAATACCATATTGATAACTAATTAGGTAACTAAGCTAGTTACCTGAAAAGTACACGGCTAATATACTTATAAAGTATTGTTCGTGGTACATACGTCCATGTGTCCGTTGCAAGCACGATAGGGATTTTGAGACTTTGCATAATGATGACTAATGATCATAAGCTTTTTAGAGTTGTAAATGGGCGAAATCGGCCAAGGGGGAAAAAGTTCCCCTTTAAGGGACAGTAGCATGGTAAAAAAGTACACTTTTATGAGTATTTGCTTTACTAGTCATAACGTCTTGTTGACAGACAATGTTTAAAATGTGTACAGTTAGTTAGTAAGAACTAAATACTTTAAATTTGTTATCCGGCCAAGCCCACTCAACTGACCAGCTGGTCTCTTTGGACGCATCCAGTTCAAAACACGTTTCCTTCATCTGTATATCGGAGCAGATCTCCTAAATACGAACTTACAAAACAAAATATATTGATGTTTTAGTAATAACAAAAGCGACTATGAAGGGTGTTTTTTCAGACGTTTATTTTTCGATAAGAAATAAAACACATCTATTTTTGTTTATGGCCAAGAATTTAGCCTCATTATTAAGATAAGGGTTTGCCATTATGATTTCAAAATGATTTCGGGCAAGTGGCCACCACGGCTGGCTTGAATAAATTCCAGACGAGAGCATGCAGCAATAACGCGTCGAATATTCTCTTTCAAGGCGTCAATCGTGTCGGCATATCTGCGTAGACAACCGACTTCACATAACCCCACAAAAAACAGTCCAGTGGTGTTAAAACGCACGATCTTGGAGACCACGCCACAAGCCCACGACGCGTCTTGTTGGAACCAAAGGTCGTTCACATCAACATCCTCCAATTCAGACACGAAAAAGTCATTAATCATGGCTCTTTAGCGTTTCCCACTGACTGTTACATTATGACTGGCTTCATTTTAAAAGAAATATGGATTAATGATTTATTCTGCCCTTAGAGCACACCAAACAGTGATGTAACGGTGTCTCTGAGCAACTGAGCAAGAGACACACGTCTAAAAAACATCCTTTACTTTACTAAAGTATCTAAGATTCAACAATATTTAATCACAATAATAATTTATTTAAAAACGGCTCAAAACAAAATGTGCTCTCGTACATGGAAAAATATATTCTCGGATTTTTAAAGAAGACAGCCGTGTCGAACATTTTGCATAATTGGACGATATGTTCAATGTATGTATAAGTGGCATTACTGCAGGCAGATCATTTGAGGATATTTAAACTGATGCCAAATCAAATGAAAATTAAAATGTTACTCAGAAAAAATAATCGATTACCTAATAACTCAATAAAAAAAGTATTTAAGTTGTTATGAAGCAAATGGAAAAACAAGGGAAAACGTCACAAATTTATTTTATGCTTCTGACATTGACCAACATAAGTAAAAAGCGAAAGAATATTTCTTAAAACTAGGCAGATTGCGAATAAAATTAGAAACAGACTGCCTGATGATTCCATTAATTCTTTTTCAGTTCTAAAAACATATTTAAGATATAAATATATGTATACAAATTAAAAAATTTAAATGGCTTGAGCGCTAAGGTAACTTAATGAACTGGCTTTGTTTTTGCTATGCTGTTTGAGTTATGATTTATAAACATTGAATTATACCAGAAAGACAGTTGAATATTAGAAGCACAACAGGACATAAGTAAAACAACTATTTAAATTGATTGCCTCTGATGATGAATTTAATATTGAGTTACTTAAAATTAAATATATTATAAAAATGCCAACATTTGTTATTTGCTGATGACCTCAAGCATAATAATTAGTGAAAAAAAGGAAAGTCAAAATTGAGAAATAATGCTTAATTGAAAGGATTCTTTGTGTCGATTACGAAGTTAGAACAGTTTTTAATGATTTCCAGGTTTAAAACTTCAATACTTTGAGCACACATGTATTAATTGTATGGCTGTTTTCTTCAAGATAACTTAAAATTGCAGAAACCAAATATGTGATAGGTTCACGCCAGTTATTCTTGTGTGAAAGCGAAAGAGTGATAGCAAACCCCCATTAATTACGTAAGTTATTCGTTAAAAAAAGGTTTAAAATTCAAACATGTTTAAAGAAAAAGTCCCTCCGTTCTTGATTCTTAAAAAAATGTGGAAAAAGAATTTATTGTAGTCTTTTTAGTACTATGCCTGGACAAAGTCGAATACTTGATAGTTATCAAATCTGAAACCTAAATACTTGTATAGGGTGATCCATCCAGAGGTATTTTTTCAGAACAAAAAAAATTAAAAATTCAAATCAAGTGTGGAAACTTTATTGGTAATTTGAAAGGACATTTTATGGCATTTATTTTTTAAATATAATTTCCTTCAAATGATTGCCGCAACTACGCCTCAGGGTTTCCATTCTGATGATCCAATTTTGGATGACTTGTTCGAGCATTTCGACCGGTATGGCTTTAATGACACGCGTAATGTTGGCTTTCAAAACGTGCATCGTACACGCAGAGAAAAGATATGGTTACTATATGGTCACCGCAACAATAGTATGTTCTCTACAATAAAAGCATGCTCGTCGTAACCATAGTATTGTTTTTTGAATTTCATTTTGACAACAGTATGATTGCGACAATATTACTATTGTTGAAATGTAACAATAGTATAATTGCCAAATTTAGAAAGAAAAATATGGTTGTCGCAACCATATAAACATGGTTGGTGCAACAATAGTATTGTTGTTTAAAATATACGTTAACAATAATATGATTATGGCAATCATACCGTATGTTTACGACTATGAACATAACAAAACAGGGTTTATAGAGCATATATGTATGTGTATGCGTATGTTTTTTTTTTTTGATATATTAAAAAACACACACACGATACAGTGCTTGGTTGTTGTCCATTATAAAAAACAACATTCGGAAGGTAGTTCGAGGGGTTTTTAATGTGTTTACTTTGTTCGGTGAAATATCCTAATACCGATTGGTTCTCGTTTATTTAAAATCTGCCTGCACTTAAGTATTTAGCCATTGATCATGGTTTAATCACATTCGTTACTTGGGGTCTACGGATGGTGAAGTAGCATTCACCCCTGCTGGCAACTAAAAGTATTTTTTCGACTGCCGTTGGAATATATATTTTTGTGTTTTTGAATGAAATGTTCAATAAAAACATGGCCTCAAATCTGGCTATGGACTAATAGTAATGCAATTTAAAACAGCTTACTTAATAAAAATTTGTAATTTTGAATAACAACATTACCCAATTCTAATAATTTTGGGGATCATAGTATGGTTGAGTGTGAATCATATTATGGTTGTGGGGATCATAGTATGGTTGCGTGTGAATCATACTATGGTTGTGAGGATCATACTATGGTTGTATGAGAAACATACTATTGTTGTGAGGATCATAGTATGGTTGTGGAGATCATCGTATTGTTGAGTGTGAATCATACTATGGTTGTGGGGATTATAGTATGGTTATGTGTGAATCATACTATTGTTGTGAGGATCGTAATATTGTTGTGCAACAACCATCTACCCAACAATAGTATGATACTCTTCGAATATTGTCACCCCAACCATACTTTTTTTCTGCGTGTAGCTGGTTTGTCAGCATAGACTTTGAACTTTACGTAACCCCAAAGAAAAACGTCTAAAGGTGTGATATCACTCGATCTAGGAGGCCAACTCGCCTGTCCAAAGCGTGAAATTAGCTGCTTAGCTCGAAATGAGCTAGAAATAGATCCATTGTTTGAGCAGCTGTATGGCAAGTGGCACCGTCCTGTTGAAACCAAGTGTCGTCAAGATTACGGCCTTCAATTTCAGGTAGATCGATATCTTGGCGCGATAGCGAGCACGTTAGTTACGGCCATCATCATTTTTGAAAAAATATGCACCGATGATTCCACCAGCTTATAAACCGCACCAAACCGTGGTTTTCTCTCCGTTTATTGGCGAAGATGATGTACGATCAACATATGTTATTGCCTCATTTTTGTTGAAATGTTTTAAGGGGACCGGTATTTTGAACAGAATAAGCACGCAGAAAAAAACTATGGTTGAGGTGACAATATTCGAAGAGGATCATACTATTGTTGGGTATATGGTTGTGGCACAACCTCACAACAATAGTACGATTCACACATAACCATACTATTTTAGAAAAGAAATCAATTAAATTTCATGCGAAATAATTGCTAGATATACATCGAATATTTTCTTTGCTCCGATTATTTAAATTTTATATGTAACAAGTTGCTTCATATGTGGAAATAATTACTGGCAAACCTGTAATTAAAACCACTTTAAGTTTGACATTTGTCAAATTTCGATTTTGTTTAACAAAGTTTTATGGCCCTTTAAGGAAGTATGTACTCTGACTGTTAAGACACTGCAAAAAAAAGAAAGTAGAAAATTGGTTTAAGTTTGAAATCAATTTTTTTAAATCAGATGCAATTATGATGAACGAAGAAGGGGAATTTAATTTTTTTGTACAAAGCTTCATTGGCCGTTAAAGGAAGTTTCGAAAATCTCCCTCTTTCCGATGTTAACACTTTTATTTCCTTCGAAGCGATAGGTCTGCGAAATTAATAAATTTGTTCAAGGTACGTAAAATTATTCTTGAGAATGCAGCTTGTGTGTATTATTACCATTCTGTGCTGTTCAGCTTAATGTGGGAGTTTTGGTGAAAAATAGCAAAAACCTATTTTAAAACAAATTACGGCATTTTTATAAAACCCTTTTGATTTGTATAACACCACGTTTTTGAGGCTACGTTCGGTTTCGTCAAATATTTCACAAAAAGTGTCAATTATTTGCTCGTCACAATCTGAACACCAAATATTTTAAGGCTTAAACAAGAAATCAGCTGATATTCGAATTTGTAAACACTTAACATCAAATATTTACCGCTGCTTTTGGTATATATTTATTTGCTCTTGCAAAACTTCCCTACCTTCACCACTGTGGTATACAGAAGACTCATCGCTTCTGTACGGAATTTAAGAAAAGTCTGATTTAAAATTTAATTTCTAGAGCGGCGAGGTTTTAAATTAAGAAGGAATCAATCTGGGATGGATGTCATATAAAGTCATAGCTTAATTGCCCAATTCAATCAGTTTTCGTTAAACATCTCCCATTGGCATCCCCTATAATTATAATAAGGACGTTCACTTTTTGGGCAAAATATTTTGCAGTCTTTTGTACAAATACGGAAAAATATATTTGCGTCATGCATTTGCCAATATAAACCTATCTTAATATTATAACATAACTTATATACTAACTTACAGTCCTTCAAACCTCTTGCTGACAGTGCACGCTATAATTCTTTTGTTCACTCTCCGAAACCTACTGTTTAACGCGTTCTCCGAACACTTGATGCATTTTATAGAGAAGCTATTACAGGGCTTAAAATTGATCCCTAACTCGGAAAGTCGCTGGCCCTTACGAGTTTGAAAACCCGCCGATGAAAAATTAAAGATGTTCTCATCTGTATTAAAGCCTGTGTTTATAAGAGTATATATGATAGTCTTCATTTATTATTACACTAAGGCTGCCCATATATTTTATATGTTTGGTATAAAATAATCTATTTAAAGTCGGATAATAACTATTAATATAAAAAAAAGTATCTACATCGGGATCGAATTTTGGTCTTCGGTATTTTTTTCATATTTTTTAAAAAATTAAAATTATTACCCAACAAAACAAAATAATTTTTTTTTTGAAATATATGCTATAAATTTTCTGTAAAATATTCATCAATATTTGTAGGGTAAGGTATGTCAAGATTTATTATTGCTAGACTATAATTATTTTCTAACGCTATTCTTGGCTTGACATGTCGCAGGGAAGAATAAGTGGATCGGAAGATGCCGCCAGCATGTCGAACAGGTTCCCCTTTTTCTTAACCCTTGATGCTTCGAACGTATTCTGAAATCTATATTTGTATCTTTCTATATTCCAATTGGCAACGACTGATATTCAAACTTATCTTTGCCATGCGCCATTATTTTATTGATTCAGCTAAAATTGTAAAATGAAACAATGTGTTCTTTACATAAATGTTTCCTTGTGTAGATTTATTCTGACTAACTAAAAAACAGTTCGCCTAGGACTATGTATACAAAAATTCTTATCAGGTGAACCACGTTGGTCTTACAATTTCTAAGGCAGAAATTAATGCATACAATGTGCGTGCATCTCATCATGCGTTTGTTGCATTGTGCGTACATAAATAGAATTTTATTGCCGGCTGACAATAAAAGACAATTCGACACGTCTTCCCGCTGCACTTGAAAATGCATAAGGAAGCCAACATACCTAACACACATCTAAAACGTGTTCACTTTGAACATTCTGCCAGGCGGAAAAGTATATGATGTATTCTAAACTTAAATCTATTTTTCGTATAAGTGGACTGTACATTTCTTAAAACTAGCAACTAGCAGCTGGCGCTGTATTCTACAATGTTTAACAAACATTAGTACTAAAATTACTATAACTATGATTAGCAACGCTAGTGACGTATGACTGCTCAGATGATGGAAGCCTTTCAGCTCGGTCGTTTCCTTCTGCCAGACGGAGACCTGTTTCCTTAGCTCCTTGATCTCTTTTCCATGATCCACGTCCAAAAGATCTAACGTCCTAAGAAAGATTTTCTCCTGCGTTGAACTAATCATTCGATATACATGTGGTTGTAGCTGTGTCATCGAACTGGATTCAATATACTTTAGTTCGGAGCAATCAGAGTCACGGTGTTGATCCTGGCCCTGGTATTCATTATTCGGTTTGAGGGTAGACATCATACATGACCCATCGTCGGCGTTAATCCATGGCCAGTCCCCCTCGCATGTTAAATCGCCATTCAAATCTTGTTGGCAACTATCAACTTCAGCTTTAATCATAGGATGGTATGAATTTAGGTTAAAATTATATAGGACGAAATTAGTGACCGGAATTTTCACCTGGAAGGTCCTGCCAACTCTCTTCACAGGAACTGGTATTATTTTATAGAGTTGTGACGTTTTTCTGTGGTATAATGGTATTTGAGCATAACCACCAGCTTGTTGTCAATAAAAATACCCATAGCACGCATTAGGTGAAAAATGGCCTTAACATCCATCTTCTTGTTCGCAGGTAAAACAAGGTCATCGGACAAACTATTTTTTATCTGAATAATTTCTTTTAGGAGTTGTACTGGCTTTATCAACTCCGGATTTACTTTTCCGTGGTTGACATCCATTAAGAGCTGAAGTACTTTCATCTGTATTCGTTGACTGTCTTCTATTAGTGAGGACAGCTCTCGTGCTAATATGAAGAATTTAATAGATTCCTCATAGAGAAAGTAGTTCTGCTTTACGGTAGCTGTTATATTGTCCATCTGCAGCTTAATATTCTTAAAATTCAGCTTAACTTCGACCATGGTTGTGTTTAAAATATTTAGTGTATAATCGATTACTGAGGTCTGATGTTTCAACAGCATCCCCTGTTTCTGTTGGTTGGCCAGTATGTTTCTCATGTTTGTCTCCATGTTCTGGCGGTCGTCTTCGTCCATTAACCCGAACAGGACATTATACAGGGATCCAATGAGTTCCAAAGGAGCCCGTTTCGCTCGATGTTGGGTTTGAGGCATAAATAGCTGATTGTTTGCCTTTATTTCATCTAAATCTTTTGCCATGCGTTGCATAATGCGTTGTACAGATGCTTTTCATGTTGTCGATCATTCAAGATGCGTTGTCAATACTTGTAAAATAAGTTTCCATTTCAAAGTAACTCACCATGTTCCATGTTGAAGTGACCGCATTTACTTGACCTAGATTTTCAAGATATATCCCTGTGCCATTAGTCAATTCTTTAACGGTTGAATTTGACACTCTGGTAACTGCCGCCGGGGCTATATGCATCATTGTCAACATCATTGCTAAAATGGTTCCTTTTAGTGCTGATTTATTTCGATTCTTCGGCCGTTCTCTTTTGACCACGTCTTCTTTTTTCTGATTTGCTAATATTTGTTCTTTTATGATCGCATTCTCCTCCGCTAACAGTGGACATATTTTTGTGACTGGCCTCCTGAAGATTCCATTTTCAGTTTCCACTGTTACCACTCGTACTCTGTTATCGATTCCTTTATGGACTTCCATTATTTTTGCGGTGTGGCTCTGTTCATCCTTGATCAATACAACCTGGCCTTCTTTGATATCCGGCCCAGGTTTCTGCCATTTGTTTCGATGTTGAAGCGTGTAAGTACTCCTCCTTCCACCTTCTCCAAAGCCCCAATCTGCTAGTGTTTCTGTTACAGCTACCATTGGCCTTCCTATTAAAAAGTGCGCTGGAGTTTGAACTTCAACTTCATCGTTTGCTACTGTAAATAACGGTCTGGAGTTTAACACCGCTTCTATCTGGCTTAACAACGTTGTTAACCTACCCTCTTCGTAGGGTAGGTTAATATCGCCAATCACCCGTTTTAGATGATATTTCACTGATTTGACACCAGCCTCCCAAATTCCTCCCATGTGAGGAGCTGCCGGCGGAATAAAATGCCATTTTATGCCTTCATTCTCCAATACCGGGGCAACGTTAACGTTATCTTAACGCGTCGGTTTGTAGTCTTTATCTAATATTCTTGCTGCGCCTATGAAATTCGAACCATTATCCGAACAAAAGAAAAACCTTCTTAACGCTGCTAAAAAGGCTTCTGAAGTTAAGTCGCTGACTGCTTCGAGATGAATGGATTTTGTGGCCATACAAACAAATACAGCAATGTATGCCTTATATGTTTTTTGCCCACGTCCTCTAGAGCATCTTAATCCAATCCAGTGTCGACGAACGGTCCACATTCCGTTACTCTACACTTAGGGAAATTGCCCATCAACTGCATAGATTTCCGCTGACGGTACCGTATACACGTGACACAAGTCCGCAAATGTTTCTTCAGTGCGTTTTTCAAGTTGAAAATCCAGAACGCCTGCGTGAGATATGTGTGCATTAATTTGATCCCTCCATGGTGCATTACTTTATGAGCTTGTTTTATTCATAGCTCAACTACATGAGACCTTTCTCAAATTATTGGGTGTCGTGCTCGAACGGTAGCTGTGATTTTTGGAGTCTACCACCGACTCGCAGCATCCCGTTCTTGTCCAAAAATGGATATAAACTTATCAGCTTGCTATTTGCTGGTAGTTCCTTCTGTAATTTTAGAATTCTTATTTCGTCTGGAAATTGAATCTGCTGCAGTTGTCTTATCCAAACATTTCGAGCTGCCTTTAATTCAGTACTGTACATGTTGCTTTTTTTCCCCCAACTTATTGAAAAATCGAAGAACGTATGCTAGCACTCTTTCCAATTTCCCAATCGAAGAATACTTATTAAGTAAATCTCCTATAACATTATGCTTCGTTGTCGAAGCGAAAACAAGTGTCTCGTTTTCTATCATTGTCGGCTGCGCCGGCCATTTGTCTTCTGGCATCTATAACCACCTCGGCCCCTTCCACCACAGCTCATAACTCGCCAACTTATCCGGCATTATTCCTCTCGATGCTACATCTGCTGGATTTTCTTGAGCTTTGATGTATAGCCACTCTGTAGTTGGAAGGTTTTCCCGAATTTCATTCACGTGGGTCCTTATAAATTTTTCTTAGCTGTAGCTTAACTCTAATTTAACTCTTAACTCTAATAAGAGCTGAGCTTAACTCTAATTTGGGAATCGTCTTCTTGTTTTTTTATGGATTGACTCGTGTTTTCGCTGATAGTAATGTAACTTTGTCCCCACTTTTGATGTAAATCACCACCGCAAATGCTTTACCAGATGCATCCGCAAACCCATGTATCTGCATTTCAGCTTCGTCAGTGCTCTGAAGCCAGCGGGGAACTCTTATATCTTCCATTTTCGCTACGTTATTCCTCGGGTCCCATTGCAATCCTAAAGTTTTAACTAATTCATCTTCTTAATGGGAATCACTTGGTGCTCTCCACTGCCTATCTCGTCCACAATTGCATTATTGTTGGAAACCCATTTTCTTAGTTTCAATCCAGACCGGTTTAATGTTGTGCTGATGGCTTCACGAGTTTGTTTGCAATCCGGTATGGTGTGTGCTCCAGTCATCAGGTCGTCCATATAAAAGTCTTCAGCTATAATACGGGCTATGCTTCTGTTTGAACATCTATCTGCTACTTCTTTTAATGTTCTATGCTTTTGTTTGAACATCTATCTACTACTTATTTTAATGTTCTAGTTACCAGAAACGGCGCTGCTGCGGTGGCGTATGTAGCAGTTGTCAGCTTATATTCCTTCATTAGCTGATCTGCAGACTCTCTCCATAAAAAATATTGGTACTGTTAATCCTCTTCGGCTACTAGTACTTGTCGATACATCTTTTCCATATCCGCCATCATCACATATCTCCAGCGTCTCTAGTATAGAATTAAGTCATATAAACTTGTACCCTAGGACCTATATACATAAAATATTTTAGACTTACTCCAGTTGACTATCGAGCTGAGGCGTCAAATACAGCCCTCAACTTTGTTGTTAAGCTGGACTCCCGAATGACGGCTTGGTGTGGCAGATAATAAGCCCCCTTTTCTTTGGCTAGTTTCATGTGCCCAAGACGTTAATATTCCTTTATGAACTTCACATAACCAATTTAATCATTCATTGGCTTTAATTTTTCGCTCCATCGACAGATGTCTTGCTACCGCCTGCTTTCGAGACTCTCCTAACGGTTGAGCATCCTTTTTTAAATGGAATCGATACCACGAATCTTCCATTGGCATCTTGAGTTGTCGTCTCTTTGTAGAACCGCTCGCAAAATTTATTTTCAGCCGCTGTTGCATCTTCTTCCTCTTCTTCCATTTCCCAGAACCGTTCGATATCCTTCAATCTAGCGGTTGTTGTTGTTGCTGCGAAAATTTGTTGCGGTTTTGATGTTGTCACCATCCCAGATATTATCCAGACAAACGCAGTGTTCTTAATTATTCCATCCTCAATAATTGCTGGATACGAGCCAAAAACCCAATATTATATCGATTCTACCAGTCTTGTTCAAGTTTGGGTCTGCACAAATACAATTTTCCCAACCCTTCACCTCAAAATCGAACGATTCGTCTGGAAGTGCCTTAGTGAGTTTTGGTAGAACTAAGGCTTCTGCTTTGATACAAAAAAGACTCGAGAATCTTGGTGCCACCTGCAGATTCACTTTATAAATGATATGCAGACTCTTCCTCCGGATAGACCTGTAACCTCTGTTGTTGCCTTCATCTTTGGGATCCGCAAAAGTTGAGCTGCCTCTTCCGATATCAACGTACTTTGTGAAGCGCTATCTATTAATGCTCGAAGTAACTCATATTGACCATCGAAGGATTTTACTTTAATGAGCGCTGTTGCCAATAGCTTGTTTTGACCGGAGACTGGTTGAATAACATGTGTACCCGCTTTCTCGCCATAGTGGAGCATGCTATTTGGCTTTTTCCACATTGCCGGCATGTCCAATCTTTCAAACATTTTATATGTTGAGGGTCAATTAGACATCTAATACACATCTGCTTCTTTTTTACTACCGCCCAATATGCTATCTGTCAAAGCATATACATTTATTTCCGTTTTGGTTTGGTTAGCCAAGCTTTATTTTGGCTGTTTACCTTACTGTGGTTCTTAGCGTAAGGTTTTTTCTTTATAGAATATTGAACTTTGTACTTGTTCCAAATATTCTTGAACAGCAGACAGTTGCTGAATTTCTTTGGCCTTTTTATTTGCAGGTCGTATCTTAGCAACTCTTCCCTTTCGAATTTTCGCATTATAATGTGGGCGAAAATTAGTGATATTTCCGAGTATCCAATTTATTTTTTATGATGTGCACTGCTTCATTTTTGCTGTCAACAAACATTTTTGCAGCGGTGTCTGAATTGTTCACTAATGTCAGAAGATCCAACAGCAAGTCAAGCGCCTCATTAAAAAATGTTACGTTCATTTTCGTATTGTTTAATTAGCAATTTAAACGCTGCATGATAATTGCCCGGTCCACCGGACAATAAGTGGGAAACCACTGCTCTGGCTTCGCCTTCCAATCTCATTCGCAGGTAGGTAAACTTAATGGTATCCGAGAGGCGCACTTCGTCTTCGATTTAGTCTCTATCGTTTCCGTCGTTTATCTGTACTATGTTTTATGGGGTAACGTTTGACCAGACTGTCATTTTCTCTCTCCGCGATTGACCACGTTCTTTTCAGGCAGTTAATTTCTATTTCTAGATCGCCCAATGAACTTTCGGCTGTCATCCTGCGGTTGCACTCTCCAAGTGACTCCCATGTGCGATCCATCCATGCTTTTCAGAGATCCCTTTTAGCGATGGGAATGCCAGAATAAAGATTTACATATTCTTCTTGCAGCATAGCATGTTCTTCTATCTTTTTGTGTCCCTGCTCTTGTTTTGCAGATCTTCGTTTTTCTTTTTTTGAAATATTGGTGGTTCGCTAAGTCCTCTGCAGTTAGTTCATTCAATTCTTCCGAGTTTGGATCCTCGCTGACAAGGTGTCTTATAACCTTCTTTTGCCTCTCCACCAAATCCTTTATTAAGGGGATTGGCAGCATTTTCAGGTTTTTTTTTGTCAAATTTTTTTATTATTTTTGTTGTCCTTGGCTCACGCTTTTTTGAATTATTTTATTTTGAGTATCTTACCACTGGTAGGGGATTACTCTTTTTTATGTGGTATATTTATTATTCCGATGTTGGTGAGTATTTATTACTCTGAGTCTCTTACCACTGGTGGGGTAAAACTCTTTTTTTAATTTTTTTAGGTTCGATTGGACCAATTTTATGTAAAATGAAACAATATGTTCTTTACATAAACGTTTACTTGAGTAGATTTATTCTGACTAAATAAAAAAAAGTTCGCCTTGGACTATTTATACAAAAATTCTTATCAGGCGAACCACGTTGGTCTTACAATTTCTAAGGCAGAAAAAAATGCACACAATGTGCGTGCATCTCATCGTGCGTTTGTTGCATTGTACGTACTTTGATAGAATTTTAATGCCGGCTGACAATAAAACACAATTCGACGCTTCTTCTCGCTGCACTTGAAAATGCATTAGGAAGCCAACATACCCAACACACAATCTAAAACGAGTTCACTTTGAACAAAAGTGATGTAGTTTTCGAATTCTTATTTTGAATTCTGATATTATACACACGTACGAATAAAATGTATGCCTATCTGTAAGGAAGGTGCGTACCTGCTAATTTCAATGAGTAGTTTTTTGTGCATCCTATGTTTGTAACAGAATATTGGTAGCAGACTTTGCCAGAAGATCTCAGGTAAACAATCGACTGATAACATCTTTTGAATTATTTAAAGTAATAATCAAAGAACATATTTTGTAAATATGGTATATATAGAAAAATAAAGATTTTTTTATTTTACGCGTATTTGAGAGAGTGGATGCTTTTTAAATAGTGATTTAACAGGTGAAACACAAAGCAAACATTATTTTTTTTTAATATACATTTAATAAATACATCAATAAAAACAAACCAAAAGGACTTATTATACAAGTATTGAATCAAATTACCCAAAAATGTTATTTTTTGAAAACCGAAATCGGTCAAATTTAAACGCTTATATCTTTTAAACTAAAAATCTGATATTATTAAGGGTTATTTGAAGGGTTATCTGATATTATTAAGGGTTATTTGAGCTTATTTGAATTCGTTGAAAGCTTTCCTATAAATTTGGGTTATTCATAATAACGTAGGAGCACATGAAAGTTTTGATTTTAGCAACCTCGTTGTTAGCTCAGCGGACGCCACGGTGCGACGTAATTAGAGTTTTTCTTTTCCCGGACTTTTTCATTTCCCGGGAAAGCGGGATTCATTTTTCAATTTCCCGGGATCCCGGGAATTCCCGCAAAAAAATATAAGAGAAAACGGTTATTTTTTTTTAGTAATTCTATTTTATTAAAAAATCACATTCAAGATATTAAAAAGTATGTTAACAAAAAAATAAATCAGTTCAGTTCTTTAACATACATACAAACTATATAATAAACATTACATAACGTAAACAAAAAGCTTTAAAAAATAAACAAAATAAAATAATGCAGTCCTTTTTCTTATACATAAAATAAATAAATGTATAGAGATTTAAATAAATATAAAAAAGTAATTAGTCTTTGTTTTTAAAATGCGTTTTCAAAACAGAAATAGCATTTATAGATTCATCCGAAAGTCTATTTCGAAGTTTAGTAACTAAAATTCCTGTCAGAGAAAACACTCGTTCACTTTCAACAGAGGTGGGCCGTATTATTAGTAGAGCATCAAAGAATTTTTGAATGTTTTCTGTTTTTTTTACCAGATCCTTCAAAAAATTTTAAGTCCTTTTTTATGGAACATTTCAATGGCTTTGAATTTTCTTTAGTTTTTTCATTAACATTACATATTGCAGCATTTAATTTTTCCGCAAATGTCATTTCTTCTACAGTATCACTATCATCGCTGCTTTCAATTTCTTCTAACTCAATTTCTCCACCAAAAAGACGGCTGTAAAGATGCTCTGCGTATATAAAAACAGAGTTTTTTGAAGCATTTGGGAACAAGCTGTCGTCGTTATTTTCATCATTAAAGATATCGGGATTTTTCAAAAACTTAATGAGGGTATACAATTTGGAATGTCTTCTTTCTTCTATTCTAATTTTGAGGGATTCAAACATTGTTTGTCCAACAGTAGTACGAAGCGATGCAACTTGTTTACATAATGTATTTACTATAACATCAGCTGTTAGTAAATTAATATTACGATGACAAAGTGCCTCTGCAGCTAGTTTTATTGGGTTTAGAATGTTTAATAAGTTCTTTAATATACTGATATTATCTTCAACCCATAGGTCACCCATGTCTAAATCAATTAGGCTTTTCTTAATTGAGTTCTTTAACAACAAAAATTTCTCCATCATCGGAACCATTGAGTTCCATCTCGTAACAACATCCAATTCAAGACAAATTTCTTTTTAATGTTCTGCTACTACATATTTTTGTAAGACACAGTTTTTTGTAGGACTTTTTTTAAATAATTTAATTATTTTACGTGTTTGTTCTAATACCTGTTTATAGTTGGTGGCAATTTCAAAAAGTTCGTTATCTAAATCATCTTCAAAATCACCGTTAAAATTATCCTCATCGCTAGACTCCGAATCAACTAATGTTTTTTTTATAAAACACATCAACAACAGCTAAATGCAAACCATGACTGAGGCAAAATATGCCTTCGACAGGGCTTTCTTTTACAAATTTTTTCATAACATTTGGGCCATCAGTTATGGTGGCTACTATATGTTTTTTGAAATTGATGTTATAATCCGATAATCTCGTTTCCATTATGTTTCGAATTTCAAAAGCTCCGCTCTTTACGGGTATATAAACCATTCCTAAGTTGTGAAAAGTTTTTTCACTTTTATATAAACATATATTTAAGTATCTTCGGTTTTTTATACTCGTCCATTCATCCATTACCAACGAAAATCTACATTTATCATTTAATTTAGCTTCTATGTCGTGTTTTATATCACTTTTAACTTTTAAAAATTGCTCAATAATCTGATTTTGTACATCACGTTCCGTTTTTGGCAGACTAAAACCTCTTTGAAGCATTGACTCTCTAATAAAAGAACTTCTGGTTATTGATCGTATAGAAAACCCGTCAATTGCAGCTAGTTTCGAAACTATTAAACCCATGTCGTCCTTTTTATTACTTGCATATTGATGTAATGTGCTCTGTTTTTTCTGACCTTTTCTGAAAGTTGTTCCCGTGGTAACACTTTTTCCAATTGTTTGTTATGTATTCCTTTTAAATGACGTATAAGACCACTTGTGCTTTTGCCTTTGCATGAAATTATTTTTGCACAAAATTTACATGCAGCAGTATCTGTTGATTTCTTTATAAAATATTCCCATGCAAAAGAGTTTTCCATCTAACAATATACAAAAAGAAATATTAAAAGCTATCAAAATTCAATTTAATTACATATTTACCTTGAGCAACCATTTTTTTTTAACAAAACCTCAAAGCAAACAATAGAATAGACGCCAACATATCAACAGCTGTTTTTATAACCATAAAAGAGTTGCCATTTCATGTTAAAAAAAATCTCGGTAATTCCCGCTCTATTTCCCGGGATTTCGGGATTGAAAATTTACGGGAATTCCCGTCCCGGGAAATCCCGTGAAAAACTCTAGTCGTAATCTTTATTTGTATCATTCTTGAGAGTGGGTATGGACCATCCTTAAATGTTTCCAATTTTCTTATATGTTCTTGCGGCTGTCGTATACATTTTTCTCACTCTCTAGGAATAATTAGTAGTCTTCTTTTTAATGTTGGCTTAAGCGATAATTGTTATTTTTTAATCTTAATAATTTTATAATACAAAATAACTGTTATGCGAAGAGCCACTTAATAAAAATAACTGTTTATATGTATATACTTATAAGTATAAGACAAAACTTGTAACTATCACGGTCCTTGATATGTATACATTTACGATCAACTCAACAACTTAATCGAGGGGAATAAAAAAGGGGACAAACACGGGCCAAAAGGTGCTTTACCCGTTTTGGTCCTTTTTGTGCCTTTTTGTCTTTTTATGACCATGTTGTATCCCTTTATAGTCTTTTTGTCTCCTTTTATTCCCCTCGATTACGCTTGTTGGGCTAATCGGGCATTTATATTTATCTTTGGGTCTCCAATGTCTCCTTTAATGCGATAAGCGAACATAACCTTTATACTGTGACTTAAAAAATAAAAGTCACTGAATGATTTTTATTTAGGACTTTTATAAATAATAGTCACCAACTGCCTTTAAATGTTACTTTTTTATGAATGAATGAAAGTCACTGTAAATAAGTCACTGATTGACTTTTATTGCTTTTATAAATAAACCTTATCAATAACCGTTATCGTAAGAGAAATAAAATAAAAATCACAAATATTTTTTATTTGTGTAAAAAAAGTAATAAAATAAGAATTAAAAAATAATTATTTTCTGATTTTTAAAAATTTGATTGAAAATAACTGTAATGAAGCAATTCAATAAAAATGTTAACAATTGATTTATATGAAAAAACTTATAATTGTTACGGTTTCTGATAAAAAGCTTTAATGCTATTTACAAGCAGAAAAAAAAGTATAGTTGGGGTGACAATATTCGAAGACACAACAATATTATGATCTTCACAACAATAGTGAAAAGTAAATGAAGTAAACAATGAAACCCAAAGCTACGGTTGCGATAGCCGACGAAAAATATTTAAATGTTTCGATATTTCAGGCAACGCATGTGGCGCGCAAAACCAATGGGCAACACAGCTTCCCACGAAGCAACGCACAGTGGGAAAATTACGAAAAAAATTGGAAATAATTCGGCCATTTCGTTTGTAATGGTCCGATTTAAATGAAAATTTACATTGACCTTCTTGAAGTGTTACTGAGCTTAAGTTTTGAATTTCATGCATCTGTGTTTAACAGGTGCTGCACAGTGGGCCCTCAAAGTTGGTCACCTCGAGTTAAAATTTTTTTTTTCAAGCCGCCAAAAGCGTATTTGTGGTCCGATCGTAATAATTTTTTCTTTAGTGAAATCTGCTGGACAAACCCAACCAAAAATGTTATTACAAATTTTTTCATATCTCGTACAATAAAAAAGATATCGGGACTTAAAGTTTTTTTTTCGAAAAATTTGCTTTGGATTTTCTGGGATTATTTTATTTTTGGGAATCAGTTTTAGGTGAATCGGGGAAAATTTAATCCTGGTTTAAAGAAAACACTTTGGTTAATGTTTTAAAAAAAGAATTGTAGCAAAATCACCAATAATATGAAAATGCCAGCTGTTCAAAGTCAACTATTGCGAAAAAAGTGGGATTTTGAGTGTTTTACGGCGAAAAGGTACCTTTACTCTTATGTCAATAACTTTAATGTTTCTTAAGTAACATACAAAAAATTTGCATTTATTTCAAAGAAAACTTTATGCTTAATACAAATAATAAGCAATTGTGACCCTAGTCGGTACTTTTCTTGCTCCAGGCGTCTCCAAATATGGGCATTTTTTTCAAAAAAAATTGAGTTTGAGCTCAAATAAAAAAAATCGCCACACTGCTGGCCCAATTTGGTGCTATAAGTCAGTTAACTACATATGTTTTCTAAAATCCCAAGCAAAGAAATTTTGCGGGAGGCCATTTCTAGGACAAAAAAAATGAGTTTTTGTTAAAAAATCCCATTTCTGGGATTTTGTTTTCCCCTGTGTCAAATTTTAGAAAAGTGGCAACTCCAATTTTTTTTTTTGAATAAGTTTTTCATTTTGTCACAAAAATATTGATACTACGTAAAAAAATCAGGTTTATATCTCCAACCAGCAAAATTTTACAGTGGTCTGAAATATTGACTTTTTTTGCTACCTTCACAAAAAAAAATTTTTTTCTCGTTTTTATCAATTATTATTCAACATATTGAGTTAATTGCATTCTTTTTTATAATCTGTTAAAACTAGAGGTAATTACCTTTCCATTGGTATATAAAAAGTATATCCTTTTACCTACACTTATAACAGCACGTGCGCTGGAATAAGACCCCTTTGAGTAAAATATTAATTTTTTTGGTAAATAGCAATTTCATTTTGTGAGAGATCAATGTTGTTGCATTTAAAAAAATCAAATTTACACATTTCCAATCGCAAAAAAGTAATTTAATTGTTGCAGATAGAAAATTTGAATAAAAAGATGCTATTGACTTCATTTTTTGTGAAAAACTTTTTTTTTAAATAAATTAACATTTAAATAAATCTTATAATTAAAAAACATTAAACTTAAATGATTTTATTCCACGTCCAGCATATCTAATAAATCAGAAAATTCTTCTTCGTCTCCATGCGTCATTTCGTGGTACGAAGTCAACTTACTTCTCATGGAGGATAAAAAAGGATCTGAAGATAATAATAAACTATTAAGTAAGTCTTCGTTTTGTGCTATTCTTGAGCATTTTCTTGTGGAAAATTGTTGAACATATCTGAAGTCTCGATTTCTAGCTTCTTGTGGTTCTTCAGTTAACTCGCCTATAGGGAGAAGGTGAGACTCGATTATTTGTTTCCCATGGAACAGGACTCTGTGTATAGTTGGCGTTAGATCTTTCCAGGGATAGAGATCAGCAAGCATTTTTAAAATTCGTTCGGCGTAAACTCCAAATTTATCGGAATTAATCTTTTGTTTGGAATTCAGAGCTAAAAGCAATATATTAACCATTCGAATCAACTCCTTATTGATTCCAGTTATTTCTGCAGCTGTATTATAGTCTGCGAAGAATCTTCTGGCAGTGTTTCCATCATTTGTATTCCCAAAGTTCGAGCGTGGTTTAGAAATATTTAGGCCAGTTTGTTGTTTAAATGCATCTTGAATTCTTTTTTTTTCACTTGCTCTCATTTCATGCATTTCTTTGTTAGCTCGAATGTTTTTCCTTTCATTTCCTGGTATAGATTTATACTTAATGTCATAAGCAAGGTTTAGAAAGTGTTCTAGAAACCTGATTCGAGCATGTAACGGTGCTATTCCAAACTCAAGGGTATCTTCATTGACTACTGAATTATTCGAAGCGTTTGAAAAATTAACTTTGCTTTTATTGCAAATGAAACACTTCCAGCTAGATTTGTTTCCTGTAATATCGTTTGCGGCTTTTCCATCTACCATTGTCAGGAACATTTTAAAAGATATTGTAATAGAATACCTGTCGAATTTAAATGCAAAATCTTCTAATCTCGAAATATCATCTTTTAATTTGTCTGTGATGGCTTTAGTTAAATCACTCGTTTCTTTATGATATACGAAGGAGATTGGTCTGCAATAAATTTTGGAGCCAGGTGTTGGATTACGCCATATTGCTTCAGTAGGGTTTGATTTTCTGCGCGAAGTTGAAGGTAAGGTAGAGTCTAAATTTAACCTCAGAGGAACCAAAGATGCCATGAATACGCTCTTGAATTCGATCTGGGTAGATTGGCTATCAGAGCATTGTTTGTATTCCGAAAGTGCTGACAAACCATCACATCCCCACTTGCATATTAATTGAAGATGGCTGTTGTTGATTTTTTTTAGTTGTTCCTCATTCAATGTTGTTATTATCCTACTGGCAGTATTTTGGAGAAGTAGTTCCAAACTAACGCTGCCGGCCTTTTCTGTAATTATCACTGGGTTTGGCAAAATTTCCATTTTTCGTTCCTTTATTCGGTTGTATGCGGGAAACATGTCACATCCTTTATCAAGCAGCATTCTTCTTAAATGAGTGTACTTGTTCTTACTCAATCCCAATTCGATGATTAAAGCTAATGCTTCTTCCTCGCTAAAACCAGGACATGGTGTTGCAATACTTCTTTCAATGCGTTGGAGCCGCCTTGGTGATGCTTCCGTTAACACGTCTGCAATTCTTTTTGCGCTAGATGGCCGATTTTCCACCGTCAGTAATTCCTTGAATGTATCACAAATCTTTGAAGGTGAATGATTTGCCATCTCAGCCGACAACCGTTGTTTCTTTGCCTTTGGACATAGATCGTCGTATTCCTTAGTAGGAGCACCCACTAAAGCAGGGACAGTTTTAAATTCAATTATACTGTCGAGCCACTCAGTTGGTAATCTTGAATAATTCCTGTGATACTTCTCCATGAGCCGGTCAAATTTTTTCAAAAAATTTAATACTTTGCTGCTTTCGTTAGATTGTGTTATCTCGCTATATGTTGACTCTATGCACTCTATTAAATATGCTACTCTGTTCTCCATTTTCCGAAGTTTGGTGTTTTTTAAAAATTCAACAAGTTCTTGAACAAGGAGTGTTATCGTCATGGCGGATTAATTTGTTATGATAAACCCATACAAAATCGGCGGTTCTTATATCAATGAGTAATACTTACAGGTAATCACAATAATATCCGCAATTAATACTTGACTAAAATACCAGGTATTCCCCAAAAATACATTTATAACAATGAATTTTTATGTACCCAGGTACATTCGCCTAAAATGTTGCACAATATTCCGGACATAGGGGACAGGTATTCCCCCAAAACATATAAGAATGAATGTTTAGGTACCTAGATCCATACTATACAATACTACCCATTTTCCGTTTTTACACAATAGGTAAACAATAATGGTAAAAATATATATTTTTGCTATTTATGGATAGGTACGAGAATTTTTAAAATTGGTATTCTTACCTATAAAATTCATACTTTACTCAAAGGGGTCTTATTCCAGCGCACGTGCTGTTATAAGTGTAGGTAAAAGGATATACTTTTTATATACCAATGGAAAGGTAATTACCTCTAGTTTTAACAGATTATAAAAAAGAATGCAATTAACTCAATATGTTGAATAATAATTGATAAAAACGAGAAAAAATTTTTTTTTTGTGAAGGTAGCAAAAAAAGTCAATATTTCAGACCACTGTAAAATTTTGCTGGTTGGAGATATAAACCTGATTTTTTTACGTAGTATCAATATTTTTGTGACAAAATGAAAAACTTATTCGAAAAAAAAAAGGAGTTGCCACTTTTCTAAAATTTGACACAGGTGAAAACAAAATCCCAGAAATGGGATTTTTTAACAAAAACTCATTTTTTTTGTCCTAGAAATGGCCTCCCGCAAAATTTCTTTGCTTGGGATTTTAGAAAACGTATGTAGTTAACTGACTTATAGCACCAAATTGGGCCAGCAGTGTGGCGATTTTTTTTATTTGAGCTCAAACTCAATTTTTTTTGAAAAAAATGCCCATATTTGGAGACGCCTGGAGCAAGAAAAGTACCGACTAGGGTCACAATTGCTTATTATTTGTATTAAGCATAAAGTTTTCTTTGAAATAAATGCAAATTTTTTGTATGTTACTTAAGAAACATTAAAGTTATTGACATAAGAGTAAAGGTACCTTTTCGCCGTAAAACACTCAAAATCCCACTTTTTTCGCAATAGTTGACTTTGAACAGCTGGCATTTTCATATTATTGGTGATTTTGCTACAATTCTTTTTTTAAAACATTAACCAAAGTGTTTTCTTTAAACCAGGATTAAATTTTCCCCGATTCACCTAAAACTGATTCCCAAAAATAAAATAATCCCAGAAAATCCAAAGCAAATTTTTCGAAAAAAAACTTTAAGTCCCGATATCTTTTTTATTGTACGAGATATGAAAAAATTTGTAATAACATTTTTGGTTATGTTTGTCCAGCAGATTTCACGATCGGACCACAAATACGCTTTTGGCGGCTTGAAAAAGAAAATTTTAACTCGAGGTGACCAACTTTGAGGGCCCACTGTGCAGCACCTGTTAAACACAGATGCATGAAATTCAAAACTTAAGCTCAGTAACACTTCAAGAAGGTCAATGTAAATTTTCATTTAAATCGGACCATTACAAACGAAATGGCCGAATTATTTCCAATTTTTTTCGTAATTTTCCCACTGTGCAACGGTTGCTTGAACATGGCTGTATTGCTGCAATTCATATGGAAGTTGAAGTTACGTTTTTCAAATGTTTGCGTGAAGATGTTGGGGGTTTGAATATGCTGTATGTGTTTTTCGTTGCGTTTATAAATTTTGTTAAGATGCCGATTTGTTTGCACTTTATAAGGAAAGTTGCAGATGACTCTAGATACCAGATGCTTTAAATAAAAAAAAGATCATGAGGTTTGCACAATTTGTGTAATTCCCACTTTCCACACAACTTTTATTCTAATGACAAACTGTGTACTGAAATGTAACAATTATACATGAGTTTGGAGAAGAGTTGTAAGGTCTTCTCCAGTTAAGTAATTTTTCCATACTAACTAATTACATCCTTACTTCACTAAGAGTGAAGAAATCGTCACTTATCCATTTACAGATTTAATCTAAAACAATGTGTGTGTGGGTACATTTGGCCATCGTTCATTACACGATATCGGACTCTTCAAATAAATCACAACTTAACATCAGCAGATCTGCCAAAACCTCCTTGAAGACGAGAAGACGAGGGGGTTCCTATCCTTTCACTGTCATAAACCTTTTACTAGGGTTGCTATACATATTTCTGACCTAGGCAACACTAGGTGTTGCCTGGCGCCATCTGACATTTCCATTGGAAAGTTTGACATTTTTAAGCATAAACGTACTCAGAAAGTTTTGACGTACGACTATCATTTGTGTTGTTTACAGTGACTTGAAAAAATCAAATTTGCAAAAAAAAATGGAATTAACTCGTGAACATTTTCGTGCGATCATTTTTCACAACTTTCGACGTGGATTATCATCGTGGAGTGCATCGATGAACTTAAATCTTTGTATGGCGATGAAGCACCATCCTATAGCACTGTGAAAAACTGGTTTAATGAATTCAATCGTGTCCGACGCAGGTCGTGAAGGTCGTCCAAAAATGGCCGTTGTGCCAGAGAACATTGTTGCCGTGTCGATCGATTGGTGCAAAGAAATTTTGAAAAAATACCAGCTTTAAAAGACGTTTATAAGACGAATCATGGATCTATGCTTATGAGCCCGAAACAAAACAGCAATCGACTGTGTGGGTCTTCGATGATGAGCCAAATCCAACGAAAGTTGTTCGTGGAAGAAGAACTTCGAAGCAAATGGTCGCCTGTTTCTTCGGCAAAACTGGTCATGTGGCGACTATTCCACTTGAGCAACGTAGGACGGTCAATTCTGAGTGGTACACAACAATTTGTTTGCCTGAAGTCTTCGGAGAATTTCGAAAAATGAACAAGAGAAGACGAATTATTGTGCACCATGACAATGCGAGCTATCACACATCGACTCAAACCAGCGCCTTTTTGACCTGCCAAAACGTCAAATTGATGGGTCATCCGCCGTACAGCCTTGACTTGGCACCCAATGACTTTATCTTATTCTCTAGCATCAAGAAAAAAATGCGTGGTCAACGTTTTTCATCGCCCGAAGCAGCTGTTGAAGTGTTCAAAAACCATTTTTTGTGAGGTGTCTCAATCGGAGTGGAAAAAGTTCGACAATTTATTTGAGCGCATGCAAAAGTGTATAATTCATGCTCGATAATACTTTGAAAAACAATAAAACCATTTTTGATAATAAATATTCGCATTTTTATAATAAGGCCAGAAATATATATATAGCAGCCCTCGTAATGAATCTGATTATTCTTAGGACAGACACATAGTTAAAACACAACAACTTAATTCGAAAGCACAAAGAAAAACAAATACGATGCGCGTTACCATACGTACAATAAACCATTTCATAGCTTGCTTTGCTGTATACAACCGCTATTTGCTTCGCTTACACTGATATATTGAAGCATTGCTATATAACAAGAACTACTAAGGCCCAAGCAGATGGAAATCCTTATCATTTTTTCACTTGCTTTCTTGGCACACAAATCTTCTTGAGTTTCTTCAAAACACACATAGAAAGATTCCTTCAAGCTTGAAAACTCAATTTTTATCTTAATTTTCCACATAAATTTTGTTCTAAAATAAAAATAATATATTGGTTTTCTTATTAACTTTCTTTCTTTATACTTAATTTTTCTTTCGGAATTTGTAGTTAATTTTGAAAATAAGAACAAAAGTTTCTGACTTGAATTTTAAAGCCAAAGAAATTTGTATAAAGTTGCTTTGTTTCTTTACGAAGAAGCAAGTTTCCTATGTGGGTACTTCAATATCAGTGTGTATTTCAACATTTTTTGACATAGAACTAAAGCAAAGAAAAATGATGAGGATTGGATTTATAGCTTCAAGCATCGCACCGCTTGGAGAACGCAATCTAACATCAGCCTAAGGTTCTACCATAAATAGAACTTAATTAATCTCTAATGTATTTATATGGAGACAACCGAAATTTACGAACAGTACCGCAAAAAAACCTTTTTTTGTATTAATGCTTTATTTGGTTTTATTGGATCTGCTCCATAGGAGTCTAACAATAAGTATACGAATCTTAAAGTAAAATACAATGGAGAATCCTGCCATGGATTTCTGTGTTATGCGGTTTTCTGCGTATTTTTGGCAGATTTTGCATTAATTTGGTCACAGTAGTATGTCAACTGTATTAGTTTGATAATTTCGATTGTATGAACTCTTATTTCTATTCTATTCTTATGCGCGTAATTGTACGTACTACTGTAGGCTTTTGAGCGTTCATATACTTATACGTAGTAACTGAGAATTTAAACCAAATTTGGTTTGAACCTTGTGAAATAGAGGTTGAGGTCTCTACAGCCAGACATTTACGTTTTGTGTTTTGACTGCAATAAGGATCGCTTGTGAGAGCATTTTAACCTCGTGAAGTATAAATGAGGATTCTATACAGTCTACTGTGTATTTTCAGATCTCGGTGGATGTTTTCGTTCCTCATACACCAAGTGGCACCGGTAATCAGCCGCAATGTCTTTGATTGGACTCTTTGCATTTCCTCAAGATTGCTTGAGCTTGCTTTGTCCCATAGCTGAGCACCGTATAACTAGATAGGTTAGATTGCACTGTTGTATAGCAGGACCTTATATTCGGGGCTTAGTTTGGAGTTCGCGTTAAGGAGCCAGTGAAGTTGATTGATGTTAAGTTTAACTAGAGTCTTATTGGCTTCGTAAACAAATATAAAATTTAAAAAATCCAAGCTTAGCAGATTAAAATCACTCCGCAACAAAGAAACGAAAACAAAAATTATTAAAATTGTATCTCAAATTTGTTTTGTAAACGAATTAAAAACAATTAGTAATGGATCTTTATACAGTTTATATGCAATTATAGTAAATAATTTAAATTATTTTGTTTTTGAGCTCTCTTCATTTCAGTCGTTCGATCGTAAATAAATAACGTTTATTGTATTTTTAAGTTCGGGTTGAATTAAGGTTGGTCCCTTAAGAATTTTCTTTATTGTAAAATGTGACACACGTAGGCAAAGATATGCAAAAATAAGGTACAACTTTAAACAGCCAAAATTAAATGTTAAACACACCGTTTCATTTCAGCTAGACTGGAATAATAATGTGACCTTGTGGTCGCTTCTTACGTAATATGCAAAATTTGAGCGTGATAGGGTTTTATTTGTGGGTTCTAAAGCTGCAGGCCCTCAAATCAAGAGGGACCGTTGCGTGGGCGCATTTCGAGAACATGAACCGATATTGTTCAATTTTGCTACTGCTTTAGATTCTGAAATGATGAAATCTATTTTTGAAATCATAAACATAAACCAATGTGAACCATATTCAATATGGGTCCTAGGCCCAAACATGAAGAATGTACCAAGTTCATAACAGCGACCAGTACTTTAATGACAGCGACAGTTGCATAGATGGACGGACGCGTAATAAAATAAGATAGTGATTCGAAATCGATCGGTACACATAGCATGTCTTCAATGTCCAAAGGGCCTCTGTAAGAATGCACTGAGATACTGAGGTTTTAAAATTATTTTTATTCTTCTTAATAAATATTCAGGGCTGTCATGGAAACCCTGTCGGTTTTGCTAATTGTCGTTTTTGCAAACCAATGTTGGTTTCATTTGATGCCATGAAACCAAGTTGGTTTTGTCCATTTCGAATGTAAATAAAACCAATGTTCGAATCAGCTGTTGTTGATAAAACCGATAACATTGGTTTTCATGACACCAATGCATTTTTCTTATCGTTTTTAAAACCAATAGTGACAACAATGGTTTCTATGACACCCCTGATTTTCTCATGCAAAATTCATTCACGAAGGCAAAAATGTATCGATATAATTTCGGAGAGTTACAAACAAACTTTATGTATCACTACGGATCCAAAATGAAAAAAAAAACATTTGAATTTATTTTTTTTATTTATATTTAGTAAACTATGCAATAATTCTCAAATTTTCGGGAACGTGAAAAAAATAATTCCCGAAAATCAGAAAAGGCCGGGAATTTCCAAACTCTGAAGTAAGAGTAAGCAACGGATAAATGAACATTTTTTATAATAAACAAGTAAAAACGTCGATAAGTTTGGTCAGGATGGCCCTTATAACCCCTCCACCTTTATTATGGAACTAAAGCGCTAAAAAGGAATAGGCATGTAAAAATGTTGATAAATTCGGGCAGGCTGAACCTTATATATCCTCCACCATCACTACGATACTTAATCGCAAAAGAAATGTTCCGTTTTTTCAGAATGTCCGTAATTTTTGTTGCATAGGGTAACCAAATTTTAAAATAAAGCATAAAAAATAGATCTAATGCAAGGAATTGAGAATTCGAAAAATTGGGATGGTATAAACCGGGGTATTGGTGCGCCAAGCGTATACTAACTAGGATACTATGCCGAAAAGTAATATAAATTTTTTTACAAAAACAAAAAAGTAAATTAAGTTCAATTGAAGAAGGAACAAATTAAAACGAAGGTATAATTGAATATCGAAAAATATGATTTAAAATTTAAGTTATAAACAAAAATGTCCGTCTCTAAAGAAGTACGCATGTTTCAGTGTTGGAGGCCAAAATTAGAGAATTTATCCCATACATTCATGTTCAGTTGTGCACACAAACAAGTATGTCAAAGATATTGGGACTCTAGTCCTTGGAGCCATAGTGGTTTAAATACAGATTTAATAATTTTTGTCAATATTTGGGTACCTCGAACTGCAATTGGCATTTAGAACAATAACCAACGAGAGAGTTCATACCGGCAAAACTTAACGCCACCTTTATCTGTTTGTGTTCTGTTTATATTTTAAGGTTCTTATTTTTCCGCATTATCTCCCAGAATCTCCTTATTTTAATTCCTTAATGTACAAAGAAATAGATTTTAAAATTAATAATGCAATTCACATTCGGCAATTGCAAAAATCTTGCCGTTGTTGTACTGCTAATTAATATTTATTTGTTTTAACAGATCCTCAAAGTACTAACAACTTGAATTAATTTTTTGGCCGTGATGGACACTGTTACAGCCTTTTGCAGCAATGTACGTAGATCAAAATCAAAAAATAAATAAAAATGCTGAAATTTTGTTGGGTTCAAAAAGTATATTATCGGCGAATAGTTCAAAATCATTTTACTCGTTTTTCAATGCAAAAGGGTAGCAAATCATTGATTCAACTTTTTATTTTATTAATAGTGGAGGATGTTGCTTTCTGCTTAGACCGCATCTTCTACACATGAGCTTGAATTTATCACCAAGTTAAAAAAAAACCTCTTGTTTTTTTTCATTTTGGTTGTTTCAATCAAATTACAGAAAGGCAGCAAGATGAAAATGGGGTATTGTGTTTTATCTAAATACTAATCAAAACAAGTTGATATACTTATATAAGAACAATAATTTGACAAAGTTTGTCAATTTTTAAATAAGTTCGATTCGATGATGTTTCTTTGGTGCTTCATGTCTACCATGACAATGACAAAACAGTTTCGGGAATAAAGAATCTTCAATGGTAACATTCTGTCCACTAGGTACCGCACTCGTACTGTCTTCGAAAGGATATTTCTCAATTGATCGTATGCCAGTGTAATGCAGGGCACTAAATAATCGGTGTAGGAATTACGATCCTGCAAACAGTTTTGCACTTTATCGATGTTATTAGCGATGATGTGAAATGACTCCGAAACTAATGAGGTGGCATCTGTGCACAAAGATTGTATGGGTTTCATGGTTATTTTACAACATCTCTGAAGTTCAAAGTTACTTCGATCTATGAATTCGTCGATAGTTTTGCAGCCAACTTTGTAAAGATGGGAGTCATTAACAAAGCGCAGCTTATGCTTGACATTTGCTGTCCACCAATCATACTCGGCAGTATTGTTTATGAGAGTTTGATTAAGTTCGTATATCGCCCATTTATAGTGTTGATAAACGCTTTTAGCTAAATTTTGAAATTCCACTTTTACCGCTACAAGTTGATGCTCCATGTTGATCAATATTTCTTTCAGTAAGTGGTCACTGGCTTGTAAAATGCTATTGCTGAACATATCAATTGCATCCTGTGTGCAATTTGTTAATTTTATCAGAAAAAGTTCTGTATCTTGTGATATTTTCAGCACAGTTGTTGCCACACTTTGAACAATATTTTTTAAAAGCTGTTCAAACTCACTAATAGTACGGCGCAATGCCTCTGGCAATGTGTAAGAAGAGAATTCAGACCGACTTGGGCGACTGAAATTGTCAGCGACTGTTTTGGGTCGATCGTGTATTTTTTCCTTGATTGATCCATAAGAGTTGTATGTATCTTTGTGATCTTTCACTGACCATACCAGCGGCAGCAGTAAATGGAACAATATGAAGATATAAAAATATCCGCTACACATTTCTATTTGTTTAACATTTTCACAATGACTGGTTTTGCGCCAGAAATTTGTGTTGCAAAAATCGATTCTTATCAATTTCAATGAAATTAGTATAAACTTGACAGTACATAGACCTTAATCAGTAAAACTATAAATAAAAAACAATCTTTACGTAAGTAAGTAACTACTAGGGTATTCCGGTATTTTTCGTTTCTCGGGAGAGGTGGAAAATTGTTAAAATTTCCCGGGATCCCGGCAGGGAAATATAAAATATATATTTGATTGACGATGAACCACTTTTTATTGAAACACGTAGAAAATACTACCTATATTTCATGTTAACACACACTTATACTTAAAAGAGTAATATGTACTTTAGTATGTTTAGTATCATAGTTTTCTCATGAAAAGGTTGACCCTTATTAATATTTATCATATACGAATATTACCATTTATGTTTTTACGTCTTCACATATATAAAGCGCGGACTTGATTTATTTCAGGATATTCATACCGGAAATAACCCTGGACGTGAGTTCGAATATTTTTGATTTTCTGTCCGGCTAGGTGCAACCTGTCAAAATTGTTCTCACTGCGGAAAATTTTGGGTTGATGAAATTCATACTAGAAATAGTCCTTTGCGCAATTTTGCAGAAAATTTAAGACAGGGATGATAAAGCAAACACAACACTGAACTGCATGTGTTGATAATTATAGACATTTTTAGATTGTTTAACTCGTTCGTTGTTGTAGTTGATTGTTTTTCTTTGACAACTGACTGGATTATTCCAATTAAAACTTAATCAGTGTGGAAGGTTCTTGCCCTGGTAAATTAAGAAAATATTGCTACTAGCCCAACAATATATAAATAGTTGGTTTCACGTCAGTTACTTGAAAGAGATTATTGTAATTGTTTTATATAGAATTTGAACTTTACAAACTTCAACAATTGTCCTTGTCAAATTACACAGTGCAACAATGAAAAAAATGAACGAACACCACAGTATAGGTTTGATTCTACTACACGCAGAGAAAATATATGGTTACTATATGGTCAACGCAACAATAAAATGTTTTCTACAATAAAAGCATGTTCGTCGCAACCGTAGTATTGTTTTTTGAATTTCATTTTGACAACAGTATGATTGCGGCACTATTAATATTGTTGAAAGGTAACAATAGCATTATTGTCAAATTTAGAAATGAAAATATGGTTGTAGAATTCATATGAACATGGTTGGTGCAACAAAAGTATTGTTGTTTAAAATTTACGTTAACAATAATATGATTACGGCAATTAAAAAGTATGGTTGCGGCTATGAACATAACAAAACAGGCTTTTATAGAGCACACATGTTTTTGTGGGTGTAATTTTTTTTTGGTATACAAAAAAACACATACACACGATACAGTGAATGGTTGTTGTCCATTAAAAAAAACAACAACAATTGGAAGGTAGATCGAGGGATTTTTATTGTGTTTACTTTGTTCGGGGAAATACTCTACTACCGACTGGTTCTCGTTTATTTAAAATCTGCCTGCACTTAAGTATATAGCCATTGATCATGGTGTAATCACAATCGTTACTTGGTGTCTACGGATGGTGAAGTAGCATTCGCCCCTGCTGGCAACTAAAAGCATTTTCGACCGTTGGAATATATATTTTTGCTTCTTGAATGAAATATTTAATAAATAAACATCTCTATTTTTGAATAACAACATTAACCAATCCTTATAAATAATTTTGGGGATCATAGTATGGTTGAGTGTGAATCATACTATGGTTGTGGGGATCATAGTATGGCTGCGTGTAAATCATACTATGGTTGTGAGGATCGTAGTATGGTTGTGGAGATCATAGTATCGTTGATTGTGAATCATACTATGGTTGTGGGGATCATAGTATGGTTGCGTGTGAATCATACTATGGTTGTGAGGATCATACTATGGTTCAACTTATGGTCAACATAATCGGCCTACTGAGCGTACTATTCGCAACACCATCACCCATCACCAGCATTCATTATTGGATAATATTCGACCGAATAGCAGAGAGTGTACACCAAGCTGAGAGTAGCTGAGAGTGTACACCAATACCGTGGAGAGTCGATTCGGCGCCGTTCGCAGCAACTCGGACTGACGTATAGAACGACTTGGCGCATTTTACGTCGAGATCTTAAATTGAAAGCGTACAAAATACAGCTTGTGCAAGAACTTTAGCCGCCCGACGTTCCCAAGCGACATCGCTTAGCTCTATGCGCTCTTGAAATTTTGTTCAGCGATGAGGCCCATTTCTGGCTCAATGGGTATGTAAAGATAATAAAATTGCCACATTTGGGACAAAGAGCATCCAGAAGATGTTGAAGATATGATGGGTAAGTATAAAAAAGGGGTTCTTGAGGTCAACGACTTTAAAAACAGATAAATTGGTTCTTTCAGACAAAAACATCGTTGTATCACACTTTAACATCTGACTGTAAACACCGAGAACAAGAACAACTTATAAACCCAACGCCGAATTTCGGCAAAATAGACAAAAACATTTGTAAAAATTGTTCTGCTGGGATTTTTGACATTCTTCCTGAACAAGAGTTTAGTGCTTTTAATCGAGCTTTAATTTTCTAATATTAGGGTGGTACATTAGGGTAGTAAGTAGCAACTGAGATATGATGGGTAAGTACCAGAAGGGGGTTCAAGACCAGAATATTGGTCTCTTCGAGACAAAATCATCGAAGTATAAATATAAGAAGTATATATAAAGAAAAATGTAAAAGCGCAAACCCTAAGTTCGGCAAAAAAAAAAAAAAAAAACGAAAAAAAAATTTCGAAACTACCTTGCAATAATACTTCATATTTGAAGGTGAACGATGATTTTTTTTTACCTGTAAGGTGTTACGCTCTAAAGTACATACACCTCCAAAACATGATTTTTGAACGCTTCAACAGCTGTTTCGGTCGATGAGAAACGTTGACCACGCATTTTTTTCTTGATGCTAGGGAATAAGGAGAAGTCATTGGGTGCCAAATCAGGGCTGTACGGTGGATTGCCCATCAATTCGACATCTTGAGTGGTCAAATAGCTCATCGTTTCAGCTGATGTGTGAGAGCTCGCATTGTCGTGATGCAAAATGATCCGTCTTCTCTTATTATCTTTCCTCATTTCTTCGAACACTGTTGTGAAACAGATGGTTGTATGCCACTCAGAATTGACCGTCCTACTAAAGGCACTGTGGCAACATGGCCAGTTATACCGAAAAAAAACAATCATTTGTTTCGATGTACTTCATTCACGAACAACTTTTGTTGGATTTGGCTCGTCTTAAAAAACCCATAGGTCGATTGCTGTTTTGTTTCGGGTTCATATGCATAGATCCATGATTCGTCACCTGTGACAATGTTATACACTGCCTTTGAGCTACCGCAGTTATACTTTTTCAACATCTCTTTGCACCAAATCATACGAGCCTTTTTTTGGGCATTAGTCAAATTATGTGGGAACTAACGAGAATAAATTTTTTACGGCCAAATGAACATGCAATATCTTATTGATGCTTGTCATACTAATGCCCAAGGATGCCTCAATCTCACGGTATGTCAAATGTCTTGCTTAACCAGTTCACGCACAGCATCGATGATTTCTGGCAAAGTGACCGAAGTTGAATGTTCTTCACGAAATTCATCCTGGACCGAGACTGAACTCTTGGTAACAGCGATTAACAGTGGTTTTTGATGGTGCTTCATCGCCACGCCGAAAATCGTAAAAAATCATCGATCGAAAATGTTCACGGGATATTTCCATTTTTTGACTGAGATGCATTTTTCAACACACTGTAAACAAAACAATTCGCCCTCAAATGACAAAACGTTCTTGTAAAAGTTTCCAATGGTTTCAGTTTGCATCTGGGAACACTAGCATTGTCAGGACCCGAAATATAAATAGCAACGCGTTTCAACTTATTCGCAATGTTACTTGGCAATGATATTTTTTGCTGGGTTAAAAATAAAACGCAAATTTAAATTGAGAAACGTTTATTGATTTGTGAAAATACAAATTGAAATTGAGGGACATAAAGTGAATTTGACAAACTCATATTGAAATTAAAAAAACCAATAGGACATTAAGAAATGTCAAAATGATATTGACAAAATATGAATTGATAGTGCGAAATCAATATGAAAGAACAAATTATACCTTTATTTAAGTGTTCGTCGGAGAATGGTTCGTGTGTGTGTAGTCATTACGAGTACGATGACCCGTAGTTTGCCCTATAGAACATTTTGGTTGGGATAAGTTACGCAAAATGCGGCTTCCTCCTCTGTTTTAATCGAATTTATTGTTCGGATAACATTTTTTGACGCTGTATCCTCGGATAACATTTTTTTAACGTTGTATGCTAAAGATACGTATCGTACTTTGGAAACTCCGATTTAAAACATAAAGTGAAAAATAAGGTCTTAATCTTGAAATGCATCTTAATATAAGTACATAAAATGTGTCTACTTAGGAGTTTGCGAACAGTACAACATTTATCAAGTTTCTACCAAATAGCGTTCAAATTTGAAGATATGACTGTTGAAAGAGATTTTCATTATCAGTTTTTTACTTCGAAATCGGTGTCGTTAAAAAGCTTATAAAAGTGGATCGAACTTTTCGGAAAAAATGGTTGATTACACATATATATGAACGATATTATAGTATCTTTTTGTATTGTGGTGTTATAACTATGCCTTCATTTAAGACATATTAAGCCATATTTACCTCTTACACACCAGAGATATTATGCATTTTCTACCTTTCTACATAATATAAAAAACGAAAAATTATTAAGAAAAAATTATAAATTTTACCTAATTTCCGGTGACAGTTATCAGTAGAAGAAAACTTTAAAGTTCCGAGTCCCCAGATTACGGATAAGACACAACGAAGATGTACCTGAAGATACATTCAAGCTTTGTAGGCCCGTAACTTCTCAGCAACTTTGGGCTTTCGGGGGAAATTTTTGTTCGGTGGTCTTCGTATAAAAAGTTTTACCAATGGTAAAAATTTTGAGCAAATCGGAATTATGTCAATAAACTGCAGATAAGTATTTTAATTTGTATTTCACATTTTCAATGTGTTTTTTCTTAAGTAAAATTTTCGTTTCTCAATTTCAGTTTGTATTTTCTCAATTTTAATTGAAGTTTTCAATTTCAATTTGTTTTTTCCCAAGTCCCATTAGTGTTGAAGGGAACGAAGTAGAAAACTGCAATTTTTTTTTATTTATTTTATTCGCTATCAATAATAAAAGGTTTGGCAATATATGTAAAGTACATAGTGTGAGTTACTTTTAAGATATTACAGCAAATATTTACAATATCGAATATACCAGTAACATTTAAAAGTAATTAAGTTGATAGGAAAATGATTTTAACAGCCATATAATTAAAGAAACATATTATTTTATATTGGATGGATTAATTGTTGCTAAACCACTTCTTAAATGGACATAGATTGATCTTCTGCATTTTTCAGTGAATGTCAGAGTCATGTTATCTAACAGAGCCTGAATCGTTTTTTGTTTTGATTTTCTATGCAGTTCAGCAATCGAAAATCTTCTTGGCACATTATATATTATGTTTTTGTTTTATGTGATTTGCAACCGTTTTTTGTGAGTGTTTGCACAGTCTCTCCGGGCACCCGTAAGTGAAAATTGGTGTGAATCACATTTGTACAAAAGCAATTTATTCTTGGTGTTTAGCTTGGACTTCCTGTTCAGAAGCTGGCACAGTGCTCGAGAACATCTTACCGCTTTGTGTTCCGAAAGTAAGTTTTTTATCCAGTTTTTTTTTTTGATAACCAACACTCAGGGCTTTCCCCTTTACAGGCGATGCATTGCGTTGGTGAGTGGAAAATAAGGGAGTGCAAGGGGGAAAGAGGGAGTAATGTTTGTTGACATTTGACTTGAATTTCTGGATGTCGTAATTGGTGGGAAGTACATTCGCCTGACAGTACGGGCGAAAACGAATTTAATCTGTAGTGTATAGTGCGGTCAACCGGCCAATCGATAACAAATGGGTGTGAATTCCTGGAAAGTCGTGTATCCCTCCCGAACATCCTCACGTCAGGAATAAGACGACGAATGTCTGAAGAACACACACCATGAAAGAAACGATAGAATAGCGACACACAACCCACATTTCGACGATGCTCCAGGGAGACCTATCAACACCATCGCCCTCCTTTGGACACGATCAAGTAGCTCCAAGGATGATTTTGGAGCACCTGCCCATATATGGCAGTTGTATTGCATCTTTGGTCGGATGTAGGTTGTATAGATATCGAAAAGTTCAGAAGAAGTGAAATATTTCTTGCACCGCTTAGAAAGCCTATACACTTGAGTGCTTCTTTCGACACTTCGAATACATGCCTCGCCCAACGAGCGTCACATTGTATTTTCATGGCCAGAACATCAAGAGCATCCGATTGTTCGATATCCATACCATCGATAGATAATGACGATACTGACGGGTCAATGAATCCCTTGTGAGACAACAAGCAGCACTGTGTCTTACGCGCATTAAAATTTACTCTTTTCACTCGAACCCATTCGGAAATGGCCTGTAAATCCCGGCCAAGTGTCTCATCCATAATTCGCCTTTTGTCCTCAATATTTTGAAGACTCGGCCTAAGAGTAGATTGGATTCACGGTCTGACCCAAAAGATCGTCAATAAAAATAAGAAATAAAGATGGAGAAGGGACAGATCCCTGTGGTACACCTGCAGTCAACCTATGTTTGTTGGATGAGAACCCATCTACAACAACTCTTATAGTGCGATCTCTAAGAAAGCTGGATATAAATCGAGCAAAAGTATTACCGACACCAAATGCGATCAGCTTTGATACGAGAGCACCGTGCCAGACACTGTCAAAGGCCTTGGAGATATCTAGAGCCACGACCTTACTCTCACCAAAGTGATGGATGGACCGACTCCAACGCTCCGATAGGAAAGTCATTAGGTCTCCCGTAGAGCGATTTCTACGGAAGCCATACTGTCGATCATTAAGTAGGTCGTTGTAGGTCGTTGCACACCAGAGGCGTTTAGAAATTGGCGTTTTAACAAAAACGCAAGTACTGAACTGCTGCGTAAACAGGCAAGAACTTCGTGTGCCAGAGTGCTTAGGCTTGAAAAGTTTCTTTATGAGCAACGTCTCCGCACAAAAGTTCTTACTTCTCCCAGGGGAAGTATGAGCTTTTAGTCGTTTGTAGTAAAAGGGTTCTTGCGAATCTCGATGTTAGTAAGTCCCCGGGCCCGGATGGTATCTCGGCACTTGTATTATGTAAGTGCTCTTCGACGCTAGCCCGTCCATGACGCAACCTTTTCAACCTTGCTTATCGTTTGCGCGGCGAAGAGCTCGGCGTATTGGCCCTCCGGGAGTTGTTTGGCTCGAATGGGAAAGTCAGGCAGAGTTATGAACATTAAAATCCCCAGCAACGACAATTTCACTATCCGGATAACTCTCCAAAACTTTTGTTATTAAATCAGAAAGGGCGTCGAAGCCGTTAAGGGAAGCCTCCCTTTCTGTATTTGGACTTCTGGAAATAATCCCACAATGTAGTACGTGTGTTTCAATCCTGAATTTAACCCAGAGGTAGTTAAATTCTGGCTCTTGTGAGCACAAGTGTTGCTGGCTCTGAAACACTATGTCATTACGTCAATATACCACAAGACCTCTTTGGAAAATGAAAAGAGATAGGGCGTGGTACCCAGGAACGTAAAAATCCTGTGGATTAGAATCCCTACGCACCTGGGTCTCACATATAGCTAAAACATCAGTCCTATGAAAATGAATGTGGGAGAACACTGCGAAAAAATTTGCTCGCAGCCCACGTATGTTGGCGAAATGAAATTTAAATCTCCTTAGTGGGGGGTCAATGCACCACTAAGACTCAGTTGATCTCTATTGTGTGTGGTATTTCGGAGGTAGTTAAATTCTGGATCTTGTGAGCACAAGTGTTGCTGGCTCTGAAACACTATGTCATTACGTCAATATACCACAAGACCTCTTTGGAAAATGAAAAGAGATAGGGCGTGGTACCCAGGAACGTAAAAATCCTGTGGATTAGAATCCCTACGCACCTGGGTCTCACATATAGCTAAAACATCAGGCCTATGAAAATGAATGTTGGAAAACACTGCGAAAAAATTTGCTCGCAGCCCACGTATGTTGGCGAAATGAAATTTAAATCTCCTTAGTGGGGGGTCAATGCACCACTAAGACTCAGTTGATCTCTATTGTGTGTGGTATTTCGGTGATGTAATTGTTGGTTGATTTTTTGATTTTATTTTGGTTTCGTTTATTTTCTTTATTTCTCTTCTTGTGAGATTGTATTATGAGTTGTTTATTATTTTTTAATTGTGGTTTTGTTCTTTTTGTGTAATCTATTTATTATTTTATTTTTGTTGATTTGATGGTTGTTCAGTTTTATGCACGGTTTTTTCTTTTAAAGAGACGGACGACACTTTTGTTTTTTCTTCACTGTATGTTAATTTAGTATTTTTACGGGCAACAATTATAACACGGACAACATAAACGCGTGCGGACCGGACGACAGACAGAACACTACGCGAGTTAGAGTTATTCCCAGATAACTAATTGAGTTTGAGATTTAAATTTATTTACCTTAAACTTTAAGTTTTTGTGTTGGGACTCTTTTTTGGAGATTTATTGTAAGGAAAAAGATTTGCTTGCGATTTATCCTCGTTAATATTTATTTTCCACTTTGAAAAGTATTTACTAGCAGAAGAAAGTGATTATTGCATACGCTTTACTATGGCAATTGAAACTTTCCTATGGCATATGAATGCGCTATCGTCTTCGTAAAAGGCCCATCATTTCCCCTTAGTAGCTGGAAGTCGGATATAAGTATTTAGAGTGTAAATTAACGGCGATAAAACTGATCCTTGAGGAACTCCAGCAGGAATACCCTTTTTGGCGGATTGCTCTCCATTGACTTCAACAGTTAATGTTCTGTCTATGAGGTAGCTTTTGATTCATTTTATTAAATATGATGGGCATTCCATATTATGAAGCTTGTATAAAAGTCCATTATGCCAGATGGAGTCAAAAGCTTTTCAATATCCAGAAGAAGTATTCCGGTAGAGTTAGATTTTATTATGTTTACAACTTTTTGTAATTGGTGTGTGGTTGAATGTTGGGCTCTAAGCAACTGTGAATAAGGTCATTTTCCTCTACATATGTTTTAATCTATTAAAAATTATTTTCTGGAAGAATTTGTCTAAGGAATTTAATAGACTAATTGGGCGTTACTATAAATGTTGTTTTGGGTTCTCACCGTTTTTACAAATTGGTATTACCTTAGCTTTTTTAAACGCCATTGGAAAATATAAGTTTTCTACGCAAAAGTTATACATCTTCACAAAACACGTAAACGCATGGGCTGGAAGCTTCTTAAGAAGTATATTATTAATTTGGATTAATCCTGGAGCTTTAGAATTTATAAGAACATCAATGATATATCTTACTTCATCAAGCGTTGTTAGCAAACCTGTGTCAATGTTTATCATTACGTCTTGTTCTATCGATTTCACAAGTAAATCAACTTTCTTATCCATGTTACTATGCAAATCGGATGTGGCATTGTGCGTAGTAGCGAAAAAGGTTGGTCATTTCCTGATTCTTTTATTGTCAGTATCTTTTTTAACTTATTTTTCCCTTTCATACGTTTCGCGTCCTTCCAAAAGTTTTGCCTCCAACAGGTAGCATAAATAAAAAGTTAGACCAATGAGTATTTTTGTCCATGTTGACATTAGATAGATATGAGTTTATTTAGTTCCATATCCACTGATTGGTATGTTGTTCTCAAACTCGGATCATAACTTCTTGAAACGTTCTCTTGTACATATTCCTTGTTGCAATAATATTCTTAATAGGGACATTTCGAAGCTTTGAATTTTAGCTGATCTATACTCCTAAACTGCGCAGAAGCATCTTTAAGCAGTTAAGTAAAGGTATCAATTGATTTGTCTACAGTTAACAATGTCATTCTGCCATTTGCAAACACGTATGAATAAAGAGTACTACTTCATACCCCTTTGTACCTTTCCCAGTGAGCGTTCTTAAAATCGGGTAAATATTTATGTTTTCGCAGACAGGTTAATTTATACAGAGTGAATGGGCGTACGAGACCATTTCGTATTTGGCAGACACAAATTTGTCTGACCTGGTCATCAGGGGAAGATCAGCGAATCTATCTTCAAAGAGATGTCGAACACGGCGGGAACAAGTTTTATTCTGAATACTCTCGGGAATATTAGGATCCTCTCTACGACAATGGCACCTAGGATCGTCAGCTCAGCTGTATTTTTCCAATTATTTTTAAACAGTTAAAACATTTGTCCATGAATGACCTTCCTGTGGTTTCTTGTTAACTTGACAGTTTAAGAGATCATGTTCCCCGCCACAAGCAATGCATATGTTTTTATCGAAAACGAATTCTTGAGTTGGACCTTTGAGTCCATTTTGCGGTCTTCTAATTTTCAATATCTGACTTTTTGAATTTTGTGTTCTGTCGAATTCCAACATAAATATATGGCGTCGTCAATCGATGAACGAGTGGTTTCAATTTCCTTTATGCTTATTGCGTTGATATTATACGTCGTATTTAGTTCTTGTTGGATTTCCGCAGGATTAGTTTTAGGGAGTCCGAAAAGAACTAGTTGGAAAAGCTAAGTGGCGTTGCTTTCATGTGAATAGAATTTGAGTCCTGATTCAATGAGCTTTTTCTTTGCGCTTTCAAACTGTGCCAAAGATGGTGAAAGAAGTTTTGTACCAACAGACATTCGTTTAAATTAGTAACTAGTTCCCATTAGTTTATGTTTGACAAACTGTGAGAAGAATCAACGACAATAGGCGGAATAACAACTTTATATTCCTTCACTTCACTCAAAGTGTGAAGAATCAACGACAATAGGCGGAATAACAACTTTTTATTCCTTCACTTCGTCTTCACTTAAAGTGTCTTCATCATCAATAGTTTGTTACATTTTGCATCTGTTTTCGTTTGCTTTATATTTCTGTTTGGGGCCTCTGCCCAACAAGTTCTTTCTTTTTAATGCATCCATATGCACTTTAGTGTTTGTTGTTGTTTTTCTTTTTGGCAAAAACCGGTTTGTTGTAAATTTTACTTTGTGCACGACGGTACTATAGTTTTATTAGAATGTTAAAAACAATACAGAGTAGGAGAATTTTTTTTTATATAAGCTTTATTTGAATTATTGAATCTGCTCCAAAGGAGCCTAACAATAAGTATACGAATCTTAAGTATAATTCAATAATGAATCCTAGTATGGATTTCTTGTAATGTGGATCTCTGCTTATTGGCAGGAATTTTAATTAATTTGGTCAAAATAGTATATAACTGGTATGGATCACATGTCTGAGAATTTTAAACCTAGTTTGCCTTAAACCTCGTGATAAAGGGCCAGAGGACCCTTACAGTCATTTACAGTGTTCGCGATATTATGTAGAGTGAAGAACTCTAGTTATGTATGTATAACGGATAACTCTAGAATAGCAAAGTGGACGACGTAATTTAGGTTATGTAGGTTTTTCGTGTTGACTGTTTTAAGGATCACGTATGAGAGCATTTAAGCCACGTGACGTAGAATAAAGGATTCTACACAGTCTTTTTTAAGTGTTCGTCCGCGATTGATATTGACTGTTTTAAAGATCACGTATAAGATCATTTAAGCCACGTGACGTAGAAAAAAGAATTCTACACAGTCTTTCGGGCGCGTGTGTTCGCGATTACTGTTACGGATGAAGCACAAGTGCAGATTAGAAAACACGCCGTTCGTTTCTCCGAAGTCTAAAAGAGCTTGGACTGCACAATAATTGTCTAGCAAGTATGTTATCATGACGTTCGAGCTTCTCTTTGTGCTTTATATTGATTTTTTTGAATTGCCTCTTTGACGAGAGGTATTTCCAAGTCTCGGTGGATGTTTTCATTCCTCATATACCAAGGGGTACCGGTAATAAGCCGCAATGTCTTCGATTGTACTCTTTGTAATTTGTCGAGATTGCTCGAGCTTGCTTTGCCCCATAGCTGGGCACCGTATAACCAGATAGGTTTGATTGCACTGTTGTATAGCAGGACCTAATATTCAAGGCTTAGTTTTGAGTTCGCGTTTAGGAGCCAGTGCAGTTGATGGACCTTAAGTTTCATTTGAGTTTTCTTAGCTTCGATATGACTTCTCCAGGTGAGTCGGCTATCCAGGTGGATTCCAAGGTATGAAACATGATCAGATTGAGAAAAAGGGATATTGTTTAGTTTCAATGTCGGACAAGTGCTAAAATTCAGTGTGAAAGTTACCTGTGTGCATTTAGCCTCATTGACTTTTATTATTCAGTCAGAGAGCCTAGATTCTATTCGTCTGAGATGTACACCTAAATTCATTGATGCAATATCCTGCTTTTATGTGTGGTCATTATAGCGGTATCATCGGCAAAAGTAGATGTTAGCACGTTTGGGCTGGTAGGGATATCTGCGGTAAACAGAGGGTAAATGATAGGCCCATGACGCTTCCCTGGGGAACACCTGCTAGTATTTCGCGGTCATCGGTGACGTGTTGTCCACATTTGACTCTGAATCTGCGGTTTTCTAAGTAAGACTCAAGAATTCGATGCGTATTTGCCGGTAAGTATTTGCAAATTTTGTAGGTCAAGCCAAAGTGCCAGACTTTGTCAAATGCTTGAGCAACATCCAGAAATACGGCGCAGCAATATTCTCGCCGTTCAAATGATTTTTCAATTGCTTGGGTCAGACGGTTTACTTGTTTGATAGTGCTGTGACCTTCGCGGAATCCAAACTGATGGTCTGGTATTATGTTATTTGACACGAGGAACGGTTTTATTTTCGATAAAAGAACTTTTTCAAATAGTATGGATAAGCAGGGAAGCAAACTGATCGGCCTGTATGGGGAAGGTATTGATTTGTCCTCTCCTGGCTTTCAAATCATCTGAATCAGAGAAATTTTCCACACTTTAGGAAAGTAACCATGGCTCAAAATAGAGTTACATAATTTTGCCAGGAACTTCACAACAATATAGGGAAGTTCCAAGATCATTTTGGGCGTGATAAGATCATATCCAGGTGCTTTACCTGGATTCACGGTTTCTTTAATGACATTCAGAACTTCATTTGCGCCAGTAAACAATGGAATTACGGCAGACATTTTATCATCAGGTGGAAGGAGGTCGCTACTTGCAGGATTTGGGCGAAATACCTGGGACAGATGGTTTGCAAAAACATTGGCTTTTTCCTCTTCTTATATTGCCCACTTGCCATTTGCGTATTGGAAATTGCGTTTCGGTGGGCATACAAGTATTTCTTAATGTTTTCCATAATGAGAATTTGGTTGAAGCAGTCGGAGTTAAACTTGCAATGAAACTAGCATGCTTAGCATGCTCAGTCTTAGTCGGGCCGCTGGTGACCAATTTCGCTGCCATTCGCGACGGAACCTCCTTTTTTCACATACAAGGTGCTCTATTTCCCGGTTAGTGTAAGTATTTAAACTATTTGTCGCTTTTATTTGTCTGTGTGTAGCGTGAATGGTCGCCTGTTCCAGGATTACGTTCAAGTTAGGTACGTTGTTATCGATCTCTTCCGCGTTAGAAATTAGATGATTCGTATCTAAATGACTACTAATGTACTTCCTGTATTTTAACCAGTTAGTTGTGTATGAAGTAAGCCTTAGTGGGTCGTCTACAAGTACTGTCTTCTCGTGAAGAAGAAATATAACTGGCGAGTGGTCTGGCGATAAGTCAGTGCAGGTACTAGCAGATAAGTTAGATTTACTAACTCCTCTTATTATACCGAAGTCTATCAAGTCAGGCTTTTTGTTAATATCAGAAGGCCAATATGTAGGTTAACTGGGATATATAAAGTCCAATTTATTTTGACGTCGCATTAAACATATATACAGCTGCTTTCCCCTAGGGTTTGCTAAACGGGATCCCCAGTGCGTATGTTTGGCATTGTAGTCACCAGCAGCAATAAAGTTGCATCCGAGACCATTGAAAAAGTTCAGAAGTATATCTTCTGATATCGCGAACCGCGGGGGGAAATATATTGCTGAAATGGTAAGAAAACTACCTTGAATCATGTGAGTGAAGATAAATTCGAATTTAACTTTCAAAAACGCAAAAAGTCCCCGGTCCCCAGTGGGTTAAAAAAGTTAAATTCGAATTTATCTTCACACTTTGACGAAACAGCAGTGTGCGCATAGTGAAGTTAAATTCGAATTTAACTTCACATAGCAAGACAGAATTGCATGATTTGCTTTACAGCGGATCTAAGTGCGTCCATGGAGGACAACTGGAAATACTTTCGTCAATCAGGCTACTGCCAGATTGTTGCTGCTGGTACTGGCTTCTATCGCTAAAAGGCCGCTTGTCTGAAATAATTTTTAGAATATTGACTTCTTCAATTGGAATATGAAATTTGGGGAAAAATGCTCTTGAGCGGATCTAAGTGCGTCCATGGAGGACAACTGAAAATACTTTCGTCAATCAGACTACTGCCAGATTATTGCTACTGGTACTGGCTACTATCGCTAGAAGGCCGTTTGTCTGAAATAATTTTCAGAATATTGAATTCTTCACCTGGAATAAGAAATTTGGGGGAAATTGTTCTAGAGCGGATCTAAGTGCGTCCATGGAGGACAACTGGAAATACTTTCGTCAATCAGACTACTGCCAGATTATTGCTACTGGTACCTGCTACCATTGCTAGAAAGTCGTTTGTCTGAAATAATTTTCAGAATATTGAATTCTTAACCTGGAATATGAAATTTGTGGGAAATTGCTCTAGAGCGGATCTAAGTGCGTCCATGGAGGACAACTGGAAATACTTTCGTCAATCAGACTACTGCCAGATTGTTGCTGCTGGTGCTGGCTGCTATCGCTAGAAGGCCGTTTGTCTGAAATAATTTTCAGAATATTGAATTCTTCACCTGGAATAAGAAATTTGGGGGAAATTGCTCTAGAGCGGATCTAAGTGCGTCCATGGAGGACAACTGGAAATACTTTCGTCAATCAGACTACTGCCAGATTATTGCTACTGGTACCTGCTACCATTGCTAGAAACTCGTTTGTCTGAAATAATTTTCAGAATATTGAATTCTTCACCTGGAATATGAAATTTGGGGAAAATGGCTCTAGAGCGGATCTAAGTGCGTCCATGGAGGACAACTGAAAATACTTTCGTCAATCAGACTACTGCCAGATTATTGCTACTAGTACTGGCTACTATCGCTAGAAGGCCGTTTGTCTGAAATAATTTTCAGAATATTGAATTCTTCACTTGGAATATGAAATTTGGGGAAAATTGCTCTAGAGCGGATCTAAGTGGGTCCATGGAGGACAACTGGAAATACTTTCGTCAATCAGACTACTGCCAGATGATTGCTACTGGTACTGGCTACTATGGCTAGAAGACCGTTTGTCTGAAATAATTTTCAGAATATTGAATTCTTCACCTGAAATATGAAATTTGGGGAAAATGGCTCTAGAGCGGATCAAAGTGCGTCCATGGAGGACAACTGGAAATACTTTCGTCAATCAGACTACTGCCAGATGATTGCTACTGGTACTGGCTACTATGGCTAGAAGGCTTTTTGTCTGAAATTATTTTCAGAATATTGAATTCTTCACCTTATATATGAAATTTGTGGAAAGTGGCTCTAGAGCGGATCAAAGTGCGTCCATGGAGGACAAAACTGGAAATACTTTCGTCAATCAGACTACTGCCAGATTATTGCTACTGGTACCAGCTACCATTGCTAGAAGGTCGTTTGTCTGAAATAATTTTCAGAATATTGAATTCTTCACCTGGAATATAAAATTTGGGGAAAATTGCTCTAGAGCGGATCTAAGTGCGTCCATGGAGGACAACTGGAAATACTTTCGTCAATCAGACTACTGTCAGATTATTGCTACTAGTACTGGCTACTATCGCTAGAAGGCCGTTTGTCGGAAATAATTTTCAGAATATTGAAGTCTTCACCTGGAATATGAAATTTGTGGGAAATTGCTCTAGAGCGGATTTAAGTGCGTCCATGGAGGACAACTGGAAATACTTTCGTCAATCAGACTACCGTCAGATTATTGCTACTAGTACTGGCTACTATCGCTAGAAGGCCGTTTGTCTGAAATAATTTTCAGAATATTGAAGTCTTCACCTGGAATATGAAATTTGTGGGAAATTGCTCTAGAGCGGATCTAAGTGCGTCCATGGAGGACAACTGGAAATACTTTCGTCAATCAGACTACTGCCAGATTGTTGCTGCTGGTACTGGCTACTATCGCTAAAAGGCCGTTTGTCTGAAATAATTTTCAGAATATTGAATTCTTCACCTGGAATATGAAATTTGGGGAAAATGGCTCTAGAGCGGATCTAAGTGCGTCCATGGAGGACAACTGAAAATACTTTCGTCAATCAGACTACTGCCAGATTATTGCTACTAGTACTGGCTACTATCGCTAGAAGGCCGTTTGTCTGAAATAATTTTCAGAATATTGAATTCTTCACTTGGAATATGAAATTTGGGGAAAATTGCTCTAGAGCGGATCTGCGGATCTAAGTGGGTCCATGGAGGACAACTGGAAATACTTTCGTCAATCAGACTACTGCCAGATGATTGCTACTGGTACTGGCTACTATGGCTAGAAGACCGTTTGTCTGAAATAATTTTCAGAATATTGAATTCTTCACCTGAAATATGAAATTTGGGGAAAATGGCTCTAGAGCGGATCAAAGTGCGTCCATGGAGGACAACTGGAAATACTTTCGTCAATCAGACTACTGCCAGATGATTGCTACTGGTACTGGCTACTATGGCTAGAAGGCTTTTTGTCTGAAATAATTTTCAGAATATTGAATTCTTCACCTTATATATGAAATTTGTGGAAAGTGGCTCTAGAGCGGATCAAAGTGCGTCCATGGAGGACAAAACTGGAAATACTTTCGTCAATCAGACTACTGCCAGATTATTGCTACTGGTACCAGCTACCATTGCTAGAAGGTCGTTTGTCTGAAATAATTTTCAGAATATTGAATTCTTCACCTGGAATATAAAATTTGGGGGAAATTGCTCTAGAGCGGATCTAAGTGCGTCCATGGAGGACAACTGGAAATACTTTCGTCAATCAGACTACTGTCAGATTATTGCTACTAGTACTGGCTACTATCGCTAGAAGGCCGTTTGTCGGAAATAATTTTCAGAATATTGAAGTCTTCACCTGGAATATGAAATTTGTGGGAAATTGCTCTAGAGCGGATTTAAGTGCGTCCATGGAGGACAACTGGAAATACTTTCGTCAATCAGACTACCGTCAGATTATTGCTACTAGTACTGGCTACTATCGCTAGAAGGCCGTTTGTCTGAAATAATTTTCAGAATATTGAAGTCTTCACCTGGAATATGAAATTTGTGGGAAATTGCTCTAGAGCGGATCTAAGTGCGTCCATGGAGGACAACTGGAAATACTTTCGTCAATCAGACTACTGCCAGATTGTTGCTGCTGGTACTGGCTACTATCGCTAAAAGGCCGTTTGTCTGAAATAATTTTCAGAATATTGAATTTTTCACCTGGAATATAAAATTTGGGGAAAATGGCTCTAGAGCGGATCAAAGTGCGTCCATGGAGGACAACTGGAAATACTTTCGTCAATCAGACTACTGCCAGATTATTGCTACTGGTACCTGCTACCATTGCTAGAAGGTCGTTTGTCTGAAATAATTTTCAGAATATTGAATTCTTCACCTGGAATATGAAATTTGGGGGAAATTGCTCTAGAGCGGATCTAAGTGCGTCCATGGAGGAAAACTGAAAATACTTTCGTCAATCAGACTACTGCCAGATTATTGCTACTAGTACTGGCTACTATCGCTAGAAGGCCGTTTGTCTGAAATAATTTTCAGAATATTGAAGTCTTCACCTGGAATATGAAATTTGTGGGAAGTTGCTCTAGAGCGGATTTAAGTGCGTCCATGGAGGACAACTGGAAATACTTTCGTCAATCAGACTACCGTCAGATTATTGCTACTAGTACTGGCTACTATCGCTAGAAGGCCGTTTGTCTGAAATAATTTTCAGAATATTGAAGTCTTCACCTGGAATATGAAATTTGTGGGAAATTGCTCTAGAGCGGATCTAAGTGCGTCCATGGAGGACAACTGGAAATACTTTCGTCAATCAGACTACTGCCAGATTGTTGCTGCTGGTACTGGCTACTATCGCTAAAAGGCCGTTTGTCTGAAATAATTTTCAGAATATTGAATTTTTCACCTGGAATATAAAATTTGGGGAAAACGGCTCTAGAGCGGATCAAAGTGCGTCCATGGAGGACAACTGGAAATACTTTCGTCAATCAGACTACTGCCAGATTATTGCTACTGGTACCTGCTACCATTGCTAGAAGGTCGTTTGTCTGAAATAATTTTCAGAATATTGAATTCTTCACCTGGAATATGAAATTTGGGGAAAATGGCTCTAGAGCGGATCTAAGTGCGTCAATGGAGGAAAACTGAAAATACTTTCGTCAATCAGACTACTGCCAGATTATTGCTACTAGTACTGGCTACTATCGCTAGAAGGCCGTTTGTCTGAAATAATTTTCAGAATATTGAATTCTTAACCTGGAATATGAAATTTGTGGGAAATTGCTCTAGAGCGGATCTAAGTGCGTCCATGGAGGACAACTGGAAATACTTTCGTCAATCAGACTACTGCCAGATTGTTGCTGCTGGTGCTGGCTGCTATCGCTAGAAGGCCGTTTGTCTGAAATAATTTCAGAATATTGAATTCTTCACCTGGAATAAGAAATTTGGGGGCAATTGCTCTAGAGCGGATCTAAGTGCGTCCATGGAGGACAACTGGAAATACTTTCGTCAATCAGACTACTGCCAGATTATTGCTACTGGTACCTGCTACCATTGCTAGAAAGTCGTTTGTCTGAAATAATTTTCAGAATATTGAATTCTTCACCTGGAATATGAAATTTGGGGAAAATGGCTCTAGAGCGGATCTAAGTGCGTCCATGGAGGACAACTGAAAATACTTTCGTCAATCAGACTACTGCCAGATTATTGCTACTAGTACTGGCTACTATCGCTAGAAGGCCGTTTGTCTGAAATAATTTTCAGAATATTGAATTCTTAACCTGGAATATGAAATTTGGGGGAAATTGCTCTAGAGCGGATCAAAGTGCATCCATGGAGGACAACTGGAAATACTTTCGTCAATCAGACTACTGCCAGATGATTGCTACTGGTACTGGCTACTATGGCTAGAAGGCCGTAGAGCAATTTCCCCCAAATTTCTTATTCCAGGTGAAGAATTCAATATTCTGAAAATTATTTCAGACAAACGGCCTTCTAGCGCTAGCAGCCAGTACTAGTAGCAATAATCTGGCAGTAGTCTGATTGATTAAAGTATTTCCAGTTGTCCTCCATGGACGCACTTAGATCCGCTCAAGAGCAATTTTCCCCAAATTTCATATTCCAAGTGAAGAATTCAATATTCTGAAAATTATTTCAGACAAGCGGCCTTTTAGCGATTGAAGCCAGTACCAGCAGCAACAATCTGGCAGTAGCCTGATTGACGAAAGTATTTCCAGTTGTCCTCCATGGACGCACTTAGATCCGCTGTAAAGCAAATCATGCAATTCTGTCTTGCTATGTAAAGTTAAATTCGAATTTAACTTCACTATGCGCACACTGCTGTCTCGTCAAAGTGTGAAGATAAATTCGAATTTAACTTTTTTAACCCACTGGGGACCGGGGACTTTTTGCGTTTTTGAAAGTTAAATTCGAATTTATCTTCACTCACATCCTTGAATCTGGATACGAATTGTTGTCGCTTGAAGGTAGTTTTGTGAGACTCCTTCAGCGACTTCATGTTTCATACGTTTTCGTATTAGGATACCTGTGCCCCCATGGGCCTTACCGTCGGGGTGGTGAGTACCATAAAATCTAAAATTAGGTATCTGAAAATTGTATTTGTCTGTAACATGCGTTTCTGATAGTAGCATTATATCAATATTCTGCCGATATAGGTACTCGGTCAGCTCGAGTCTATGTTGGTTCACACCGTTAGCGTTCCATGTACATATCTTAAGAGGGCCTATTTTTTGGTAAGTAGAATTTAAATTAACTGATTCTGGTTACGCATGAATTCTTGCATCATTGATTGCATAGTTGACATAAATATGTTAATACTCTGTACCAGTTGTTGAATCATTGATTCAGAGTTACCATTTTGTTGCACTGGGGCATTAGGTGTATCCGTTTGTAATACCGTTTCCGTCGCTAGAGAAAACTAGAGTCTGTTGGATGTCGATTATAGGGTTCGGCGCGTTTCGGTTAGAAATGAGTTTACGCTTCTCTTCTAGTTTATGCTTAAGTTCTTTGTAAACCCTACAACCTCTGTAGTTTGCGGTATGTTGTTCCCCAGAATTACTGCACTTTTTCTGTTCCTGCGATTTTACTTTGCAGACGGATGATTGGTGTAGATCACCACATACAACACAAACGGTTGGTAAAGTGCAGTATGATTTTGTGTGTCTATACTCTTGACAATTTTGGCATTGAACGGGACCATTTCTTTTGTGGGGTTCTTCGACCGTAATTCTTCTATATAACAAATATTGAAGTTTGTATATAGAATGAACTTCATTTTTCTTTAGTTTCCGCGAGGTTGAAGTTCGACCTTGAACATTGGTTGGGGAACCTTTTTATTGTTAAGAACGTTTACCACGGAGTGGATTTAGAATTTATATATTAATAATGTTAAACTTTTCACAATATTTTATTGTTTTTGCTTTGTTCTCTTTATTATGTCAGGCCCTTGGTTGCCGATCAGAACGAATGAATCATTATTGTCATTTCTCTTTACTTAATAATTAACAAGACTTTCTTACAGTTGTAAATAATAGTAGTAGATAATTAGTGGAGAGTTATTGCAGGGTTGCGTGTCATCAGAGATGGCACTACAATTAAATGTATCTTTTTGTAGTAAAAGTTGTTACAGTTTTATTGTGTTTTCATGTACACGGGCAAGTATAGGCACCCAATTTCAAGAAAATAAGTTAGAGTATTAAATACTTAACAACCTCTGTTTAATAGTTCCCGTCACAAACCGTCAATTTTTTTGTTCTATTCTATTAAGTGTGAAAAATGACCCAAATATCATGTGTTTGCAAAATTGCGCCTGAAAAAAAAATATTGGACCGAATAACCCTTTTTCTACATCGTCTCATTGGAATTAACATACCTTTCATCCGACACCAAAAAATTAATGATCGGTTGCATAGTTTGCCTGAAATTCAATTCAAAAGATGATATTTTTTTTTTATTTAAACATTTTTTGTAAGTCCGAAAAATTGTCAACTTTGATTGACGCTAGAATTCATAATTTTTATCCGATTTTTTGGATTCTTAATCAGTGAGAAGTTCTCTATCAGATGTAATTATTCATTTTATCATATTCTTCTGTCAAATTTTTGATTTTTGCAACGCTTTTAGGGAAAAGGCGCCACAGTGCGCCGTCTACATTTTCGTCGTCGTCATCATCATCCAACTACGAGACTACCCCGCAGTAGCCCTCGCATCAGCATCAACATATACAATATCTTACACCACAGATTGCTGTTGCCACTCAGTGGGATAATAGAATTTATGAGTGGGAGGAACATCATGGTCGCTGCGATCGAAGAAACAAAGATGAATGTCACCTGCAGCTTGCACAGTTGTGACGGATACAACGTGCTACGTAAGGATCGCACCAGAAGTGGAGGTGGGGGACTTGCTTTCCTGTTACACCATTCTGTGCAGTACAGACCTATTTCGCCTGAGCTTGACTCTAGAGATCCATACATGGAACGTATGGGGGTAGAAGTCAAGTGTAGAACTGCCGAGATAGAGCTGTACAACGTATACATCCCGACGGTTGGTAGCTGTGCCCCGCGTTATTTGCTGACATTAGCAGTTTGCTACAAGGCAATAGCCACTTGGTCCCAGGAGACTTTAATGCTCTCCACGAACTGTGGCATTCTCTCCTAGACAACGACCAGAGGGGCATAGCTTTGGTAGAGCAAATTGATAGCTCTACGTTCTGCACAGTGAATGAGGACGCCCTAACGCGGATTATGGGCGATTGTCATAGCTCGCCAGACATCACTATGGCATCGCCTGCCCTGATCAACGACGTCACCTGGCAACCCGTCATCTCACTAGGATCGGAACACCTTCCCATAATTCTCTCCATAAATAGACCATCCGACTTCATAACCTCTGAACGCCGTTCGTTGATGGGGAGGCTTTCAGATAAGCCACCAACCGCAGTTTTACTAATCTAGCTATTCTGTCGGATGTTCGGGTAGCCGAGAAAAAGTTCCGGGCCATCATCAACGCAGCAGCCGCTCGCTATATCCCTGCTGGTCGAATACCCGAAGTACGACCAAAATTTTTCCAGCAGCAAAAAGAAGAGTATTGCGTCAGTCATCAAAGGCGCTGGGTCCGGACGGAATCTTAATGCTGGTGTTAAAGCACTTGGATACCCCGGGAGTAGAGTACATGACCAAAGTGCTCAATCTGTCGCTGGCCACTCACTTAGTTCCCGATGCCTAGAAAATGGGCAGAGTGGTCCCGCTACTGAAGCCAGGCAAAGACACAAGTAAAGGAGATTCGTACAGGCCGATCTCCTTGCTTTCTCCAGTAGCAAAGACGCTTGAATCACTTCTTCTCCCTAGCCTGATCGAACACTTTCCCTGTGCTGATCATCAGCATGGGTTTAGACGCCATCATCACACGTATAAGTCGCGGCCTTAACCAGAACAAACTAAACGACAGGACGGTCCTCGTAGCTCTTGACCTAACAAAAGCCTTCAGACATTGAAGAAACGTCCTCTCCGCCCATTTTAAAACGTTGGGTCATAAACTATATGCGTCATATGTAGAATTTAGAGACAGAAAGTCGAAGCCCCGTTGAGTTAAACAAGGAGTTCCCCAGGATGGAGTGATATCCCCGGCTCTGTTTAAACTCTACCTTTCTAAAACTCCTGCACCACCAGACGGCGTTGAAATTGTGTCGTACGCTGATGATTGCACAATTCTGGCGTCAGGACCTAAAGTGCATGACATATGCAAGAAATAAACTCTTACCTCACTGACTTAGCACGCTTTTTCACTTCGAGGAATATGAAAATATCCGCCTCCAAATCATTAGCCACACTGTTTACTGCATGGACCGCAGAGGTGCGGTTGTCACTCAATGTGAAAGTCGATGACATCAACATCCCGACTGCCAACTACCCCAAAAACCTTGGGGTCACATTGGACAGCATTTTTTGATCCTCTGCACATGCTACAGCTATTTGCGATAAACTAAAAAGTAGGAACAAGGTCCTCAATTCACTTGCCGGCAGTACTTGGGGAGCCGACCTTGTTGACCTCTTACATATCGATAGGTCGGTCTGTAGCAACTACACAGCGCCGGTGTGGTCGGCGAACGTGAGTACGACACAGTGGAAGAAAATTTAGGCTTGCCAGAATGCCGCCCTCAAAACATCAACAGGGTGTCTTCTTATGTCTTCTGAGGACCATCTACATGAGACACAGGACACAATTTCCTGCTGTTTAAGCAATACCTGCTAAAGTGTTTTCGGAGCAGTCATCCTAACCACCATCTCTTGGGCAGGATGCCTCCGCCCAGGCAGATCAGGTACGATAACGTTCCGGACGTCTGTCCCGCCTGTCATCAGGGACCACATGATGTGCTGCACCTCTTCAATTGTCCGGCCAAGCCCACTCAGCTGACCCCCAGTTCTCTGTGGACGCATTCAGTTCAAATGGCGCGTTTCCTCCACCTGGATATCGAAGCAGATCCCCATAGACGAACAAGACTTCAAAATAAATATATTGTTGTTACAACAACAACCAACATTCGGTTGGCAAAAAAATTGTTTGTGTTTATAAATCTGTTCTCTGTGTGTATATGTGACAGTCCCTTTCTATTTTGCGCGTCACATATATATGCTGTATACATATGTGACAGCGCATAGAGAAAGGGACCTAAAGGTAAAACAAATCAATTTTCACTTTTTTTATGTGGACAACAACTGAGCATCGAATGAAACCGATCCCATGCCCCACAAGTGTTCCCTCCCAGAGATATGCGCGTTTTATGAAAGTGAAGTCGACCAAAGATACACGTATTTAACAGCCGTATTCATAAAAAATTAAAACAGCTTTACAAACGATTGTTAAGCTTAAAGTATGAAAACTGTATTCATAAACGATTATTAGCTTAATAATCGTTTTGTAAACCATTATTAAATGTGTGCATTTTAATATTCTTTCGACCATACTTTAACAGTGTTTTAAAGTGACGTTTGTGTTTGTTTGTCTACATTTACACACATATTTTTTGAATTTTGCGATTGCAAACGCAAAAAAATAACGTAACCATTCTACTCGTATATTTTAAAATATTTTTTTCTTCGTTGTATTCGAAAAAATCAAAAAATATGTGTGTAAATGTAGACAAACAAACACAAACGTCACTTTAAAACACTGTTAAAGTATGGTCGAAAGAATATTAAAATGCACACATTTAATAATGGTTTACAAAACGATTATTAAGCTAATAATCGTTTATGAATACAGATTTTATACTTTAAGCTTAACAATCGTTTGTAAAGCTGCACAAGGTCTCAAAGCAAGTGTCAATTGGATAAAGGTAAAAGGTGCAAACGGAGGATCTTCAAGAAATGATAATTTTATGGTCAAAGCTCAACATGCTAAATTTTTTTAACGTTTAGTGACAAAACTCGCCTACATTGCGTAGTGTCTTTCGAGTTTAAGTTTGGCTTAGGCAACTCTTTCCGATGTTGAGGAATGTACATGTAGGCAAATGTTAGGTACTCCACCAACTAAGAATACCAGTAATCGATCTAGGGTTGATCCGAATTCATCCTGTCTTAATTTAAATGTTCATCCAGATAAAGTTTCAAATAATTTCAAATTGGAGGATGAATTTTACTAGTGATCCCAACTATTTACCAGTGCAAATTTTTATTTGCAGTGTGAAGGCATTGACAACTTAGGCATTAAATGGTTACTATGACTTGCTTTGTCAATATGCCCGATCATTGTTTGAAGCAAGAGCCAATGATTGGTATTGGCGTTACCACTTTCGCTTCAAAACCATCGTTGAAAACAAGGCAATTCTTTAACTAATCTTTGCAAACTTCGAAGCGAGTGTCAGAAATTTATGAGAGTGTCGAATACGACCTTTGTGATATGCCTGCAGTCAGTAATGAGGAAATTTCTGATCTAGTTTTGATATGCTGGAACTGCAACTGCGGGAGAACTATTTTCTGCTATTTTGCGGCATCCGGCCACTTTTAAGCCGAATTGTAAGAATTGTAGTTCCAAAAACATTCGAGTAGGTGTACAGAGTACACGAAAGCATGTCAGATCGGTCTAGCCCGTGATGAAAGGAAAATATTGCAAAATTTATAAAACGAAATTGTCATTAACGCTACACTCAAATAGAACAAAATTATTAACAGGAAAGCTAGTAGAGTTAATGATAATCCGAAAAAAATTAAATATTAAGAATACAGCCAAAATATTTTAAACTTTTTATGTGCGCCTGAAAAAATACAATGAGGAACAAGAAAAAATGGTAAGTGAAGATAGGCGTATGCGATCTTGTTGGGGTGAAGCATGACGTCTTAACAAAAAGTTCGTATGCTCTGTCTTGAATAAGCCATGCGACCATATGCTGAGGATACTCTCTTGGAAAAGAAAATGTTAGTCTAGTTAGATACAGGTGCTTCAATAAGTTGTGTCGGTTCGAGCGCGACAAAAAGAGTAATTGAATTCTGGATGTCACTACAAAAATATTAAATTTCATTACTGTCTTAGTCGATGGTAGTAAATCGATGTTTTTGGTTTGAGCCGTAAAAATTAAATATACCGAGCACCAAATAGCATTATACTCGTATATAAGAGGGTTGCTATATATATTTCTGGCCTAATAATGAAAATGCGAATATTTATCATCTAAAATGGTTTTTATTGTTTTTCAAAGTATTCTCCAGCATGATTTATATAATTTCGAAGCACTTTTTCCACTCCGACACCTCCTAAACATGGCATCCACGCATTTTTTTCTTGATGTGCGGGAATAAAAAAAAGTCATTGGGTGCCAAGTCAGGGCTGTACGGCGGATGACCCATCAATTCGACGTTTTGGCCGGTCAAAAAGGCGCTGGTTTGAGCCGATGTGTGGGAGCTCGCATAGTCATGGTGCACAACGATTCGTCTTCTCTTGTTCGTTTTTCGAATTTCTCCGAAGACATCAGGTAAACAAATTGTGGTGTACCACTGAGAATTGACCGTCCTACGTTGCTCAAGCGGAACAGTCGCCACATAACTAGTTTTTCCGAAGAGACAGGCGATTATTTGCTTCGAAGTGCTTCTTCCACGAACAACTTTCGTTGGAGTTGGATCGTCATCGAAGACGCACACGCTAGATTGCTGCTTTGTTTCGGGCTCATACGCATAGATCCATGATTCGTCACCTGTGACGACCTTATAAACGTCTTTTGAAGCACTGCGATCGTATTTTTTCAAAATTTCTTTGCACAAATCGACACGAGCCTTTTTTTGAGCGATTGTCAAATCGTGCGGGATCTAACGAGAACAAACGTTTTTTACGGCCAGGTGTTTATGCAATATCGAATGTATGCTGGTGAAAGAAATGTCCAAGGATGCCTCTACCTTACGGCATGTCACATGAATATCTTGAATTATCAGTTCATCCAAGGCATCAATGTGCTCTGGCACAACGGCCGTTTTTGGACGAACTTCGTTTTTGAGCGAGCGTCGGCCACGATTGAATTCATTAAACCAGTTTTTCACAGTGCTATAGGATGGTGCTTAATCGCCATAGAAAGATTTAAGTTCATCGATGCACTCTTATCGAGAGCAGCGTCAAGACGATTTATCCTGAAAACTATGAATTCTTCGTGATATGAATTCTTCTATGAATTCTTCGTAGATGTATGAAATGCAACAATGTTGCCATAAAGTACCATCTGTTAATAGACTACTGTCAAATTTTGAGAGAGTTCCGTCATTTTCTTTGTGTTTAACAGCTGTTCAAAAATACAACCTCGTGGATTTTGTTAAAAGTTAAAAAAAGTGAATTTCGAGTACTCATTAAACATGTTTTTTTGCGGAAAAAAACGTCAATCGAACCAAGGAAAATCATGATATACTATGGGGACCATCGATTTCAATAGTAAAAAAGTGGTTTACTGACTACGTTCTGGACGGCCAATTGAGGTCAATACTCTTGAAAATTTCTAAAAATTACAACACTCCGGTAACCAAGCAGCAGTCTAAACAATGGGTTTCTCTGGGTGAACCGACTCTGAAGAAGGCCAAGGAGACTATGTCGGCCAATAAGGTGATGGCAACAGTTTTTTGGAATGGACGCGGGATAATCCACATCGATTACCTTCAAAAACGAAAAACAATAAACGGCAAAAATTATGCCAACTTGTTAGACCGATTTAACGAGGATTTAAAAAAAACCATATAGCCAAAATAATGCACGGATACACACGTGTGTAGTCTAAAACATGCTCATGAAAGTCCTTTATCCTCACAAGGAGATATCAATTAAACGTTAGGTAGAAATTTAAAATTCTACTTTTGGCCAAAATTAGCATGTGTTGTTAAAATTATATAATAACTTTGAAACCTTTAAGACCATTAAGCATCCCAAATGGGTTATTCGGTCGCATATGGACAAAACGGAGGAAACGCAAAGATTATTTCTTGATCTCGATCAGGAATCATAGGCATTTTTTTTAATGTTTTCGACCATTACTCAAAATGTCGCAAGAAAGGCGGCTGGAAAAATATTCACGGCTGAGAAAGTAAGAATTATTTGGAGTGCATTATTCCACACGTTTGGAGTGCCTAAAAACTATCGTTTCGGAAAACGGGTCGCAATTTCGTCCCAATAACTTTAATAGTTTACTAAAAAAGTACATAATCAGCCATATGACAGTGCATTCAGCCAATACTTCAGAACTGGTTAATAGATCGGTTCGGGCAACAATTAAGTCCTATACAAAGCCAGATCAAACTAATTGGAATGAATCTGTGAGTAGTATTGGGTGTGCCTTACTTTCTGCCTCACAATCGGCAATTATTATATCACCATATTATTTGCCCTTTGGTCAATAAAGATTACAAATGGTTCGACTTATCCTTTATTAAGGCAATTAGAGATATTAGACGATCTCACGGTGAGATTTGATAGGAATGAATTTTTGAAATTATGGGTAAATGGGCAGTTGGGGTTAGGAGAAAGCATTTCGATCGAAAAGAGAATCCTTATAACGATCGATCCCATGCGCTTTCCTATTATTTAGGTTAAAAGGTTTATCGGCGAAATTTTAAGCAGAGCAATTTCGAACAAGGATATAATTCTTAGTTAGATTCAACTTTTCTAGAGACACGCATACGCAAGAATATTGAGGATGTCAATTACGAGCTAGAAGATTTACGAGGAGATTTCATATGGGTATTTATCGCCAAGGATATACTGCTATGGTAGAGGTAAGGGGAATCCTTACCTCTCTCTCCCGCAAACTGAGAGTTGCGGCAGGTAAAGTTGACTTGTGTCAATGGAGACCATCTTTAAATTTCACAATTTTTTTTTCTTAAAACTCACAAGGCACCTACGATCAAAAACAGATTAGTCGTAATGATGTCGTTTTGACTATAAACCTACTGAAACCCGAAACAAATTGTTCATTGAAGTAAACCGTCACGTCTGTTGTAATAACAACATGTCGTGGACAAGCGAAAATAGTGAGGACAGTGATGATATTAGGCATGTTCCATTGGTACTCGCTTGAAGTGGTCGCAAAGGCGATGAAGTGGTCGCTGAGGCGATAAAGTGGTCGCTAAGGCGATAACTTCAAACAAGAAGAACTGATTTGCTTTATGCAATGTATGTGTATGTGTATATATATATATATATGTATATATATATATATATATATATATATATATATATATATATATATATATATATATATATATATATATATATATATATATATATATATATATATATATATATATATATATATATATATATATATATATATATATATATATATATATATATATATATATATATATATATATATATATATATATATATATATATATATATATATATATATATATATATATATATATATATATATATATATATATATATATATATATATATATATATATATATATATATATATATATATATATATATATATATATATATATATATATATATATATATATATATATATATATATATATATATATATATATATATATATATATTTTGAAGTGCTTGTCGTCAAAAAAAAATATGCCACTCCCCCCAGAATGGGACAGGTATTTCGGGGGAAATAACGAATAAGGGTGCTCGGGTCCAAAGGGCGCTTAGGGCCACTAAATTGATCTCGCCTACTTTCATATAAAGGGGTCCAACTAAAACGCAAGATGTTTATTCTAAACAAAAACAAAGTTTTAAGAGAATTATCTTAATATTTTTTATTTTGGTAAAAGGATATATGACAATTATGTGTAAAACAATATATCCGCCAAATGCTCGCTTCGGTGGCATACCTCTAACCGATAGTCCATATTTTTACTGACTGAGATATAATAGAGGTTCAATGTCGTTAATGTGCCGTGTTTTCTCATCCTTTAGCTCTTCAGTTGTTCTCAACTTATGGACGTAACGCTTATAGTATTTCTTAAATAACTTTTTCAACAAATTAACTCTGACGTAAATGCAAGCACATAATCAAACTGCATTTAGGTATTACAATCTGGCAACAGTGTCACAATTTATCAAAAATCAAATCAGTTGTTATGTTGTTTATGGTTGGTAAAAAAGGAATAAAAAAGTACTTTTTAAGCCGAAAAGGTAAATCTTTTGTTTACCCTTCACCACTCTGTGGTAGTATATTATGGTATAGTGCTGATGTTTGTAACCCCAAAATACAAGGAGATAGACCCGAATCGATTCAGAACCAATGTCCGATTAAACTGAGCGAACCCTATTAAAATTGCTCAATGTAGGGCCATGTTATGATACCTACCTTCTTGGCCTTTCTGGTTTCATCACAAAATCCGCAGTTAAAAAAAGCCACGTATTATAAACAACCCTGACCAATTTTGAACAGAACGTGACGAGCTAACGTGACGGGATAGCCCTGCATAAAGGCTCTTACAGATTCGTGTTCTGTCAGAAGAACCATTGCATGAGTCTCTCCAGTTGTGAGGTCCTGCCATTCCACAACGATCTTCGTCGTGTTTAGTAGAGTGCAATATGAAAAATCTTGTATCAATCTAATTAATATTGAAAAATATTGGTTCACGTTTTCATGTAGCTCCTATACATAGGTAAATGTCGAAGACCGGTCTATATTATATCCGATCTCACTCAAAGTGAGAATAGGGCGTTATGAGCGACTAAAACAAAACCTACCGAAGCTCGACCATATTGGTCCATTTTTTGAAATAGCCCTGCCGCCTTTTATTTACGTGCTTTCAATTTGAATTTTATTCAAAGAATTTTTTGTTGTCAACTATATTTAATGACTAACTTCGATATAAGATAAATAAAAGAAAGAAATTACTATTAACAGATATGGAGAAAAATCACAATTTATTTGAAAAAAGCTGAAATTGAACCACAATATAAAAAATTGTACATGCACTACCAACCATAAATCCGAACATGATGCTACAAGTAAGGATCGCAGTAGGACACTCTGAAATAAGAGCAATTTTAGAAATTTGTAGGTATAATATTTTCTAGGAGGATATAAATCACATAGAATACCGCGCACTAAATTAGATGTTACATGTGCTATCTATCATAAGAAGGCAGGCTGCTGCAAAAGTGTAACAGGGTAATCCTTAACACGATGGCATTTATTCCTGGTATTGTTGATCATAGACTAACCGGACAGGAACTTATGGTACTATGGAACTTCTGTCACAAGGACGTATGTCACCTTCACAATATGACAGTCAAGTAGCTTCTAAGGTCATTCCAATAATATGGAAAAAATACAGCGCGGAGACTACCTAACCATCGATGTGTAGTAGGGAAGTACGAGTATCAGAATGGCTGTGCTTTCCATAGTATGGACAAACATAACCTCCGACATCCCAGCTGGTATTATATATTGGCATATTGTCTTAATTTTTACCTTCAAACGTTTCGTGCTGCAAGGACATACCAGAGACAGGTAGAGCAGACAAGATATAATTTGCATACCTTATTGTGTCCATCACGTATGTAATTTCATACGGTTTGCTAGTTTTCGTGGTAATAGACTATTGAGACTAAGTAAGTCTGCTAAAACAGATGTTCAATTTAACATAAACAAGTACAAATCAATTTGTACTTAAAGGTTGTCTAAAATAAATAATGCCAAATTAAAGTTTTTCGTTTGATAAAATTTCAACCTTAATCCGAAGTCGAACATTTTTTTTTACTCCGAATTCACAGCTTTGCTTCCAACCAAACCTTTGTAATTCCCATTACGACATTTCCAACGACACACTAATTGTCCCAGATACAAAATCAAAAATATATCAAATATATCCAATGTTTAATGGGCTAGAACGTCAAATGTGGTATTGAATAGAAGCCGCAAGCACTGACTTAAATGCTTCGTGGCAAAATACATACCTCTAAATCGGAGATATTTTGAGTTTTGACACATTTTCCCCAAAACTCAGACTAACAAAAATGGGTTGATGAAAAACTTTATACTGTCTAGTGCAATATATGTTCATTTGTTAACACCACCTTTGCATTTATTTGCACCCCATTTATTTCTTCTTTTTATTTTAAATTATGGGTTCTACACAGCGGTATTTTTTGTTTATTTTTTTGTAATTGTACCTAAACTAGATTTGTTCCAGAACAACATTATATAATAAAACCTTGTGTAACCACGACGAGGCACACTTTCATCTTAGTGAATTCGTTAACAAGCAGAATTGACGCATTTTGGCAAATGAGAATCCACGAGTTATTGTTAAAAATCCGAAGCATATACTTATATTAAGAGTGACTGTTTGGTTCGGGCTGGTGGCGTCATCGGGCCGTACTTTTTCGAAATTGAGGTCGGCCAAGCCGTTACCGTGAATGGCGTTCGCTATCGCTATCGGACATCTTGTGACTAGAAATTAAGTATATGGACCTAGGCGATATGTGGTTCCAAACGGATGGTGCCACACAGGCAACGAAACAATAGACGCGTTCAATTGGTACTTGCTTATTAAATGAGTAAGTGGTCGCTAAGGCGATACCTTTCGTTAAAGTACTAACAATTATAAGATAGGACAGGATTGCGAGAAGTTTTAGAAATTTCTTTGTATACAAAAACTGATATGATACGCATCATAACCTGTTTGATTTGAAAATTTGCAATTTGTTGAAAAAGCTATTTAAGAAATACTATAAGCGTTACGTCCATAAGTTGAGAACAACTGAAGAGCTAAAGGATGAGAAAACACGGCACATTAAAGACATTGAACCTCTATTATATCTCAGTCAGTAAAAATATGGACTATCGGTTAGAGGTATGCCACCGAAGCGAGCATTTGGCGGATATTGTTTTACACATAATTGTCATATATCCTTTTACCAAAATAAAAAATATTAAGATAATTCTCTTAAAACTTTGTTTTTGTTTAGAATAAACATCTTGCGTTTTAGTTGGAACCCTTTATATGAAAGTAGGCGAGATCAATTTAGTGGCCCTAAGGGCCCTTTGGACCCGAGCACCCTTATTCGTTATTTCCCCCCGAAATACCTGCCCCATTCTGGGGGGAGTGGCATATTTTTTTTTTGACGACAAGCACTTCAAAATGCACTTTTGCCAAAAATCTGTCAAATGGACAAAGTAAATGGAGTTTGCCTTCGTGTATTACAACTCTCCGAGTCTTCTGTGGTCAGAGACATTGGTTTAATAATATTGTATTATCTGTTATTTCAAAACGGGCAACTAAATTGTGTTTGCGGCATCTAGATTCAATGCTCAAATAACTTTTTGGAATCTTTGGTTTTTCCCAGTTTTACCAATTTACTTCACGCACAGTAAAGAACTTCAATGCATTGTATTTACATTGGTATGCATGTACATATGTTCTCTTTTTCTGTAGTATACATCCCTTTCAACATTTATACACATATCTCACTTTAATTTTTTGCGAACATACCTTGGTAAGCATCTTTGCAAAATTTTTAATTTTTTTACTTACCTTTTATCTTTCAATGTCCTCCGAAATGTACTGCAGCAGTTTGCCAAATATTGACTGTTTTATATTTTACCGATAATAATCGTTCAACGATGCATTTATGTCGTGCGTAGATGATCTAGATACTCTCGGATATAGTATTTTTGTTCAACGTTATTTAAAACTCATTTGCGCTTGGCCAAAATGCGGCTACGTTGTCCATAGTTTTGTCACATCTACGGGCTTATTGTTATCAAAAAATTTGTTGTAAACTGTTTTTTGGCAAAAAATAACACTACTCATTGTACTAGGTCGTGCTGTATTTATGTTTGTATTTTCACTCATAGATTTACATTTATACTACAGTGTTCTTTGTGCTGACTTTGCATGCGTTAACGTCCAACGTCGTTGTTTTCACTCTGTCACACATGTTTATTTTGGGGTTGTTCCCATAGGGTTGCCAACATCTGCTTCAAACAGTACAGTACTTTTTTTATCAAAAGTGCTGGTGTATTTGAAAATCTAAACAGTACATATGAAGTACTGAATTATGAACTATTTGCTTACTTACTATCGAAATCATCAAAAAACACAATGAGATTTTGAAGAAGATGTACAATTACCACCTATTTGTAGGTATGTATGTATTTTTTGAATAACCAGCGAAATTTTCGCACTCTAATCCATTGAACACCGTAGGTATTTGTTATTTATTTTCGGTATACCATTCGACGTATCTTAAATTTTGTATTTGCCTTAAAAATGGGGTATAAATATTGTCGATCGATTAACCCACTCCGAGTCGGTGGTGTATTTTTTGAGGGTATGTACCTATGTATTTTTTAAACTATCCTTCTTCATATAAGAATGTATAAATAGTTTAATGCATTCAGGCCCAATTTTACTTAAACAAGTTTAATTATCGACCAGGCGTTATTACTTTAAGCTATGCACGAATCTAATCTAGGCACATGGTGCTTGTTCCAAAAGATGGAGGGGAAGTTTTACTGTCTTTAACCGTCTCACAATTGGTCAAATCGATATGTCGCTGGATATGTATTCTGATATGCTTTCCAATGCCAAAACCGATTAGAATTAAGAAAGATACAACAAAAACAAATATATTTATTACATTGAAAGAGTAAAAACTGCACCTGCTAATCAGATCAGATGTTGTTTGTCAAATAAGTCAACGAAGATAAAGCGATCAGAACACCTTCAGACATACTCACGTTTTGTCGTTTGTGAGCGACGAGTTATCAATGCCTTGCTTCTGTGGTACTAACCTGCGTCTACTCGTTTGTCGATCTATATTTGTGACAGCGCATAGAGAAAGGGACCTAAGAGTAAAAAAATCAAAAAAAAAAATTTTTTGATGTGGACAACTTCGGAGCATCGAATGAGACCGATCCCAAGCCCCAAAAGTATTCCCTCCCAGAGATATGCGCCAACACGCTCAGTGATGGTACACCAAAGATACACGTATTTAAATCATTAAAATGGCTCTCCTGAACAAAACTGGTTTTTACCCTTAGGTCCCTTTCTATTTTGCTCGCTGACTTCATTTCAGAACGCGAATATTTACTTTCGTTCAGTCACACGATTGCCGATGATATATATATATATATATATATATATATATATATATATATATATATATATATATATATATATACATATATATATATATATATATATATATATATATATATATATATATATATATATATATATATATATATATATATATATATATATATATATATATATATATATATATATATATATATATATATATATATATATATATATATATATATATATCCCTTCTCTGTATAGCTTCACAATCGTTGATTAGAATCTCTCGATAATTTGAATTGTTTCCCCAGTCCCTTGAAAAATGCACAATAAATTGAAAACATTAATATAATTTGCTCTCCTTGGTAATTTGAAGTTGTTGGATTGCCGACATTCTATAATTTGAAGTCGTGTTTTCCTGCAAAAGTTAATATATAACAATTTCCCGAAAACGATTTCACTTTGAAAGGTCCAACTACATCCGAATGTACCAACTCTAGTAAACTTGATGCTCTATTGCCAAAGTCTTTAAAGGACTTTCTAGTTTGTTTACCTACAATGCAAATTTTACATTGTTTATTGCACTTCACTTCACAGTTTATACCGTAGCAAGAACTTTTTACATTTTTTAAATTGTCATCACTGATGTGTCCTAGTCTACGATGCCACAAATTCGAATTTTCTTTCACGAGAAACACCGATTGTTTTGGAATTTTTATTTTACAATTTAAACGATATAAGTTATTTTTGGCAAATGCTTTTCCAATCAATTTTTCTTTATTATTGTAAATTTTACATTCGTTTTCTTCAAAAATTACTGTGTTGCCATTTTGTGTCAACTGACGAACCGAAATTAAATTAGCACTCAAATTTGGGACATATTCCACATTTTTAACAACCACGCTGTGTTCACTTCTGTTAATTATCAATGCCATGTCAATGTCTCCCGAACACGATACCGACAGTTTATTGTTATTAGCTACCACAATGTCCTTATCATATACGGGTTTTTTGTTATAAAGGAAGTTCTCATTATTAGTCATATGAGACGTCGCGCCCGAATCCACGCACTAATCGACCGAATTGATTTTACTTGTCATTAAAGAAGCATACAAAACATCGCCATTGGCTCTTGATACCTTTTTAGAATTAAAGTTAGGCTTGTTATTTTTCTTGGGACAATTTTTACTGAAATGGCCAATTTCATGACACGAATGACACTTGAATTTACTGTTTTTATATTTCTTTTTTGATAACATATTGCAAAAAAAAACTTCTTGAAAATTCTTAATTTATTTCACTTAGACCACAGTATTTAACAAATTCTACCAAAAACAGGACAAAAGGCCCATAACCTGATGACAAAGGTGGAAGTGGTAGAATAAAACGACTAGTCTATTTCAAGTAACGTTAGGAAGTACAGAAAATATTTTATTGAAAAATATGTACATATTTTCTGTTTGACACATAAAACCAAAACGTAAGTGATTAAAATAAACAAGTAGAATTATAACATGTTCCTTTTTAACTGAAGATAAAATAAAATGTCGACTTTTTTCAAAATAAAAATTCTCCTTACCTCTTAGACTTTTTAATACCCAAAAGTAGATTCATCGATTATATAACCCTACTCCAAATAAACAAATTAAGTTTCATTCAAACGGTTAAAACGGAAAGCGATATTCAACCATCCAACTTAAGAAATGCGCAAAATTTTCGAATTCAGATGGCATCGTCAACAACACAAAAGTAATCTCTATTTTCTAAAGGTCTACAATTATATAATACGACACACAATGATGTTAAGCATGAGAGCAACCACAAATGTTTTTAAATAAAAATTATTACTTTTATAAGGAAATGATTATGTTAGCATTTTATAAATTGAAATTTTTTAAAGACATAAGTTTAATAAAAGTTTAACATTAAAGGCCATGTGTGGATTGATCCAAATTTTTTGTACCTTCCAAAATTATAAAGTTTGCGTGGTGAATTTCTAGTGTCAAATATTTAAATAGCCTTAATAATTACATCTGTTTTTTTGTTATTGCAAAGAAGAGGAAGAAGATATTGCAAGTAAAAAATAATTATTTGCCTCCTTTTTGTTGAATTCATTTGTGGGCATGGAATAGAGCCACAAAGTCGAAGCAAAAGATATTTTCGAAATATGTATTTAAAGCGACTGTCGACTCTACCGAACGGTGGATGGTATACTAAAACGTTACTCCGCTTAGACAACAATTGCAAACTGAAGTTTGATTACAAGTTTTAAAGCGAATCAACTCCTGGTTCAGAGTCGATCGGTACATTTAAATGTTAGTCAATTTTTGTTGGGTAGTTCCAAATATTTGCAATGAAACTATCTAATAATATTATTTAAGTTATACATTTCTTAATCTGGCAGCAAAATCGGACATAACAGTCAATCACGAATTTTTAAATTTTTGCAATAAAAGTCGATAAACGACGTTTAGAACTCCAGCACGGAATTTTCGGTAATAAATAAAGATAACAAAATGAAAGAGGTATGGTTTGTTAGAATGGAGTTCACAGAGAGAGCTATATTCCGGAAATAGTTCTAACAACCAACCAAACATAAAAGAGATACCAATTTTATTTTGTTACTAATGTTTTCCATAATTGTGGAACGTTGATGCATTCCAGGGCTGTTAAAAATTGATTCATCCTAGGGTTTTTGGCTTTCATATCGGGGTTACCGCACTGCAAATCATTACAATTTCGGCTAACCTGACCACACAATCGAACTCGATTGTCAAGTCTATCCTAAAATGCACCTTCAAGAAGCTCATAATCTTCATACTACTACGGTTAGCTTCAAGCTAAAACACGCACTTGCTGGTTTAAAGAGGTTTTGATAATTGTGCTTGAGTCAGGCAGTCTCCTCATCGATATGACTATACTGCGAAATTAGCTTGCATAAATTGGTTGAACGAGGAACTGCTACTCCTGCTTCGTTTAGATTGCTAATTAGCACTTGACGATCCATAAATACCTCTGCCACTTTTGTTTTTTCGTTATTCTTTATCGAAGCAACTCTGTTGCACCCCTCATCCGATTTATAATACAGCGGACTTAATTTCGCATAGTGGTTTAAATTAAAGATTACAAAATTAAAGATGTCTGGTTTGTTAGAATCGATTTCACGGAAAGACAGATTTATTCTGGAAACAGTTCTAAGTTCCCAGTTTCATTTTGTTACAGCTGATCTTTTGCAGGATTGTCGAACATTGATGTATTCCAGGTTTGTTGAACAATAATGCAATCCAGAGTGGTTGCTTGCATGTTTAGGGTACCGCACTGCAGATCACAACAAAATAAATCGAAAGCATGTGTTAAACCAAATAATCGGATAATTTTTGAATTATTAAATTGTGTCTTAACTATCGGCATGTTTAAATTTTCATTTAATTCATCTCGTGTGATACAGCCTACATCGATAATATGAAACTCTGGGGAACAGTAAAAAATTTCTAATTACCGAGAGTTTGAAAGTAGTAAAAGTTCAAATAACCAAGAGACCGGGTGGGAAAATTAGAATAAACTAGAGTTTAATAAAATTGTGATATCTAATTCATATCATGTAACGATATTCAGAAAAGAATCATTAAGGAAAAAAGTTTAGTAATTTTCTTTTGAGTGAGCGACTTTATTCTATTATCGTCCATGAATTTTCGATAGTGATAAGAGCTGAGAAGAATTCGTAACTTGTTCTGATGTCTTAGGAACGTAGGGTAGTAAGAAATGCCATTGTCTCGCTCAATGTGGCTGAAATTGCCGGTGGTTCTTCATCGTTTTTCTCTTCATTTTCTTAACTGATTGATCTTAACAACTTATTAACTGATGGAGTAGCCGACCTTAAGTTGCTGGCTTCAAATTATTGAGTGCAGGAAAACACGACTTCAAATTATAGAATGTCGGCAATCCAACAACTTCAAATTACCAAGGAGAGCAAATTATATTAATGTTTTCAATTTATTGTGCATTTTTCAAGGGACTGGGGAAACAATTCAAATTATCGAGAGATTCTAATCAACGATTGTGAAGCTATACAGAGAAGGGATATATATATATATATATATATATATATATATATATATATATATATATATATATATATATATATATATATATATATATATATATATATATATATATATATATATATATATATATATATATATATATATATATATATATATATATATATATATATATATATATATATATATATATATATATATATATATATATATCCCTTCTCTGTATAGCTTCACAATCGTTGATTAGAATCTCTCGATAATTTGAATTGTTTCCCCAGTCCCTTGAAAAATGCACAATAAATTGAAAACATTAATATAATTTGCTCTCCTTGGTAATTTGAAGTTGTTGGATTGCCGACATTCTATAATTTGAAGTCGTGTTTTCCTGCACTCAATAATTTGAAGCCAGCAACTTAAGGTCGGCTACTCCATCAGTTAATAAGTTGTTAAGATCAATCAGTTAAGAAAATGAAGAGAAAAACGATGAAGAACCACCGGCAATTTCAGCCACATTGAGCGAGACAATGGCATTTCTTACTACCCTACGTTCCTAAGACATCAGAACAAGTTACGAATTCTTCTCAGCTCTTATCACTATCGAAAATTCATGGACGATAATAGAATAAAGTCGCTCACTCAAAAGAAAATTACTAAACTTTTTTCCTTAATGATTCTTTTCTGAATATCGTTACATGATATGAATTAGATATCACAATTTTATTAAACTCTAGTTTATTCTAATTTTCCCACCCGGTCTCTTGGTTATTTGAACTTTTACTACTTTCAAACTCTCGGTAATTAGAAATTTTTTACTGTTCCCCAGAGTTTCATATTATCGATGTAGGCTGTATCACACGAGATGAATTAAATGAAAATTTAAACATGCCGATAGTTAAGACACAATTTAATAATTCAAAAATTATCCGATTATTTGGTTTAACACATGCTTTCGATTTATTTTGTTGTGATCTGCAGTGCGGTACCCTAAACATGCAAGCAACCACTCTGGATTGCATTATTGTTCAACAAACCTGGAATACATCAATGTTCGACAATCCTGCAAAAGATCAGCTGTAACAAAATGAAACTGGGAACTTAGAACTGTTTCCAGAATAAATCTGTCTTTCCGTGAAATCGATTCTAACAAACCAGACATCTTTAATTTTGTAATCTTTAATTTAAACCACTATGCGAAATTAAGTCCGCTGTATTATAAATCGGATGAGGGGTGCAACAGAGTTGCTTCGATAAAGAATAACGAAAAAACAAAAGTGGCAGAGGTATTTATGGATCGTCAAGTGCTAATTAGCAATCTAAACGAAGCAGGAGTAGCAGTTCCTCGTTCAACCAATTTATGCAAGCTAATTTCGCAGTATAGTCATATCGATGAGGAGACTGCCTGACTCAAGCACAATTATCAAAACCTCTTTAAACCAGCAAGTGCGTGTTTTAGCTTGAAGCTAACCGTAGTAGTATGAAGATTATGAGCTTCTTGAAGGTGCATTTTAGGATAGACTTGACAATCGAGTTCGATTGTGTGGTCAGGTTAGCCGAAATTGTAATGATTTGCAGTGCGGTAACCCCGATATGAAAGCCAAAAACCCTAGGATGAATCAATTTTTAACAGCCCTGGAATGCATCAACGTTCCACAATTATGGAAAACATTCGTAACAAAATAAAATTGGTATCTCTTTTATGTTTGGTTGGTTGTTAGAACTATTTCCGGAATATAGCTCTCTCTGTGAACTCCATTCTAACAAACCATACCTCTTTCATTTTGTTATCTTTATTTATTACCGAAAATTCCGTGCTGGAGTTCTAAACGTCGTTTATCGACTTTTATTGCAAAAATTTAAAAATTCGTGATTGACTGTTATGTCCGATTTTGCTGCCAGATTAAGAAATGTATAACTTAAATAATATTATTAGATAGTTTCATTGCAAATATTTGGAACTACCCAACAAAAATTGACTAACATTTAAATGTACCGATCGACTCTGAACCAGGAGTTGATTCGCTTTAAAACTTGTAATCAAACTTCAGTTTGCAATTGTTGTCTAATCCTCATGAAATTCAGTAGAAGTAAATTGTTTGGATCGTTTAGAATTTTAAGAGAAATATTTTGTTCAAGCGGAGTAACGTTTTAGTATACCATCCACCGTTCGGTAGAGTCGACAGTCGCTTTAAATACATATTTCGAAAATATCTTTTGCTTCGACTTTGTGGCTCTATTCCATGCCCACAAATGAATTCAACAAAAAGGAGGCAAATAATTATTTTTTACTTGCAATATCTTCTTCCTCTTCTTTGCAATAACAAAAAAACAGATGTAATTATTAAGGCTATTTAAATATTTGACACTAGAAATTCACCACGCAAACTTTATAATTTTGGAAGGTACAAAAAATTTGGATCAATCCACACATGGCCTTTAATGTTAAACTTTTATTAAACTTATGTCTTTAAAAAATTTCAATTTATAAAATGCTAACATAATCATTTCCTTATAAAAGTAATAATTTTTATTTAAAAACATTTGTGGTTGCTCTCATGCTTAACATCATTGTGTGTCGTATTATATAATTGTAGACCTTTAGAAAATAGAGATTACTTTTGTGTTGTTGACGATGCCATCTGAATTCGAAAATTTTGCGCATTTCTTAAGTTGGATGGTTGAATATCGCTTTCCGTTTTAATCGTTTGAATGAAACTTAATTTGTTTATTTGGAGTAGGGTTATATAATCGATGAATCTACTTTTGGGTATTAAAAAGTCTAAGAGGTAAGGAGAATTTTTATTTTGAAAAAAGTCGACATTTTATTTTATCTTCAGTTAAAAAGGAACATGTTATAATTCTACTTGTTTATTTTAATCACTTACGTTTTGGTTTTATGTGTCAAACAGAAAATATGTACATATTTTTCAATAAAATATTTTCTGTACTTCCTAACGTTACTTGAAATAGACTAGTCGTTTTATTCTACCACTTCCACCTTTGTCATCAGGTTATGGGCCTTTTGTCCTGTTTTTGGTAGAATTTGTTAAATACTGTGGTCTAAGTGAAATAAATTAAGAATTTTCAAGAAGTTTTTTTTTGCAATATGTTATCAAAAAAGAAATATAAAAACAGTAAATTCAAGTGTCATTCGTGTCATGAAATTGGCCATTTCAGTAAAAATTGTCCCAAGAAAAATAACAAGCCTAACTTTAATTCTAAAAAGGTATCATGAGCCAATGGCGATGTTTTGTATGCTTCTTTAATGACAAGTAAAATCAATTCGGTCGATTAGTGCGTGGATTCGGGCGCGACGTCTCATATGACTAATAATGAGAACTTCCTTTATAACAAAAAACCCGTATATGATAAGGACATTGTGGTAGCTAATAACAATAAACTGTCGGTATCGTGTTCGGGAGACATTGACATGGCATTGATAATTAACAGAAGTGAACACAGCGTGGTTGTTAAAAATGTGGAATATGTCCCAAATTTGAGTGCTAATTTAATTTCGGTTCGTCAGTTGACACAAAATGGCAACACAGTAATTTTTGAAGAAAACGAATGTAAAATTTACAACAATAAAGAAAAATTGATTGGAAAAGCATTTGCCAAAAATAACTTATATCGTTTAAATTGTAAAATAAAAATTCCAAAACAATCGGTGTTTCTCGTGAAAGAAAATTCGAATTTGTGGCATCGTAGACTAGGACACATCAGTGATGACAATTTAAAAAATGTAAAAAGTTCTTGCTACGGTATAAACTGTGAAGTGAAGTGCAATGAACAATGTAAAATTTGCATTGTAGGTAAACAAACTAGAAAGTCCTTTAAAGACTTTGGCAATAGAGCATCAAGTTTACTAGAGTTGGTACATTCGGATGTAGTTCGACCTTTCAAAGTGAAATCGTTTTCGGGAAATTGTTATATATTAACTTTTATTGATGAACTCAAGAAAAATATTTGTTATTCCCATTAAGCGCAAGTCGGACGTTTATACAAAATTTGTAGAATTCAAAAACAATGTTGAAAATCAGTGTTCGCGTAGAATTAAAATATTACGCACCGAAAATGGTCGGAATATGTCAACAATCGTTTTTCGGATTTTTTTAAAGAGACATGGCATATCTCATCAAAGAACTTGTCCATATACCCCGGAACAAAATGGGGTTGCAGAACGTATGAATATGACTGTCGTGGAAAGAATGCGTTGCATGTTGTTTGATAGCGGCTTAGGCGAGGAATTTTGGGCTGAAACTGTGACTGCTGCTTACTTAATCAACCGAGTTCCGTGTAGAGGAAATGCTTATACTCCAGAAGAAATTTGGTGACAAAGAAAACCTAAGTAGAAAACATTTGAGAGTATTTGGTTGTAAGGCTATGGTACACGTTCCGAAGTAAAACCGAACAAAATTATCAAAGAAATCCATTGAGTGTATATTGGTTGGATATAGTTCTGAATCCAAAGCCTATCGTCTATTTAACGCCTCAACGAAAGAAATAATAATAAGCAGAGATGTGGATTTCTTTGAAAATATAGGATCTGTAATTGTTGAATGTAACAAAAATTTGTATTTTCCTGAAGTGATTAACAACAGCACCGAAGATGTCAATCCTGAGAAAGAAACGTTTGAAGAATTGCAATCAGTGGATTCTGGAAATGACTCCGTGACGAGTGATGAAGATTACTTCGATGTAATGCATCCTTTTAGTCCTGATGTATCAGAAGATGTCTTAGAAATACCATCAAGTGAAGTTTCCGGTACATATATTCTACAATCAGCAGATCAAAATCTCAATGAAGGTGTTCCAGTTCGACATTCTGAACGCATTGCAAGCAAGCCTAAACGTGAAGGATGAACATGATTCGCTGTTAGTTAACAAAACATGGATTTTGACGGAATTACCTCCGGGTAATAAACTTATTCCATCTAAATGGGTATTCAAAACGAAGGCGGGTGTGAATGGTGAAATACTTCGTCACAAGGCAAGACTAGTGGCAAAAGTTATAGTCAAGACAAGGGTATCGAATATAATGAAACGTTTGCTCCGGTAGTAAGGTATGATTCAATACGATTTCTTATTGCTTTAGCTGCTAAATATGGTTTGATGATACATCAAATGGATGCAGTAACCACGTTTTTAAATGGCAACTTGAAGGAAGAAATTTATATGGAACAACCTCCAGGAATACGAGGGCGGTTCGGAAACTTCTTAGCCTAGCACAAAAAGCGCGGTATAAACAGAAAAAAGTTAAGTGTTTTGGAAACTTCCATCTCTGCTATGAACACATGTTAAATTTTGTTTCGATCTGGCAACTCCTTCATATAGAAGCAGGTGTTCACAAAAGATTTTTTACAATGGAAAAATTAGAAATGCGTGGTGTCATTAAATATTTACATAAAAAAGGTTTATCGGGACAAGAAATTCATAATGATATGGTGAATGTGTTAGGTGAAAGTGCTCCTTCATATGCAACAGTAAAAAATTGGGTTGCTGAATTTAAACGTGGTCGTACAAGCATTGAAGATGAACCACGTAGTGGACGTCCAAAACAGCAACAACAACAGAAATTGTAGCCAAAGTGCATGATATGGTATTAAATGATCGACGAATAAAAGTGCGCGAAATAGCTAATATCATGGGCATATCAAATGATCGAGTCCATTTAATTTTGCATGAAAAACTACAGATGAAAAAGCTTTCTGCATGATGGGTGCCGCACTTGTTAACAGTCGACCAAAAACGCATAAGGATGAACATTTCTCAAGCTTGTTTGGATCGTTTTTTGCGAAATAAAATGGATTTTAAGCGTCGTTTCATAACTTTTGATGAGACATGGATCCACCACTATACTCCAGAGATAAAAGAACAATCCAAACAATGGACTTAAGCTGGAGGAAGTGTCCCAAAGAAGGCAAAAACAATTCAATCGGCTGGTAAGGTTATGGCAACGGGTTTTTGGGACTTCAAAGGTATTTTATTGATTGACTATCTGCAAAAGGGTAAAACAATAAATTCAAGGTACTATTGCAACCTTTTAGATCAATTAAATGTACAAATTCGAGAAAAACGTCCTGGCTTACGACACAAAAAAATAATTTTTCATCAAGACAACGCACCAGCGCATAAGAGTGTTTTAACAATGGCTAAAATCAACGAATTAAAGTACGAGTTGCTTGACCACCTACCTTATTCTCCTGATTTAGCTCCCAGTGACTTTTACCTGTTCCCAAATCTAAAAAAAATCCTTGCTGGCAAGCGTTTTACCTCAAATGAAGATGCAATTACAGTTGTAAACCACTATTTTGAAGACCTTGAGGAAAACTATTTTAATCAAGGGATAGAATTGCTAGATAAGCGTTGGACTAAGTGTATTGAAGTTTCAGGAGATTGAAAAATAAAAATATTTTTGAAAAACAAACTATTCTCTTTCATTGATATGCTAAGAACTTTCCGAACCGCCCTCGTAAATGATGGCACTAATAGAGTTTGCAAGCTTCAGAAATCGATCGATGGGCTAAAGCAAGCTAGTCGAATATGGAACGAAATACTAACAAAGTATTATTGGACATGGGTCTGAAACGCAGCGAAGTCGACCAGTGTATATATTATAACGTCACGAACGAGGAAATTATTTATGTCGCAATATACGTAGATGACGCTCTAATTTTTTCAAATAATTTAAAATCGATTAATCAGATGAAGAAGTCTCTCGATGAGAAATTCAGAATGAAGGACATGGGTGAAGCGTCTTCAATTTTGGGGATACGATATCACGTTCAGCTGATACAATAAAATTGGACCAATCGCAATATATTACGAATGTCTTGAAACGTTTTCAAATGAATGATTGTCATCCAGCAAAAACACCAGTTGACTGTAATCAAAAAATATCAATGGAATTTTGTCCAAAAACGAAAGAAGACAAACAGTACATGTCGAAAATACCTTACATGGAAGCTATTGGATGTTTACTTTTTGCTTCACAAGCGACTCGTCCAGATATCTGTTATATTGTGAACATTTTAAGCCGATACTGCAATAATCCTGGAAAGGGTCATTGGGAAGCAGTCAAACGAGTTATGCGTTATTTGAAAGGTTCAATGGAGAAGGGTGTGGTCTACACCAATGGTCGTCGCGAATTAACTGGCTACTGTGATGCTGATTGGGCCAGCGATGTTGATGAGAGGCGCTCGACTACTGGCTATATTTATTTACTTCAAGCTGGTGCAATATAATGGGCTACAAAACGACAAAAAACCATTGCATTGTCTTCGAAAGAAGCAGAATTTATGTCCATGGTTGCAGCCATTCATGAAGCTATATGGTTAAAGAGATTGGAGAAGGGTGATTCCACGTAATCTGACCCCAGCTACTGTGATGCTGATTGGGCCAGCGATGTTGATGAGAGGCGCTCGACTACTGGCTATATTTATTTACTTCAAGCTGGTGCAATATAATGGGCTACAAAACGACAAAAAACCATTGCATTGTCTTCGAAAGAAGCAGAATTTATGTCCATGGTTGCAGCCATTCATGAAGCTATATGGTTAAAGAGATTGGAGAAGGGTGATTCCACGTAAACTGACCCCAGCTCATTTAAAAATATATATAACAGATTTTAGCGAAAAAAATACCATAACGGATATCACGAACAATCTAATTTTAAATATCCATGAAGAGTTGTTAAAATTTAGGAACAGTTTTTTTTCGTAAGAAGACATTTCCATGGGGTACCATGAAATTGTTGGCTGCACTACATTTATTGGCAAATTGGCAACACTATTTTTCGACCTATTTTTTCCTTTTATGGCATTTGACTTTTGGCCACATGAAAGTACATATTTTTAAGTATTGTTTAGTGCAAACTCGTAACTTTTTGAAAATATTTATTGGCTATAAGCGTCTCTGTAACACGGAGGGTCTCATTTGTCACACCTGAAGCGGTAAATATATAAAAAGTTTAATTTTTATACATTTTATGTAGGTATGTATATAATATATTTTGTGCAAGTTAGGTCAGAGCTAAGCTGTATAAAATTAATTAAAATGTTTCAGTATCATTTGAATATTTAAGCTATTAGTTGCGTTATAAGATCTGTCACACCCGTTACACAAAAATCGGGGTCTCATTTGTCACACCCGATACGGTAAATATATAAAAAGTTTAATTTTTATACATTTTATGTAGGTATGTATATAATATATTTTGTGCAAGTTAGGTCAGAGCTAAGCTGTATAAAATTAATTAAAATGTTTCAGTATCATTTGAATATTTAAGCTATTAGTTGCGTTATAAGATCTGTCACACCCGTTACACAAAAATCGTGGTCAATTTTTAATTGATTTAAAAATATCAATATCATTATTTCAGATATGGAATTCAAAAATAAAATGCAAAAATTTCGGTTTGAGTTGAAAAAAGATCCAACTAAATTAAAAAAACATCTGGAAAAAGAAAGGGAAAGAGATAAGAAACGTCGGGATAACAAGAAAAAGGTGATGGATAATGACGCGTTGGAAGAAAAATGGAATAGAGATAGAGAGCGGTAGAAGAAGTGCAGAGAAAAAAAGAGAAATATTGATCTGGGCAAAATCTCTTCGAATTCTCATATTGGATCTTATAAATCAAAAAGATCGCTGAAGAAAGCTGTGACTAAAGTAAAAAAAAGCTTACCGCAGAGCCCATCGAAAAAGAAAGCTGTTTTATTCGAAATCGCTTCTGAAATACTTCCTTCGGAATTATCAAAGGCTTTGCATAATACCGAAACAAAAAGTAACGCAATTTCTGAAGAGGTGATATCAAATATAAAACAGTTTTTCATTCGAGATGATATAAGTCGTCAAAGTCCCGGCATTAAAGATTATAAATCCATAAAAGATCCCATAACTGGAAAACGGATTCAAATTCAAAAACGATATTTAATAATGAGTCTTAGAGAGTGTTATAATCAGTTTAGACAAGAAAATCCGGACGTTAAAGTCGGAAAGTCTAAGTTTTGTTCATACCGACCAAAAAACATTTGCATTGTTAGTGAAATTCCACATGATGTTTGTCTATGTGTATATCACTCAAATTTCAATTTTTTAACAGAAGCTTTGCATAGCATTTTTCCTTCTGTTCCCTCATCATCAAAAGAAATTTTGGATGTGCTCTGTTGCGATGTAAAGAGTGAAAACTGTATGACAAACCAATGCTGCAATTGTGACAGAGTAAACGATATCATACCTCTTAAATACGATACCTTGACGTCTATATCTTGGAAACAGTGGTTGCAATGTTCCGAAGGACGCTTACAAATAACTACCCAGAAAGACACCGTAGCAGGCCTACTTAATGTATTTAATTCAAAATTATTTAAATTCAAAACTCACGTTTTTGTTAAAAAACGAGCAAAGCCGTTTTTTTAAATAGACAAAAGCAAAGCTTTCGCAAAACGAAGCCGTCTTGCAGTTAGATTTTGCAGAAAATTTTGCTATTATTGCCCAAGATGAAATACAAAGCGCACATTGGCGCCACAATCAAGCTACAATATTTACTGCCTGTGCATGGACTAGAAATTCGGAACAAGAAGTTGAATGTCATTCCTATGGTATTATAAGTGACGATCTCACACACAGCAAATATTGTGTATGGGTGTTCCTGCGAAATATTTTAATGGTCTTCAAACAAAAACACAAACATATTACAAAAGTTATAATATATTCTGACGGATGTGCCGCACAATTCAAAAATCGCTATAACCTTTTCAACATTTGCACTGCCAAGGAAGACTTTGGTGTTGAAATATCGTGGTCGTTTTTTCCTACCAGTCATGGCAAAGGTGCAGTAGATGGCATAGGGGCAGTCATTAAGAGAACGATGTGGACTGCATTGAAGGCTCGTAAGGTTATTTTAAATCAACCTATTGATTGTTAAATTTTTTTTGATTGGTTCTGCAATAAAAGGAATAAATATACTTTATGTATCTCAAAATGATATTAAAGAATATCAAAATATTTTAGAAAATAGGTGGAAAGCTCTACAACAAATTAAAAATATTCGGTCTAAGCATTATTTTGAAAAAAGTGATGCTTACAATATCCTAGCAGGTCGCACAGCGTATTCGAAGTTAGAAGTCAATTCTTTGGAGAAAATGAAAAAATAAGTCTGATATAAACATGTCTATGAGAAAGGACAATTTTTTAAGTTTTAAAAACATATTTTTGTCAATGAAATTTTTATTTTCTTATTCTTTTATTTGAAGTTTCTTCAATAAGCTTAAGTAACACTGAAGTATGAATATGATTTTGTGAATAAAAATAAATATTTTTTTTGAAAAAGCCATCTGCATTGTCTGGTTTTACTTATTACACATCTAGATTGAGACTGTGTCACACCCGTTACATTGGCATGTCACACCCGTTACGTATTAATATATTTATATCAAACTAAATAATAATGGAAATGATTTGGAATAAAGCTTATAATAAGCAGTATACTATCCATAATCCATGAAAAAAATGTTTTGTTAACGGACCATACAAAAAGTTTACAGTAATCAATACAGAAAGCTGCTGTTCAAGATTTAAGGAAAACTTAGGGTCACACCCGATACGGTGATATACGAGCCATATCTTTTTTACTTTAAATATTATTAAATTTCATTGTATGTCAGTTGACTACAATTAAATATATCTACTTAAATCACTCTTTATGAATTGTTGTTATAAATTAAATATACCAAAATAAAGAAGATAGTCAGTAACAATGTCACACCCGCTCCGTTGGAATCACCCAGAACGAATTACTTCCAGAAACAACAAAAACAATAATTTTGCATTGTGATAACAAAAGTACTATACATGTTGCTCTTAATAACTCATATTCATCACGTACTAAACATGTCGATGTAAGGGTTACATTTATTCGTGAATGTTTTGACAACAATACAATAAAATTAGAATACTTGCCTACAAATGAAATGGTGGCTGATATGCTTACAAAAGGAGTTCCTTTACATAAACAAATAGTTTTCACGAGTAAATTTGGTCTAACTTAATTTTTTTATTAATACATATACATATTTAGAATTTTAAACTATTTAAACTAAACCAATATTACATGTTCAGGGAAAGTGTTGAAAATGAACCTGTTATAATTCTACTTGTTTATTTTAATCACTAACGTTTTGGTTTAATGTGTCAAACAGAAAATATGTACATAGTTTTCAATAAAATATTTTCTGTACTTCCTAACGTTACTTGAAATAGACTTGTCGTTTTATTCTACCACTTCCACCTTTTTCATCATCTTCAAATATAACCATACTTTTATTTGTCATCCAAACAATGCGTATTGCGTTAATTTATGATGAGTTTTCATTATACTTCGTTAAAAACCGTTTGTTTTAATTAATTAATATTTTTGGGAAAAAAGTAATTCAAAATAACTTTTCACGAGTTTAAGCCAGCTCGGTTTTACAAATTTTCTTTAAAATGTAGTCAATTAAACTTTGTGATGTTTGAGTAATTTAGTATTTTGTTTCATTAATTCTTTTTAACGACTTTCATTTATTATACTTTAATTTTTTTACAAAATTCGTTTTTATTTCAGTCGATATTAAACGCAATTATGACGTCTATCTTCTCAAATGCTTGACAAAAGTCAGAGCTTGGCGAGCTTGGTGATCTGTAATCAGACATAATGGTACATATTTGTTTGAATCTTGCTATAAAGACATTTATCCAATAACACAGTGATACGAAATCGTACTATCCGAATGCGATGAGACCAATTGCAAATGAAAGTTGGCATTATCCACCTTCTTGGGATTTATTAAGTTCATTGCGTGATTTTTTGTACACTCATTTGATGTTAGTGATTTTGGAAAGCTGACTAACAAGAAAAGATCAGTGAAAATTTGATAAAATAATGCTTATTTATTTTTATTATCCTGGAAAGTTGTGGTATCTTACTGATTTTGGTGTCTAGGAATTCATTTTTGATATAAATTTGTACTAAATTCACGCTAGATGGCGCTGTCATACAAATAGTGCTATTTCTTCTAGTTTTTTTTTATAGAGAAAACGGTGTATTTGATTTGTTTGCTAAAAAATCATTTTTTGATGTTGGCTTCATTGTAAAAAATATTTCTACTGATATAAAGAAGTACATTTTATTATTCTCAGTACGTTACCATTACAAAAAATGCAATTTTTATGGAAAAAATTGTGTTTTTTATTGGAAAAAATTATATTTTTTATTACAAACACAACTTTTGTATTTAAAAGTACTTATATTATATCTTAGCAACTATATCCAGCAACTTGAGGTCGGCTACTCCATCCGTTAATAAGTTGTTTCCATCAGTTAAGAAAATGAAGAGAAAAACGATGAAGAACCACCGGCAATTTCAGTCACATTGAGCTAGACAATGACATTTCTTACTACCCTACGTTCTTAAGACATCAGAACAAGTTACGAATTCTTCTCAGCTCTTATCACTATCGAAAATTCATGGACGATAATAGAATAAAGTCGCTCACTCAAAAGAAAATTACAAAACTTTTTTCCTTAATGATTATTTTCTAAATATCGTTACGTGATATGAATTAGATATCACAATTTTATTAAACTCTAGTTTATTCTAATTTTCCCACCCGGTCTCTTGGTTATTTGAACTTTTACTACTTTCAAACTCTCGGTAATTAGAAATTGTTTACTGGTCCCCTGAGTTTCATATTATCAATGTAGGCTGTATCACACGAGATGAATTAAATAAAAATTTAAACATGCCGATACACGCAGAAAAAAAGTATGGTTGGGATAACAATATTCGAAGAGCATCATACTATTGTTGGGTATATGGTTGTGGCGCAACAATATTATGCTCATCACAACAATAGTATGGTTCACACACAACCATACTATGATCCCCACAACAATATTATGGTCCTCACATCAATGTAATTACTCACACACAACCATACTATGATCCCCACAATCATATTATATTCTCACTCAACCATACTATGATCCCCACAACCATATTATTATCCTCACAACCATAGAATATTTCTCATACAACCATAGTATGATCCTCACAACCATAGTTTGACTTATACGTAACTATACTATGATCCCCAAAATATTTGTAAGGGTTAAGTTGTTATTTAAAAATCGATTTGTATTAAGTAATATATTTAAAAATGCATTAAACTCTTATTAACAGGAGTAATTTAGGAAAAAAAAATTATTTATTAAAAATATTTCAGTTATACTAATTCAAAATAGTTTGTTTTGAAAAAAAATAATTTTCATATAAAATTATTGCGTAAGATTCGTAACAATAACATTGTTAAATTAAGAAAAATTAAATCATACCGACAAAAATAAATTTTGCCGGTATGATTGCCGTAATCATATTATTGTTAACATAAAACTCAAAAAAACAATAGTTTTGTCGCACCAACCATATTTATATTGTTGCTACAACCATATTTTCATTTTACAATTTGCCAACAATACTATTGTTACATTTCAACAATATTAATATTGCCGCAATCATACTTTGATAATAGTATGATTCAAAAAAAACAATACTATGGTTGCGACGACCATACTTTTATTGCAGAGATCATACTATTTTTGCCGTGACCATATAGTAACCATATCTTTTCTCTGCGTGTAGTTAAGACACAATTTAATAATTCAAAAATTATCCGATTATTTGGTTCAACACATGCTTTCGATTTATTTTGTTGTGATCTGCAGTGCAGTACCCTACATAAACTAATAGTTTTCACGAGTAAATTTGGTCTAACTTAATTTTGTTATTAATACATATACATATTTAGAATTTTAAACTATTTAAAACTAAACCAATATTACATGTTCAGGGAAAGTGTTGAAAATGAACCTGTTATAATTCTACTTGTTTATTTTAATCACTAACGTTTTGGTTTTATGTGACAAACAGAAAATATGTACATAATTTTCAATAAAATATTTTCTGTACTTCCTAACGTTAATTGAAATAGACTAGTCGTTTTATTCTACCACTTCCACCTTTTTCATCATCTTCAAATATAACCATACATTTATTTGTCATCCAAACAATGCGTATTGCGTTTATTTATGATGAGTTTTCATTATATTTCGTTAGAAACCGTTTGTTTTATTTAATTAATATTTTTGGGAAAAAAGTTATTCAAAATAACTTTTCAGGATTTTAAGCGAGCTCGGTTTTACAAATTTTAAAATCTTTAAAATGTAGTCAATTAAACTTTGTGATGTTTGAGTAATTTAGTATTTTGTTTCATTAATTCTTTTTAACGACTTTCATTTTTTATACTATAATTTTTTTTTATAAAATTAGTTTTTATTTCAGTCGATATTAAACGCAATTATGACGTCTATCTCCTCAAATGCTTGACAAAAGTCAGACTTTTGTGAGCTTGGTGATCTGTAATCAGACATAATGGTACATATTTGTTTGATTTAGTTCATTGCGAGATTTTTTGTACACGCATTTGATGTTAGTGATTGTGGAACGCTGAATAACAAGAAAAGATTATTGAAAATTTGATAAAATAGTGCTTACTTATTTTTATTATCCTGGAAAGTTGTGGTATCTTACTGATTTTGGTGTCGAGGAATTCATTTTTGATATAAATTTGTACTAAATTCACGCTAGATGGCGCTGTAATACAAATAGTGCTATTTCTTCTAGTTTTTTTATAGAAAAAATGGTGTATTTACTTTTTTATGCTAAAAAATCAATTTTTGATGTTGGCTTCATTGTAAAAAATATTTCTACAGATATAAAGAAGTACATTTTATTATTCTCAGTACGTTACCATTAGAAAAAATGCAATTTTTATGGAAAAAATTGTGTTTTTTATTGGAAAAAATTATATTTTTTATTACAAACACAACATTTGTATTTAAAAGTAATTATATTATATCTTATTTGGATCCGCTTAATTATCATCACTATCACTGTCAATTTGCATGTTTGAAGTAGCAAAAGCTCCAGAAGTATAAGTAGTAGGCTGTGGATCTATGTATGTTTCTGGTTCTTGCTCTTCGTCGTATCCTCTTAATCGGTTGTTCTCTTTAACCACCAGCATAAATCACCTAACATAGAATTCAATTCAATTTTAATCCTTGCGTTAAAAATTGTTTTGTTACATCTTTTTGTTTCAAAATTTTGTGTTATCTCCATTTTACTGCCTTCCATTATTTCATTTTCTTTACTTTTTCCATTGTTTTAGATCTTTCTTTATGTCGCCTCTCAATGCTTCCAGTAACAATTTTATCTCGTCTTCATTGTCGCAATGACAACTCGAATTCATGTTTCTACTCTCTGAGGTTATGTTTGTTTATGCCTCTTGTATATCTCTTAGACTAGATTAACATTATAAATGTATTGCATACAAGTACACATATATTTTACAAAACTATTTATCTCCATAACTTTCATCGATTGGTCTAAACCACATTTACTTATTGGGTGGTAAAATTTTTACATACTCCACGGCATTTTGCACCTGTTTCACCACCTATTGTTTAAAGTTTATTTATAATAAATAACTTTCGATTTCAATAAAATTATATTTTTCATCATCAATATATATTTAATTTTACTGTTTGAAATATTCACTAACAATTTTTCTATACATTGTATTTTTTTCAATTTGTCTAGAGCATTAAATTCTATATATAATAATAAACTGGTAATTTTTTTTGGAAAAATAATATGTTTTAACGTTTCTTTCCTCTTAAATTTTATCAAAAGTATGAAATACCAACGACTTGGCTGTGTTCGGGCTCTTTCACAGTCTTTAGTAACACAACAGCGTTTGAAGCCGATGCCAACATTAACGGCGACTTTAACCAACTAAAGTAAAATTCTAGATTCATTTTATTAGTCTCAATTATTTGTACGAAAGGGAACAAATCTGTTTAACAGACACGACCAAAAACAAATATATATAGCCCTGTAGGCAAACAAAAGAGAAAAATTGTCAAGCGCTGAATAAAAAAAAAGAAAAAATTCGGACGACCATCTATCCCGAGTTACGGCCCTGCAACGTTTTGACACGAAATTGGCTATTCTTTTCTTCCTACAATTCGATCTGGACAGAATGGATATCGTTGGAAAGATCATACCAACACCTAAATAAATCATCGAAATCCGTTTACCTATTGCCGGTAGGCAATATATTAACAAGTTTATACATTTTCCACCTGTAGTTTTTCGAATATGCCTAATTTTTCAAAATATATTTTAATAAAGGTATGTATTTTTGTAAACTTAATCGTATAAGATATCCTAAGATTTCTTATACGCCATTAAGTAAGTATCCATATAGGTCACTTAAAAGCAGAAATATTTTGGGGCGTTGGAAATGATTTTGCTATTGAAACTTCTGTATGGGCGGACTTTGGCCATTCTTATAATCTTTCAGTTATGGACAGGCGTAATCTAGGTACTCGGGACTTTAAAACCTTCTGCGATTGCTCACTGCCTCATAAACATAAGTAAATTCTTGTTAGTCATTTTCAAAAAATGAATTTATTCATTATCATTTAAATACCCTCAAAAACGACTTCACAACATTTGTTAATTTATTTATTTTTAAATTTCAAAAATTTCTCGACCAAACAATTATCAGAACATTAATTTTTGTTTTCAGATGGTTAAAAAAGTCTACACTGCTCTTATAATCATCCCTGTAACAGTTGCAAATTCTGCCACACTTTCGTTTCAGCTGAGTATCACCAAACGAAAATAGCTACAAGGAATTTACCAATGGTAAATTTCGTTTGCTTTCCTTCATGTATATCTTATGGGAGCGAGAATTTCGTTTTAGGTGAATACTAGGCTTAATTTGAAAAACGTTCATTTAATCTAATAATGCTATGTATACAAAAAAAAAGAAAATTCTGGCTGTCACATTTCTCTAGTTAAGAACGCCCAAAGATTTAATATAAAGTTAAATATATATTTGCTATATAATCCGATAAAAATTTCAAAAAATGTTTGGAACAATTTTTCAAAAAGATTTTGTTTTCCTGGAATTAAATGAAACGTTATTCAAATTGAATGTAACATTTTGACAACTAATGAAATTTTTTCCAATTAAATGAAACACATGTTAAAGCAAATGAAACATTTTACCAATCAAATGAATTTTTTTTCAAATAAAATTAACACTTTTGCAAATGAATTGAAACTTTTTTCAAATGGAATGAGACCTTTATAGTAAATGATGTTAAAATCATGGAAAAAGTCATACTCATATAATAGTTTAACATTGTTTTGTCGAAGTAAGTTTTACAGTTACTTGTGTATTTCAGTGAATAATTCAATCACTGATGGGTGATAATCTGGATAAATTTCTAATTCACACAGTAGGTGGGAGAAAAATGACCATACAGCAAAGAGAAAAAATAATGGTCATTGATGAGTGCGGTTAAAATGATCTTCACTAGTTTTTGCAAACTATAAGTGTGTCTGTAGTTCATAGACGATAATAATTAGTAACGCTTCAAATTTTTAAATCTCACATCAAAAGTACCAAAAGATAAGAAAATATTTATGTTTAAATTTTTCTTATTTGATTTTTAATTTAGAATAATGAAAAATAAAATGATATTGGTTTTGAAATTATAAGGGCAAGTTTTATGAGTATTATTATTATTTACGATGAATGGTTTTATTCAATTTGAAAAAAGTTTCATATCATATGAAAAATGTTTCAATTTATTTGCAAACGTTTTTATTTAATTTGCAAAATGATTCATTTCATTGGTAAAAGGTTTCATTTTCTTTAACATGTGATTCATTTAAATTTATGAAGGTTTCATATGGTTGTCAAAAAGTTTCATTTAATTTGAATGCTGTATTTAAACTCAGGATCAAAAGTTATACCGAAAAGCTTTACAGTAAATATATATTGTTTCGGTGCATGTCTTTCCATAATGAAATGGCAAACAATACTGAAAAGAAAAAAGAGCACAACTCACGCGAAATCTGTGAAAAAAGGCTATTGAAAAAATAGCTCAAGATGGATCACCCTATATTTATCTAAACCGAAATTTTTGCTTAGGAGTTTTGCATTTAAATCTACACGAAAAAATTGTAGTTTAGAGCAATGTAGAAGAAGCAGCCGTTATATATTTTTATATAAATTATTTTAATCATATTCATTTAAACACTCTCACAAATAACTTCACATTTTTTATTTTTTTGCAACTGTCAAAAATTCCTTACCAAAGAATTATCAGAACATTAACATTCGTTTTCAGATAGAGAAAAAAGTCTACACTGCTCTCATAAACACCTCTGTATATATATATATATATATATATATATATATATATATATATATATATATATATATATATATATATATATATATATATATATATATATATATATATATATATATATATATATATATATATATATATATATATATATATATATATATATATAACTCTGAAGGCAAAGAAAAATCGTCAAGCGCTGAAAAAAAGACAACAATAAAAATTTCGGATGGCCATATTTCCCGAGTTACTGATCTCCAAAGTTTTGACATGATATTAGCTACATCTTTTCGATCTGGACAAAATGGGTACCGTTGAAAATGTCATTCCAATACCAAAATAAGTCATCAAATGCGTTAACCCATTTCTGTCGGCGATTGATCACTTTCACCGGAACTTAAGTAAAATTATTCAAATCTCCATATGCATAGCTCCAAACACAAAATAAATTGTGGGCGATGATCATTATCTACCAGAAAATGATTTTCTAATGGAAAATTGATTTTCTAATAGAGATTCTATCTGTCTATCCTCTGGCCGGGCTTATAGGCTTTCAACTATGGACTGGCGTAGAAAATTCTTTCTGTGACTTTCAGCTATCGCCAGGTACTCGGGACTTTTATGCGATTAACCACTGTCTCCAAAATATAAGTACTCTTCAAACATCAATATAGCTACCCTTAAACGAGACTTTTATGCGATTAACTCAATATGCTTTTATTTACAATTAAGTGAAGTTACTTTTATTTACAATTAAGTGAAGTTACTTAATTGTAAATAAAAGCAGAACGCGTTAATCGATTTCTATGATCTATGTTTATAGGTTATGTGACTTTACGTGAAAGTTATAAGAATCTACACGTTTTACCGTTTGGCCAAATGTTCTTCATAAATTTATTTCTAATTGCAAAAATGTTGATTTGGTAGAGAAACAGTATATTAATGGATTAAAGAAAATGAAATTATTAATTTTTCTCAATTTATTTCAGCAAAATCGAACAAGTCGTTCTCGACTTATGTCAAACTACGTTTTTGCCAACATTTTACAACTAAGCGAAAAAACATCAAGATAAGGAAAAAATGTAAAAGGTCATAAAAAAAACTGGCACATACGAACGCAAAACCCTTTGAGGGTTTTAATATACTGACCTAGTACCATCACCCTGACTTGGAATTTCTCACCCCCCAGACAATAACCCCAAAAATGTTCAACAGTGTAATCATCCCTGTAACAGTTGCAAATTCCATAATTTTTTTATGGAATTAAAGAATTTCACTTAAGTTCTGGAGACAGCGATCAATAGCGGAAGACTTTAAAGTCCCGAGTCCCCAGATTACGCCAGTCTATATCTGAAAGTCATAGAAAGAAGTTCCTACAAGAAAATGATATTTAAAGCCCCCTGGGCCAAACACCCTCAATATCTCTCGATTAAGGGTAGCTTTATTGATGTTTGAAGAGTTTTACTTATATTTTGGAGACAGTGGTTAATCGCATAAAAGTCCCGAGTACCAGTCCATAGTTGAAAGCCTATAAGCCCGGCCAGAGGATAGACAGATAGAATCTCTATTAGAAAATCAATTTTCCATTAGAAAATCATTTTCTGGTAGATAATGATCATCGCCCACAATTTCTCTTGTGTTTGGAGCTATGCATATGGAGATTTGAATAATTTTACTTAAGTTCCGGTGAAAGTGATCAATCGCCGACAGAAATGGGTTAACGCATTTGATGACTTATTTTGGTATTGGAATGACATTTTTAACGGTACCCATTTTGTCCAGATCGAAAAGATGTAGCTAATATCATGTCAAAACTTTGGAGATCAGTAACTCGGGAAATATGGCCATCCGAAATTTTTATTGTTGTCTTTTTTTCAGCGCTTGACGATTTTTCTTTGCCTTCAGAGTTATATATATATATATATATATATATATATATATATATATATATATATATATATATATATATATATATATATATATATATATATATATATATATATATATATATATATATATATATATATATATATATATATATATATATATATATATATATATATATATATATATATACAGAGGTGTTTATGAGAGCAGTGTAGACTTTTTTCTCTATCTGAAAACGAATGTTAATGTTCTGATAATTCTTTGGTAAGGAATTTTTGACAGTTGCAAAAAAATAAAAAATGTGAAGTTATTTGTGAGAGTGTTTAAATGAATATGATTAAAATAATTTATATAAAAATAAATAACGGCTGCTTCTTCTACATTGCTCTAAACTACAATTTTTTCGTGTAGATTTAAATGCAAAACTCCTAAGCAAAAATTTCGGTTTAGATAAATATAGGGTGATCCATCTTGAGCTATTTTTTCAATAGCCTTTTTTCACAGATTTCGCGTGAGTTGTGCTCTTTTTTCTTTTCAGTATTGTTTGCCATTTCATTATGGAAAGACATGCACCGAAACAATATATATTTACTGTAAAGCTTTTCGGTATAACTTTTGATCCTGAGTTTAAATACAGCATTCAAATTAAATGAAACTTTTTGACAACCATATGAAACCTTCATAAATTTAAATGAATCACATGTTAAAGAAAATGAAACCTTTTACCAATGAAATGAATCATTTTGCAAATTAAATAAAAACGTTTGCAAATAAATTGAAACATTTTTCATATGATATGAAACTTTTTTCAAATTGAATAAAACCATTCATCGTAAATAATAATAATACTCATAAAACTTGCCTTATAATTTCAAAACCAATATCATTTTATTTTTCATTATTCTAAATTAAAAATCAAATAAGAAAAATTTAAACATAAATATTTTCTTATCTTTTGGTACTTTTGATGTGAGATTTAAAAATTTGAAGCGTTACTAATTATTATCGTCTATGAACTACAGACACACTTATAGTTTGCAAAAACTAGTGAAGATCATTTTAACCGCACTCATCAATGACCATTATTTTTTCTCTTTGCTGTATGGTCATTTTTCTCCCACCTACTGTGTGAATTAGAAATTTATCCAGATTATCACCCATCAGTGATTGAATTATTCACTGAAATACACAAGTAACTGTAAAACTTACTTCGACAAAACAATGTTAAACTATTATATGAGTATGACTTTTTCCATGATTTTAACATCATTTACTATAAAGGTCTCATTCCATTTGAAAAAAGTTTCAATTCATTTGCAAAAGTGTTAATTTTATTTGAAAAAAAATTCATTTGATTGGTAAAATGTTTCATTTGCTTTAACATGTGTTTCATTTAATTGGAAAAAATTTCATTAGTTGTCAAAATGTTACATTCAATTTGAATAACGTTTCATTTAATTCCAGGAAAACAAAATCTTTTTGAAAAATTGTTCCAAACATTTTTTGAAATTTTTATCGGATTATATAGCAAATATATATTTAACTTTATATTAAATCTTTGGGCGTTCTTAACTAGAGAAATGTGACAGCCAGAATTTTCTTTTTTTTTGTATACATAGCATTATTAGATTAAATGAACGTTTTTCAAATTAAGCCTAGTATTCACCTAAAACGAAATTCTCGCTCCCATAAAATATACATGAAGGAAAGCAAACGAAATTTACCATTGGTAAATTCCGTGTAGCTATTTTCGTTTGGTGATACTCAGCTGAAACGAAAGTGTGGCAGAATTTGCAACTGTTACAGGGATGATTATAAGAGCAGTGTAGACTTTTTTAACCATCTGAAAACGAAAATTAATGTTCTGATAATTGTTTGGTCGAGAAATTTTTGAAATTTAAAAATAAATAAATTAACAAATGTTGTGAAGTCGTTTTTGAGGGTATTTAAATGATAATGAATAAATTCATTTTTTGAAAATGACTAACAAGAATTTACTTATGTTTATGAGGCAGTGAGCAATCGCAGAAGGTTTTAAAGTCCCGAGTACCTAGATTACGCCTGTCCATAACTGAAAGATTATAAGAATGGCCAAAGTCCGCCCATACAGAAGTTTCAATAGCAAAATCATTTCCAACGCCCCAAAATATTTCTGCTTTTAAGTGACCTATATGGATACTTACTTAATGGCGTATAAGAAATCTTAGGATATCTTATACGATTAAGTTTACAAAAATACATACCTTTATTAAAATATATTTTGAAAAATTAGGCATATTCGAAAAACTACAGGTGGAAAATGTATAAACTTGTTAATATATTGCCTACCGGCAATAGGTAAACGGATTTCGATGATTTATTTAGGTGTTGGTATGATCTTTCCAACGATATCCATTCTGTCCAGATCGAATTGTAGGAAGAAAAGAATAGCCAATTTCGTGTCAAAACGTTGCAGGGCCGTAACTCGGGATAGATGGTCGTCCGAATTTTTTCTTTTTTTTTATTCAGCGCTTGACAATTTTTCTCTTTTGTTTGCCTACAGGGCTATATATATTTGTTTTTGGTCGTGTCTGTTAAACAGATTTGTTCCCTTTCGTACAAATAATTGAGACTAATAAAATGAATCTAGAATTTTACTTTAGTTGGTTAAAGTCGCCGTTAATGTTGGCATCGGCTTCAAACGCTGTTGTGTTACTAAAGACTGTGAAAGAGCCCGAACACAGCCAAGTCGTTGGTATTTCATACTTTTGATAAAATTTAAGAGGAAAGAAACGTTAAAACATATTATTTTTCCAAAAAAAATTACCAGTTTATTATTATATATAGAATTTAATGCTCTAGACAAATTGAAAAAAATACAATGTATAGAAAAATTGTTAGTGAATATTTCAAACAGTAAAATTAAATATATATTGATGATGAAAAATATAATTTTATTGAAATCGAAAGTTATTTATTATAAATAAACTTTAAACAATAGGTGGTGAAACAGGTGCAAAATGCCGTGGAGTATGTAAAAATTTTACCACCCAATAAGTAAATGTGGTTTAGACCAATCGATGAAAGTTATGGAGATAAATAGTTTTGTAAAATATATGTGTACTTGTATGCAATACATTTATAATGTTAATCTAGTCTAAGAGATATACAAGAGGCATAAACAAACATAACCTCAGAGAGTAGAAATATGAATTCGAGTTGTCATTGCGACAATGAAGACGAGATAAAATTGTTACTGGAAGCATTGAGAGGCGACATAAAGAAAGATCTAAAACAATGGAAAAAGTAAAGAAAATGAAATAATGGAAGGCAGTAAAATGGAGATAACACAAAATTTTGAAACAAAAAGATGTAACAAAACAATTTTTAACGCAAGGATTAAAATTGAATTGAATTCTATGTTAGGTGATTTATGCTGGTGGTTAAAGAGAACAACCGATTAAGAGGATACGACGAAGAGCAAGAACCAGAAACATACATAGATCCACAGCCTACTACTTATACTTCTGGAGCTTTTGCTACTTCAAACATGCAAATTGACAGTGATAGTGATGATAATTAAGCGGATCCAAATAAGATATAATATAAGTACTTTTAAATACAAATGTTGTGTTTGTAATAAAAAATATAATTTTTTCCAATAAAAAACACAATTTTTTCCATAAAAATTGCATTTTTTCTGATGGTAACGTACTGAGAATAATAAAATGTACTTCTTTATATCTGTAGAAATATTTTTTACAATGAAGCCAACATCAAAAATTGATTTTTTAGCATAAAAAAGTAAATACACCATTTTTTCTATAAAAAAAAACTAGAAGAAATAGCACTATTTGTACTACAGCGCCATCTAGCGTGAATTTAGTACGTTTTTATTTAATTTGCAAAATGATTCATTTCATTGGTAAAAGGTTTCATTTTCTTTAACATGTGATTCATTTAAATTTATGAAGGTTTCATATGGTTGTCAAAAAGTTTCATTTAATTTGAATGCTGTATTTAAACTCAGGATCAAAAGTTATACCGAAAAGCTTTACAGTAAATATATATTGTTTCGGTGCATGTCTTTCCATAATGAAATGGCAAACAATACTGAAAAGAAAAAAGAGCACAACTCACGCGAAATCTGTGAAAAAAGGCTATTGAAAAAATAGCTCAAGATGGATCACCCTATATTTATCTAAACCGAAATTTTTGCTTAGGAGTTTTGCATTTAAATCTACACGAAAAAATTGTAGTTTAGAGCAATGTAGAAGAAGCAGCCGTTATTTATTTTTATATAAATTATTTTAATCATATTCATTTAAACACTCTCACAAATAACTTCACATTTTTTATTTTTTTGCAACTGTCAAAAATTCCTTACCAAAGAATTATCAGAACATTAATATTCGTTTTCAGATAGAGAAAAAAGTCTACACTGCTCTCATAAACACCTCTGTATATATATATATATATATATATATATATATATATATATATATATATATATATATATATATATATATATATATATATATATATATATATATATATAACTCTGAAGGCAAAGAAAAATCGTCAAGCGCTGAAAAAAAGACAACAATAAAAATTTCGGATGGCCATATTTCCCGAGTTACTGATCTCCAAAGTTTTGACATGATATTAGCTACATCTTTTCGATCTGGACAAAATGGGTACCGTTGAAAATGTCATTCCAATACCAAAATAAGTCATCAAATGCGTTAACCCATTTCTGTCGGCGATTGATCACTTTCACCGGAACTTAAGTAAAATTATTCAAATCTCCATATGCATAGCTCCAAACACAAAATAAATTGTGGGCGATGATCATTATCTACCAGAAAATGATTTTCTAATGGAAAATTGATTTTCTAATAGAGATTCTATCTGTCTATCCTCTGGCCGGGCTTATAGGCTTTCAACTATGGACTGGCGTAGAAAATTCTTTCTGTGTTCAGCTATCGCCAGGTACTCGGGACTTTTATGCGATTAACCACTGTCTCCAAAATATAAGTAAAACTCTTCAAACATCAATAAAGCTACCCTTAATCGAGAGATATTGAGGGTGTTTGGCCCAGGGGGCTTTAAATATCATTTTCTTGTAGGAACTTCTTTCTATGACTTTCAGATATAGACTGGCGTAATCTGGGGACTCGGGACTTTAAAGTCTTCCGCTATTGATCGCTGTCTCCAGAACTTAAGTGAAATTCTTTAATTCCATAAAAAAATTATGGAATTTGCAACTGTTACAGGGATGATTACACTGTTGAACATTTTTGGGGTTATTGTCTGGGGGGTGAGAAATTCCAAGTCAGGGTGATGGTACTAGGTCAGTATATTAAAACCCTCAAAGGGTTTTGCGTTCGTATGTGCCAGTTTTTTTTATGACCTTTTACATTTTTTCCTTATCTTGATGTTTTTTCGCTTAGTTGTAAAATGTTGGCAAAAACGTAGTTTGACATAACTCGAGAACGACTAGTTCGATCTTGCTGAAATAAATTGAGAAAAATTAATAATTACATTTTCTTTAATCCATTAATACACTGTTTCTCTACCAAATCAACATTTTTGCAATTAGAAAAAAATTTCTGAAGAAAATTTTGCCAAAAAAAAAATTTTTTTTTTTAAAACATATAAATCCCAAACGGAAAAACGTGTAGAGTCTTATAACTTTCACGTAAAGTCACATAACCTGTAAACAAAATGCGACATAGATCATAGAAATCGATTAACGCGTTCTGCTTTTATTTACAATTAAGTGAAGTTACTTTTATTTACAATTAAGTGAAGTTACTTAATTGTAAATAAAAGCAGAACGCGTTAATCGATTTCTATGATCTATGTCGCATTTTGTTTATAGGTTATGTGACTTTACGTGAAAGTTATAAGAATCTACACGTTTTTCCGTTTGGGATTTATGTTTCAAAAATTTATGGCCAAATGTTCTTCATAAATTTATTTCTAATTGCAAAAATGTTGATTTGGTAGAGAAACAGTATATTAATGGATTAAAGAAAATGAAATTATTAATTTTTCTCAATTTATTTCAGCAAAATCGAACTAGTCGTTCTCGACTTATGTCAAACTACGTTTTTGCCAACATTTTACAACTAAGCGAAAAAACATCAAGATAAGGAAAAAATGTAAAAGGTCATAAAAAAAAACTGGCACATACGAACGCAAAACCCTTTGAAGGTTTTAATATACTGACCTAGTACCATCACCCTGACTTGGAATTTCTCACCCCCCAGAGTGGCTGTTGTACTGTGTTATAAGAGCAGTGTAGACTTTTTCACCATGTTTTTCACAAGCTGTCTTTCTGTGAACTCGATTCTAGACAACTAGACCACTTCTATTTTGAAATCTTTAAGCCTAGTATTCACGGAAAAAGATGTTTTCGCTTTGGAGTTCTGCATTTATCTCTACAAGAAAAAATTGTAGTGTAGAGCAGTGTAGAAGAAACAGCCGTTATTTATTTGAAATTAAATTATTTTTTTCATATTCAATTAAAAACCCTCAAAATATCTGCACAACATTTGTTTTTTATGCATATTACAAAAATTCCTTGACCAAACAACTATGAGAACATAATTTTCGTTTGCAGATGGCGAAAAAAGTCTACAATTCTTTTATTTACATCTCTGTAACGGTTGCAAATTCCGCCAGCTTTTCGTTTTGAACCGAGTACCACCAATCGAAAATAACTACACAGAATTTACCAATGCTAAATCTCGTTTGCTTTCCTACATGTATTTCTTATGGAGCGAAAGTGTTGTTTAAGGCGAATACTTAGCTTTAATTAAAACTACTACGCGAAATTAAATGCTATAGAAACTGCAAAATAACAATATTAATGATTAAATACATCATATATGTATGCATATATCAGTATTGTTTAAATATAGTTGAAACCATGACATAGCATCAATATTCAACAATTTCAATTTAATAACTATTTAACTTCATTTGTAATTCGCAGAACTGCCAATTAAAATGTAAACAAATTTTATGGTTGTCAATAACAAGTGACAACCAAAAACCTTCGTAGCATTCCAAACTAAATATTTGTAATCATCTGTTAGTGTTACTTTACCTTCTATTATGGTAACATGGCTGGGGTTTGGATTTCGGGATTCGTCCCCTAAAACTAGCTAATTATTAAAATTAATTATTTAATCAAAAATTAATTATTTAATTAATGAACTTTACTTAAGTTCTGGAGATAGCGAAGGCTTTAAAGTCCCTAGACTACGCCTGCAAAATAGTCGTTTCGTTTGTTACCCCCGAAATATTCCAAAACGATCCAAACCATTTATTTTGCTACATTTTTAGATCAAAGAACAATTGCATCCTGCAGATTGATTACAAGCTCGAATCAACTCGTGGTTCTGAGTCGATCCGTACACTTTAATATGGGGCTTGCTTAAATATTTTTAGTAGCTACAAATATTTGCCATGAAACTAACTTGTAATTTTAACTTATTTAGGTAGATGTTTAGCTAGCAGCAATCGAGCACACAAGTCCATCATGACTTTTTTAATTAATTTTTACAACAAAAAGTCGATTAGTCAACAAATCGATAATCGACTTTTAGAGCCCAAGCACTGAAGTTTGACAAAATTACGAATAAAAAGTTCGACAAAATTACGAAAAAGTGTAAAAGAGCGGATTTAATTTCGCGTAGTAGTTTTAATTAAAGCCTAGTATTCACCTAAAATGAAATTCTCGCTCCCATAAGAAAGAAATGATTTTAATCATACAGTGAGCTCGGGATAACGTCAACCCCCCATTTCGTCAACATCCCAAACCGTCAACCCTTTTTTATTTGTATTATTACATCGAAATTGTTAACACGGCTTTGGATTGGGCCGGATGCGAGAATGTTGCTCATGATGACCTAAATGTATTAAGACGTTTAAGGGAAATAGCTGTATTTCAGTTATTAGAGAGGAAAAAACAACAGATTTCTTTTAATACCTGTTTAAGAATATATATTACTAATACATATGGCATGATCTCATGTAGAATATTTTTGTTGTTTTATGTACTTTATTTAGGTTGAAATCCTTTTTTGTTTTGTTTTTCTTTGGATTTGATTTATAAGTTATAAAAACGCTTTCAACTACAGCATTGATCTTTTTTTTTGGTCTTAAATTTGTACATTGATAAACGTCAACAATCTGGTTAATGTCAACACCGGCGGTTTTAATTAGTTGACGTTATCCCGCATGTATTTATTTAAATACCCTCAAAATCGACTTCACATTTGTTAATTTACTTTTTTGTAAATTTCAAAAATTCCTTGACCAATCAGAACATTAATTCTCGTTTGCAGATGGTGAAAAAAGTCGACACTGCTATTATAATCATCCCTGTTACATTTGCAAATTCCGCTGTTACATTTGCAAATTCGTTTTAGCTGAGTACCTCCAAACGAAAATAGCTAAACGGAATTTACCAATGACAAAGTTTGTCTGCTTTGCTTGATGCATTTCTTAAGTCTAGTATTCACCTAAAACGAAATTCTCGCTACCATAAGAAATACATGAAGCGGAGCAAACACTTCGTTTTGCTCCGCCATTATTATTATATTTTTTTTTCGTTTAGAGGTATTCAGCAGAAACGAAAAGGTGGCAGAATTTGCAACTGTTACAGCGATGATTATAAGTGCGATGCAGACTTTTTTCACCACCTGCATACGAAAATTAATGTTCTGACAATTGGTTGGTCAAGGAATTTTTTAAATTATCAAAAAAATAAATAAACAAATGTTGGGAAGTCGTTTTTGATGGTATTTAAATGAATATGATTAAAATCATGGTTTGAAAATGAATAACGGCTGCTTCCTCTACACTACAATTCTTTTGTGTATAGATAAATGCAAAACTATTTAGCGAAAATTTCGTTTTAGGTGAATACTAGGCTTTATAAGAGCAAGAATTTCGTTTTAGGTGAAAATTTCAAAAAATTGCTGGTTAAAAAGGACTTTTTTTAAAAAAATATTTTTTTTATGGAATTAAATAATTTCACTTAAGTTCTGGAGACAGTGTTAAACAGCAGAAGCCTTTAAAGTCCCGAGTCCCTAGACTACGCCTGCTAAATAGTCGTACCGTTTCTTACCCCAGAAATATTTATCGTAATATTCCAGAACGTTCCAAACCATTTATTTTGCTACATTTTTAGATCCCAGAACAATTGGTTCTGAGTCGATCCGTACACTTTAATATGGGGCTTGCTTAAATATTTTTAGTAGTTGCAAATATTTGTCATGAAACTAACTTGTAATTTTAACTTATATACGTAGATGTTTAGCCAGCAGCAATCGGACACAGAAGTCTGTCACGACTTTCAATAAAGTCGTTTATGTTATGTCCGATTTTGCTGCCAGATTAAGAAATGTATAACTTAAATAATATTATTAGATAGTTTCATGGCAAATATTTGGAACTACCCAAAAAAAATTGACCCACATTTAAATGTGCCGATCGACTCTGAACCAGGACTTGATTCGATTTAAAACTTGTAATCAAACTTCAGTTCGCAATTGTTGTATAATCCTCATGAAATTCAGTAAAAGTAAATTGTTTGGATCGTTTAGAATTTTAAGAGAAATATTTTGTTCAAGCGGAGTAACGTTTTTAGTATACCATCCACCGTTCGGTAGAGTCGGCAGTCGCTTCAAATACAATTTTCAAAAATATCTTTTGCTTCGACTTTGTGACTGTTCCGTGCCCACAAATGAAATCAACAAAAAGGAGGCAAATAATTATTTTTTACTTACAATATCTTCTTCCTCTTCTTTGCAATAACAAAAAAACAGATGCAATTATTAAGGCTATTTAAATATTTGACACTAAAAATTCACTAAGCTAACTTTATAATTTAGGAAGGTACAAAAAATTTGGATCAATCCACACATGGTCTTTAATGTTAAACTTTGATTAAACTTATGTCTTTAAAAAATTTCAATTTATGAAATGCTTACATAATCATTTCCTTATAAAAGTAATAATTTTTGTTTAAAACATTTGTGGTTGCTCTCATGCTTAACATCATTGTGTGTCGTATTATATAATTGTAGACCTTTATAAAATAGAGATTACTTCTGTGGTGTTGACGATGCCATCTGAATTCGAAAATTTTGCGCATTTCTAAAGTTGGATGGTTGAATATCGCTTTCCGTTTTAATCGTTTGAATGAAACTTAATTTGTTTATTTGGAGTAGGGTTATATAATCGATGAATCTACTTTTGGGTATTAAAAAGTCTAAGGTGGTAAGGAGAATTTTTATTTTGAAAAAAGTCGACATTTTATTTTATCTTCAAATATAACCATACTATTATTTGTCATCCAAACAATGCGTATTGCGTTAATTTATGATGAGTTTTCATTATATTTCGTTAAAAACCGTTTGTTTTAAATAATTAAATTTTTGGGAAAAAAGGTATTCAAAATAACTTTTCACGAGTTTAAGCGAGCTCGGTTTTACAAATTTTAAAATCTTTTAAATGTAGTCAATTAAACTTTGTGATGTTTGAGTAATTTAGTATTTAGTTTCATTAATTCTTTTTAACGACTTTCATTTATTATACTTTGATTGTTTTTACAAAATTCGTTTTTATTTCAGTCGATATTAAACGCAATTATGACGTCTATCTCCTCAAATGCTTGACAAAAGCCAGAGCTTGGTGAGCTTGGTGATCTGTAATCAGACATAATGGTACATATTTGTTTGAATCTTGCTATAAAGACATTTATCCAATAACACAGTGATACGAAATCGTACTATCCGAATGCGATGATACCAATTGCAAATGAAAGTTGACATTATCCACCTTCTTGGGATTTATTTAGTTCATTGCAGGATTTTTTGTACGCGCATTCTTACTGATTTTGGTGTCGAGGAATTCATTTTTGATATAAATATGTAATAAATTCACGCTAGATGGCGCTGTCATACAAATAGTGCTATTTCTTCTAGTTTTTTTTATAGACAAAATGGTGTATTTACTTTTTTTATGCTAAAAAATCAATTTTTGATGTTGGCTTCATTGTAAAAAATATTTCTACTGATATAAAGAAGTACATTTTATTATTCTCAGTACGTTACCATTAGAAAAAATGCAATTTTTATGGAAAAAATTGTGTTTTTTAGGAAAAGATTATATTTATTATTACAAACACATTTGTATTTAAAAGTACTTATATTATATCTTATTTGGATCCGCTTAATTATCATCACTATCACTGTCAATTTGCATGTTTGAAGTAGCAAAAGCTCCAGAAGTATAAGTAGTAGGCTGTGGATCTCTGTATGTTTCTGGTTCTTGCTCTTCGTCGTATCCTCTTAATCGGTTGTTCTCTTTAACCACCAGCATAAATCACCTAACATAGAATTCAACTCAATTTTAATACTTGCGTTAAAATTTTTTTTTGTTACATCTTTTTGTTTCAAAATTTTGTGTTATCTCCATTTTACTGCCTTCCATTATTCCATTATTTCAGGTGCAAAATGCCGTGGAGTATGTGGAAAAGTTTACCACCCAATAAGTAAATGTGGTTTAGACCAATCGATGAAGGTTATGGACATAAATAGTTTTGTAAAATATATGTGTACTTGTATGCAATACATTTATAATGTTAATCTAGTCTAAGAGATATACAAGAGGCATAAACAAACATAACCTCAGAGAGTAGAAACATGAATTCGAGTTGTCATTGCGACACAATGAAGACGAGATAAAATTGTTACTGGAAGCATTGAGAGGCGACATAAAGAAAGATCTAAAACAATGGAAAACGTAAAGAAAATGAAATAATTGAAGGCAGTAAAATGGAGGTAACACAAAATTTTGAAACAAAAAGATGTAACAAAACAATTTATAACGCAAGGATTAAAATTGAATTGAATTCTATGTTAGGTGATTTATGCTGGTGGTTAAAGAGAACAACCGATTAAGAGGATACGACGAAGAGCAAGAACCAGAAACATACTGAGATCCACAGCCTACTACTTATACTTCTGGAGCTTTTGCTACTTCAAACATGCAAATTGACAGTGATAGTGATGATAATTAAGCGGATCCAAATAAGATATAATATAAGTACTTTTAAATACAAATGTTGTGTTTGTAATAAAAAATATAATCTTTTTTTTCCATAAAAATTGCATTTTTTCTAATGGTAACGTACTGAGAATAACAAAACGTACTTCTTTATATCAGTAGAAATATTTTTTACAATGAAGCCAACATCAAAAATTGATTTTTTAGCATAAAAAAAGTAAATACACCATTTTGTCTATAAAAAAAACTAGAAGAAATAGCACTATTTGTATGACAGCGCCATCTAGCGTGAATTTAGTACATATTTATATCAAAAATGAATTCCTCGACACCAAAATCAGTATGAATGCGTGTACAAAAAATCTCGCAATGAACTAAATAAATCCCAAGAAGGTGGATAATGTCAACTTTCATTTGCAATTGGTCTCATCGCATTCGGATAGTACGATTTCGTATCACTGTGTTATTGGTTAAATGTCTTTATAGCAAGATTCAAACAAATATGTACCATTATGTCTGATTACAGATCACCAAGCTCACAAAAGTATGACTTTTGTCAAGCATTTGAGGAGATAGACGTCATAATTGCGTTCAATATCGACTGAAATAAAAACGAATTTTATAAACAAAAATTAAAGTATAATAAACGAAATTCATTAAAAAGAATTAATGAAACAAAATACTAAATTACTCAAACATCACAAAGTTTAATTGACTACATATTAAAGATTTTAAAATTTGTAAAACCGAGCTCGCTTAAACTCGTGAAAAGTTATTTAGAATACCTTTTTTACCAAAAATATTAATTAATTAAAACAAACGGTTTTTAACGAAATATAATGAAAACTCATCATAAATTAACGCAATACGCATTGTTTGGATGACAAATAATAGTATGGTTATATTTGAAGATAAAATAAAATGTCGACTTTTTTCAAAATAAAAATTCTCCTTACCACCTTAGACTTTTTAATACCCAAAAGTAGATTCATCGATTATATAACCCTACTCCAAATAAACACATTAAGTTTCATTCAAACGATTAAAACGGAAAGCGATATTCAAAAATCCAACTTTAGAAATGCGCAAAATTTTCGAATTCAGATGGCATCGTCAACAACACAAAAGTAATCTCTATTTTATAAAGGTCTACAATTATATAATACGACACACAATGATGTTAAGCATGAGAGCAACCACAAATGTTTTAAACAAAAATTATTACTTTTATAAGGAAATGATTATGAAAGCATTTTATAAATTGAAATTTTTTAAAGACATAAGTTTAATAAAAGTTTAACATTAAAGACCATGTGTGGATTGATCCAAATTTTTTGTACCTTCCTAAATTATAAAGTTAGCTTAGTGAATTTTTAGTGTCAAATATTTAAATAGCCTTAATAATTGCATCTGTTTTTTTGTTATTGCAAAGAAGAGGAAGAAGATATTGTAAGTAAAAAATAATTATTTGCCTCCTTTTTGTTGATTTCATTTGTGGGCACGGAACAGTCACAAAGTCGAAGCAAAAGATATTTTTGAAAATTGTATTTGAAGCGACTGCCGACTCTACCGAACGGTGGATGGTATACTAAAAACGTTACTCCGCTTGAACAAAATATTTCTCTTAAAATTCTAAACGATCCAAACAATTTACTTTTACTGAATTTCATGAGGATTATACAACAATTGCGAACTGAAGTTTGATTACAAGTTTTAAATCGAATCAAGTCCTGGTTCAGAGTCGATCGGCACATTTAAATGTGGGTCAATTTTTTTTGGGTAGTTCCAAATATTTGCCATGAAACTATCTAATAATATTATTTAAGTTATACATTTCTTAATCTGGCAGCAAAATCGGACATAACAGTTAATCACGAATTTTTAAATTTTTGCAATAAAAGTCGATAAACGACTTTATTGAAAGTCGTGACAGACTTCTGTGTCCGATTGCTGCTGGCTAAACATCTACGTATATAAGTTAAAATTACAAGTTAGTTTCATGACAAATATTTGTAACTACTAAAATTATTTAAGCAAGCCCCATATTAAAGTGTACGGATCGAGTCAGAACCACGAGTTGATTCGAGCTTGTAATCAATCTGTGGGTTGCAATTGTTCTGTGATCTAAAAATGTAGCAAAATAAATGGTTTGGAACGTTTTGGAATATTACGATAAATATTTCTGGGGTAACAAGCGGTACGACTATTAAGCAGGCGTAGTCTAGGGACTCCGGAATTTAAAGGCTTCTGCTGTTTAACACTGTCTCCAGAACTTAAGTGAAATTATTTAATTCCATAAAAAAAAATTTTTTTTAAAAAAAGTCCTTTTTAACCAGAAATTTTTTGAAATTCATCTAAAACGAAAATCTCGCTACCATAAAGCCTAGTATTCACCTAAAACGAAATTTTCGCTAAATAGTTTAGCATTTATCTATACACGAAAGAATTGTAGTGTAGAGGAAGCAGCCGTTATTCATTTTCAAAACATGATTTTAATCATATTCATTTAAATACCATCAAAAACGACTTCCCAACATTTGTTTATTTATTTTTTTGATAGTTTAAAAAATCAATCAATTTAAAACCGCCGGTGTTGACATTAACCAGATTGTTGACGTTTATCAATGTACAAATTTAAGACCAAAAAAAGATCAATACTGTAGTTTAAAGCGTTTTTATAACTTATAAATCAAATCCAAAGAAAAACAAAACAAAAAAGGATTTCAACCTAAATAAAGTACATAAAACAACAAAAATATTCTACATGAGATATGTATATGTATTAGTAATGCCATATGTATTAGTAATATATATTCTTAAACAGGTATTAAAAGAAATCTGTTATTTTTTTCTGCTGTATTTTCCTCTCTAATAACTGAAATACAGCTATTTCCCTTAAACGTCTTAATACATTCTCTATCTCAAGAACTTAAGTAAAGTTCATTAATTCCAATAATTTTTTTTTTGATTAAATAATTAATTTTAATAATCAGCTAGTTTTAGGGGACGAATTCCATAGAATTTTTTCACGACGCTTCCCGAAATCCAAACCCCAGCCATGTTACCATAATAGAAGGTAAAGTAACACTAACAGATGATTACAAATTTTTAGTTTGGAATGCTACGAAGGTTTTTGGTTGTCACTTGTTATTGACAACCATATTGGTTGTTTACATTTTAATTGGCAGTTCTGCGAATTACAAATGAAATTAAATAGTTATTAAATTGAAATTTGTTGAATATTGATGCTATGCCATGGTTTCAACTATATTTAAATGATATATGCATACATATATGATGTATGTAATCATTAATATTGTTATTTTGCAGTTTCTATAGCATTTAATTTCGCGTAGTAGTTTTAATTAAAGCTAAGTATTCACCTTATACTGCATTTTCAATAAGCCATTTATTCTCGTTTTCGCTCGAAACTTATCAAAACGTCTCAACCAATTTTCACACAATATGTGGTCGTTTTCATCCTCGTTTTGGTTTTTGTTTGACAGTTCATTATTGTTTACAAACAAAGAACAACGTGTTGACTATTAAAATACTGAAATACATATTTTTCTTAAACAAATGGATAAATTAAATTATGTTTGTGTTCTTTTAGCACGCTTATTTTTACTTTTACTTCATAAAATATCTATTACACCAAATATGTTTGACGATTGATTAAAAATGTCTGCCTTGAGATGACAAACCAACGATAAAAAAACGATTATTTTGGAGATGACACACTTTATTTAAGGTGGCATCGCCTGTGCGAAACGTTTTCGTTCCTCTTTCGTACAAAAACAAGTCAAAGTGAGACGTTTTAATCACTTGAATTTGTATGGGAAAACGTCTAATTTTGACTTGTTTTGGCCAAACTTTTGAAAACACTTCAAAAGTGCCTAGTGAAAAAAGAGCATTAAAGAAATACATGGAGGAAAGCAAACGAGATTTAACATTGGTAAATTCTGTGTAGTTATTTTCGATTGGTGGTACTCGGTTGAAACGAAAAGCTGGCGGAATTTGCAACCGTTACAGAGATGTAAATAAAAGAATTGTAGACTTTTTTCGCCATCTGCAAACGAAAATAATGTTCTCATAGTTGTTTGGTCAAAAATTACAAAAATTAATTTGAATAAAAAAACAATTGTTGTGCAGATATTTTGAGGGTTTAATTGAATATGAAAAAAATAATTTAATTTCAAATAAATAACGGCTGTTTCTTCTACACTGCTCTACACTACAATTTTTTCTTGTAGAGAAAAATGCAGAACTCCAAAGCGAAAACATTTTTTTCCGTGAATACTAGGCTTAAAGATTTCAAAATAGAAGTGGTCTAGTTGTCTAGAATCAAGTTCACAGAAAGACAGCTTGTGAAAAACATGGTGAAAAAGTCTACACTGCTCTTATAACACAGTACAACAGCCACTCTGGGGGGTGAGAAATTCCAAGTCAGGGTGATGGTACTAGGTCAGTATATTAAAACCCTCAAAGGGTTTTGCGTTTTTATGACCTTTTACATTTTTTTCCTTATCTTGATGTTTTTTCGCTTAGTTGTAAAATGTTGGCAAAAACGTAGTTTGACATAAGTCGAGAACGACTTGTTCGATTTTGCTGAAATAAATTGAGAAAAATTAATAATTTCATTTTCTTTAATCCATTAATATACTGTTTCTCTACCAAATCAACATTTTTGCAATTAGATATAAATTTATGAAGAACATTTGGCCAAAAAAAAATTTTTTTTTTTTTGAAACATAAATCCCAAACGGAAAAACGTGTAGAGTCTTATAACTTTCAGGTAAAGTCACATAACCTATAAACAAAATGCGACATAGATCATAGAAATCGATTAACGCGTTCTGCTTTTATTTACAATTAAGTAACTTCACTTAATTGTAAATAAAAGTAACTTCACTTAATTGTAAATAAAAGCAGAACGCGTTAATCGATTTCTATGATCTATGTCGCATTTTGTTTACAGGTTATGTGACTTTACGTGAAAGTTATAAGACTCTACACGTAAAAATTAATTAAAAAAGTCATGATGGACTTGTGTGCCCGATTGCTGCTAGCTAAACATCTACCTAAATAAGTTAAAATTACAAGTTAGTTTCATGGCAAATAATTGTAGCTACTAAAAATATTTAAGCAAGCCCCATATTAAAGTGTACGGATCGACTCAGAACCACGAGTTGATTCGAGCTTGTAATCAATCTGCAGGATGCAATTGTTCTCCGATCTAAAAATGTAGCAAAATAAATGGTTTGGATCGTTTTGGAATATTTCGGGGGTAACAAACGAAACGACTATTTTGCAGGCGTAGTATAGGGACTTTAAAGCCTTCGCTATCTCCAGAACTTAAGTAAAGTTCATTAATTATATAATTAATTTTTGATTAAATAATTAATTTTAATAATCAGCTAGTTTTAGGGGACGAATCCCGAAATCCAAACCCCAGCCATGTTACCATAATAGAAGGTAAAGTAACACTAACAGATGATTACAAATATTTAGTTTGGAATGCTACGAAGGTTTTTGGTTGTCACTTGTTATTGACAACCATATAGTTTGTTTACATTTTAATTGGCAGTTCTGCGAATTACAAATGAAGTTAAATAGTTATTAAATTGAAATTGTTGAATATTGATGCTATGTCATGGTTTCAACTATATTTAAACAATACTGATATATGCATACATATATGATGTATTTAATCATTAATATTGTTATTTTGCAGTTTCTATAGCATTTAATTTCGCGTAGTAGTTTTAATTAAAGCTAAGTATTCACCTTAAAGAACACTTTCGCTCCATAAGAAATACATGTAGGAAAGCAAACGAGATTTAACATTGGTAAATTCTGTGTAGTTATTTTCGATTGGTGGTACTCGGTTCAAAACGAAAAGCTGGCGGAATTTGCAACCGTTACAGAGATGTAAATAAAAGAATTGTAGACTTTTTTCGCCATCTGCAAACGAAAATTATGTTCTCATAGTTGTTTGGTCAAGGAATTTTTGTAATATGCATAAAAAAACAATTGTTGTGCAGATATTTTGAGGGTTTTTAATTGAATATGAAAAAAATAATTTAATTTCAAATAAATAACGGCTGTTTCTTCTACACTGCTCTACACTACAATTTTTTCTTGTAGAGAAAAATGCAGAACTCCAAAGCGAAAACATTTTTTTCCGTGAATACTAGGCTTAAAGATTTCAAAATAGAAGTGGTCTAGTTGTCTAGAATCAAGTTCACAGAAAGACAGCTTGTGAAAAACATGGTGAAAAAGTCTACACTGCTCTTATAACACAGTACAACAGCCACTCTGGGGGGTGAGAAATTCCAAGTCAGGGTGATGGTACTAGGTCAGTATATTAAAACCCTCAAAGGGTTTTGCGTTCGTATGTGCCAGTTTTTTTTATGACCTTTTACATTTTTTCCTTATCTTGATGTTTTTTCGCTTAGTTGTAAAATGTTGGCAAAAACGTAGTTTGACATAAGTCGAGAACGACTTGTTCGATTTTGCTGAAATAAATTGAGAAAAATTAATAATTTCATTTTCTTTAATCCATTAATATACTGTTTCTCTACCAAATCAACATTTTTGCAATTAGAAATAAATTTATGAAGAACATTTGGCCAAACGGTAAAACGTGTAGATTCTTATAACTTTCACGTAAAGTCACATAACCTATAAACAAAATGCGACATAGATCATAGAAATCGATTAACGCGTTCTGCTTTTATTTACAATTAAGTAACTTCACTTAATTGTAAATAAAAGTAACTTCACTTAATTGTAAATAAAAGCATATTGAGTTAATCGCATAAAAGTCTCGTTTAAGGGTAGCTATATTGATGTTTGAAGAGTACTTATATTTTGGAGACAGTGGTTAATCGCATAAAAGTCCCGAGTACCTGGCGATAGCTGAAAGTCACAGAAAGAATTTTCTACGCCAGTCCATAGTTGAAAGCCTATAAGCCCGGCCAGAGGATAGACAGATAGAATCTCTATTAGAAAATCAATTTTCCATTAGAAAATCATTTTCTGGTAGATAATGATCATCGCCCACAATTTATTTTGTGTTTGGAGCTATGCATATGGAGATTTGAATAATTTTACTTAAGTTCCGGTGAAAGTGATCAATCGCCGACAGAAATGGGTTAACGCATTTGATGACTTATTTTGGTATTGGAATGACATTTTCAACGGTACCCATTTTGTCCAGATCGAAAAGATGTAGCTAATATCATGTCAAAACTTTGGAGATCAGTAACTCGGGAAATATGGCCATCCGAAATTTTTATTGTTGTCTTTTTTTCAGCGCTTGACGATTTTTCTTTGCCTTCAGAGTTATATATATATATATATATATATATATATATATATATATATATATATATATATATATATATATATATATATATATATATATATATATATATATATATATATATATATATATATATATATATATATATATATATATATATATATATATATATATATATATATATATATATATATATATATATATATATATATATACAGAGGTGTTTATGAGAGCAGTGTAGACTTTTTTCTCTATCTGAAAACGAATGTTAATGTTCTGATAATTCTTTGGTAAGGAATTTTTGACAGTTGCAAAAAAATAAAAAATGTGAAGTTATTTGTGAGAGTGTTTAAATGAATATGATTAAAATAATTTATATAAAAATATATAACGGCTGCTTCTTCTACATTGCTCTAAACTACAATTTTTTCGTGTAGATTTAAATGCAAAACTCCTAAGCAAAAATTTCGGTTTAGATAAATATAGGGTGATCCATCTTGAGCTATTTTTTCAATAGCCTTTTTTCACAGATTTCGCGTGAGTTGTGCTCTTTTTTCTTTTCAGTATTGTTTGCCATTTCATTATGGAAAGACATGCACCGAAACAATATATATTTACTGTAAAGCTTTTCGGTATAACTTTTGATCCTGAGTTTAAATACAGCATTCAAATTAAATGAAACTTTTTGACAACCATATGAAACCTTCATAAATTTAAATGAATCACATGTTAAAGAAAATGAAACCTTTTACCAATGAAATGAATCATTTTGCAAATTAAATAAAAACGTTTGCAAATAAATTGAAACATTTTTCATATGATATGAAACTTTTTTCAAATTGAATAAAACCATTCATCGTAAATAATAATAATACTCATAAAACTTGCCCTTATAATTTCAAAACCAATATCATTTTATTTTTCATTATTCTAAATTAAAAATCAAATAAGAAAAATTTAAACATAAATATTTTCTTATCTTTTGGTACTTTTGATGTGAGATTTAAAAATTTGAAGCGTTACTAATTATTATCGTCTATGAACTACAGACACACTTATAGTTTGCAAAAACTAGTGAAGATCATTTTAACCGCACTCATCAATGACCATTATTTTTTCTCTTTGCTGTATGGTCATTTTTCTCCCACCTACTGTGTGAATTAGAAATTTATCCAGATTATCACCCATCAGTGATTGAATTATTCACTGAAATACACAAGTAACTGTAAAACTTACTTCGACAAAACAATGTTAAACTATTATATGAGTATGACTTTTTCCATGATTTTAACATCATTTACTATAAAGGTCTCATTCCATTTGAAAAAAGTTTCAATTCATTTGCAAAAGTGTTAATTTTATTTGAAAAAAAATTCATTTGATTGGTAAAATGTTTCATTTGCTTTAACATGTGTTTCATTTAATTGGAAAAAATTTCATTAGTTGTCAAAATGTTACATTCAATTTGAATAACGTTTCATTTAATTCCAGGAAAACAAAATCTTTTTGAAAAATTGTTCCAAACATTTTTTGAAATTTTTATCGGATTATATAGCAAATATATATTTAACTTTATATTAAATCTTTGGGCGTTCTTAACTAGAGAAATGTGACAGCCAGAATTTTCTTTTTTTTTGTATACATAGCATTATTAGATTAAATGAACGTTTTTCAAATTAAGCCTAGTATTCACCTAAAACGAAATTCTCGCTCCCATAAGATATACATGAAGGAAAGCAAACGAAATTTACCATTGGTAAATTCCGTGTAGCTATTTTCGTTTGGTGATACTCAGCTGAAACGAAAGTGTGGCAGAATTTGCAACTGTTACAGGGATGATTATAAGAGCAGTGTAGACTTTTTTAACCATCTGAAAACGAAAATTAATGTTCTGATAATTGTTTGGTCGAGAAATTTTTGAAATTTAAAAATAAATAAATTAACAAATGTTGTGAAGTCGTTTTTGAGGGTATTTAAATGATAATGAATAAATTCATTTTTTGAAAATGACTAACAAGAATTTACTTATGTTTATGAGGCAGTGAGCAATCGCAGAAGGTTTTAAAGTCCCGAGTACCTAGATTACGCCTGTCCATAACTGAAAGATTATAAGAATGGCCAAAGTCCGCCCATACAGAAGTTTCAATAGCAAAATCATTTCCAACGCCCCAAAATATTTCTGCTTTTAAGTGACCTATATGGATACTTACTTAATGGCGTATAAGAAATCTTAGGATATCTTATACGATTAAGTTTACAAAAATACATACCTTTATTAAAATATATTTTGAAAAATTAGGCATATTCGAAAAACTACAGGTGGAAAATGTATAAACTTGTTAATATATTGCCTACCGGCAATAGGTAAACGGATTTCGATGATTTATTTAGGTGTTGGTATGATCTTTCCAACGATATCCATTCTGTCCAGATCGAATTGTAGGAAGAAAAGAATAGCCAATTTCGTGTCAAAACGTTGCAGGGCCGTAACTCGGGATAGATGGTCGTCCGAATTTTTTCTTTTTTTTTATTCAGCGCTTGACAATTTTTCTCTTTTGTTTGCCTACAGGGCTATATATATTTGTTTTTGGTCGTGTCTGTTAAACAGATTTGTTCCCTTTCGTACAAATAATTGAGACTAATAAAATGAATCTAGAATTTTACTTTAGTTGGTTAAAGTCGCCGTTAATGTTGGCATCGGCTTCAAACGCTGTTGTGTTACTAAAGACTGTGAAAGAGCCCGAACACAGCCAAGTCGTTGGTATTTCATACTTTTGATAAAATTTAAGAGGAAAGAAACGTTAAAACATATTATTTTTCCAAAAAAAATTACCAGTTTATTATTATATATAGAATTTAATGCTCTAGACAAATTGAAAAAAATACAATGTATAGAAAAATTGTTAGTGAATATTTCAAACAGTAAAATTAAATATATATTGATGATGAAAAAAATAATTTTATTGAAATCGAAAGTTATTTATTATAAATAAACTTTAAACAATAGGTGGTGAAACAGGTGCAAAATGCCGTGGAGTATGTAAAAATTTTACCACCCAATAAGTAAATGTGGTTTAGACCAATCGATGAAAGTTATGGAGATAAATAGTTTTGTAAAATATATGTGTACTTGTATGCAATACATTTATAATGTTAATCTAGTCTAAGAGATATACAAGAGGCATAAACAAACATAACCTCAGAGAGTAGAAACATGAATTCGAGTTGTCATTGCGACAATGAAGACGAGATAAAATTGTTACTGGAAGCATTGAGAGGCGACATAAAGAAAGATCTAAAACAATGGAAAAAGTAAAGAAAATGAAATAATGGAAGGCAGTAAAATGGAGATAACACAAAATTTTGAAACAAAAAGATGTAACAAAACAATTTTTAACGCAAGGATTAAAATTGAATTGAATTCTATGTTAGGTGATTTATGCTGGTGGTTAAAGAGAACAACCGATTAAGAGGATACGACGAAGAGCAAGAACCAGAAACATACATAGATCCACAGCCTACTACTTATACTTCTGGAGCTTTTGCTACTTCAAACATGCAAATTGACAGTGATAGTGATGATAATTAAGCGGATCCAAATAAGATATAATATAAGTACTTTTAAATACAAATGTTGTGTTTGTAATAAAAAATATAATTTTTTCCAATAAAAAACACAATTTTTTCCATAAAAATTGCATTTTTTCTGATGGTAACGTACTGAGAATAATAAAATGTACTTCTTTATATCTGTAGAAATATTTTTTACAATGAAGCCAACATCAAAAATTGATTTTTTAGCATAAAAAAGTAAATACACCATTTTTTCTGTAAAAAAAACTAGAAGAAATAGCACTATTTGTACTACAGCGCCATCTAGCGTGAATTTAGTACGTTTTTATTTAATTTGCAAAATGATTCATTTCATTGGTAAAAGGTTTCATTTTCTTTAACATGTGATTCATTTAAATTTATGAAGGTTTCATATGGTTGTCAAAAAGTTTCATTTAATTTGAATGCTGTATTTAAACTCAGGATCAAAAGTTATACCGAAAAGCTTTACAGTAAATATATATTGTTTCGGTGCATGTCTTTCCATAATGAAATGGCAAACAATACTGAAAAGAAAAAAGAGCACAACTCACGCGAAATCTGTGAAAAAAGGCTATTGAAAAAATAGCTCAAGATGGATCACCCTATATTTATCTAAACCGAAATTTTTGCTTAGGAGTTTTGCATTTAAATCTACACGAAAAAATTGTAGTTTAGAGCAATGTAGAAGAAGCAGCCGTTATTTATTTTTATATAAATTATTTTAATCATATTCATTTAAACACTCTCACAAATAACTTCACATTTTTTATTTTTTTGCAACTGTCAAAAATTCCTTACCAAAGAATTATCAGAACATTAACATTCGTTTTCAGATAGAGAAAAAAGTCTACACTGCTCTCATAAACACCTCTGTATATATATATATATATATATATATATATATATATATATATATATATATATATATATATATATATAACTCTGAAGGCAAAGAAAAATCGTCAAGCGCTGAAAAAAAGACAACAATAAAAATTTCGGATGGCCATATTTCCCGAGTTACTGATCTCCAAAGTTTTGACATGATATTAGCTACATCTTTTCGATCTGGACAAAATGGGTACCGTTAAAAATGTCATTCCAATACCAAAATAAGTCATCAAATGCGTTAACCCATTTCTGTCGGCGATTGATCACTTTCACCGGAACTTAAGTAAAATTATTCAAATCTCCATATGCATAGCTCCAAACACAAGAGAAATTGTGGGCGATGATCATTATCTACCAGAAAATGATTTTCTAGTGGAAAATTGATTTTCTAATAGAGATTCTATCTGTCTATCCTCTGGCCGGGCTTATAGGCTTTCAACTATGGACTGGTACTCGGGACTTTTATGCGATTAACCACTGTCTCCAAAATATAAGTAAAACTCTTCAAACATCAATAAAGCTACCCTTAATCGAGAGATATTGAGGGTGTTTGGCCCAGGGGGCTTTAAATATCATTTTCTTGTAGGAACTTCTTTCTATGACTTTCAGATATAGACTGGCGTAATCTGGGGACTCGGGACTTTAAAGTCTTCCGCTATTGATCGCTGTCTCCAGAACTTAAGTGAAATTCTTTAATTCCATAAAAAAATTATGGAATTTGCAACTGTTACAGGGATGATTACACTGTTGAACATTTTTGGGGTTATTGTCTGGGGGGTGAGAAATTCCAAGTCAGGGTGATGGTACTAGGTCAGTATATTAAAACCCTCAAAGGGTTTTGCGTTCGTATGTGCCAGTTTTTTTATGACCTTTTACATTTTTTCCTTATCTTGATGTTTTTTCGCTTAGTTGTAAAATGTTGGCAAAAACGTAGTTTGACATAACTCGAGAACGACTAGTTCGATCTTGCTGAAATAAATTGAGAAAAATTAATAATTACATTTTCTTTAATCCATTAATATACTGTTTCTCTACCAAATCAACATTTTTGCAATTAGAAAAAAATTTATGAAGAAAATTTTGCCAAAAAAAAAATTTTTTTTTTTAAAACATATAAATCCCAAACGGAAAAACGTGTAGAGTCTTATAACTTTCACGTAAAGTCACATAACCTGTAAACAAAATGCGACATAGATCATAGAAATCGATTAACGCGTTCTGCTTTTATTTACAATTAAGTGAAGTTACTTTTATTTACAATTAAGTGAAGTTACTTAATTGTAAATAAAAGCAGAACGCGTTAATCGATTTCTATGATCTATGTCGCATTTTGTTTATAGGTTATGTGACTTTACGTGAAAGTTATAAGAATCTACACGTTTTTCCGTTTGGGATTTATGTTTCAAAAATTTATGGCCAAATGTTCTTCATAAATTTATTTCTAATTGCAAAAATGTTGATTTGGTAGAGAAACAGTATATTAATGGATTAAAGAAAATGAAATTATTAATTTTTCTCAATTTATTTCAGCAAAATCGAACTAGTCGTTCTCGACTTATGTCAAACTACGTTTTTGCCAACATTTTACAACTAAGCGAAAAAACATCAAGATAAGGAAAAAATGTAAAAGGTCATAAAAAAAACTGGCACATACGAACGCAAAACCCTTTGAAGGTTTTAATATACTGACCTAGTACCATCACCCTGACTTGGAATTTCTCACCCCCCAGAGTGGCTGTTGTACTGTGTTATAAGAGCAGTGTAGACTTTTTCACCATGTTTTTCACAAGCTGTCTTTCTGTGAACTCGATTCTAGACAACTAGACCACTTCTATTTTGAAATCTTTAAGCCTAGTATTCACGGAAAAAGATGTTTTCGCTTTGGAGTTCTGCATTTATCTCTACAAGAAAAAATTGTAGTGTAGAGCAGTGTAGAAGAAACAGCCGTTATTTATTTGAAATTAAATTATTTTTTTCATATTCAATTAAAAACCCTCAAAATATCTGCACAACATTTGTTTTTTATGCATATTACAAAAATTCCTTGACCAAACAACTATGAGAACATAATTTTCGTTTGCAGATGGCGAAAAAAGTCTACAATTCTTTTATTTACATCTCTGTAACGGTTGCAAATTCCGCCAGCTTTTCGTTTTGAACCGAGTACCACCAATCGAAAATAACTACACAGAATTTACCAATGCTAAATCTCGTTTGCTTTCCTACATGTATTTCTTATGGAGCGAAAGTGTTGTTTAAGGCGAATACTTAGCTTTAATTAAAACTACTACGCGAAATTAAATGCTATAGAAACTGCAAAATAACAATATTAATGATTAAATACATCATATATGTATGCATATATCAGTATTGTTTAAATATAGTTGAAACCATGACATAGCATCAATATTCAACAATTTCAATTTAATAACTATTTAACTTCATTTGTAATTCGCAGAACTGCCAATTAAAATGTAAACAAATTTTATGGTTGTCAATAACAAGTGACAACCAAAAACCTTCGTAGCATTCCAAACTAAATATTTGTAATCATCTGTTAGTGTTACTTTACCTTCTATTATGGTAACATGGCTGGGGTTTGGATTTCGGGATTCGTCCCCTAAAACTAGCTAATTATTAAAATTAATTATTTAATCAAAAATTAATTATTTAATTAATGAACTTTACTTAAGTTCTGGAGATAGCGAAGGCTTTAAAGTCCCTAGACTACGCCTGCAAAATAGTCGTTTCGTTTGTTACCCCCGAAATATTCCAAAACGATCCAAACCATTTATTTTGCTACATTTTTAGATCAAAGAACAATTGCATCCTGCAGATTGATTACAAGCTCGAATCAACTCGTGGTTCTGAGTCGATCCGTACACTTTAATATGGGGCTTGCTTAAATATTTTTAGTAGCTACAAATATTTGCCATGAAACTAACTTGTAATTTTAACTTATTTAGGTAGATGTTTAGCTAGCAGCAATCGAGCACACAAGTCCATCATGACTTTTTTAATTAATTTTTACAACAAAAAGTCGATTAGTCAACAAATCGATAATCGACTTTTAGAGCCCAAGCACTGAAGTTTGACAAAATTACGAATAAAAAGTTCGACAAAATTACGAAAAAGTGTAAAAGAGCGGATTTAATTTCGCGTAGTAGTTTTAATTAAAGCCTAGTATTCACCTAAAATGAAATTCTCGCTCCCATAAGAAAGAAATGATTTTAATCATACAGTGAGCTCGGGATAACGTCAACCCCCCATTTCGTCAACATCCCAAACCGTCAACCCTTTTTTATTTGTATTATTACATCGAAATTGTTAACACGGCTTTGGATTGGGCCGGATGCGAGAATGTTGCTCATGATGACCTAAATGTATTAAGACGTTTAAGGGAAATAGCTGTATTTCAGTTATTAGAGAGGAAAAAACAACAGATTTCTTTTAATACCTGTTTAAGAATATATATTACTAATACATATGGCATGATCTCATGTAGAATATTTTTGTTGTTTTATGTACTTTATTTAGGTTGAAATCCTTTTTTGTTTTGTTTTTCTTTGGATTTGATTTATAAGTTATAAAAACGCTTTCAACTACAGTATTGATCTTTTTTTTTGGTCTTAAATTTGTACATTGATAAACGTCAACAATCTGGTTAATGTCAACACCGGCGGTTTTAATTAGTTGACGTTATCCCGCATGTATTTATTTAAATACCCTCAAAATCGACTTCACATTTGTTAATTTACTTTTTTGTAAATTTCAAAAATTCCTTGACCAATCAGAACATTAATTCTCGTTTGCAGATGGTGAAAAAAGTCGACACTGCTATTATAATCATCCCTGTTACATTTGCAAATTCCGCTGTTACATTTGCAAATTCGTTTTAGCTGAGTACCTCCAAACGAAAATAGCTAAACGGAATTTACCAATGACAAAGTTTGTCTGCTTTGCTTGATGCATTTCTTAAGTCTAGAATTCACCTAAAACGAAATTCTCGCTACCATAAGAAATACATGAAGCGGAGCAAACACTTCGTTTTGCTCCGCCATTATTATTATATTTTTTTTTCGTTTAGAGGTATTCAGCAGAAACGAAAAGGTGGCAGAATTTGCAACTGTTACAGCGATGATTATAAGTGCGATGCAGACTTTTTTCACCACCTGCATACGAAAATTAATGTTCTGACAATTGGTTGGTCAAGGAATTTTTTAAATTATCAAAAAAATAAATAAACAAATGTTGGGAAGTCGTTTTTGATGGTATTTAAATGAATATGATTAAAATCATGGTTTGAAAATGAATAACGGCTGCTTCCTCTACACTACAATTCTTTTGTGTATAGATAAATGCAAAACTATTTAGCGAAAATTTCGTTTTAGGTGAATACTAGGCTTTATAAGAGCAAGAATTTCGTTTTAGGTGAAAATTTCAAAAAATTGCTGGTTAAAAAGGACTTTTTTTAAAAAAATATTTTTTTTATGGAATTAAATAATTTCACTTAAGTTCTGGAGACAGTGTTAAACAGCAGAAGCCTTTAAAGTCCCGAGTCCCTAGACTACGCCTGCTAAATAGTCGTACCGTTTCTTACCCCAGAAATATTTATCGTAATATTCCAGAACGTTCCAAACCATTTATTTTGCTACATTTTTAGATCCCAGAACAATTGGTTCTGAGTCGATCCGTACACTTTAATATGGGGCTTGCTTAAATATTTTTAGTAGTTACAAATATTTGTCATGAAACTAACTTGTAATTTTAACTTATATACGTAGATGTTTAGCCAGCAGCAATCGGACACAGAAGTCTGTCACGACTTTCAATAAAGTCGTTTATGTTATGTCCGATTTTGCTGCCAGATTAAGAAATGTATAACTTAAATAATATTATTAGATAGTTTCATGGCAAATATTTGGAACTACCCAAAAAAAATTGACCCACATTTAAATGTGCCGATCGACTCTGAACCAGGACTTGATTCGATTTAAAACTTGTAATCAAACTTCAGTTCGCAATTGTTGTATAATCCTCATGAAATTCAGTAAAAGTAAATTGTTTGGATCGTTTAGAATTTTAAGAGAAATATTTTGTTCAAGCGGAGTAACGTTTTTAGTATACCATCCACCGTTCGGTAGAGTCGGCAGTCGCTTCAAATACAATTTTCAAAAATATCTTTTGCTTCGACTTTGTGACTGTTCCGTGCCCACAAATGAAATCAACAAAAAGGAGGCAAATAATTATTTTTTACTTACAATATCTTCTTCCTCTTCTTTGCAATAACAAAAAAACAGATGCAATTATTAAGGCTATTTAAATATTTGACACTAAAAATTCACTAAGCTAACTTTATAATTTAGGAAGGTACAAAAAATTTGGATCAATCCACACATGGTCTTTAATGTTAAACTTTGATTAAACTTATGTCTTTAAAAAATTTCAATTTATAAAATGCTTACATAATCATTTCCTTATAAAAGTAATAATTTTTGTTTAAAACATTTGTGGTTGCTCTCATGCTTAACATCATTGTGTGTCGTATTATATAATTGTAGACCTTTATAAAATAGAGATTACTTTTGTGGTGTTGACGATGCCATCTGAATTCGAAAATTTTGCGCATTTCTAAAGTTGGATGGTTGAATATCGCTTTCCGTTTTAATCGTTTGAATGAAACTTAATTTGTTTATTTGGAGTAGGGTTATATAATCGATGAATCTACTTTTGGGTATTAAAAAGTCTAAGGTGGTAAGGAGAATTTTTATTTTGAAAAAAGTCGACATTTTATTTTATCTTCAAATATAACCATACTATTATTTGTCATCCAAACAATGCGTATTGCGTTAATTTATGATGAGTTTTCATTATATTTCGTTAAAAACCGTTTGTTTTAATTAATTAAATTTTTGGGAAAAAAGGTATTCAAAATAACTTTTCACGAGTTTAAGCGAGCTCGGTTTTACAAATTTTAAAATCTTTTAAATGTAGTCAATTAAACTTTGTGATGTTTGAGTAATTTAGTATTTAGTTTCATTAATTCTTTTTAACGACTTTCATTTATTATACTTTGATTTTTTTTACAAAATTCGTTTTTATTTCAGTCGATATTAAACGCAATTATGACGTCTATCTCCTCAAATGCTTGACAAAAGCCAGAGCTTGGTGAGCTTGGTGATCTGTAATCAGACATAATGGTACATATTTGTTTGAATCTTGCTATAAAGACATTTATCCAATAACACAGTGATACGAAATCGTACTATCCGAATGCGATGATACCAATTGCAAATGAAAGTTGACATTATCCACCTTCTTGGGATTTATTTAGTTCATTGCAGGATTTTTTGTACGCGCATTCTTACTGATTTTGGTGTCGAAGAATTCATTTTTGATATAAATATGTAATAAATTCACGCTAGATGGCGCTGTCATACAAATAGTGCTATTTCTTCTAGTTTTTGTTATAGACAAAATGGTGTATTTACTTTTTTTATGCTAAAAAATCAATTTTTGATGTTGGCTTCATTGTAAAAAATATTTCTACTGATATAAAGAAGTACATTTTATTATTCTCAGTACGTTACCATTAGAAAAAATGCAATTTTTATGGAAAAAATTGTGTTTTTTAGGAAAAGATTATATTTATTATTACAAACACATTTGTATTTAAAAGTACTTATATTATATCTTATTTGGATCCGCTTAATTATCATCACTATCACTGTCAATTTGCATGTTTGAAGTAGCAAAAGCTCCAGAAGTATAAGTAGTAGGCTGTGGATCTCTGTATGTTTCTGGTTCTTGCTCTTCGTCGTATCCTCTTAATCGGTTGTTCTCTTTAACCACCAGCATAAATCACCTAACATAGAATTCAACTCAATTTTAATACTTGCGCTAAAATTTTTTTTTGTTACATCTTTTTGTTTCAAAATTTTGTGTTATCTCCATTTTACTGCCTTCCATTATTCCATTATTTCAGGTGCAAAATGCCGTGGAGTATGTGGAAAAGTTTACCACCCAATAAGTAAATGTGGTTTAGACCAATCGATGAAGGTTATGGACATAAATAGTTTTGTAAAATATATGTGTACTTGTATGCAATACATTTATAATGTTAATCTAGTCTAAGAGATATACAAGAGGCATAAACAAACATAACCTCAGAGAGTAGAAACATGAATTCGAGTTGTCATTGCGACACAATGAAGACGAGATAAAATTGTTACTGGAAGCATTGAGAGGCGACATAAAGAAAGATCTAAAACAATGGAAAACGTAAAGAAAATGAAATAATTGAAGGCAGTAAAATGGAGGTAACACAAAATTTTGAAACAAAAAGATGTAACAAAACAATTTATAACGCAAGGATTAAAATTGAATTGAATTCTATGTTAGGTGATTTATGCTGGTGGTTAAAGAGAACAACCGATTAAGAGGATACGACGAAGAGCAAGAACCAGAAACATACTGAGATCCACAGCCTACTACTTATACTTCTGGAGCTTTTGCTACTTCAAACATGCAAATTGACAGTGATAGTGATGATAATTAAGCGGATCCAAATAAGATATAATATAAGTACTTTTAAATACAAATGTTGTGTTTGTAATAAAAAATATAATCTTTTTTTTCCATAAAAATTGCATTTTTTCTAATGGTAACGTACTGAGAATAACAAAACGTACTTCTTTATATCAGTAGAAATATTTTTTACAATGAAGCCAACATCAAAAATTGATTTTTTAGCATAAAAAAAGTAAATACACCATTTTGTCTATAAAAAAAACTAGAAGAAATAGCACTATTTGTATGACAGCGCCATCTAGCGTGAATTTAGTACATATTTATATCAAAAATGAATTCCTCGACACCAAAATCAGTATGAATGCGTGTACAAAAAATCTCGCAATGAACTAAATAAATCCCAAGAAGGTGGATAATGTCAACTTTCATTTGCAATTGGTCTCATCGCATTCGGATAGTACGATTTCGTATCACTGTGTTATTGGTTAAATGTCTTTATAGCAAGATTCAAACAAATATGTACCATTATGTCTGATTACAGATCACCAAGCTCACAAAAGTATGACTTTTGTCAAGCATTTGAGGAGATAGACGTCATAATTGCGTTCAATATCGACTGAAATAAAAACGAATTTTGTAAAAAAAATCAAAGTATAATAAATGAAAGTCGTTAAAAAGAATTAATGAAACTAAATACTAAATTACTCAAACATCACAAAGTTTAATTGACTACATATTAAAGATTTTAAAATTTGTAAAACCGAGCTCGCTTAAACTCGTGAAAAGTTATTTAGAATACCTTTTTTACCAAAAATATTAATTAATTAAAACAAACGGTTTTTAACGAAATATAATGAAAACTCATCATAAATTAACGCAATACGCATTGTTTGGATGACAAATAATAGTATGGTTATATTTGAAGATAAAATAAAATGTCGACTTTTTTCAAAATAAAAATTCTCCTTACCACCTTAGACTTTTTAATACCCAAAAGTAGATTCATCGATTATATAACCCTACTCCAAATAAACACATTAAGTTTCATTCAAACGATTAAAACGGAAAGCGATATTCAAAAATCCAACTTTAGAAATGCGCAAAATTTTCGAATTCAGATGGCATCGTCAACAACACAAAAGTAATCTCTATTTTATAAAGGTCTACAATTATATAATACGACACACAATGATGTTAAGCATGAGAGCAACCACAAATGTTTTAAACAAAAATTATTACTTTTATAAGGAAATGATTATGAAAGCATTTTATAAATTAAAATTTTTTAAAGACATAAGTTTAATAAAAGTTTAACATTAAAGACCATGTGTGGATTGATCCAAATTTTTTGTACCTTCCTAAATTATAAAGTTAGCTTAGTGAATTTTTAGTGTCAAATATTTAAATAGCCTTAATAATTGCATCTGTTTTTTTGTTATTGCAAAGAAGAGGAAGAAGATATTGTAAGTAAAAAATAATTATTTGCCTCCTTTTTGTTGATTTCATTTGTGGGCACGGAACAGTCACAAAGTCGAAGCAAAAGATATTTTTAAAAATTGTATTTGAAGCGACTGCCGACTCTACCGAACGGTGGATGGTATACTAAAAACGTTACTCCGCTTGAACAAAATATTTCTCTTAAAATTCTAAACGATCCAAACAATTTACTTTTACTGAATTTCATGAGGATTATACAACAATTGCGAACTGAAGTTTGATTACAAGTTTTAAATCGAATCAAGTCCTGGTTCAGAGTCGATCGGCACATTTAAATGTGGGTCAATTTTTTTTGGGTAGTTCCAAATATTTGCCATGAAACTATCTAATAATATTATTTAAGTTATACATTTCTTAATCTGGCAGCAAAATCGGACATAACAGTTAATCACGAATTTTTAAATTTTTGCAATAAAAGTCGATAAACGACTTTATTGAAAGTCGTGACAGACTTCTGTGTCCGATTGCTGCTGGCTAAACATCTACGTATATAAGTTAAAATTACAAGTTAGTTTCATGACAAATATTTGTAACTACTAAAATTATTTAAGCAAGCCCCATATTAAAGTGTACGGATCGAGTCAGAACCACGAGTTGATTCGAGCTTGTAATCAATCTGTGGGTTGCAATTGTTCTGTGATCTAAAAATGTAGCAAAATAAATGGTTTGGAACGTTTTGGAATATTACGATAAATATTTCTGGGGTAACAAGCGGTACGACTATTAAGCAGGCGTAGTCTAGGGACTCCGGAATTTAAAGGCTTCTGCTGTTTAACACTGTCTCCAGAACTTAAGTGAAATTATTTAATTCCATAAAAAAAATTTTTTTTTAAAAAAAGTCCTTTTTAACCAGAAATTTTTTGAAATTCATCTAAAACGAAAATCTCGCTACCATAAAGCCTAGTATTCACCTAAAACGAAATTTTCGCTAAATAGTTTAGCATTTATCTATACACGAAAGAATTGTAGTGTAGAGGAAGCAGCCGTTATTCATTTTCAAAACATGATTTTAATCATATTCATTTCAATACCATCAAAAACGACTTCCCAACATTTGTTTATTTATTTTTTTGATAATTTAAAAAATCAATCAATTTAAAACCGCCGGTGTTGACATTAACCAGATTGTTGACGTTTATCAATGTACAAATTTAAGACCAAAAAAAGATCAATACTGTAGTTTAAAGCGTTTTTATAACTTATAAATCAAATCCAAAGAAAAACAAAACAAAAAAGGATTTCAACCTAAATAAAGTACATAAAACAACAAAAATATTCTACATGAGATATGTATATGTATTAGTAATGCCATATGTATTAGTAATATATATTCTTAAACAGGTATTAAAAGAAATCTGTTATTTTTTTCTGCTGTATTTTCCTCTCTAATAACTGAAATACAGCTATTTCCCTTAAACGTCTTAATACATTCTCTATCTCAAGAACTTAAGTAAAGTTCATTAATTCCAATAATTTTTTTTTTGATTAAATAATTAATTTTAATAATCAGCTAGTTTTAGGGGACGAATTCCATTGAATTTTTTCACGACGCTTCCCGAAATCCAAACCCCAGCCATGTTACCATAATAGAAGGTAAAGTAACACTAACAGATGATTACAAATTTTTAGTTTGGAATGCTACGAAGGTTTTTGGTTGTCACTTGTTATTGACAACCATATTGGTTGTTTACATTTTAATTGGCAGTTCTGCGAATTACAAATGAAATTAAATAGTTATTAAATTGAAATTTGTTGAATATTGATGCTATGCCATGGTTTCAACTATATTTAAATGATATATGCATACATATATGATGTATGTAATCATTAATATTGTTATTTTGCAGTTTCTATAGCATTTAATTTCGCGTAGTAGTTTTAATTAAAGCTAAGTATTCACCTTATACTGCATTTTCAATAAGCCATTTATTCTCGTTTTCGCTCGAAACTTATCAAAACGTCTCAACCAATTTTCACACAATATGTGGTCGTTTTCATCCTCGTTTTGGTTTTTGTTTGACAGTTCATTATTGTTTACAAACAAAGAACAACGTGTTGACTATTAAAATACTGAAATACATATTTTTCTTAAACAAATGGATAAATTAAATTATGTTTGTGTTCTTTTAGCACGCTTATTTTTACTTTTACTTCATAAAATATCTATTACACCAAATATGTTTGACGATTGATTAAAAATGTCTGCCTTGAGATGACAAACCAACGATAAAAAAAACGACTATTTTGGAGATGACACACTTTATTTAAGGTGGCATCGCCTGTGCGAAACGTTTTCGTTCCTCTTTCGTACAAAAACAAGTCAAAGTGAGACGTTTTAATCACTTGAATTTGTATGGGAAAACGTCTAATTTTGACTTGTTTTGGCCAAACTTTTGAAAACACTTCAAAAGTGCCTAGTGAAAAAAGAGCATTAAAGAAATACATGGAGGAAAGCAAACGAGATTTAACATTGGTAAATTCTGTGTAGTTATTTTCGATTGGTGGTACTCGGTTGAAACGAAAAGCTGGCGGAATTTGCAACCGTTACAGAGATGTAAATAAAAGAATTGTAGACTTTTTTCGCCATCTGCAAACGAAAATAATGTTCTCATAGTTGTTTGGTCAAAAATTACAAAAATTAATTTGAATAAAAAAACAATTGTTGTGCAGATATTTTGAGGGTTTTTAATTGAATATGAAAAAAATAATTTAATTTCAAATAAATAACGGCTGTTTCTTCTACACTGCTCTACACTACAATTTTTTCTTGTAGAGAAAAATGCAGAACTCCAAAGCGAAAACATTTTTTTCCGTGAATACTAGGCTTAAAGATTTCAAAATAGAAGTGGTCTAGTTGTCTAGAATCAAGTTCACAGAAAGACAGCTTGTGAAAAACATGGTGAAAAAGTCTACACTGCTCTTATAACACAGTACAACAGCCACTCTGGGGGGTGAGAAATTCCAAGTCAGGGTGATGGTACTAGGTCAGTATATTAAAACCCTCAAAGGGTTTTGCGTTTTTATGACCTTTTACATTTTTTTCCTTATCTTGATGTTTTTTCGCTTAGTTGTAAAATGTTGGCAAAAACGTAGTTTGACATAAGTCGAGAACGACTTGTTCGATTTTGCTGAAATAAATTGAGAAAAATTAATAATTTCATTTTCTTTAATCCATTAATATACTGTTTCTCTACCAAATCAACATTTTTGCAATTAGATATAAATTTATGAAGAACATTTGGCAAAAAAAATTTTTTTTTTTTTGAAACATAAATCCCAAACGGAAAAACGTGTAGAGTCTTATAACTTTCAGGTAAAGTCACATAACCTATAAACAAAATGCGACATAGATCATAGAAATCGATTAACGCGTTCTGCTTTTATTTACAATTAAGTAACTTCACTTAATTGTAAATAAAAGTAACTTCACTTAATTGTAAATAAAAGCATATTGAGTTAATCGCATAAAAGTCTCGTTTAAGGGTAGCTATATTGATGTTTGAAGAGTACTTATATTTTGGAGACAGTGGTTAATCGCATAAAAGTCCCGAGTACCTGGCGATAGCTGAAAGTCACAGAAAGAATTTTCTACGCCAGTCCATAGTTGAAAGCCTATAAGCCCGGCCAGAGGATAGACAGATAGAATCTCTATTAGAAAATCAATTTTCCATTAGAAAATCATTTTCTGGTAGATAATGATCATCGCCCACAATTTATTTTGTGTTTGGAGCTATGCATATGGAGATTTGAATAATTTTACTTAAGTTCCGGTGAAAGTGATCAATCGCCGACAGAAATGGGTTAACGCATTTGATGACTTATTTTGGTATTGGAATGACATTTTCAACGGTACCCATTTTGTCCAGATCGAAAAGATGTAGCTAATATCATGTCAAAACTTTGGAGATCAGTAACTCGGGAAATATGGCCATCCGAAATTTTTATTGTTGTCTTTTTTTCAGCGCTTGACGATTTTTCTTTGCCTTCAGAGTTATATATATATATATATATATATATATATATATATATATATATATATATATATATATATATATATATATATATATATATATATATATATATATATATATATATATATATATATATATATATATATACAGAGGTGTTTATGAGAGCAGTGTAGACTTTTTTCTCTATCTGAAAACGAATGTTAATGTTCTGATAATTCTTTGGTAAGGAATTTTTGACAGTTGCAAAAAAATAAAAAATGTGAAGTTATTTGTGAGAGTGTTTAAATGAATATGATTAAAATAATTTATATAAAAATATATAACGGCTGCTTCTTCTACATTGCTCTAAACTACAATTTTTTCGTGTAGATTTAAATGCAAAACTCCTAAGCAAAAATTTCGGTTTAGATAAATATAGGGTGATCCATCTTGAGCTATTTTTTCAATAGCCTTTTTTCACAGATTTCGCGTGAGTTGTGCTCTTTTTTCTTTTCAGTATTGTTTGCCATTTCATTATGGAAAGACATGCACCGAAACAATATATATTTACTGTAAAGCTTTTCGGTATAACTTTTGATCCTGAGTTTAAATACAGCATTCAAATTAAATGAAACTTTTTGACAACCATATGAAACCTTCATAAATTTAAATGAATCACATGTTAAAGAAAATGAAACCTTTTACCAATGAAATGAATCATTTTGCAAATTAAATAAAAACGTTTGCAAATAAATTGAAACATTTTTCATATGATATGAAACTTTTTTCAAATTGAATAAAACCATTCATCGTAAATAATAATAATACTCATAAAACTTGACCTTATAATTTCAAAACCAATATCATTTTATTTTTCATTATTCTAAATTAAAAATCAAATAAGAAAAATTTAAACATAAATATTTTCTTATCTTTTGGTACTTTTGATGTGAGATTTAAAAATTTGAAGCGTTACTAATTATTATCGTCTATGAACTACAGACACACTTATAGTTTGCAAAAACTAGTGAAGATCATTTTAACCGCACTCATCAATGACCATTATTTTTTCTCTTTGCTGTATGGTCATTTTTCTCCCACCTACTGTGTGAATTAGAAATTTATCCAGATTATCACCCATCAGTGATTGAATTATTCACTGAAATACACAAGTAACTGTAAAACTTACTTCGACAAAACAATGTTAAACTATTATATGAGTATGACTTTTTCCATGATTTTAACATCATTTACTATAAAGGTCTCATTCCATTTGAAAAAAGTTTCAATTCATTTGCAAAAGTGTTAATTTTATTTGAAAAAAAATTCATTTGATTGGTAAAATGTTTCATTTGCTTTAACATGTGTTTCATTTAATTGGAAAAAATTTCATTAGTTGTCAAAATGTTACATTCAATTTGAATAACGTTTCATTTAATTCCAGGAAAACAAAATCTTTTTGAAAAATTGTTCCAAACATTTTTTGAAATTTTTATCGGATTATATAGCAAATATATATTTAACTTTATATTAAATCTTTGGGCGTTCTTAACTAGAGAAATGTGACAGCCAGAATTTTCTTTTTTTTTGTATACATAGCATTATTAGATTAAATGAACGTTTTTCAAATTAAGCCTAGTATTCACCTAAAACGAAATTCTCGCTCCCATAAGATATACATGAAGGAAAGCAAACGAAATTTACCATTGGTAAATTCCGTGTAGCTATTTTCGTTTGGTGATACTCAGCTGAAACGAAAGTGTGGCAGAATTTGCAACTGTTACAGGGATGATTATAAGAGCAGTGTAGACTTTTTTAACCATCTGAAAACGAAAATTAATGTTCTGATAATTGTTTGGTCGAGAAATTTTTGAAATTTAAAAATAAATAAATTAACAAATGTTGTGAAGTCGTTTTTGAGGGTATTTAAATGATAATGAATAAATTCATTTTTTGAAAATGACTAACAAGAATTTACTTATGTTTATGAGGCAGTGAGCAATCGCAGAAGGTTTTAAAGTCCCGAGTACCTAGATTACGCCTGTCCATAACTGAAAGATTATAAGAATGGCCAAAGTCCGCCCATACAGAAGTTTCAATAGCAAAATCATTTCCAACGCCCCAAAATATTTCTGCTTTTAAGTGACCTATATGGATACTTACTTAATGGCGTATAAGAAATCTTAGGATATCTTATACGATTAAGTTTACAAAAATACATACCTTTATTAAAATATATTTTGAAAAATTAGGCATATTCGAAAAACTACAGGTGGAAAATGTATAAACTTGTTAATATATTGCCTACCGGCAATAGGTAAACGGATTTCGATGATTTATTTAGGTGTTGGTATGATCTTTCCAACGATATCCATTCTGTCCAGATCGAATTGTAGGAAGAAAAGAATAGCCAATTTCGTGTCAAAACGTTGCAGGGCCGTAACTCGGGATAGATGGTCGTCCGAATTTTTTCTTTTTTTTTATTCAGCGCTTGACAATTTTTCTCTTTTGTTTGCCTACAGGGCTATATATATTTGTTTTTGGTCGTGTCTGTTAAACAGATTTGTTCCCTTTCGTACAAATAATTGAGACTAATAAAATGAATCTAGAATTTTACTTTAGTTGGTTAAAGTCGCCGTTAATGTTGGCATCGGCTTCAAACGCTGTTGTGTTACTAAAGACTGTGAAAGAGCCCGAACACAGCCAAGTCGTTGGTATTTCATACTTTTGATAAAATTTAAGAGGAAAGAAACGTTAAAACATATTATTTTTCCAAAAAAAATTACCAGTTTATTATTATATATAGAATTTAATGCTCTAGACAAATTGAAAAAAATACAATGTATAGAAAAATTGTTAGTGAATATTTCAAACAGTAAAATTAAATATATATTGATGATGAAAAAAATAATTTTATTGAAATCGAAAGTTATTTATTATAAATAAACTTTAAACAATAGGTGGTGAAACAGGTGCAAAATGCCGTGGAGTATGTAAAAATTTTACCACCCAATAAGTAAATGTGGTTTAGACCAATCGATGAAAGTTATGGAGATAAATAGTTTTGTAAAATATATGTGTACTTGTATGCAATACATTTATAATGTTAATCTAGTCTAAGAGATATACAAGAGGCATAAACAAACATAACCTCAGAGAGTAGAAACATGAATTCGAGTTGTCATTGCGACAATGAAGACGAGATAAAATTGTTACTGGAAGCATTGAGAGGCGACATAAAGAAAGATCTAAAACAATGGAAAAAGTAAAGAAAATGAAATAATGGAAGGCAGTAAAATGGAGATAACACAAAATTTTGAAACAAAAAGATGTAACAAAACAATTTTTAACGCAAGGATTAAAATTGAATTGAATTCTATGTTAGGTGATTTATGCTGGTGGTTAAAGAGAACAACCGATTAAGAGGATACGACGAAGAGCAAGAACCAGAAACATACATAGATCCACAGCCTACTACTTATACTTCTGGAGCTTTTGCTACTTCAAACATGCAAATTGACAGTGATAGTGATGATAATTAAGCGGATCCAAATAAGATATAATATAAGTACTTTTAAATACAAATGTTGTGTTTGTAATAAAAAATATAATTTTTTCCAATAAAAAACACAATTTTTTCCATAAAAATTGCATTTTTTCTGATGGTAACGTACTGAGAATAATAAAATGTACTTCTTTATATCTGTAGAAATATTTTTTACAATGAAGCCAACATCAAAAATTGATTTTTTAGCATAAAAAAGTAAATACACCATTTTTTCTATAAAAAAAACTAGAAGAAATAGCACTATTTGTACTACAGCGCCATCTAGCGTGAATTTAGTACGTTTTTATTTAATTTGCAAAATGATTCATTTCATTGGTAAAAGGTTTCATTTTCTTTAACATGTGATTCATTTAAATTTATGAAGGTTTCATATGGTTGTCAAAAAGTTTCATTTAATTTGAATGCTGTATTTAAACTCAGGATCAAAAGTTATACCGAAAAGCTTTACAGTAAATATATATTGTTTCGGTGCATGTCTTTCCATAATGAAATGGCAAACAATACTGAAAAGAAAAAAGAGCACAACTCACGCGAAATCTGTGAAAAAAGGCTATTGAAAAAATAGCTCAAGATGGATCACCCTATATTTATCTAAACCGAAATTTTTGCTTAGGAGTTTTGCATTTAAATCTACACGAAAAAATTGTAGTTTAGAGCAATGTAGAAGAAGCAGCCGTTATTTATTTTTATATAAATTATTTTAATCATATTCATTTAAACACTCTCACAAATAACTTCACATTTTTTATTTTTTTGCAACTGTCAAAAATTCCTTACCAAAGAATTATCAGAACATTAACATTCGTTTTCAGATAGAGAAAAAAGTCTACACTGCTCTCATAAACACCTCTGTATATATATATATATATATATATATATATATATATATATATATATATATATATATATATATATATATATATATATATATATATATATATATATATATATATATATATATATATATATATATATATATATATATATATATATATATATAACTCTGAAGGCAAAGAAAAATCGTCAAGCGCTGAAAAAAAGACAACAATAAAAATTTCGGATGGCCATATTTCCCGAGTTACTGATCTCCAAAGTTTTGACATGATATTAGCTACATCTTTTCGATCTGGACAAAATGGGTACCGTTGAAAATGTCATTCCAATACCAAAATAAGTCATCAAATGCGTTAACCCATTTCTGTCGGCGATTGATCACTTTCACCGGAACTTAAGTAAAATTATTCAAATCTCCATATGCATAGCTCCAAACACAAAATAAATTGTGGGCGATGATCATTATCTACCAGAAAATGATTTTCTAATGGAAAATTGATTTTCTAATAGAGATTCTATCTGTCTATCCTCTGGCCGGGCTTATAGGCTTTCAACTATGGACTGGCGTAGAAAATTCTTTCTGTGACTTTCAGCTATCGCCAGGTACTCGGGACTTTTATGCGATTAACCACTGTCTCCAAAATATAAGTACTCTTCAAACATCAATATAGCTACCCTTAAACGAGACTTTTATGCGATTAACTCAATATGCTTTTATTTACAATTAAGTGAAGTTACTTTTATTTACAATTAAGTGAAGTTACTTAATTGTAAATAAAAGCAGAACGCGTTAATCGATTTCTATGATCTATGTTTATAGGTTATGTGACTTTACGTGAAAGTTATAAGAATCTACACGTTTTACCGTTTGGCCAAATGTTCTTCATAAATTTATTTCTAATTGCAAAAATGTTGATTTGGTAGAGAAACAGTATATTAATGGATTAAAGAAAATGAAATTATTAATTTTTCTCAATTTATTTCAGCAAAATCGAACAAGTCGTTCTCGACTTATGTCAAACTACGTTTTTGCCAACATTTTACAACTAAGCGAAAAAACATCAAGATAAGGAAAAAATGTAAAAGGTCATAAAAAAAACTGGCACATACGAACGCAAAACCCTTTGAGGGTTTTAATATACTGACCTAGTACCATCACCCTGACTTGGAATTTCTCACCCCCCAGACAATAACCCCAAAAATGTTCAACAGTGTAATCATCCCTGTAACAGTTGCAAATTCCATAATTTTTTTATGGAATTAAAGAATTTCACTTAAGTTCTGGAGACAGCGATCAATAGCGGAAGACTTTAAAGTCCCGAGTCCCCAGATTACGCCAGTCTATATCTGAAAGTCATAGAAAGAAGTTCCTACAAGAAAATGATATTTAAAGCCCCCTGGGCCAAACACCCTCAATATCTCTCGATTAAGGGTAGCTTTATTGATGTTTGAAGAGTTTTACTTATATTTTGGAGACAGTGGTTAATCGCATAAAAGTCCCGAGTACCAGTCCATAGTTGAAAGCCTATAAGCCCGGCCAGAGGATAGACAGATAGAATCTCTATTAGAAAATCAATTTTCCATTAGAAAATCATTTTCTGGTAGATAATGATCATCGCCCACAATTTCTCTTGTGTTTGGAGCTATGCATATGGAGATTTGAATAATTTTACTTAAGTTCCGGTGAAAGTGATCAATCGCCGACAGAAATGGGTTAACGCATTTGATGACTTATTTTGGTATTGGAATGACATTTTTAACGGTACCCATTTTGTCCAGATCGAAAAGATGTAGCTAATATCATGTCAAAACTTTGGAGATCAGTAACTCGGGAAATATGGCCATCCGAAATTTTTATTGTTGTCTTTTTTTCAGCGCTTGACGATTTTTCTTTGCCTTCAGAGTTATATATATATATATATATATATATATATATATATATATATATATATATATATATATATATATATATATATATATATATATATATATATATATATATATATATATATATATATATATATATATATATATATATATATATATATATATATATATATATATATATATATATATATACATATATATATACTCCTAATTGGTGGCCAGTAAAACATATTTGTTCCCTTTGTTACAAATAGTTACGACAGGTAAAGCCTAGTATTCACTTAAACGAAATTGTCGTTCCCATAAGATATACATGTAGCAAAGCATGTATTTAGATTAAACGAAAAGCTGCCGGAAATTGCAACTCTTACAGAGGTGTTTATGAGAGCAGTGTAGACTTTTTCTCTATCTGAAAACGAATGTTAATGTTCTGATAATTCTTTGGTAAGGAATTTTTGACAGTTGCAAAAAAATAAAAAATGTGAAGTTATTTGTGAGTGTTTAAATGAATATGATTAAAATAATTTATATGAAAATAAATAACGGCTGCTTCTTCTACATTGCTCTAAACTACAATTTTTTCGTGTAGATTTAAATGCAAAACTCCTAAGCAAAAATTTCGGTTTAGATAAATATAGGGTGATCCATCTTGAGCTATTTTTTTCAATAGCCTTTTTTCACAGATTTCGCGTGAGTTGTGCTCTTTTTTTCTTTTCAGTATTGTTTGCCATTTCATTATAGAAAGACATACACCGAAACAACGTTTCAAATTTGTGCAACTGTATAATTGAAGTGAGCGTTCGATGAGAAAATTTATATATATATATATATATATATATATATATATATATATATATATATATATATATATATATATATATATATATATATATATATACAGCATTCAAATTAAATGAAACTTTTTGACAACCATATGAAACCTTCATAAATTTAAATGAATCATATGTTAAAGAAAATGAAACCTTTTACCAATGAAATGAATCATTTTGCAAATTAAATAAAAACGTTTGCAAATAAATTGAAACATTTTTCAAATGATATGAAATCTTTTTCAAATTGAATAAAACCATTCATCATAAATAATAATAATACTCATAAAACTTGCCCTTATAATTTCAAAACCATTATCATTTTATTTTGCATTATTCTAAATTAAAAATCAAATAAGAAAAATTTAAACATAAATATTTTCTTATCTTTTGGTACTTATGATGTGAGATTTAAAAATTTGTAGCGTTACTAATTATTATCGTCTATGAACTACAGACACACTTATAGGCTGTTTCCACTACGGTCGCGTCCACGTCCGCATCCAAAAATCAATGAACGCGCGTTAAGGCCCATACAAAAAACATAGGCAGTTAGGTATGGGAAAAAGTCGCGTTCATATTGGACGCGTTTATCGATAAGTCGCGTTTACTATAAAATCGATGGTTTTTGCAATCGAAACCCACCCATACCTATCAATGGCAAAATCGCAAATTGCACATCCCTATGAAAACAGCTGTCAATCAGTATAAATAAAAAAAATCCCAAATGCAAAAAACAGGAGGTAAGTTAATATTTTTGCTTTTGTTTAAATAATATTAATTTTTCCAATTATTTTAGAATTTAAAAAGACGGAATGGACAGCAGTAACAACACTACATCTGTTGGACCTCTGGGAGGAAAACATTGATGGCCTGAGGGGTGCTCGGAAAAACACCCACATACACAAAGTGATGGGCGAGAAGTTGGGAGTGACTGGCGCCGAAGTAAAAAATAAACTGGACAATTTAACGAAAAAATACAGGTAATTTTTTAAATATAAATTATATACCAATATTTTTTTGGAGTTAAATCGATTGTGTTTATTGCAGAAAGGAGCAGGCGCTAGTTGGGCCACAAAAATATTAAAATTTTTCGCACCCCTAAAAAAACAAATAAACACAAACAGCTGTTTGAACGCAAACGTGGACGCAAAACACAATGGAAACACCATATAAATGTATCGATAAATCATGGACGCGGACGCGACCTTAGTGGAAACAGCCTATTATAGTTTGCAAAAACTAGTCAAGATCATTTTAACTGCACTCATCAATGACCATTATTTTTTCTCTTTGCTGTATGGTCATTTTTCTCCCACCTACTGTGTGAATTAGAAATTTATCCAGATTATCACCCATAAGTGATTGAATTATTCACTGAAATACACAAGTAACTGTAAAACTTACTGCGACAAAACAAGATTAAACTATTATATGAGTATGACTTTTTCCATGATTTTTAACATCATTTACTATAAAGGTCTCATTCCATTTGAAAAAAGTTTCATTTCATTTGCAAAAGTGTTAATTTTATTTGAAAAAAATTCATTTGATTGGTAAAATGTTTCATTTACTTTAACATGTGTTTCATTTAATTTGAAAAAAGTTTCATTGGTTGTCAAAATGTTACATTCAATTTGAATAACGTTTCATTTAATTCCAGGAAAACAAAATCTTTTTGAAAAATTGTTCCAAAATTTTTTGAAACTTTTATCGGATTATATAGCAAATATATATTTAACTTTATATTAAATCTTTGGGCGTTCTTAACTAGAGAAATATGACAGCCAGAATTTTCTTTTTTATATATAGCATTATTAGATTAAATGAACGTTTTTAAAATTAAGCCTAGTGTTGAAACAGTGCTACAATTTGTAGCAGCACTGTTTCTATCGAGAATGTGCGATGGCTTGTGTGCATAAACGAAATGAATAATAAAGTCAAGTACATTGACACCGTTGTGTACACAAGCGCTTTTTTCATATTTTCGCACATTCTCCCTTGTCCTTTTGTTTTGTTAATGTCGCTTTGTGGCGAGCCTATGCGTGTGTTCTAAAACGGCTCATAGGCTCACACAAAGCGAAGATTAGTTTAATTGTTAATCTGAATTCGAATCGTGCGAAAGTTTTCCTCCCCGTGACAAAGTGAAGTTAAATATTGTTAAAACAAACAAGCAACATATTAAACACAACATATAACATTGTGAAAATAGAACATTGAAATACATTTAAATTACAAACAAATTTTGTGAACATTAAACATTGTTACAAACAATTATTGTACAAAAAAAAACACTGTGAACATAAAGCATAAAGAAATAGTGCAAAACTAAACATTGAATTTAAGACATAAAATAAAACCCACATTGTACATACATACATACATACCTACATTTAAGTGAACAAAATAAAACAACACATTGAATTAAAAGCACAAAAAATAGCACACTTTAACTAAACAAAAAAGCATTACACAAAGAAACAATAAGAAAAAAGAAAACCAGTGACAACAACAACAAAAGCCCTTGCTCAAACATTTTGGTCCATGCGAACCGAATAGTGGAAAGAGAAAATACTCTCGAGAAAAAAGTGTGTGCACTTAAACAAAAAAGTGCAAAAGTGTATATAACAAAAAAAATATATATTGTGAAAAACGCCACTGCCATATTTTGAAGGACGCCACCGCCATATTTGAGGCCGCCACCGCCATTTTGGAAGCCATATTGAAGGACGCCAAGGACCCCGCCACAAACGACTCCTAGAAGACTTCAAAAGGACAAATTCGCTGTGAGAGGTACAAATCATAACCACAAAACCCAGCGAAGAAGTAGTAAGTACCCAAGAACTTAGCACAAAAAAACAAGCAAATGATGAGGGTGCAGCTATAGATACGGCACGGCTGCTATTACGTGCCCGACATTGAAGCAAAGTTATACTGCATGACCCTGGACATAATTTTCTTGTCGTTACGTGCGAGTTAAAATACATGATATTACGTAACCTTGCGACGTCATTTTGGACCGAATCAAAATCTACAACAACATAGACACGACTCTTACTTGGATCGCTAGCGGCCATCTTTTTTTCTTCCATTCCATTGGAAATTTATGCCAATTGATGGAAACTTCGGTCACAAACGACGCCATTAAACTGAAAGTTTGAAATTTGGAAAATTCTATGTTCCGAAAAATAATTGTTGGGTGAATTCGCAATGAAAAAATTTTCAATGCCAAAGATCTAAATCTTCTAAATTTTTTCTCGACAAATTTTGATACGAAAAAATTGGAATTTTTGTTTTCCAACGAACTTGCATGTTGGAAAATTCCCCTTGATGGAAAACTCTTTGATGGCTAACTTGGATGCCATTTTCTTTTTTTGAAATAAATTCCGTAACACAACATTGAAAAAAAAAACTTGTCAAGCAATTTATTTTTTGGATATATAAATTGACCCATTCCTGATTAAGTTGAATTTTTTTGTTGCGAAAATTAAGAATAATTCTGGGCAAACCTTGAGAAAATTTTGTGGCGAATTTTAAAAATTTTTGGAGAATATTTGTAAACCTGTTGGCAACCTTATAAAAATTTGTGAAAACATTTTTTGCGACTTTTTGAAAAACTTTTGGCGACCTTTGGAAAAACTTTTGGAGATTTTTTAAAAAACTTTTGGCGATTTTTTAAAAAACTTTTGGGGATTTTTTGAAAATTTTTTGAAAACTTTTGGCAATTTTTTGAAAACCTTTTTTGCGATTTTTTTAAAAACTTTTTGGCGATTTTTTGAAAACTTTTTGGCGATTTTATGAAAACCTTTTGTCGATTTTTTGAAAACTTTTGGCGATTTTTTGAAAACCTTTTGGCGATTTTTTGAAAACTTTTTGGCGATTTTTCTGAAAACTTTTTAACGATTTTTTGAAAACTTTTTGGCGATTTTTTGAAAACTTTTTGGCGATTTTTTGAAAATTTTGTGCGATTTTTTGAAAACTCTTTGGCGATTTTTTGAAAACTTTTTGGCGATTTTTTGAAAACTTTTTGGCGATTTTCTGAAAACTTTTTGGCGATTATTTGAAAACTTTTTGGCGAATTTTCGGAAAACTATTTGGCGATTTTTTGAAAAAATCATATCTGGAGTGCCGAGATCGAGAGGAAATAGCTGGAGAGACACCTATTGATAAGACGAAGTTGAGAAAACACTACAAGGAGCTCTCCAGTTATAAAAACATACTCAGTGCATTGAATGACGAGATCCAGACAATTTCCGAACGCCAAACCAAGGAAAAGCAGTAAAGAACATCGACACTTATGATACAGGATCACGATAATAACATTTCTTCAATTTCTCGAGTACCTCCTAGCGACACTGACACATTTCAAGGGGGGTACCAAAAATAGCCAACATTTAGAGATTTGACAAATGAGGGTTTTGATATTGCGTGGGGAAATTTGGTTGCCCGTTACGAAAACAAGCGAATGCAAATAAACGAACAGCTAAAGACATTGTTTAATTTGCCCCAGGTCTCCTCAGAATCTGGTTCATCAATACAGAAGTTGCAGCGCACGGCCAACGGATGTATTCAAACCCTAACTATCTTCAGCATAGACATCAAAGGATGGGATCCGATATTAGTCTACCTTAGCTCAACGAAGCTACCTCGCACTTTTCTAGAAGAATTTGAAAATTCTTTAAAAGATTTACAACAATACCAACTTGGGCTGAATTTGATTCGTTTTTGAGACACAAATTAAAGACCCTAGAATCTGTTGGATATATAAAACCTGCCTTCTCGAAAAATAACCAGCCTCGAACTGATTATGGCAAAAAAAAACCACTCGCGTTAACTCTTTTCAAACAAATATTTCACAGAACTCAAATGTCACGGGGTTTAAAAATAAAAATCATGTAAAAATGCGCGAAGACTCTTATACAAATGGTACGCCAAACTGCCAACTTTGTAGAGAAGAGCATTTCTTGAGAGTTTGTCCAAGATTTCTTGCGAAAAGCATCAATGATCGAATACATATCGTAAAAGTTTCACATTTATGCTACAATTGTCTCTCTTCTGATCATGGAGTGAGAGATTGCAAAAGTCGCTACACCTGTAGAGATTGTAAGCAAAATCGAGAAACCTTGTTGTTTACGGCTATTGTCCAAATTGAATCTAGAGGACAAAGATATGATGCCCGTGCTATAATTGACCCGGGATCTCAAGCCACGTTTATCTCGGAAAAACTTAAAAATTGTTTGAAGCTTCCAACTAAACGAAATCTCGTGCATGTAACCGGTTTAAGTCAAACCGTGTCTGAAACATCTACAAAAGCCTGTCTTTTTAACCTTTGTTCTCGCGTGGACCCTAGTTTTGGGCTAGAAGTATGGGCACCTGTTTTGAAGACCCTGCCATCTAGTCTACCACCTAGAACATTGGACCCATTGCAAATGCATGAAACTGCCAAATTTGAGCTGGCAGACCCTCGTTTTTATACAAGTCGGCCAGTTGATCTATTGATTGGAATAGATATCGGCTCCTTAATATTCACTATTGGTGCTCCGACGCAATCAATTGGATCTTTTATGGCACAAAAAACAGTTTTTGGCTGGGTGATTGGCGGACCCGTCAATCAACAAATAGAAAATAAAAATCAAATTTCACTGTGCAGTACAGTGTCAATCGAGAAAATTCTAACACGTTTTTGGGAGGTGGAGGAGACCCCAAAAAAGATTTTGAGGTCAGAAGAAGACACGTACTGCGAGGACAACTTTAGCGCTACAACTCGTCGCCATGATTCTGGAAGATACGTCGTCACTCTGCCGTTCAAAACTTGTGAAGAACTGGGTACGTCGAGAAATATCGCCATGGCACAATTCCATAGAATGGAAATGAAACTTCTAAGGACACCGGAAATTAAGAAGCAATATGATCAGTCCATTCTGGAATACCTCGAACTAGGTCACATGAAGAAAATTTCGCCATCGGAAGTAAATGAATACCCTCATTACTACTTACCACATCACGCCGTGATTAAACCAGATCGAGTGACCACAAAACTTAGAGTCGTGTTTAATGCATCCAGCCCCACCTCAAACAAAAAAAGCGTGAATGACATTTTACATCCTGGACCAATTCTCCAACAAGATCTCGTTTTGCAGATACTGAAGTGGAGGTTTTTCAAGTACGCATTCAATGCCGATTTAACTAAAATGTACCGCCAAATATTGTTAGACACTAGCCAAACCAAATATCAGAGAATTCTGTTTCGTAAGTCGCCAAAAGATCCAGTGGAGCTTCTAACTGTCACATTTGGAGTAAATTGCGCCCCATTCCTCGCCATTCGGACACTTATTCAACTTGCGGAAGATGTGAAAGACAAATGCCCTTTAGCCTCGCAAATAATACGACAAAATGTATACGTTGATGATGTCCTAGCAGGCGGCCATACCATAGAAGAAGCTGTAAATTACCGAAGGGAATTAATTTCTGCCCTGGACTCAGCAGGTTTCGAACTTAGAAAATGGAGCTCGAATAATCCTTTGGTGATTGAAGACCTGCCTCCAGAACAAATTTTACCCGTCAATTGGTTGGATATTTCGGAGGGATCCTCAACGAAGACTTTGGGGATCAGATGGCATATATCAGCTGACTGCTCCACTTTTACCTCGCCACTTGTCGAAGAAAAACAATCGTGTTCCAAAAGAGAAGTTCTATCGACCATAGCCAAGTTTTTCGACCCTTGCGGATGGCTGGCTCCGGTGATTGTAGTGGCTAAGCTGATTATGCAGCATGTCTGGCTAGACAAAATAAATTGGGATGACTCGTTGAAACCAATTACTCAAAGGAATTGGAACAATTTTGAAAAATTGCCCGTTAATAGACACAATAAAAATTCCTCGATGGATTCATTTTCAGCTATTAAGTCAGGTTGAAATCCATGGATTTTATGACGCATCAGAAAGCGCTAATGCTGCTGCACTCTACATTCGAATTGAAATTCCAAACAACACGACACATACTTCTCTTCTTGCTGCGAAAACTCGTGTCGCACCAATAAAAAAAAGTCTCGTTACCACGACTGGAACTTTGCGGAGCTGTTCTTCTTTCAGAATTAGCAGCAGCAGTTGTTCCAAATCTTCAACTAGCAAATGTAGCTACACATTACTGGACGGATTCAACGATCGTGCTGGCCTGGCTTACAAAACCACCCTGTTCATGGAACACTTTCGTCGGCAACAGAACGCCTACTATTCTGGAAAATGTTGGAAATGAAAACTGGAGATACGTAGATTCCGAATGTAACCCTGCTGACATCGCCAGTCGAGGCTGCTCTCCAGAGGATCTAATATCTCATCGTCTATGGTGGCAGGGGTCCCATGGCTGAAATATCCAAAAGATCGATGGCCTACGAAAGTTTGGAGAACACAAATCTGGAGTCAAAACCGGTCAAAGTTCTTGCTACAACCACATTTGAAGACCCTTTGGCTAGATTTTCCTCCTTATCTCGAGCCTTCAAAGTATTGGCATATGTCCTCAGACTCTGGCGTCAATCACCTGCCTTATCTTATAATGAAAGACATCCAATTATTTTGCCTTATGACGCTCGCCTATCACAGTTATTAACGGAATTTGCCCACAAAATTACGATTCACGGCGGCAATCAACTTATGGTTCGTGTGCTAAGGTCGGAGTTTTGGATCTTCAGGTTGAAGTCTCTAGTCAAAAAAGTTATTCACAATTGCCGACCATGTATACTATACAAAAAACACACTCAAACTCAGATTATGGACTCACTTCCTCCTGAGCGCACAATGCTAACCCTTTAACAACACAGGCGTTGATTTTGCTGGACCCTTTCCTATCAGAAATTTCACGGGACGCGCTTGTCTAATCACTAAAGGTTATGTCTGCATATTCGTGTGCTTTGCGACAAAGCCTGTCCACTTAGAAGCAACGAGCGATTTATCAACACAATCATTTTTGGCCGCGTTTTCCAGATTTGTAGGAAGACGGGGATGCCCTGCGAGAATCTATTCTGATAATGGTACAAATTTTGTAGGTGCAGCGGAAATGATGCGTAAGGATTGGATTGCGTTCATAAAATCCTTTCAGACTCGTACCATCCAGGAGAATATTTACCAGAACCTTGAATGGAAATTCATACCTCCTGGAGCTCCTCATATGGGTGGCCTATGGGAGGCGGGAGTTAAGTCTTTTAAAACTCATCTGCGCAAGCTGATTCCGCAAATGAACTTTACCTTCGAAGAACTCACAACAATATTAGCTCGTATAGAGCTAATCTAGACCTTTAAGCCCTGCCAGCGATGACCCATCTGATTTATCCCCTTTGACACCAGGACATTTTCTCATCGGTACTTCGATTCTTGTTCCAGCTGGGCCTGATATTTCCGAAGATAATCTAACCCTAGCCAACAGATGGAAAAGATTAAAAATGATCTCACAAAATTTTTGCCAACGTTGGAAGTCTGAATATTTAAAAGAGCTGCATCGTAGATAAAAATGGAAGTATCAACAAGATAACATTAAAATTAACGATCTTGTCGTCATTAAGGACGAAAAGTTGTCTCCCAACGAGTGGAATATGGGTCGTATTGTCGGAACCCACCCCGGCACAGACAACAATATCAGGGTTGTGGACATATTGACTACCAACGGCACAATCGGACGTCCTATTACTAAAGTCATCAAGCTGTTTTCTGACTGACTAGGCTTTTTGAGCCCATCCATTATCCAAAACTTCAATAACTTATTTTTGTGTCTTCCTCTAGAGATGGCCGGCTACCTACCGAGACGTGAACACTCTGTTGACCGCCTAGATCGTCACCGAAGCCGACGCGAGCGCCCAGGCGGCTGGCAGTACTCCTGTGGTCTTTCTCAAGAGGACCACGCCACACCTTGGAATTCGGCGCAGACGTTTACCCCGTTGGCAGAGTCCAAGCCTACAAAACACATCTGGGCTATGTGTTTACTGGTCCAGCCCGAAATCCTTTTAATTGTTAAGTGTATTTAGTTATGTATGTAATCACCGAGTCATGGGGGGCAGAATGTTGAAACAGTGCTACAATTTGTAGCACCACTGTTTCTATCGAGAATGAGCGATGGCTTGTGTGCATAAACGAAATGAATAATAAAGTCAAGTACATTCATATTTTCGCACATTCTCCCTTCTCCTTTTGTTTTGTTAATGTCGCTTTGTGGCGAGCCTATGCGTGTGTTCTAAAACGGCTCATAGGCACACACAAAGCGAAGATTAGTTTAATTGTTAATCTGAATTCGAATCGTGCGAAAGTTTTCTCCCCGTGACAAAGTGAAGTTAAATATTGTTAAAACAAACAAGCAACATATTAAACACAACATATAACATTGTGAAAATAGAACATTGAAATACATTTAAATTACAAACAAATTTTGTGAACATTAAACATTGTTACAAACAATTATTGTACAAAAAATCACTGTGAACATAAAACAAAAAGAAATAGTGCGAAACTAAACATTAAATTGAAGACATAAAATAAAACCCACATTGTACATACATACATACCTACATTTAAGTGAACAAAATAAAACAACACATTGAATTAAAAGCACAAAAAATAGCACACTTTAACTAAACAAAAAAGCATTACAAAAAAAAAAACAATAAGAAAAAAGAAAACCAGTGACAACAACAAAAGCCCTTGCTCAAACACCTAGTATTCACCTAAAACGAAATTCTCGCTCCCATAAGATATACATGAAAGAAAGCAAACGAAATTTACCATTGGTAAACTCCGTTTAGCTATTTTCGTTTGGTGATACTCAGCTGAAACGAAAGTGTGGCAGAATTTGCAACAGTTACAGGGATGATTATAAGAGCAGTGTAGACTTTTTTCACCATCTGAAAACGAAAATTAATGTTCTGATAATTGTTTGGTCGAGAAATTTTTATAATTTAAAAAAAAAATAACAAATGTTGTGAAGTCGTTTTTGAGGGTATTTAAATGATAATGAATAAATTCATTTTTGGAAAATGACTAACAAGAATTTACTTATGTTCATGAGGCAGTGAACAATCGCAGAAGGTTTTAAAGTCCCGAGTACCTAGATTAACATACAGAAGTTTCAATAACAAAATCATTTTCAAGGCCCCAAAATATTTCTGCTTTTAAGTGACCTATATTCTTATATGCCATATAAGAAATCTTAGGATATCTTATACAATTAAGTTTAGAAAAATACATACCTTTATTACAATTTGTTTTGAAAAATTAGGCATATTCAAAAAACTACAGGTGGAAAATGTATAAACTTGTTAATCTATTGCCTACCGGCAATAGGTAAACGGATCTCGATGATTTATTTAGGTGTTGGTATGATCTTTTCAACGATACCCATTCTGTCCAGATCGAATAGTAAGAAGAAAAGATATAGCCAATTTCGTGTCAAAACGTTACAGGGCCGTAACTCGGGATATATGGTTGTCCGAATTTTTTCTTTTTTTTATTCAGCGCTTGACAATTTTTCTCTTTTGTTTGCCTACAGGGCTATATATATTTGTTTTTGGTCGTGTCCGTTAAACATATTTGTTCCCTCTCGTACAAATAATTGAGACTAATAAAATGAATCTAGAATTTTACTTTTAGTTGGTTAAAGCCGCCGTTAATGTTGGCATCGGCTTCAAACGCTGTTGTGTTACTAAAGACTGTGAAAGGGCCCGTTGGTATTTCATACCTTTGATTAAACGTTAAAACATATTATTTTTCCAAAAACGTTAAAACATATTATTTTTCCAAAAAAAAATTACCAGTTTATTATTATATACAGAAAAGAGGAGCGTAAAATGGAAGTACAATTTAATGCTCTAGACAAATTGAAAAAAAATCAAAGTATAGAAAAATTGTTAGTGAATATTTCAAACAGTAAAATTAAGTATATCTTGATGATGAACAATATAATTTTATTGAAATCGAAAGTTATTTATTATAAATAAACTTTAAACAATGGTTGGTGAAACAGGTGCAAAATACCGTGGAGTATGTGGAAAAGTTTACCACCCAATAAGTAAATGTGGTTTAGACCAATCGATGAAGGTTATGGAGATAAATAGTTTTGTAAAATATATGTGTACTTGTATGCAATACATTTATAATGTTAATCTAGTCTAAGAGATATACAAGAGGCATAAACAAACATAAACTCAGAGAGTAGAAACATGAATTCGAGTTGTCATTGCGACACAATGAAGACGAGATAAAATTGTTACTGGAAGCATTGAGAGGCGACCAGTAAAATGGAGATAACACAAAGTTTTGAAACAAAAAGATGTAACAAAACAATTTATAACGCAAGGATTAAAATTGAATTCTATGTTAGGTGATTTATGCTGGTGGTCAAAGAGAACAACCGATTAAGAGGATACGACGAAGAGCAAGAACCAGAAACATACAGAGATCCACAGCCTACTACTTATACTTCTGGAGCTTTTGCTACTTCAATCATGCAAATTGACAGTGATAGTGATGATAATTAAGCGGATCCAAATAAGATATAATATAAGTACTTTGAAATACAAATGTTGTGTTTGTAATAAAAAATATAATCTTCCTAAAATACACAATTTTTTCCATAAAAATTGCATTTTTTCTAATGGTAACGTACTGAGAATAATAAAATGTACTTTTTTAAATCAGTAGAAATATTTTTTACAATGAAGCCAACATCAAATATTGATTTTTTAGCATAAAAAAAGTAAATACACCATTTTGTCTATAAAAAAAACTAGAAGAAAGAGCACTATTTGTATGACAGCGCCATCTAGCGTGAATTTAGTACATATTTATATCAAAAATGAATTCCTCGACACCAAAATCAGTAAGAATGCGTGTACAAAAAATCTCGCAATGAACTAAATAAATCCCAAGAAGGTGGATAATGTCAACATTCATTTGCAATTGGTCTCATCGCATTCGGATAGTACGATTTCGTATCACTGTGTTATTGGATAAATGTCTTTATAGCAAGATTCAAACAAATATGTACCATTATGTCTGATTACAGATCACCAAGCTCACCAAGCTCTGGCTTTTGTCAAGCATTTGAGGAGATAGACGTCATAATTGCGTTTAATATCGACTGAAATAAAAACGAATTTTGTAAAAAAAATCAAAGTATAATAAATGAAAGTCGTTAAAAAGAATTAATGAAACTAAATACTAAATTACTCAAACATCACAAAGTTTAATTGACTACATTTAAAAGATTTTAAAATTTGTAAAACCGAGCTCGCTTAAACTCGTGAAAAGTTATTTTGAATACCTTTTTTCCCAAAAATTTAATTAATTAAAACAAACGGTTTTTAACGAAATATAATGAAAACTCATCATAAATTAACGCAATACGCATTGTTTGGATGACAAATAATAGTATGGTTATATTTGAAGATAAAATAAAATGCCGACTTTTTTCAAAATAAAAATTCTCCTTACCACCTTAGACTTTTTAATACCCAAAAGTAGATTCATCGATTATATAACCCTACTCCAAATAAACAAATTAAGTTTCATTCAAACGATTAAAACGGAAAGCGATATTCAACCATCCAACTTTAGAAATGCGCAAAATTTTCGAATTCAGATGGCATCGTCAACACCACAAAAGTAATCTCTATTTTATAAAGGTCTACAATTATATAATACGACACACAATGATGTTAAGCATGAGAGCAACCACAAATGTTTTAAACAAAAATTATTACTTTTATAAGGAAATGATTATGTAAGCATTTTATAAATTGAAATTTTTTAAAGACATAAGTTTAATCAAAGTTTAACATTAAAGACCATGTGTGGATTGATCCAAATTTTTTGTACCTTCCTAAATTATAAAGTTAGCTTAGTGAATTTTTAGTGTCAAATATTTAAATAGCCTTAATAATTGCATCTGTTTTTTTGTTATTGCAAAGAAGAGGAAGAAGATATTGTAAGTAAAAAATAATTATTTGCCTCCTTTTTGTTGATTTCATTTGTGGGCACGGAACAGTCACAAAGTCGAAGCAAAAGATATTTTTGAAAATTGTATTTGAAGCGACTGCCGACTCTACCGAACGGTGGATGGTATACTAAAAACGTTACTCCGCTTGAACAAAATATATCTCTTAAAATTCTAAACGATCCAAACAATTTACTTTTACTGAATTTCATGAGGATTATACAACAATTGCGAACTGAAGTTTGATTACAAGTTTTAAATCGAATCAAGTCCTGGTTCAGAGTCGATCGGCACATTTAAATGTGGGTCAATTTTTTTTGGGTAGTTCCAAATATTTGCCATGAAACTATCTAATAATATTATTTAAGTTATACATTTCTTAATCTGGCAGCAAAATCGGACATAACATAAACGACTTTATTGAAAGTCGTGACAGACTTCTGTGTCCGATTGCTGCTGGCTAAACATCTACGTATATAAGTTAAAATTACAAGTTAGTTTCATGACAAATATTTGTAACTACTAAAAATATTTAAGCAAGCCCCATATTAAAGTGTACGGATCGACTCAGAACCAATTGTTCTGGGATCTAAAAATGTAGCAAAATAAATGGTTTGGAACGTTCTGGAATATTACGATAAATATTTCTGGGGTAAGAAACGGTACGACTATTTAGCAGGCGTAGTCTAGGGACTCGGGACTTTAAAGGCTTCTGCTGTTTAACACTGTCTCCAGAACTTAAGTGAAATTATTTAATTCCATAAAAAAAATAATTTTGTAAAAAAAGTCCTTTTTAACCAGAAATTTTTTGAAATTTTCACCTAAAACGAAATTCTTGCTCCCATAAAGCCTAGTACCTAAAACGAAATTTTCGCTAAATAGTTTTGCATTTATCTATACACGAAAGAATTGTAGTGTAGAGGAAGCAGCCGTTATTCATTTTCAAAACATGATTTTAATCATATTCATTTAAATACCATCAAAAACGACTTCCCAAATTATTTTTTTGATAATTTAAAAAATTCCTTGACCAACCAATTGTCAGAACATTAATTTTCGTATGCAGGTGGTGTCTACATTGCACTTATAATCATCGCTGTAACAGTTGCAAATTCTGCCACCTTTTCGTTTCTGCTGAATACTCTAACTATGAACTATCTAAACGAAAAAAATATAATAATGATAATGGCGGAGCAAACGAAGTTTTTGCTCCGCTTCATGTATTTCTTATGGTAGCGAGAATTTCGTTTTAGGTGAATACTAGACTTAAGAAATGCATCAAGCAAAGCAGACAAAATTTGTCATTGGTAAATTCCGTTTAGCTATTTTCGATTGGAGGTACTCAGCTAAAACGAATTTGCAAATGTAACAGCGGAATTTGCAAATGTAACAGGGATGATTATAATAGCAGAGTCGACTTTTTTCACCATCTGCAAACGAGAATTAATGTTCTGATTGGTCAAGGAATTTTTGAAATTTACAAAAAAGTAAATTAACAAATGTGAAGTCGATTTTGAGGGTATTTAAATAAATACATGCGGGATAACGTCAACTAATTAAAACCGCCGGTGTTGACATTAACCAGATTGTTGACGTTTATCAATGTACAAATTTAAGACCAAAAAAAAAGATCAATACTGTAGTTTAAAGCGTTTTTATAACTTATAAATCAAATCCAAAGAAAAACAAAACAAAAAAGGATTTCAACCTAAATAAAGTACATAAAACAACAAAAATATTCTACATGAGATATGTATATGTATTAGTAATGCCATATGTATTAGTAATATATATTCTTAAACAGGTATTAAAAGAAATCTGTTATTTTTTTCTGCTGTATTTTCCTCTCTAATAACTAAAATACAGCTATTTCCCTTAAACGTCTTAATACATTTAGGTCATCATGAGCAACATTCTCGCATCCGGCCCAATCCAAAGCCCTGTTAAAAATTTCGATGTAATAATACAAATAAAAAAGGGTTGACGGTTTGGGATGTTGACGAAATGGTGGGTTGACGTTATCCCGAGCTCACTGTATGATTAAAATCATTTTTTTCTTATGGGAGCGAGAATTTCATTTTAGGTGAATACTAGGCTTTAATTAAAACTACTACGCGAAATTAAATCCGCTCTTTTACACTTTTTCGTAATTTTGTCGAACTTTTTATTCGTAATTTTGTCGAACTTTTGTGCTTGGGCTCTAAAAGTCGATTATCGATTTGTTGACTAATCGACTTTTTGTTGTCAAAATTATTTGAAAACGTCATGATGGACTTCTGCGCCCGATTGCTGCTAGCTAAACATCTACCTAAATAAGTTAAAATTACAAGTTAGTTTCATGGTAAATATTTGTAGCTACTAAAAATATTTAAGCAAGCCCCATATTAAAGTGTACGGATCGACTCAGAACCACGAGTTGATTCGAGCTTGTAATCAATCAGCAGGATGCAATTGTTCTCCGATTAAAAATGTAGCAAAATAACTGGTTTGGATTGTTTTGGAATATTTCGGGGGTAACAAACGGAACGACTATTTTGCAGGCGTAGTTTAGGGACTTTAAAGCATTCACTATCTCAAGAACTTAAGTAAAGTTTATTAATTCCAATAATTTTTTTTTGATTAAATAATTAATTTTAATAATCAGCACGTTTTAGGGGACGAATTCCATAGAATTTTTTCACGACGCTTCCCGAAATCCAAACCCCAGCCATGTTACCATAATAGAAGGTAAAGTAACACTAACAGATGATTACAAATTTTTAGTTTGGAATGCTACGAAGGTTTTTGGTTGTCACTTGTTATTGACAACCATATTGGTTGTTTACATTTTAATTGGCAGTTCTGCGAATTACAAATGAAATTAAATAGTTATTAAATTGAAATTTGTTGAGTATTGATGATATGCCATGGTTTCAACTATATTTAAATAATAATAATATATGCATACATATATGATGTATGTAATCATTAATATTGTTATTTTGCAGTTTCTATAGCATTTAATTTCGTGTAGTGGTTTTAATTAAAGCTAAGTATTCACCTTAAACTGCATTTTCAATAGGCCATTTATTCTCGTTTTCGCTCGAAACTTATCAAAACGTCTCAACCAATTTTCACACAATATGTGGTCGTTTTCATCCTCGTTTTGGTTTTTGTTTGACAGTTCATTATTGTTTACAAACAAAGAACATCGTGTTGACTATTAAAATACTGAAATACATATTTTTCTTAAACAAATGGATAAATTAAATTATGTTTGTGTTCTTTTAGCACGCTTATTTTTACTTTTACTTCATAAAATATCTATTACACCAAATATGTTTGACGATTGATTAATAATGTCTGCCTTGAGATGACAAACCAACGATAAAAAAACGATTATTTTGGAGATGACACACTTTATTTAAGGTGGCATCGCCTGTGCGAAACGTTTTCGTTCCTCTTTCGTACAAAAACAAGTCAAAGTGAGACGTTTTAATCACTTGAATTTGTATGGGAAAACGTCTAATTTTGACTTGTTTTGGCCAAACTTTTGAAAACACTTCAAAAGTGCCTAGTGAAAAAAGAGCATTAAAGAAATACATGTAGGAAAGCAAACGAGATTTAACATTGGTAAATTCTGTGTAGTTATTTTCGATTGGTGGTACTCGGTTGAAACGAAAAGCTGGCGGAATTTGCAACCGTTACAGAGATGTAAATAAAAGAATTGTAGACTTTTTTTGCCATCTGCAAACGAAAATAATGTTCTCATAGTTGTTTGGTCAAAAATTACAAAAATTAATTTGAATAAAAAAACAATTGTTGTGCAGATATTTTGAGGGTTTTTAATTGAATATGAAAAAAATAATTTAATTTCAAATAAATAACTGCTGTTTCTTCTACACTGCTCTACACTACAATTTTTTCTTGTAGAGAAAAATGCAGAACTCTTAAGCGAAAACATTTTTTCCGTGAATACTAGGCTTAAAGATTTCAAAATAGAAGTGGTCTAGTTGTCTAGAATCAAGTTCACAGAAAGACAGCTTGTGAAAAACATGGTGAAAAAGTCTACACTGCTCTTATAATCATCCCTGTAACAGTTGCAAATTCCGCCACCTTTTCGTTTCAGCTGAGTACCACCAAACGAAAATAGCTAAATAGAATTTACCAATAGTAAATAGGGAGTGAGAATTTCGTTTTAGGTGAATACTGGGCTTTAAATTGAAAATTTCATTTTCTGATTAAAGAGGAGTTTTTTTTAATAATTTGTTTATGGAATTAAAGAATTTCAATTAAGTTCTGGAGACAGCGATCAATAGCGGAAGACTTTAAAGTCCCGAGTCCCCAGATTACGCCAGTCTATATCTGAAAGTCACAGAAAGAAGTTCCTACAAGAAAATGATATTTAAAGCCCCCTGGGCCAAACACCCACAATATCTCTGGATTAAGGGTAGCTATATTGATGTTTGAAGAGTTTTACTTATATTTGGATCGCATAAAAGTCCCGAGTACCTGGCGATAGCTGAAAGTCACAGAAAGAATTTTCTACGCCAGTCCATAGTTGAGAGCCTATAAGCCCGGCCAGAGGATAGACAGATAGAATCTCTATTAGAAAATCAATTTTCCATTAGAAAATCATTTTCTGGTAGATAATGATCATCGCCCACAATTTCTCTTGTGTTTGGAGCTATGCATATGGAGATTTGAATAATTTTACTTAAGTTCCGGTGATAGTGATCAATCGCCGACAGAAATGGGTTAACTCATTTGATGACTTATTTTGGTATTGGAATGACATTTTCAACGGTACCCATTTTGTCCAGATCGAAAAGATGTAGCTAATATCATGTCAAAACTTTGGAGATCAGTAACTCGGGAAATATGGCCATCCGAAATTTTTATTGTTGTTTTTTTTCAGCGCTTGACGATTTTTCTTTGCCTTCAGAGTTATATATATACTTTTAATTGGTTGCCAGTAAAACATATTTGTTCCCTTTGTTACAAATAGTTACGACAGATAAAGCCTAGTATTCACTTAAACGAAATTGTCGTTCCCATAAGATATACATGTAGCAATGCAAACGGTATTTACAATTGCTAAACTCCGTTCAGCTATTTTCGTTTGGTGGTACTCAGATTAAACGAAAAGCTGCCGGAATTTGCAACTCTTACAGAGGTGTTTAAGAGAACAGTGTAGACTTTTTTCTCTATCTGAAAACGAATGTTAATGTTCTAATAATTCTTTGGTAAGGAATTTTTGGCATTTGCAAAAATATAACAAATGTTGTGGAGTTATTTGTGAGAGTGTTTAAATGAATATGATTAAAATAATTTATATGAAAATAAATAACGGCTGCTTCTTCTACATTGCTCTAAACTACAATTTTTTCGTGTAGAGATAAATGCAAAACTCATAAGCAAAAATTTCGGTTTAGATAAATATAGGGTGATCCATCTTGAGGTATTTTTGCAATAGCCTTTTTTCACAGATTTCGCGCAGGTTGTGCTCTACTTTATTTTTTTCTTTTCAGTATTGTTTGCCATTTCATCATAGAAAGACATACATTGAAACAACGTTTCAAAATTGTGCAACTGTATAATTGAAGTGAGCGTTCGATGAGAAAATTTTTTCGACCACAATGTTGTTCAGTGATGAGGCACATTACATAATTGCCGCATTTTGGCTGAAGAGCAACCATAAGAGGTTCAAGAGGTGCCATTATACCCAGAGAAAACCATGGTCTGGTGGAATAATCGGTCCATATTTTTCCAAAAATTATGATGGTTAAACGTAACCGTGAATGGAGCTAGCTTTCGCGTTTGGTGATACCCTGCTGAAACGAAAAGGTGGCGGAATTTGAATCTGTTATAGGGATGTTAATAAAAGCAGTGTAGACTTTTATTCCCATCTGCAAAGGAATATTAATGTTCTGATAATTTTGTGGGTAAGAAATTTTTGACATTTGCAAAAAAAAATTAGCAAATGTTGTGAAGTTGTCTTTGAGGGTATTTAAATGAATATAAAATGATTTTTTGGAAAATAATTAACGGCTGCTTCTACACTGCTGTACACTACAATTCCTTCCTGTGAGATAAAAGCAAAACTTCTAAAAGCATAGACAGACGACAGCGTTAATGTGCATTAAAAATCTACTAATGCGAATTAAAATTTTATTCTGACGGAGAAAATTATGTGCATTTATGTAACTGCATTTAGTAAACAGCTGTTTGATTGTAAACAACTATTTGTTTGCCATTTTATTAATTAAATAGTTCTCCTTTACGTACTAAGTATTTTTTATTGCTTGAATAAATGCTTAACCCAACAAAATATTATTGCATAGAATTGAAATAGATTGCACGTATATACTATGCTGCAGGGCTATTTCAAAAGATGAACCAGTATGGTCGAGCTTTGGTAGGGTTGTTCTAAGTCTCTCACAACGCCCTATTCTTAATTTTAGTGAGATCGGATATAATATAGATCTTGTAGACTAGGCCTCGGCAATATTACCAAGAATGATAATAGATCTTCCATATTACACTATACTTAATTTGACGAAAATCTAATGTTAAACGTGGCTTGTGGAATGGCAGGACCTCAAATCTGAAGAGACCTTTGCATGGTGCTTAGGGAGATATGATCCAACGTACTGTACAATGGTTTTACCAACAGGACTCGAATCGGTAAGATCCTTTGTGCAGTGCTATCCCAGAACATGGAGCGACTCGTCCGTTATGTACAATATTTGAGTTGGATGTTATAAGTGGCTTTTTTAGCGGAAAGTGGAAAGGCCATTTTTAAAAGGTTCGCTCAATGGAATTTGATAGTGTTTCTGTATCGATATCGGTATATCTCCTTGTATTTTGGGGTTACAAATATCAGCACTGTGCCATAATTCCCTTTACACGGAGTGATGTAGGGTATCAAAATGTGGACCTTTCCAACCATAAACAATTTGACAACAGCTGATTTGATTTGTGATAAATTGTGACGCTGTTGCCAGATTGTTATACCCAAATGCAGTTTGATTGTGTGCATTTACGACAAAGTTAATGCAGTTTGGAGGGTGTTAATGCACGAGTAAATTTGCATTAAGTCTGTTAATGCACATTAACCCTGCGTTTAAACCAGACAATTGCAGAAGAAAATTGAGAATATGTATTAGTTGTCAAAAAAGGGAAAATTGTCTGTGTGACGTAGGCGTCCAGACAATTATGAAGACGATACACTTTTAAGCAACCGTCGATAGTGTCGGCTCGTGCTCTGATTTTGTTTTGTTTACATTTGGCTGACATCAATCATACATACATTTAATCCTAATAAAAGCCAATTTATATTTCGTGTTGCATATTGAGTCGCTGTTTTTACTTTTTCCTAAAACGTGTAATAGGTTATGGAAAATGTCTTTTGTCGCAAGGCAAATAGCAGCTATACATCCGTAATGCGAAAATCACAAATCGTTGATAGGATATGTTGTGTAAAACCGCTGCTGCTAAAAAGAAATGAACACAGCCTGGAGGCGCATTTGTTAAACGATCTTCTTCGTACTCCACAGCAACTCCAGATGCCGGAACACGGAAATTATTTTCAGTGTTTCCTCCTGCTTTTTCTGTTTATCCAATTAAAGATATCTCTAAAATTATAATCAATACTTTTATATATGCTACCGAACAATATTTCAATAATATTTACCAAAATATCAAATAAAAATAAACTCCAAATTCTATTGCTGTCTTTTGCGATTGATTTGTTGTTTTTTCACAAATTTCTACGAAACGTCATCGAATTGGCCGCCTATGTCAAATCGCTTGCTGAATTTACTGTCTTCAAAAAATCAGAGACACTGACGAAGACAATGAGAGACGTGTATGTGTATTAGTAAAGTGTATTAGTTAGTAAAAAGTGTAAACGCGGTCGACTTCCTAGGCTATACACGAAAATTTCGTTTATGGTGAATACTCGTCTTAAAATGAATCTCGAAATACGTTCGGAAAGTTAAAGCCGCCGTTAACATTGGCAACTTCCTCAAACTCTGTTTTGTTACTAAAGACTGCAAGAGCCCGAACAGAACTAAGTCGTTGTCGTAAGACGAATATTTGTTATGTATTTCATATGTAGGCAGGCATATTTAGTTGGCCATTACTTACGATTTAGTTGGCGATTACTTGCGATTGCTCGCGACAAGACGCTAACTTAGTTATTTGATTTTCTTGTTGTTTTTTAACTACGCTTGCCACATATTTTTAAAAATGTAAAATTTTTAAAATTACTCTTATTGGTATTTTTCAAACTTTATAGCAGCCTGTGCTGGTATTTCAAACGTTAACTGTCGCATGCCTTCTATGCGACAAACAGTTGCTTTGGGATTCGTTTCTAACAATCATCAGAACGACAAAGCGAAAGATCATAAATGCGAACGAAAACGTAAGCATTTCAGTATTAAATTGGGGATCACTAACTGTCATCCATGCGAAAGGAAATTTCAAAAGCGCTCACTTGTGTTTTTTGTGTTTGGTAATAACAAAAGAAAATGAAAAAAGATGGAAAATAAAACGTAAGTAAATAAAAATATAAATATTTTTCGGTATTTTATTAAAATAGATGTATGTATATTCATATATCATAAAGAAACTGCACACAGAGAAAATATATGGTTACACTATGGTCACCGCAACAATAGTATGTTCTCTACAATAAAAGCATATTCGTCGCAACCATAGTATTGTTTTATGAATTTCATTTTCACAACAGTATGATTGCGACAATATTACTATTGTTGAAATGTAACAATAGTATTATTGCCAAATTTAAAAATGAAAATTTGGTTGTAGCTACCATATAAATATGGTTGGTGCTACAAAAGTATTGTTGTTTAAAATTTACGTTAACAATAATATGATTACGGCAATCATACAGTATGGTTGCGACTATGAACATAACAAAACAGGTTTTATAAAGCATACTCTTACATGTATTTGTGTGAGTATGTTTTCTTGATATACAAAAAAACACATACACACGATACAGTAATTGGTTGTTGTCCATTAAAAAAACAACTACAATCGGAAGGTAGTTCGAGGGATTTTTATTGTGTTTACTTTGTTCGGGGAAATACTCTACTACCGACTGGTTCTCGTTTATTTAAAATCTGCCTGCACTTAAGTATATAGCCATTGATCATGGTTTAATCACATTCGTTACTTGGTGTCTACTGATGGTGAAGTAGCATTCACCCCTGCTGGCAACTAAAAGTATTTTTGACTGTTGGAATATATATTTTTGTTTCTTGAATGAAATGTTTAATAAAAACATGGCCTCAAATCTGGATATAAACTAATAATAATGCAATTTAAAATAACATACTTAATAAAAATCTCTATTTTTGAATAACAACAATAACCAATCCTAATAAATAATTTTGGGGTTATAGTATGGTTGAGTGGTAGAGAAACAGTATATTATTTGGTAGAGAAACAGTATATTAATGGATTGAAGAAAATGTAATTATTAATTTTTCTCAATTTATTTCTGCAAAATCGAACTAGTCGTTCTCGAGTTATGTCAAACTACGTTTTTGCCAACATTTTACAACTAAGCGAAAAAACATCAAGATAAGGAAAAAATGTAAAAGGTCATAAAAAAACTGGCACATACGAACGCAAAACCCTTTGAGGGTTTTAATATACTGACCTAGTACCATCATCCTGACTTGGAATTTCTCACGCCCCAGATTGGCTGTTGTACTGTGTTATCAGCAAATGCATTAGAATTAAAAACTCTCTATTGCAAGCATTTTTGGTACAATTAAAAAAAATTAAACACACAAAATATTTCTTATATTTTTATTATAATTTTATTGCAATACCATTCCGTATTGCAGCCGCTCTACTCTCTTCTTTTACCACGTCTTCATCTAAGTGTTGCTTAATATCTGGCCAGATATATGTGATTTGGAAAGCCGGAGCCCCTTTGTCCTGGAACATGGAAAATTTTCGATAAAACTGTAACAAAACATTCACGTGTATTTAGAATGTAACTGATCGGAGGGGTAGAGAAAACGTGCGCCCAAAGCAAACCGGACCGAAATGGAAGGCGGCCGCTATCGCTTGTGAAACCGTTGAAGAATTGTTTTGCTCACGTCAGCTTGCAAACGGCACAACAGAGGAACTTTCACAGGATCTAGACACCATGATCACCAACGCTTGTGACGCATCAATGCCAAGAAGGAGCATATGCAAACGAGGTGCACACTGTTACTGGTGGAACGAGGAGATATGACTGGAATGCGCAAAATGTTTAAGAACAAGACGCCAGGTTCAACGATCCAGGGAAAAGCCTGAATTTCCGGAGATGCTGAAAGGGTTCTAAAACCTAAGGAGGCAACTGAAAAACCCCAACCTACTGAGAGTAAAACGAGGTGTTTCAAAGCAATATGTAAGGAGACAAACATCAATCCATAGGACACACCCTACAAAGTGGTAATAAAGAAATTAGGAGATCAAAAATCGCCACAGATAACGTGTCCCGATATGCTACGTAGAAAAATAGAAACATTGTTTACACAACGCCTATTGCCTATTGCTTAGAAGCATGCTGGAGAATATGTGACAGCAAAGCCCCGGGCACCGATGGAATACCTCATAAAGTACCTAAAGAAGCAATTCCTTCAAGACCGGAAACTTTTGTCAGTACTTTCCAAAAATGTATTGAAGATAGTGTTTCCAGACAGATTGAACGTGTAGAGACTCGTAGATTTTCCCAAGGGAGATTAGCCGCCGTACGAGCCATCGTCGTATCGACCAATCTGTGTTTTTCATACCATGGGCAAACAACTTGAGCGCGTACTCTACAACCGCCTACAACGAATTGTTGAGGATATAATGGTGTTATCGGAACACCAGTATGGATTTAGGAAGTCACGTTCTACCATAGACGCCTTGAACTTCTGGATGTCGAAATTTTTTTTTAATAACCAACACTCAGGGGATGCCCCTTATACATGAGGTGCATTGTGTTGCCGAGTGGAAAGTAAATGATTGGAGTAAGGGAAGAGGGAGTAATGCTTATGGACACTTGTCTTGAACTTCTTGATGTCGCAATTAGTGGGAAACACATTTGCCGGAGGGCAATTCCACATACGGACTGTACGAGCATAAAACGACTTTGATCTGTAGTGTATAGTGCAGTCAACTGGCCAATCGATAACAAATGGGTTTAAATTCCTAGAGAGTCGCGTATCCCTGGCGAACATCCTCACGTCAGGAATAAGGCGACGGATGTCTGATGAACACACACCATTAAAGTAACGATAGAACAGTGTCACGCAACCCACATTCCGACGATGCTCAAAGAAACAATAGAGTTGGATACCCTACTGACACCTATCAGCACCATCGCTCTCCTTCGAACTCCAAGGATGATTTTGGAGCACCTGCACATATATGGGAGTTGTATTCCATCTTCGGCCTGATGTCAGTTGTATAGATATTGAAAAAATCAGAAGGAGTGAAATATTTCTTGCATCGCTTTAAAAAGCCTATGCACTTGAGTGCTCCTTTCGACACTTCGAATACATGTCTCGCCCAACGAGCGTCACATTGTATTTTCATGCCCAGAACATCAAGAGCTTCTGATTGTTTAATATCCGTACCATCGATAGAAAATGACGATATTGTTGGGTCAGCGAATCGCTTGTGAGACAACAAGCAGCACTGTGTCTTACGCTCATTAAAATATACTCTATTCACTCTACCTCATTCGGAAATGGCCAGTAGTTCCCGGCCAAGTGTCTCATCCATAATTCGCCATTTGTCTTCAATATATTGAAGACTCGGCCTACGGTCGAATGAATATGAATTACAGAGGTTACTGTCATCCGCAAAGGAGTATATTGGTTTTACGGTCTGACCCAACAGATCATCAATAAAAATTAGAAATAAAGAGGGAGAAAGGACAGAGCCCTAAAGTACTCCTGCAGTAAGCCTTTGTTTGTTGGATGAGAACCCATCTACAACAATTCTTATAGTGCGATCTCTAAGAAAGCTCGATATAAAACGAGCGAAAGTATCACCGACACCAAAATCCATCAGCTTTGATAAGAGTGCACCGTGCCAGGATCTATCAAAGGCCTTGGAGATATCCAGAGCCACCACCTTACTCTAACTAAACTGGTGGATAGACCGACTCCAGCGCTCCGACAAGAAAGCCATCAGGTCTCCCGTAGAGCGATTTCTTCGGAAGCCATACTGTAGATCACTAAGCAGGCAGATGGACTCTAGATACCTCACAAGGTGGTGGTTAACCATGCTCTCCATTACCTTAGAGAGCGCACAGCAAATCGCGATTGGCCGATAGTTTGCAGAATTATTGGCTTCACCCTTTTTAGCAATTGGTTGGACGTTCGCAACCTTCCAACACGCTGGGAAGACTCCCGCACGATAAGCAATGTTTAAGAGGTTGCGTAATGGACGGGCTAGCGTCGAGGAGCACTTACACAGTACAAGTGCCGAAATACCATCCGGGCCCGGGGACTTGTTTAAATCGAGATTCGCAAGAACCGTTTTAACCCCACGTGTTCGAAAAAATATCTGTGGCATGGAACTAGATACGTTTTTGATCACGGGGAGTGGTTAATTGCTTTCCGGCAAGAAAGAATTTCCTGCGAACATTTCAGCTAATAGTTTAGCTTTATCAACCGGGTCAGTGAATGCCTGATCATCCTTAACAAGAGTTGGGATAGATATTTAACTATGCTTTATCATCTTACAAACGGCCAAAAGCTATTACTTTCCCTGGGGGAAGCAAGAACCTTTGTGCGTAGACGTTGTTCGTGTAGACATTTTTCACGCCTAAGCACTCTGGCACACGAAGTTCTTGCCTGTTTCCGCAGCAGTCCAGTATTGCCGTTTTTGATCGCTTTGAGGATGGTATCGAAGCGACACGATGAGCGGAATACGTAAAGGATGCTGAAACAATGCAATGCAACAATGCACTTCGTACTTTTCAGGGTGTGAAGTTAAGTAAGGTCAAGAATATTGTGATGGTGCCCCTCGACACACGGAATATGTGTCGGTTCATTCACTAATTGCGTCGTCATTTTGCACGGCGAAGAGCTCGGCGTATTGGCCCTCCGGAGTTGTTTGGCTTGAATGCGAAAGCCAGGCGGAATTGTGGACATTGAAATCTCCAGCAAGGACGATTTTACTGTCCGGATAACTCTCCAAAAACTTTCGTTATAGAATCGGAAAGGGCGTCGAAGCCGTTAAGGGAAGCCTCCCTTTCCGAGTTTGGGCTTCTGTATATAAACCTAAAGTGAAGTACGTGTGTTCCAACCCTGAACTTAACCCAAAGGGAGGGGGATCTTGTGAGCATAAGAGTTGCTGGCTCTGAAACACTATATCGTTACGTACATATACCATAAGTTCTCTTTGAGAAATAAAAAGAGGTAGGGTGTGATACCCAGGGACGTAAAAATCCTGTGGATCAGAATCCTTACGCACCTGGGTCTCACAAAGAGCTGGAACATCCGGCCTATGGAAATGAGTGATGGAGAACACAGCAAAAAAATTCGCACGCAGGCCACGTATGTTGGCAAAATATATGTAAAATTTCTGTACCATTGCGCCAATAGAAAACAAAAACAAATGTCAGTATGTAAGTGCAGTAAACAATCTCACCCCTTTGCCGCTGCTGATCCAAGCAATGCTTAGTGTTATGCCTTAAAAATTGGAGGGGTAATGACACAAAAAGCAAAAGAGTCAACTGCACTTACACAGATTGGAAAAGATGTGGTGTGGTGAGGGAGGGGGGGTGGCAATGCACCACGGAAAGAGATATAAACAAGTTCTCTTAGTGCGTTATCGTTGGTTTTTGTGTGTTCTAAATTTTTTCTGTTCTTTTTCTCTTTTTTTATTGTTGTTGTTGTGTTTAGAATTATTGCACATGTGTATATTTCGTTCTTGTTAGAATTTTGTTTTATGAGTTCTTTTTCAGATTTTGTTTTTTGTTATTTTTGGTGAAGTAGTGGGAAATACATTTTTAGATTACAATTAGTGGGAAATACATTTGCCGGAAATGGATTCCACATTCGGACAGTACGAGCGAAAAACGAATTTGATCTGCAGTGTATAGTGCGGTCAGCTCGATAACAAACGGGTGTGAATTCCTAGAAAGTCGCGTATCCCTGCAAAACATCCTCACGTCAGGAATAAGGCGACTGATGTCTGATGAACACACAACATGAAATCAACGATAGAACAGCGTCACGCAACCCACAATCCGACGATGATCAAGGGAAACAATAGAGTTGGATACCCTAATGTCACCTATCAGCACCATCGCTCTCCTTCCAACACGATCAAGTAGCTCCAAGGATGATTTCGGTGCACCTGACCATACATGGGAGTTGTATGCCATCTTCGGCCTGATGTTTAGATATTGAAAAGATCAGAAGTAGTGAAATATTTCTCGCACCGCTTTAAAAAGCCTATGCACTTGAGTGCTTCTTTCGACACTTCAAATACCTATCTGGCCCAACGAGCGTCACATTGTATTTTCATGCCCAGAACATTAAGAGCTTCTGATTGATCAATATCCATACCATCGATAGAAATTGAAGATATTGTTAATATTTATGTCTTGCGCTCATTAAAATCTACTCTATTCACTCGACCCAATTCGGAAATGGCCAGAAAATCCCGGCCAAGTGTCTCATCCATAATGCGCATTTTGTCTTCAATATCATGAAGACTCGGCCTACGGTCGAATGAATATGAATGACAGAGGTTACTGTCATCCGGAAGAGTAGATTGGATTCACGGTCTAACCGAAAATATTGTCAATGAAAATATGAAATAAAGAGGGAGAAAGGACAGAGCCCTGTGTTACACCTGTGATCAGCCTATGTGTGTTGGATGATAATCCATCTACAAGAACTCTAATAGTGCGGTCTCTAAGATAGCTATTATAAATAGAGCAAACGTATTACCCACACCAAAAGCGATCAGCTTTGATATGAGTGCAAAGTGCTGGACGTTCGCAACCTTCCAACACGCTGGTAAGCAATGTAAAATGGTTGCGCATTGAACGGGCTAGCGTCGAATAGCACTTACATAGGACAAGTGCCGATATACCATCCGGGCCCGAGGTTTTATTTACATGGAGGTTCGCAAGAACCCTTTTAAGTCCACGTGTTCGAAAATATATCTGAGGCATGGACTCGATACGTTTTCGATCGCAAGGGAGTGGTTGATTGCTTTCCGGCAAGGGAGAATTTCCCGCAAATATTTCAGCCAAAAGGTTAGCTTTATTAACCGGGTCAGTGAATGCTTGGTTGTCTTTAACAAGAGTTGGGATAGATGAAGAACTATCCTTTTCTCTCCTTTCAAACGACTTAAAGCTTTTACTTCCCCTGGGAATTTTGTACGTAGACGTTGTTCGTGAAGAAATTTTTCACGCTTAAGCACTCTAGTACACGAAGTTCATGCCTGTTTACGCAGCAGTTTCGTAATGGAATTTTTGTTCAAACAACAATTTCTGAACGCTTCCTCCTTAGATCTGACAACATCCCTGCATGCTTGGTTAAACCAACTGTTTTTGGCTCGTTAAGCCGACATAACATTATTTGGAACAAAGTCGTTAAGTCGTTATCAAGAAAGCAAAGTTTCCAATTGAAATGCTGGAAAAAGTGGTTAAACTCATCCCAACGTGCCTTTTCTAAAAAAAAAAAAATTGTCCGCTTTGGGGCTGGTATCGGAGCGACACGAAGAGCAGAATACGGAAAGGATGCTGAAACAATGCAGTGGTCGGAGATATCAAGAGGTGCAAGAACATTAACTTCGTACTTTAGGGTCAAGAATATTATAATAGAACAATGTATGAACCAAATCTCTTTTGAAACCCGAAAATTTTCGACAAAACCGCAACAAAACATTCACATGTATTTAGATGCAACATATGTACACGGAAATTTATTTTTTTATCTGTCATGCTCAGTTAAGCAAGTTTTTTTGTTGACATGTGAAATTATTTCATCACGTCGTGTTCACTAATTTTAGTATTTACTAACACCGCGTATCATATGCAATCCTTATATGAAAACGGATCGGTGATCGGACAGCCAAAAACTTCAATGGTTTTGAAAGAACTCATTTTATTTACTACGAAATATATTACTCTACTTAAACTAAATATACTTACTGACGGAAAATGCATACATACAATAAATGCAATTGGTACCTAAGGCAAGCACGTGGTGATTGCAAGTGATTTTAACTCATGGTCACTGGAATGGGGCAGCAGAAACACAAACGAAAGAGGCGCAACTTGTAGGAAAACTTTGCCCAAGTGGTTATACACCTGGCAAACAAGGGACGGCAGAATACCTTCAGAAAAGCGGGATACGGCTCAATCGTAGACATCACTTTCGTCAGCAAGTCCCTTGCTAAGTCTACTAAATGACGAGTTAGCGAGGAATACACGCACAGCGACTACAAGGCTATAATGTTCTATGTAACAGATCGGAGCGGTAGAGAAAACGTGCGTGCAAAGCCGACCGAAATGGAAGGCTATCGCTTTCGACTGTGAAACTGTTGAAAAATTGATTTGCTCACATCAGCGTGCAAAGGGCACAGCAGGGGAACTTTCACAGGATCTAGACACACTGATCACCAACGCTTGTGACGCTTCAATGCCAAGAAGGAGCATATGCAAACGAGGAGCACACTGTTACTGGTGGAACGAGGAGATATGGCTGGTATGCGCAAACTTTCTAAGAACAAGACGCCAGGTCAACGATCCAGGGAAAAGCCTGAATTTCCGGAGATGCTGAAGGGATTCAAAAATCTAAGGAGGCAACTGAAAAAACATCACGGAGAGTAAAACGAGGTGTAGGGCACAAGTAGTAGGGAAATACAGGTACTGGATAATGGTCAAAGCACATTAATCAAGTTTAATGAGCTTTGATATAGGAAATCCTATATAATTAATTTTTATTAGCTTTGATAGGAGTACGTGATGTGACCCTTTTTGTATTTGGTTATAGGAAAATTCATAGTTCTGAGTCTTTCTTTTGAATATTTCCGTCAACACGGTGCTTGTGGTGGTATGTGGCAGAGATCTTTATTTTTTTTTCAATTTCAATTCGTTAGAGTACTGAACCTTTCTTTGGAAATTTTCCGTCAAAAAATGCTTGTGTGGTGTAGGGGTACGTGCTCGTCTGTTCTCTAGTCATTGTTTTGATAACACTGTCGTTAGAATTATGATACTTTGGGTTTGGCTATTTGTTTTCCTGTTTTTGATTTTCAAGTGACAATGTACTTGATTTTGAATGTATGTGAAAATTGTGGCTTGTGACCTTGTGTCACATTTGAAAGATGCACTGTGGTGTTGAACAATTTTATTTTGGAATTTTTCCGCTATTGTTGTGTGTGTGTTTGATATTTCAGAGATCTTTAATTTTTCTTTTCAATTTGTTAGTTCTGAACCTTTCTTTGGAAATTTCCGTTAAAAAATGCTTGTGTGGTGTAGGGGTACGTGCTCGTCTGTTCTATCGTCATTGTTTTGATAACCCTGTCGTTAGAGTTATATTATTTTTTGAGTTTGACAATTTGTTTCCCTGTTTTGATTTTCAAGTGACAATGTACTTGATTTTGAATGTATGTGAAAATTGTGGCTTGTGACCTTGTGTCACGTTTGAAATGTGCACTGTGGTGTTGAACAATTTTTTTTGGAATTTTTCCGCTAACACGGTGTTTGTCTAAATTTGTTTTTGTTTTTTAGGTTAGTCTTTGTTGAAACATTGTGAGTGGCACATCAAAATATTTTGAAGAATTACTCATTTCACGTGTCTAACAGTTTTGTTAAAACGAATACACATTTAACTTCGATAAGAAATTTATTAATACTAATATAATTATTTAACAAATTGTGTAATCGAAGAAAAAAAATACAAGTAAACAAAAGAAAAAAAAAACAAAGCAAAACAAAACAAAGTAATAAATATACTAAAAATGTCTTATATCTGTGCTATATGTAAAATGGAATTTAATTCCAGTGCTATTTACAGAAAGCACTTAAAAAATCATTGTTCAAAGTGTAATAAATATATTGAAGGCGCGTACGCGATGAAGTTTCATCATATGATTGCTCATGATGATGAAACCGTGATTTCCCAATCCGCAGCAGAAAATAGAGACGTCGTCTCAGTTAAATGCGAAACGTGTAAAACCTTCATCATCCCCATATACGTCTACACATAACTCGACAATGCAAAGTCACGGACAATCAAGATGGGGTTACTATGGTGGACAACAACAATCACAATACCCCCTATATGAAAATATGCCAACAACATCTGATAGTCTATGTCCTCAAAATCAAAATGATGGCCAACCAGGATGGGTTTACTACGGTGGACAACAGCAAACTCAGTATCCTAATAATGAATGTACGTATACAACATCGGTCAGTGGACACCCCCAGATGTAAAACGAGGAAACGCTTTACGACAACCAGAAACAACAGCAACAACAAATATCTCAAACCTTTAAAACTTCTCAACAACCCTCCTCAAGTAGAGCAAACACCCTATGAGAGGAATGCAACATATACATCCCTATCGAAATAATGCAGCAGTTTACATTAATAAGCATATTAATGTGATAAAGAGTATTTATAATAAAAGTATTGCAACTTATGAATACAAAAACTCTACAAATATTATTTTGCCTGAAGAGTTTTTAATAAGCAGCAAAAAATGTTTAGTTCAACTATTAAGAAATATTAGTAGAACATACTGTACTCAAGTTTAATGTGGAGTTAGTTGGTGATTACATTAAACCATTAAAAGAAACGGAATCTTCAGCAATGCCTTCGCAAAAAATAAAGAGCAGCACCTTTTGTTAAACAAAACGGACAATGGAGATCAAAATGCGAATAAGAAAACTAATGTAGATAGTCAAGCCTGCACAACTATTAAACAATTTATAAAAATGCAGTTGCTAACTTTATCTGATGATATTGGTAGCATTTTCTATGACCATGCTGATATGCTAACAAGCAAAATGGGTGAATTCCAAGAGAGATTCACGATGCTCTCTAACACGGATTCTTAAGCTCGAGATTAATGCTAATAAAGCTTCATTAACTAGAGGTTCCCAATATATAGTTACTCCAAAAATGCTCCGAAACAAGTCAGCCTGCATCAACATTAAAAACCTTAATGATGATTTTTGTTTTAAATGGTGTATGGTAGCACTATTGGATTGCAAACCAACAATCAACTGTGGAATCACATTTTCATATAATGCTGAAATTAATAGTGAACTCATAACACTTAAAACTGTTGTTATCTTGAATTTTACAGGAATGCAATTTCCTCTTGCTTTGCAACATATTCGAATGTTCGAAGAAAGCAACGTTGGTATAAGTGTCAATGTCTTTCACAAAGAGCTTGAACATCCGGCCTATGGAAATGAATGAACAAATGAACAACAATTTCTGAACGCTTCCTCCTTAGATCTGACAACATCCCTGCATTCTTGGTTAAACCAACTGTTTTTGGCTGGTTTAGCCGACATAACGACAAACAACAATTTCTGAACGCTTCCTCCTTAGATTGACAACATCCCTGCATGCTTGGTTAAACCAACTGTTTTTGGCTGGTTTAGCCGACATAACTTTATTTGGAACAAAGTCGTAAGTCGTTATCAAGAGAGCAAAGTTTCCAATTGAAATGCTGGAAAAAGTGGTTAAGCTCATCCCAACGTGCCTTTTCTAAAAAAAGAAAATTGTCCGCTTTGGGCCTGGTATCGGAGCGACACGAAGAGCGGAATACGGAAAGGATGCTGAAACAATGCAGTGGTCGGAGATATCAAGAGGTGCAAGAACATTAACTTCGTACTTTAGGGTCAAGAATATTATATTAGAACAATGTATGAACCAAATCTCTTTTGAAACCCGAAAATTTTCGACAAAACCGCAACAAAACATTCACATGTATTTAGATGCAACATATGTACACGGAAATTTATTTTTTTATCTGTCATGCTCAGTTAAGCAAGTCTTTTTGTTGACATGTGAAATTATTTCATCACGTCGAGGTCACTAAAATGTTAGCATTTACTAACACCGCGTGTGATATGCAATCCACATATGGAAACGGATCGGTGATCAGACAACCAAAAACTTCAATGGTTTTGAAAGAACTCATTTTATTTACTACAAAATATATTACTCTACTTAAACTAAATATACAAACTGACTACAATAAATGCAATTGGTACCTAAGGCAAGCACATACTTCTAATGCACCAAAAATCTTAAGTACCCTACGCGTTAACGCACTAGTCCCCAGAATACCTGCGTACACCCACACACAGGCAAATCGAGCAAAGCAGCGCTATGGACGTGTGGTCTTCATGCATTCGAAAGTTAAAGGTGTGTACTTTGACAGTTGCCACACTCCTCCAAGTTGGTCGCACAGAGAATTGCAGAGTACGCTAGAGAATTGCAGAGTTGGCTAAGATCTTCCTTGGTGATTGCAAGTGATTTAAATTCATGGACACTGGAATGGGGCACCAGAAACACGAACGAAAGAGGGCGCAACATGCAGGAAAACTTTGCATAACTGGTTATACACCTGGCAAACAAGGGACGGCAGAATACCTTCAGAAGGCTCAATCGTAGACATCACTTTCGTCAGCAAGTTCCTTGCTAAGTCTACTTAATTACGAGTTAGCGATAAATACACGCACAGTGACCACAAGGTTATAATGTTCTATGTAATTGGTCGGAGGGGTAGAGAAAACGTGCGCCCAAAGCAAACCGGACCGAAATGGAAGGCGACCGCTTTCGCCTGTGAAACCGTTGAAGAATTGTTTTGCTCACATCAGCTTGCAAACGGCACAGCAGAGGAACTTTTACAGGATCTAAACACCATGATCACCAACGCTTGTGACGCATCAATGCTAAGAAGGAGCATATGCAAACGAGGTGAACCTTGTTACTGGTGGAACGAGGTGCATCTTGTTACTGGTGACTGGTATTCGCAAACTGTTTAAGAACAAGACGCCAGGTTTAACGATCCAGGGGAAAGCCTGAACTTCCGGAGGTGCTGAAAGGATTCTAAAACCTAAGGAGGCAACTGAAGAAACCCATCACGGAGAGTAAAACGAGGTGTTTCAAAGCAATATGTAAGGAGGCAAACATCAATACATACGGCACAGCCTACAAAGTCGTAATAAAGAAACTAGGAGGTCAAAAATCGCCTCAGATAACGTGTCCCGATATGCTACGTAGAATAATAGAAACATTGTTAACACAACGCCTATTGCCGATGACTGATATATGGGCACACGGAACAGAAAAACTGGTTTCCCGTTATAACGGTACATGAAATCTTAGAAGCATGCTGGAGAATAGGTGACAGCAAAGCCGCGGGCACCGATGGAATACCTCATAAAGTACATAAAGAAGCAATTCCTTCAAGACCGGAATCGACCAATCTGTGTTTTTCATACCATTGGAAAACAACTTCAGCGCATTCTGTACAACCGCCTACAACGAATTGTTGAGGATAGAATGGTGTTATCGGAACACTAGTACGGATTTAGGAAGTCACTTTCTACCATAGACGCGATCAAATCTGTAGTCGATATCGCAGCGGACGCTTTATTTGACAAACGATGGAAAAGAAGGCTCTAAGCAGTATGTGCAAGCAGTATCGATGAAAATAACGCGTATAATACGGCCGATTGGGGTAAAATAAAAGGTGCCCTTGCTGTAATGGAGGCACCTGGTTCCATTCTTTTTAAGATCACGAATTACTTCTCGTACCTAAGGCTGGTCTATAGCAGTGAAGTAGGCACAGCTGTTATCACGTGGCAGCTGGCGTTCGGTATCGTTTTTTTAAATAACCAACACTCAGAGGATGTCCCCTATACATGCGGTGCATTGCGTTGGCGAGTGGAAAGTAAGAATCGGAGGGGGAAAAGAGGGAGAAATGTTTATTGACACTTGCCTTGAACTTCTGGATGTCGCAATTTGTGGGAAATACATTTGCCGGAAATCGATTCCACATACGGACTGTACGAGCGAAAAATGAATTTGATCTGCAGTGTATAGTGCGGTCAACTCGATAACAAACAGGTGTGAATTTATAGAAAGTCGCGTATCCCTGCAGAACATCCTCACGTCAGGAATAAGGCGACTGATGTCTGATGAACACACAACATGAAATTAACGACAGAACAGCGTCACGCAACCCACAATTAGACGATGACCAAGGGAAACAATAGAGTTGGATACCCTAATGTCACCTATCAGCACCATCGCTCTCCTTCGAACACGCTCAAGTAGCCCCAAGGATGATTTCGGAGCAGCTGCCCATATATGGGAGTTGTATGCCATCTTTGGCCCGATGTTTAGATATTGAAAAGATCAGAAGAAGTGAAATATCCATCTACAACAACTCTAATAGTGCGATCTCTAAGATCGAGCAAACGTATTACGGACACCAAAAGCGATCAGCTTTGATATGAGTGCACCGTGCCAGAATTTATCAAAGGCCTTAGAGATATCTAGAGCCACGACCCTACTCTCACCAAACTAGTGAATAGACCGACTCCAACGCTCCGACAAGAACGCCATACTGTCGATCACTTAGCAAGTCGTGGGTCTCTAAATGCCTCACAAAATGATGGTTCACCATGCTCTCCATTACCTTGGGGAGCGCAGATCAAATCGCAATTGGGATTGGGATCGGCTGGACGTTTGCAACCTCCCCACACGCTGGGAAGACTCCCGCACGTTAAGCAAGGTTAAAAAGGTTGAGTATTGGACGGGCTAGCGTCGAATAGCACTTACATATGACAAGTGCCGAAATACCATCCGGGCCCGAGGTTTTATTTGCATCTAGGTTCACAAGAACTCTTTTAGGTCCATGTATTCGAAAAAATATCTTTGGCATGAAACTTGATACGTTTTCGATCGCAAGGTAGTGGTTGTTTGCTTTCCGGCAAGGAAGAATTTCCTGCAAACATTTCATCCAAAAGGTTAGCTTTATTAACCGGGTCAGTGAATGCCTGGTCGTCTTTAACAAGAGTTGGGATAGATGAAGAACTAGTCATTACTCTTCTTACAAAAGACCAAAAGTTTTACTTCCCCTGGGAATTTTGTACGTAGACGTTGTTCGTGAAGAAATTTTTCACGCTTAAGCACTCTAGAACACGAAGTTCATTCCTGTTTACGCAGCAGTTCAGTAATGGAGTTTTTAATTACAACAACAATTTTTGAACGCTTCCTCATTAGATCTGACAGCAGCCCTGCATGCTTCGTTAAACCAACTGTTTTTGACTGGTTTGGCCGACATAACATTATTTGGAACAAAAGTCTTTTTTCGAAATAAAATTAAATTTTGGATCACTTCAGCAGCAGCATTTAAGTCGTTATCAAGAAAGCAAAGTTTCCAATTGAAATGCTGGAGAAGTGGTTAAGCTGATCCCAACGTGCCTTTTAGTAGAAAGAAAACTGTCCGCTTTGGGGCTGGTATCGAAGCGACACAAAGAGCAGAATACGGAAAGGATGGTGAAACAATGCAGTGGTCGGAGATATCAAGAGGTGTAAAAACATTAACTTCGTACTTTTCAGGGTGTGAAGTTAAGTAAAGGTCAATAATATTATGTTAGTGCCCTTCGACACACGGAATATGTGCCGTTTCATTCACTTGATCAAATCATTTTGCCCACATTAAATATTTTTCGGTATTTTATTAAAATAGATTTATGTATATTCATTTATCATAAAGAAACTGGTGTCGGCCTATATCGTGTCAACTGTCTCTCAGAAATGAAGCAGGCAATCGACTGTGTCTGCGCAAAGCTGCAGTACCTAGAGGAAAAGTATTTGGGAATGATGAAGTGACAGTTCAGGAGTTGGACTACTTCACGCCTTTGGCAGACTCCCCACACAGGGGATACAAAGCCGTTGCAGTTAAATCACTAAAAAGGCAAGAAGAAAATCAGCAGTTACCCGAACAACTGCACACAAGCCAAAAACCACACACAAGCCAAAATCCATGCACCAAAATATAATACCCTACCCTACTGTCACCTATCAAACACCGTCAAGTAGCTCCAAGGATGATTTTGGAGCAGCTGCCCATATATGGGAGTTGTGTGCCATCTTTGGCCTGATGTTTAGATATTGAAAATATCAGAATGAGTGAAATATTTCTTGCACCGCTTTAAAAAGCCTTTGCACTTGCATGCTTCTTTCGACACTTCAAATACATATCTCGCCCAACGAGCGTCACATTGTATTTTCATGCCCAGAACATCAAGAGCTTCTGATTGATCAATATCCGTGCCATCGATAGAAATTGACGATATTGTTGATATTTATGTCTTACAAACATTAAAATCTTACGCACATTAAAATTTATTCACTCGACCCCATTTGGAAGTGGCCAGTAAATCCCGGACCAGTGTCTCATCCATAATTCGCCTTTTGTCTTTAATATCTTGAAGACTCGGCCTACAGTCGAATGAATATGAATGACAGAGGTTACTGTCATCCGGGAAAGAGTAGATTGGATTCACGTTCTGACCCTACAGATCGGCAATGAAAATAAGAAATAAAGAGGGAGAAAAGACAGAGCCCTATGTTACACCTGCGGTCAGCCTATGTGTGTTGGATGAGAACCCATCTACAACAACTATAATAGTGCGATCTCTAAGAAAGCTCGATATAAATCGAGCAAACGTATTACAGACACCAGCATACATCCATACACCATCCACATAAACCAGCCAACAACCCCAAAAACAGCAGCAGAGCAGACTGGTACTTGTCAGCGAACACGCACACATTATCCAAAAGTTACACAACAAACACTTGCCAGTCAACAGACACATACCAGCCAACGACAAAAAAAAACAGCTATTAAAAAAAAATTAAACACACAAAATATTTCGTATATTTTTATTATAAATTTGTTGCAATACCCCTCCGTATTGCAGCCGCTCTACTCTCTTCTTCAACCACGTCTTCATCTAAATTTTGCCAGCTTAATATCTGGCCGGATATATGTGCTTTGGAAAGCCGGAGCCCCTTTGTCCTGCTACACGACCAACAGTATGAACAAAATCTCTTTTGAAACTCGACAAAACTGTAACAAAACATTCATGTGTATTTAGATGCAACATATGTACACGGACATTTAATTTTATATCTGTCATGCTCAGTTAGGCAAGTTTTTTGTTGACATGTGAAATTATTTCATCACGTCGAGGTCACTAAAATGTTAGCATTTACTAACACCGCGTGTGATATGCAATCCACATATGGAAACGGATCGGTGATCAGACAACCAAAAACTTCAATGGTTTTGAAAGAACTCATTTTATTTACTACAAAAAATCTTACTCTACTTAAACTAAATATACAAACTGACTACAATAAATGCAATTGGTACCTAAGGCAAGCACATACTTTTAATGCAACAAAAAACTTAAGTGCACTACGCGTTAACGCACTAGTCCCCAGAATACCTGCGTACACCCACACACAGGCAAATCTAGCAAAGCAGCGCTATGGACGTGTGGCCTTCATGCACTCGAAAATTAAAGTTGTGTACTTTGACAGTTGCCACACTCCTCCAAGTTGGTCGCACAGAGAATTTCAGAGTACGCTAGAGAATTGCAGAGTTGGCTAAGATCTTCCGTGGTGATTTCAAGTGATTTAAATTCATGGACACTGGAATGGGGCAGCAGAAACACAAACGAAAGAGGGCGCAACATGCAGGAAAACTTTGCATAACTGGTTATACACCTGGCAAACAAGGGACGGCAGAATACCTTCAGAAGGCGGGATACGGCTCAATCGTAGACATCACTTTCGTCAGCAAGTTCCTTGCTAAGTCTACTTAATTACGAGTTAGCGATAAATACACGCACAGTGACCACAAGGTTATAATGTTCTATGTAACTGGTCGGAGGGGTAGAGAAAACGTGCGCCCAAAGCAAACCGGACCGAAATGGAAGGCGACCGCTTTCGCCTGTGAAACCGTTGAAGAATTGTTTTGCTCACATCAGCTTGCAAACGGCACAGCAGAGGAACTTTTACAGGATCTAAACACCATGATCACCAACGCTTGTGACGCATCAATGCTAAGAAGGAGCATATGCAAACGAGGTGCACCTTGTTACTGGTGGAACGAGGTGCACCTTGTTACTGGTGACTGGTATTCGCAAACTGTTTAAGAACAAGACGCCAGGTTTAACGATCCAGGGGAAAGCCTGAACTTCCAGAGATGCTGAAAGGATTCTAAAACCTAAGGAGGCAACTGAAGAAACCCATCACGGAGAGTAAAACGAGGTGTTTCAAAGCAATATGTAAGGAGGCAAACATCAATACGGCACAGCCTACAAAGTCGTAATAAAGAAACTAGGAGGTCAAAAATCGCCTCAGATAACGTGTCCCGATATGCTACGTAGAATAATAGAAACATTGTTTACACAACGCCTATTGCCGATGACTGATACATTGGCACACGGAACAGAAAAACTGGTTTCCCGTTATAACGTCACATGAAATCTTAGAAGCATGCTGGAGAATAGGTGACGGCAAAGCCCCGGGCACCGATGGAATACCTCATAAAGTACATAAAGAAGCAATTCCTTCAAGACCGGAAGCTTTTGTCAGAACTTTCCAAAAATGTATTGACGATAGTGTTTCCAGACAGATTGAACGTGTAGAGACTCGTATACTTTCCCAAGGGAGATAAGCCGCCGAACAAGCCATCGTCGTATCGACCAATCTGTGTTTTTCATACCATTGGAAAACAACTTCAGCGCATTCTGTACAACCGCCTACAACGAATTGTTGAGGATAGAATGGTGTTATCGGAACACTAGTACGGATTTAGGAAGTCACTTTCTACCATAGACGCGATCAAATCTGTAGTCGATATCGCAGCGGACGCTTTATTTGACAAACGATGGAAAAGAAGGCTCCAAGCAGTATCGATGAAAATAACGCGTATAATACGGCCGATTGGGGGTAAAATAAAAGGTGCCCTTGCTGTAATGGAGGCACCTGGTTCCATTCTTTATAAGATCACGAATTACTTCTCGTACCTAAGGCTGGTCTATAGCAGTGAAGTAGACACAGCTGTTATCACGTGGCAGCTGGCGTTCGGTATCGTTTTTTTAAATAACCAACACTCAGAGGATGTAACCTATACATGCGGTGCATTGCGTTGGCGAGTGGAAAGTAAGAATCGGAGGGGGAAAAGAGGGAGAAATGTTTATTGACACTTGCCTTGAACTTCTGGATGTCGCAATTTGTGGGAAATACATTTGCGGAAATCGATTCCACATACGGACTGTACAAGCGAAAAATGAATTTGATCTGCAGTGTATAGTGCGGTCAACTCGATCACAAACGGGTGTGAATTTATAGAAAGTCGCGTATCCCTGCAGAATATCCTCACGTCAGGAATAAGGCGACTGATGTCTGATGAACACACATCATGAAATTAACGACAGAACAGCGTCACGCAACCCACAATTAGACGATGACCAAGGGAAACAATAGAGTTGGATACCCTAATGTCACCTATCAGCACCATCGCTCTCCTTCGAACACGCTCAAGTAGCCCCAAGGATGATTTCGGAGCAGCTGCCCATATATGGGAGTTGTATGCCATCTTTGGCCCGATGTTTAGATATTGAAAAGATCAGAAGAAGTGAAATATCCATCTACAACAACTCTAATAGTGCGATCTCTAAGATCGAGCAAACGTATTACGGACACCAAAAGCGATCAGCTTTGATATGAGTGCACCGTGCCAGAATTTATCAAAGGCCTTAGAGATATCTAGAGCCACGACCCTACTCTCACCAAACTAGTGAATAGACCGACTCCAACGCTCCGACAAGAACGCCATACTGTCGATCACTTAGCAAGTCGTGGGTCTCTAAATGCCTCACAAAATGATGGTTCACCATGCTCTCCATTACCTTGGGGAGCGCAGATCAAATCGCAATTGGGATTGGGATCGGCTGGACGTTTGCAACCTCCCCACACGCTGGGAAGACTCCCGCACGTTAAGCAAGGTTAAAAAGGTTGAGTATTGGACGGGCTAGCGTCGAATAGCACTTACATATGACAAGTGCCGAAATACCATCCGGGCCCGAGGTTTTATTTGCATCTAGGTTCACAAGAACTCTTTTAGGTCCATGTATTCGAAAAAATATCTTTGGCATGAAACTTGATACGTTTTCGATCGCAAGGTAGTGGTTGTTTGCTTTCCGGCAAGGAAGAATTTCCTGCAAACATTTCATCCAAAAGGTTAGCTTTATTAACCGGGTCAGTGAATGCCTGGTCGTCTTTAACAAGAGTTGGGATAGATGAAGAACTAGTCATTACTCTTCTTACAAAAGACCAAAAGTTTTACTTCCCCTGGGAATTTTGTACGTAGACGTTGTTCGTGAAGAAATTTTTCACGCTTAAGCACTCTAGAACACGAAGTTCATTCCTGTTTACGCAGCAGTTCAGTAATGGAGTTTTTAATTACAACAACAATTTTTGAACGCTTCCTCATTAGATCTGACAGCAGCCCTGCATGCTTCGTTAAACCAACTGTTTTTGACTGGTTTGGCCGACATAACATTATTTGGAACAAAAGTCTTTTTTCGAAATAAAATTAAATTTTGGATCACTTCAGCAGCAGCATTTAAGTCGTTATCAAGAAAGCAAAGTTTCCAATTGAAATGCTGGAGAAGTGGTTAAGCTGATCCCAACGTGCCTTTTAGTAGAAAGAAAACTGTCCGCTTTGGGGCTGGTATCGAAGCGACACAAAGAGCAGAATACGGAAAGGATGGTGAAACAATGCAGTGGTCGGAGATATCAAGAGGTGTAAAAACATTAACTTCGTACTTTTCAGGGTGTGAAGTTAAGTAAAGGTCAATAATATTATGTTAGTGCCCTTCGACACACGGAATATGTGCCGTTTCATTCACTTGATCAAATCATTTTGCCCACATTAAATATTTTTCGGTATTTTATTAAAATAGATTTATGTATATTCATTTATCATAAAGAAACTGGTGTCGGCCTATATCGTGTCAACTGTCTCTCAGAAATGAAGCAGGCAATCGACTGTGTCTGCGCAAAGCTGCAGTACCTAGAGGAAAAGTATTTGGGAATGATGAAGTGACAGTTCAGGAGTTGGACTACTTCACGCCTTTGGCAGACTCCCCACACAGGGGATACAAAGCCGTTGCAGTTAAATCACTAAAAAGGCAAGAAGAAAATCAGCAGTTACCCGAACAACTGCACACAAGCCAAAAACCACACACAAGCCAAAATCCATGCACCAAAATATAATACCCTACCCTACTGTCACCTATCAAACACCGTCAAGTAGCTCCAAGGATGATTTTGGAGCAGCTGCCCATATATGGGAGTTGTGTGCCATCTTTGGCCTGATGTTTAGATATTGAAAATATCAGAATGAGTGAAATATTTCTTGCACCGCTTTAAAAAGCCTTTGCACTTGCATGCTTCTTTCGACACTTCAAATACATATCTCGCCCAACGAGCGTCACATTGTATTTTCATGCCCAGAACATCAAGAGCTTCTGATTGATCAATATCCGTGCCATCGATAGAAATTGACGATATTGTTGATATTTATGTCTTACAAACATTAAAATCTTACGCACATTAAAATTTATTCACTCGACCCCATTTGGAAGTGGCCAGTAAATCCCGGACCAGTGTCTCATCCATAATTCGCCTTTTGTCTTTAATATCTTGAAGACTCGGCCTACAGTCGAATGAATATGAATGACAGAGGTTACTGTCATCCGGGAAAGAGTAGATTGGATTCACGTTCTGACCCTACAGATCGGCAATGAAAATAAGAAATAAAGAGGGAGAAAAGACAGAGCCCTATGTTACACCTGCGGTCAGCCTATGTGTGTTGGATGAGAACCCATCTACAACAACTATAATAGTGCGATCTCTAAGAAAGCTCGATATAAATCGAGCAAACGTATTACAGACACCAGCATACATCCATACACCATCCACATAAACCAGCCAACAACCCCAAAAACAGCAGCAGAGCAGACTGGTACTTGTCAGCGAACACGCACACATTATCCAAAAGTTACACAACAAACACTTGCCAGTCAACAGACACATACCAGCCAACGACAAAAAAAAACAGCTATTAAAAAAAAATTAAACACACAAAATATTTCGTATATTTTTATTATAAATTTGTTGCAATACCCCTCCGTATTGCAGCCGCTCTACTCTCTTCTTCAACCACGTCTTCATCTAAATTTTGCCAGCTTAATATCTGGCCGGATATATGTGCTTTGGAAAGCCGGAGCCCCTTTGTCCTGCTACACGACCAACAGTATGAACAAAATCTCTTTTGAAACTCGACAAAACTGTAACAAAACATTCATGTGTATTTAGATGCAACATATGTACACGGACATTTAATTTTATATCTGTCATGCTCAGTTAGGCAAGTTTTTTGTTGACATGTGAAATTATTTCATCACGTCGAGGTCACTAAAATGTTAGCATTTACTAACACCGCGTGTGATATGCAATCCACATATGGAAACGGATCGGTGATCAGACAACCAAAAACTTCAATGGTTTTGAAAGAACTCATTTTATTTACTACAAAAAATCTTACTCTACTTAAACTAAATATACAAACTGACTACAATAAATGCAATTGGTACCTAAGGCAAGCACATACTTTTAATGCAACAAAAAACTTAAGTGCACTACGCGTTAACGCACTAGTCCCCAGAATACCTGCGTACACCCACACACAGGCAAATCTAGCAAAGCAGCGCTATGGACGTGTGGCCTTCATGCACTCGAAAATTAAAGTTGTGTACTTTGACAGTTGCCACACTCCTCCAAGTTGGTCGCACAGAGAATTTCAGAGTACGCTAGAGAATTGCAGAGTTGGCTAAGATCTTCCGTGGTGATTTCAAGTGATTTAAATTCATGGACACTGGAATGGGGCAGCAGAAACACAAACGAAAGAGGGCGCAACATGCAGGAAAACTTTGCATAACTGGTTATACACCTGGCAAACAAGGGACGGCAGAATACCTTCAGAAGGCGGGATACGGCTCAATCGTAGACATCACTTTCGTCAGCAAGTTCCTTGCTAAGTCTACTTAATTACGAGTTAGCGATAAATACACGCACAGTGACCACAAGGTTATAATGTTCTATGTAACTGGTCGGAGGGGTAGAGAAAACGTGCGCCCAAAGCAAACCGGACCGAAATGGAAGGCGACCGCTTTCGCCTGTGAAACCGTTGAAGAATTGTTTTGCTCACATCAGCTTGCAAACGGCACAGCAGAGGAACTTTTACAGGATCTAAACACCATGATCACCAACGCTTGTGACGCATCAATGCTAAGAAGGAGCATATGCAAACGAGGTGCACCTTGTTACTGGTGGAACGAGGTGCACCTTGTTACTGGTGACTGGTATTCGCAAACTGTTTAAGAACAAGACGCCAGGTTTAACGATCCAGGGGAAAGCCTGAACTTCCAGAGATGCTGAAAGGATTCTAAAACCTAAGGAGGCAACTGAAGAAACCCATCACGGAGAGTAAAACGAGGTGTTTCAAAGCAATATGTAAGGAGGCAAACATCAATACGGCACAGCCTACAAAGTCGTAATAAAGAAACTAGGAGGTCAAAAATCGCCTCAGATAACGTGTCCCGATATGCTACGTAGAATAATAGAAACATTGTTTACACAACGCCTATTGCCGATGACTGATACATTGGCACACGGAACAGAAAAACTGGTTTCCCGTTATAACGTCACATGAAATCTTAGAAGCATGCTGGAGAATAGGTGACGGCAAAGCCCCGGGCACCGATGGAATACCTCATAAAGTACATAAAGAAGCAATTCCTTCAAGACCGGAAGCTTTTGTCAGAACTTTCCAAAAATGTATTGACGATAGTGTTTCCAGACAGATTGAACGTGTAGAGACTCGTATACTTTCCCAAGGGAGATAAGCCGCCGAACAAGCCATCGTCGTATCGACCAATCTGTGTTTTTCATACCATTGGAAAACAACTTCAGCGCATTCTGTACAACCGCCTACAACGAATTGTTGAGGATAGAATGGTGTTATCGGAACACTAGTACGGATTTAGGAAGTCACTTTCTACCATAGACGCGATCAAATCTGTAGTCGATATCGCAGCGGACGCTTTATTTGACAAACGATGGAAAAGAAGGCTCCAAGCAGTATCGATGAAAATAACGCGTATAATACGGCCGATTGGGGGTAAAATAAAAGGTGCCCTTGCTGTAATGGAGGCACCTGGTTCCATTCTTTATAAGATCACGAATTACTTCTCGTACCTAAGGCTGGTCTATAGCAGTGAAGTAGACACAGCTGTTATCACGTGGCAGCTGGCGTTCGGTATCGTTTTTTTAAATAACCAACACTCAGAGGATGTAACCTATACATGCGGTGCATTGCGTTGGCGAGTGGAAAGTAAGAATCGGAGGGGGAAAAGAGGGAGAAATGTTTATTGACACTTGCCTTGAACTTCTGGATGTCGCAATTTGTGGGAAATACATTTGCCGGAAATCGATTCCACATACGGACTGTACAAGCGAAAAATGAATTTGATCTGCAGTGTATAGTGCGGTCAACTCGATCACAAACGGGTGTGAATTTATAGAAAGTCGCGTATCCCTGCAGAATATCCTCACGTCAGGAATAAGGCGACTGATGTCTGATGAACACACATCATGAAATTAACGACAGAACAGCGTCACGCAACCCACAATTAGACGATGACCAAGGGAAACAATAGAGTTGGATACCCTAATGTCACCTATCAGCACCATCGCTCTCCTTCGAACACGCTCAAGTAGCCCCAAGGATGATTTCGGAGCAGCTGCCCATATATGGGAGTTGTATGCCATCTTTGGCCCGATGTTTAGATATTGAAAAGATCAGAAGAAGTGAAATATCCATCTACAACAACTCTAATAGTGCGATCTCTAAGATCGAGCAAACGTATTACGGACACCAAAAGCGATCAGCTTTGATATGAGTGCACCGTGCCAGAATTTATCAAAGGCCTTAGAGATATCTAGAGCCACGACCCTACTCTCACCAAACTAGTGAATAGACCGACTCCAACGCTCCGACAAGAACGCCATACTGTCGATCACTTAGCAAGTCGTGGGTCTCTAAATGCCTCACAAAATGATGGTTCACCATGCTCTCCATTACCTTGGGGAGCGCAGATCAAATCGCAATTGGGATTGGGATCGGCTGGACGTTTGCAACCTCCCCACACGCTGGGAAGACTCCCGCACGTTAAGCAAGGTTAAAAAGGTTGAGTATTGGACGGGCTAGCGTCGAATAGCACTTACATATGACAAGTGCCGAAATACCATCCGGGCCCGAGGTTTTATTTGCATCTAGGTTCACAAGAACTCTTTTAGGTCCATGTGTTCGAAAAAATATCTTTGGCATGAAACTTGATACGTTTTCGATCGCAAGGTAGTGGTTGTTTGCTTTCCGGCAAGGAAGAATTTCCTGCAAACATTTCATCCAAAAGGTTAGCTTTATTAACCGGGTCAGTGAATGCCTGGTCGTCTTTAACAAGAGTTGGGATAGATGAAGAACTAGTCATTACTCTTCTTACAAAAGACCAAAAGTTTTACTTCCCCTGGGAATTTTGTACGTAGACGTTGTTCGTGAAGAAATTTTTCACGCTTAAGCACTCTAGAACACGAAGTTCATTCCTGTTTACGCAGCAGTTCAGTAATGGAGTTTTTGGTTACAACAACAATTTTTGAACGCTTCCTCATTAGATCTGACAGCAGCCCTGCATGCTTCGTTAAACCAACTGTTTTTGACTGGTTTGGCCGACATAACATTATTTGGAACAAAAGTCTTTTTTCGAAATAAAATTAAATTTTGGATCACTTCAGCAGCAGCATTTAAGTCGTTATCAAGAAAGCAAAGTTTCCAATTGAAATGCTGGAGAAGTGGTTAAGCTGATCCCAACGTGCCTTTTAGTAGAAAGAAAACTGTCCGCTTTGGGGCTGGTATCGAAGCGACACAAAGAGCAGAATACGGAAAGGATGGTGAAACAATGCAGTGGTCGGAGATATCAAGAGGTGTAAAAACATTAACTTCGTACTTTTCAGGGTGTGAAGTTAAGTAAAGGTCAATAATATTATGTTAGTGCCCTTCGACACACGGAATATGTGCCGTTTCATTCACTTGATCAAATCATTTTGCCCACATTAAATATTTTTCGGTATTTTATTAAAATAGATTTATGTATATTCATTTATCATAAAGAAACTGGTGTCGGCCTATATCGTGTCAACTGTCTCTCAGAAATGAAGCAGGCAATCGACTGTGTCTGCGCAAAGCTGCAGTACCTAGAGGAAAAGTATTTGGGAATGATGAAGTGACAGTTCAGGAGTTGGACTACTTCACGCCTTTGGCAGACTCCCCACACAGGGGATACAAAGCCGTTGCAGTTAAATCACTAAAAAGGCAAGAAGAAAATCAGCAGTTACCCGAACAACTGCACACAAGCCAAAAACCACACACAAGCCAAAATCCATGCACCAAAATATAATACCCTACTGTCACCTATCAAACACCGTCAAGTAGCTCCAAGGATGATTTTGGAGCAGCTGCCCATATATGGGAGTTGTGTGCCATCTTTGGCCTGATGTTTAGATATTGAAAATATCAGAATGAGTGAAATATTTCTTGCACCGCTTTAAAAAGCCTTTGCACTTGCATGCTTCTTTCGACACTTCAAATACATATCTCGCCCAACGAGCGTCACATTGTATTTTCATGCCCAGAACATCAAGAGCTTCTGATTGATCAATATCCGTGCCATCGATAGAAATTGACGATATTGTTGATATTTATGTCTTACAAACATTAAAATCTTACGCACATTAAAATTTATTCACTCGACCCCATTTGGAAGTGGCCAGTAAATCCCGGACCAGTGTCTCATCCATAATTCGCCTTTTGTCTTTAATATCTTGAAGACTCGGCCTACAGTCGAATGAATATGAATGACAGAGGTTACTGTCATCCGGGAAAGAGTAGATTGGATTCACGTTCTGACCCTACAGATCGGCAATGAAAATAAGAAATAAAGAGGGAGAAAAGACAGAGCCCTATGTTACACCTGCGGTCAGCCTATGTGTGTTGGATGAGAACCCATCTACAACAACTATAATAGTGCGATCTCTAAGAAAGCTCGATATAAATCGAGCAAACGTATTACAGACACCAGCATACATCCATACACCATCCACATAAACCAGCCAACAACCCCAAAAACAGCAGCAGAGCAGACTGGTACTTGTCAGCGAACACGCACACATTATCCAAAAGTTACACAACAAACACTTGCCAGTCAACAGACACATACCAGCCAACGACAAAAAAAAACAGCTATTAAAAAAAAATTAAACACACAAAATATTTGGTATATTTTTATTATAAATTTGTTGCAATACCCCTCCGTATTGCAGCCGCTCTACTCTCTTCTTCAACCACGTCTTCATCTAAATTTTGCCAGCTTAATATCTGGCCGGATATATGTGCTTTGGAAAGCCGGAGCCCCTTTGTCCTGCTACACGACCAACAGTATGAACAAAATCTCTTTTGAAACTCGACAAAACTGTAACAAAACATTCATGTGTATTTAGATGCAACATATGTACACGGACATTTAATTTTATATCTGTCATGCTCAGTTAGGCAAGTTTTTTGTTGACATGTGAAATTATTTCATCACGTCGAGGTCACTAAAATGTTAGCATTTACTAACACCGCGTGTGATATGCAATCCACATATGGAAACGGATCGGTGATCAGACAACCAAAAACTTCAATGGTTTTGAAAGAACTCATTTTATTTACTACAAAAAATCTTACTCTACTTAAACTAAATATACAAACTGACTACAATAAATGCAATTGGTACCTAAGGCAAGCACATACTTTTAATGCAACAAAAAACTTAATTGCACTACGCGTTAACGCACTAGTCCCCAGAATACCTGCGTACACCCACACACAGGCAAATCTAGCAAAGCAGCGCTATGGACGTGTGGCCTTCATGCACTCGAAAATTAAAGTTGTGTACTTTGACAGTTGCCACACTCCTCCAAGTTGGTCGCACAGAGAATTTCAGAGTACGCTAGAGAATTGCAGAGTTGGCTAAGATCTTCCGTGGTGATTTCAAGTGATTTAAATTCATGGACACTGGAATGGGGCAGCAGAAACACAAACGAAAGAGGGCGCAACATGCAGGAAAACTTTGCATAACTGGTTATACACCTGGCAAACAAGGGACGGCAGAATACCTTCAGAAGGCGGGATACGGCTCAATCGTAGACATCACTTTCGTCAGCAAGTTCCTTGCTAAGTCTACTTAATTACGAGTTAGCGATAAATACACGCACAGTGACCACAAGGTTATAATGTTCTATGTAACTGGTCGGAGGGGTAGAGAAAACGTGCGCCCAAAGCAAACCGGACCGAAATGGAAGGCGACCGCTTTCGCCTGTGAAACCGTTGAAGAATTGTTTTGCTCACATCAGCTTGCAAACGGCACAGCAGAGGAACTTTTACAGGATCTAAACACCATGATCACCAACGCTTGTGACGCATCAATGCTAAGAAGGAGCATATGCAAACGAGGTGCACCTTGTTACTGGTGGAACGAGGTGCACCTTGTTACTGGTGACTGGTATTCGCAAACTGTTTAAGAACAAGACGCCAGGTTTAACGATCCAGGGGAAAGCCTGAACTTCCAGAGATGCTGAAAGGATTCTAAAACCTAAGGAGGCAACTGAAGAAACCCATCACGGAGAGTAAAACGAGGTGTTTCAAAGCAATATGTAAGGAGGCAAACATCAATACGGCACAGCCTACAAAGTCGTAATAAAGAAACTAGGAGGTCAAAAATTGCCTCAGATAACGTGTCCCGATATGCTACGTAGAATAATAGAAACATTGTTTACACAACGCCTATTGCCGATGACTGATACATTGGCACACGGAACAGAAAAACTGGTTTCCCGTTATAACGTCACATGAAATCTTAGAAGCATGCTGGAGAATAGGTGACGGCAAAGCCCCGGGCACCGATGGAATACCTCATAAAGTACATAAAGAAGCAATTCCTTCAAGACCGGAAGCTTTTGTCAGAACTTTCCAAAAATGTATTGACGATAGTGTTTCCAGACAGATTGAACGTGTAGAGACTCGTATACTTTCCCAAGGGAGATAAGCCGCCGAACAAGCCATCGTCGTATCGACCAATCTGTGTTTTTCATACCATTGGAAAACAACTTCAGCGCATTCTGTACAACCGCCTACAACGAATTGTTGAGGATAGAATGGTGTTATCGGAACACTAGTACGGATTTAGGAAGTCACTTTCTACCATAGACGCGATCAAATCTGTAGTCGATATCGCAGCGGACGCTTTATTTGACAAACGATGGAAAAGAAGGCTCCAAGCAGTATCGATGAAAATAACGCGTATAATACGGCCGATTGGGGGTAAAATAAAAGGTGCCCTTGCTGTAATGGAGGCACCTGGTTCCATTCTTTATAAGATCACGAATTACTTCTCGTACCTAAGGCTGGTCTATAGCAGTGAAGTAGGCACAGCTGTTATCACGTGGCAGCTGGCGTTCGGTATCGTTTTTTTAAATAACCAACACTCAGAGGATGTCCCCTATACATGCGGTGCATTGCGTTGGCGAGTGGAAAGTAAGAATCGGAGGGGGAAAAGAGGGAGAAATGTTTATTGACACTTGCCTTGAACTTCTGGATGTCGCAATTTGTGGGAAATACATTTGCCGGAAATCGATTCCACATACGGACTGTACAAGCGAAAAATGAATTTGATCTGCAGTGTATAGTGCGGTCAACTCGATCACAAACGGGTGTGAATTTATAGAAAGTCGCGTATCCCTGCAGAATATCCTCACGTCAGGAATAAGGCGACTGATGTCTGATGAACACACAACATGAAATTAACGACAGAACAGCGTCACGCAACCCACAATTAGACGATGACCAAGGGAAACAATAGAGTTGGATACCCTAATGTCACCTATCAGCACCATCGCTCTCCTTCGAACACGCTCAAGTAGCCCCAAGGATGATTTCGGAGCAGCTGCCCATATATGGGAGTTGTATGCCATCTTTGGCCCGATGTTTAGATATTGAAAAGATCAGAAGAAGTGAAATATCCATCTACAACAACTCTAATAGTGCGATCTCTAAGATCGAGCAAACGTATTACGGACACCAAAAGCGATCAGCTTTGATATGAGTGCACCGTGCCAGAATTTATCAAAGGCCTTAGAGATATCTAGAGCCACGACCCTACTCTCACCAAACTAGTGAATAGACCGACTCCAACGCTCCGACAAGAACGCCATACTGTCGATCACTTAGCAAGTCGTGGGTCTCTAAATGCCTCACAAAATGATGGTTCACCATGCTCTCCATTACCTTGGGGAGCGCAGATCAAATCGCAATTGGGATTGGGATCGGCTGGACGTTTGCAACCTCCCCACACGCTGGGAAGACTCCCGCACGTTAAGCAAGGTTAAAAAGGTTGAGTATTGGACGGGCTAGCGTCGAATAGCACTTACATATGACAAGTGCCGAAATACCATCCGGGCCCGAGGTTTTATTTGCATCTAGGTTCACAAGAACTCTTTTAGGTCCATGTGTTCGAAAAAATATCTTTGGCATGAAACTTGATACGTTTTCGATCGCAAGGGAGTGGTTGTTTGCTTTCCGGCAAGGAAGAATTTCCTGTAAACATTTCATCCAAAAGGTTAGCTTTATTAACCGGGTCAGTGAATGCCTGGTCGTCTTTAACAAGAGTTGGGATAGATGAAGAACTAGTCATTACTCTTCTTACAAAAGACCAAAAGTTTTACTTCCCCTGGGAATTTTGTACGTAGACGTTGTTCGTGAAGAAATTTTTCACGCTTAAGCACTCTAGAACACGAAGTTCATTCCTGTTTACGCAGCAGTTCAGTAATGGAGTTTTTGGTTACAACAACAATTTCTGAACGCTTCCTCATTAGATCTGACAGCAGCCCTGTATGCTTCGTTAAACCAACTGTTTTTGACTGGTTTGGCCGACATAACATTATTTGGAACAAAAGTCTTTTTTCGAAATAAAATTAAATTTTGGATCACTTCAGCAGCAGCATTTAAGTCGTTATCAAGAAAGCAAAGTTTCCAATTGAAATGCTGGAAAAGTGGTTAAGCTCATCCCAACGTGCCTTTTAGTAGAAAGAAAACTGTCCGCTTTGGGGCTGGTATCGAAGCGACACAAAGAGCAGAATACGGAAAGGATGGTGAAACAATGTAGTGGTCGGAGTTATCAAGAGGTGCAAAAACATAAACTTCGTACTTTTCAGGGTGTGAAGTTAAGTAAAGGTCAATAATATTATCTTAGTGCCCTTCGAATATGTGCCGTTTCATTCACTTGATCAAGTCATTTTGCCCACATTAAATATTTTTCGGTATTTTATTAAAATAGATTTATGTATATTCATTTATCATAAAGAAACTGGTGGCGGCCTATATCGTGTCAACTGTCTCTCAGAAATGAAGAAGGCAATCGACTGTGTGCGCAAAGCTGCAGTACCTAGAGGAAAGGTATTTGGGAATGATGAAGTGACAGTTCAGGAGTTGGACTACTTCACGCCTTTGGCAGACTCCCCACACAGGGGATACAAAGCCGTTGCAGTTAAATCACTAAAAAGGCAAGAAGAAAATCAGCAGTTACCCGAACAACTGCACACAAGCCAAAAACCACACACAAGCCAAAATCCATGCACCAAAATATAATACCCTACCCTACTGTCACCTATCAAACACCGTCAAGTAGCTCCAAGGATGATTTTGGAGCAGCTGCCCATATATGGGAGTTGTGTGCCATCTTTGGCCTGATGTTTAGATATTGAAAAGATCAGAATGAGTGAAATATTTCTTGCACCGCTTTAAAAAGCCTTTGCACTTGCATGCTTCTTTCGACACTTCAAATACATATCTCGCCCAACGAGCGTCACATTGTATTTTCATGCCCAGAACATCAAGAGCTTCTGATTGATCAATATCCGTGCCATCGATAGAAATTGACGATATTGTTGATATTTATGTCTTACTAACATTAAAATCTTACGCACATTAAAATTTATTCACTCGACCCCATTTGGAAGTGGCCAGTAAATCCCGGACCAGTGTCTCATCCATAATTCGCCTTTTGTCTTTAATATCTTGAAGACTCGGCCTACAGTCGAATGAATATGAATGACTGAGGTTACTGTCATCCGGGAAAGAGTAGATTGGATTCACGTTCTGACCCTACAGATCGGCAATGAAAATAAGAAATAAAGAGGGAGAAAAGACAGAGCCCTATGTTACACCTGCGCTCAGCCTATGTGTGTTGGATGAGAACCCATCTACAACAACTATAATAGTGCGATCTCTAAGAAAGCTCGATATAAATCGAGCAAACGTATTACAGACACCAGCCAACATCCATACACCATCCACATAAACCAGCCCACAACCCCAAAAACAGCAGCAGAGCAGACTGGTACTTGTCAGCGAACACGCACACATTATCCAAAAGTTACATAACAAACACTTGCCAGTCAACAGACACATACCAGCCAACGACCAAAAAAAAACAGCTATTAAAAAAAAATTAAACACACAAAATATTTCGTATATTTTTATTATAAATTTGTTGCAATACCCCTCCGTATTGCAGCCGCTCTACTCTCTTCTTCAACCACGTCCTCATCTAAATTTTGCCAGCTTAATATCTGGCCGGATATATGTGCTTTGGAAAGCCGGAGCCCCTTTGTCCTGCTACACGACCAACAGTATGAACAAAATCTCTTTTGAAACTCGACAAAACTGTAACAAAACATTCATGTGTATTTAGATGCAACATATGTACACGGACATTTAATTTTATATCTGTCATGCTCAGTTAGGCAAGTTTTTTGTTGACATGTGAAATTATTTCATCACGTCGAGGTCACTAAAATGTTAGCATTTACTAACACCGCGTGTGATATGCAATCCACATATGGAAACGGATCGGTGATCAGACAACCAAAAACTTCAATGGTTTTGAAAGAACTCATTTTATTTACTACAAAAAATCTTACTCTACTTAAACTAAATATACAAACTGACTACAATAAATGCAATTGGTACCTAAGGCAAGCACATACTTCTAATGCACCAAAAATCTTAAGTGCACTACGCGTTAACGCACTAGTCCCCAGAATACCTGCGTACACCCACACACAGGCAAATCGAGCAAAGCAGCGCTATGGACGTGTGGCCTTCATGCACTCGAAAATTAAAGTTGTGTACTTTGACAGTTGCCACACTCTTCCAAGTTGGTCGCACAGAGAATTGCAGAGTACGCTAGAGAATTGCAGAGTTGGCTAAGATCTTCCTTGGTGATTGCAAGTGATTAAAATTCATGGACACTGGAATGGGGCAGCAGAAACACAAACGAAAGAGGGCGCAACATGCAGGAAAACTTTGCATAACTGGTTATACACCTGGCAAACAAGGGACGGCAGAATACCTTCAGAAGGCGGGATACGGCTCAATCGTAGACATCACTTTCGTCAGCAAGTTCCTTGCTAAGTCTACTTAATGACGAGTTAGCGATAAATACACGCACAGTGACCACAAGGTTATAATGTTCTATGTAACTGGTCGGAGGGGTAAAGAAAACGTGCGCCCAAAGCAAACCGGACCGAAATGGAAGGCGACCGCTTTCGCCTGTGAAACCGTTGAAGAATTGTTTTGCTCACATCAGCTTGCAAACGGCACAGCAGAGGAACTTTTACAGGATCTAAACACCATGATCACCAACGCTTGTGACGCATCAATGCTAAGAAGGAGCATATGCAAACGAGGTGCACCTTGTTACTGGTGGAACGAGGTGCACCTTGTTACTGGTGACTGGTATGCGCAAACTGTTTAAGAACAAGACGCCAGGTTTAACGATCCAGGGGAAAGCCTGAATTTCCGGAGATGCTGAAAGGATTCTAAAACCTAAGGAGGCAACTGAAGAAACCCATCACGGAGAGTAAAACGAGGTAATTCAAAGCAATATGTAAGGAGGCAAACATCAATCCATACGGCACAGCCTACAAAGTCGTAATAAAGAAACTAGGAGGTCAAAAATCGCCTCAGATAACGTGTCCCGATATGCTACGTAGAATAATAGAAACATTGTTTACACAACGCCTATTGCCGATGACTGATACATGGGCACACGGAACCGAAAAAACTGGTTTCCCGTTATAATGGTACATGAAATCTTAGAAGCATGCTGGAGAATAGGTGACAGCAAAGCCCCGGGCACCGATGGAATACTCATAAAGTACATAAAGAAGCAATTCCTTCAAGACCGGAAGCTTTTGTTAGAACTTTCCAAAAATGTATTGACGATAGTGTTTCCAGACAGATTGAACGTGTAGAGACTCGTAGACTTTCCCAAGGGAGATAAGCCGCCGAACGAGCCATCGTCGTATCGACCAATCTGTGTTTTTCATACCATTGGAAAACAACTTCAGCGCATTCTGTACAACCGCCTACAACGAATTGTTGAGGATAGAATGGTGTTATCGGAACACTAGTACGGATTTAGGAAGTCACTTTCTACCATAGACGCGATCAAATCTGTAGTCGATATCGCAGCGGACGCTTTATTTGACAAACGATGGAAAAGAAGGCTCTAAGCAGTATGTGCAAGCAGTATCGATGAAAATAACGCGTATAATACGGCCGATTGGGGTAAAATAAAAGGTGCCCTTGCTGTAATGGAGGCACCTGGTTCCATTCTTTTTAAGATCACGAATTACTTCTCGTACCTAAGGCTGGTCTATAGCAGTGAAGTAGGCACAGCTGTTATCACGTGGCAGCTGGCGTTCGGTATCGTTTTTTTAAATAACCAACACTCAGAGGATGTCCCCTATACATGCGGTGCATTGCGTTGGCGAGTGGAAAGTAAGAATCGGAGGGGGAAAAGAGGGAGAAATGTTTATTGACACTTGCCTTGAACTTCTGGATGTCGCAATTTGTGGGAAATACATTTGCCGGAAATCGATTCCACATACGGACTGTACGAGCGAAAAATGAATTTGATCTGCAGTGTATAGTGCGGTCAACTCGATAACAAACAGGTGTGAATTTATAGAAAGTCGCGTATCCCTGCAGAACATCCTCACGTCAGGAATAAGGCGACTGATGTCTGATGAACACACAACATGAAATTAACGACAGAACAGCGTCACGCAACCCACAATTAGACGATGACCAAGGGAAACAATAGAGTTGGATACCCTAATGTCACCTATCAGCACCATCGCTCTCCTTCAAACACGCTCAAGTAGCCCCAAGGATGATTTCAGAGCACCTGCCCATATATGGGAGTTGTATGCCATCTTTGGCCCGATGTTTAGATATTGAAAAGATCAGAAGAAGTGAAATATCCATCTACAACAACTCTAATAGTGCGATCTCTAAGAAAGCTCTATATAAATCGAGCAAACGTATTACCGACACCAAAAGCGATCAGCTTTGATATGAGTGCACCGTGCCAGAATTTATCAAAGGCCTTAGAGATATCTAGAGCCACGACCCTACTCTCACCAAACTAGTGGATAGACCGACTCCAACGCTCCGACAAGAACGCCATACTGTCGATCACTTAGCAAGTCGTGGGTCTCTAAATGCCTCACAAAATGATGGTTCACCATGCTCTCCATTACCTTGGGGAGCCCAGATCAAATCGCAATTGGGATTGGGATCGGCTGGACGTTTGCAACCTTCCCACACGCTGGGAAGACTCCCGCACGTTAAGCAAGGTTCAAAAGGTTGAGTATTGGACGGGCTAGCGTCGAATAGCACTTACATATGACAAGTGCCGAAATACCATCCGGGCCCGAGGTTTTATTTGCATCTAGGTTCACAAGAACTCTTTTAAGTCAATGTGTTCGAAAAAATATATTTGGCATGGAACTTGATACGTTTTCGATCGCAAGGGAGTGGTTGTTTGCTTTCCGGCAAGGAAGAATTTCCTGCAAACATTTCATCCAAAAGGTTAGCTTTATTAACCGGATCAGTGAATGCCTGGTCGTCTTTAACAAGAGTTGGGATAGATGATGATTTTTCGGTATTTTATTAAAAATATTCATTTATCATAAAGAAACTGGTGGCGGCCTATATCGTGTCAACAGTCTCTCAGAAATGAAGAAGGCAATCGACTGTGTGCGCAAAGCTGCAGTACCTAGAGGAAAGGTATTTGGGAATGATGAAGTGACAGTTCAGGAGTTGGACTACTTCACGCCTTTGGCAGACTCCCCACACAGGGGATACAAAGCCGTTGCAGTTAAATCACTAAAAAGGCAAGAAGAAAATCAGCAGTTACCCGAACAACTGCACACAAGCCAAAAACCACACACAAGCCAAAATCCATGCACCAAAATATAATACCCTACCCTACTGTCACCTATCAAACACCGTCAAGTAGCTCCAAGGATGATTTTGGAGCACCTGCCCATATATGGGAGTTGTGTGCCATCTTTGGCTTGATGTTTAGATATTGAAAATATCAGAATGAGTGAAACATTTCTTGCACCGCTTTAAAAAGCCTTTGCACTTGAGTGCTTCTTTCGACACATCAAATACATATCTCGCCCAACGAGCGTCACATTGTTTTTTCATGCCCAGAACATCAAGAGCTTCTAATTGATCAATATCCGTACCATCGAAAGAAATTGACGATATTGTTGATATTTAAGTCTTACAAACATTAAAATCTTACGCACATTAAAATCTATTCACTCGACCCCATTTGGAAGTGGCCAGTAAATCCCGGACCAGTGTCTCATCCATAATTCGCCTTTAATATCTTGAAGACTCGGCCTACGGTCGAATGAATATGAATGACAGAGGTTACTGTCATCCGGGAAAGAGTAGATTGGATTCACGTTCTGACCCTACAGATCGGCAATGAAAATAAGAATCTTTCTCTAAAGAACAAAACCTTGAGAGAGCTTTTGAAAAGAGATGTTTTATCCCGTCCAAGTGTCTTATCCATAATTCGCATTTTGTCTTTAATATCTTGAAGACTCGGCCTACGGTCGAATGAATATGAATGACAGAGGTTACTGTCATCCGGGAAAGAGTAGATTGGATTCACGTTCTGATCCTAAAGGTCGACAATGAAAGTAAGAAATAAAGAGGGAGAAAGGACAGAGCCCTGTGGTACACCTGCGGTCAGCCTATGTGTGTTGAATGAGAACCCATCTACAACAACTCTAATAGTGCGATCTCTAAGAAAGCTCGATATAAATCGAGCAAACGTATTACCGACACCAAAAGCGATCAGCTTTGATATGAGTGCACCGTGCCAGAATTTATCAACTATAGAATAGAACGACTCCAACGCTCCGACAAGGACGCCATAAGTCGTGGGTCTCTTAATGCCTCACAAAATGATGGTTCACCATGCTCTCCATTACCTTGCAGAGCGCAGATCAAATCGCAATTGTCCGATAATTCGGACAGGGATCGTCTGGACGTTCGCAACCATCCAACAAGCTGGGAAGACTCCCGCACGGTAAGCAAGGTTGCGTATTGGATGGGCTAGCGTCGAATAGCACTTGCCAAAATACCATCCGGGCCCGAGGTTTAATTGACATCGAGGTTCGCAAGAACCCTTTTAACTCCATGTGTTCGAAAAATATCTGAGGCATGGAACTTGATACGTTTTCGTTCGCAAGGGAGTGGTGGATTGCTTTCCGGCAAGGAAGAATGTACAGCAAACACATCAGCCAAAAGATTAGCTTTATTACCCGGGTCAGTGAATGCCTGGCCGTTTTTAACAAGAGTTGGGATAGATGAAGAACTATCTTTTACTCTTCTTACAAACGACCAAAATCTTTTACTTTACCTGGGATCCTTTGTACGTAGACGTTGTTCGTGAAGAAATTTTTCACGCTTAAGTACTCTAGTACACAAAGTTCATGCCTGTTTACGCAGCAGTTCAGTTTTTGGCAGGTTAAGCCGACATAACTTTATTTGGACAAAAGTCTTTTTTCCAAATAAAATTAAATTTTGGATCATTTCAGCTGCATCATTTAAGTCGTTATCAAGAAAGCGAAGTTTCTAATTGAAATGTTGAAAAAAGGGGTTAAGCTCATCCCAACGTGCCTTTTCGTAGAAAGAAAGCTGTCTGCTTTGGGGCTGGTATCGAAGCGACACGAAGAGCGGAATATGGAAAGGATGCTGAAACAATGCAGTGGTCGGAGTTATCAAGAAGTGCAAGAATATTAACTTCGTACTTTTCAGGGTGAGAAGTTAAGTAAAGGTCAAGAATATTACGATAGTACGCTTCGACACACGGAATATGTGCCGGTTAATTCACTAGTTGCGTCATGTCATATTGCATGGCGAAGAGCTCGGCGTATTGGCCATCCGGAGTTGCATGGCTCTAATGCAAAAGCCAGGCGGAATTATGCACATTGAAATCTCCAGCAACGACAATTTAACTGTCTGGATAAATCTCTAAAATTTTCGATATTGAGTACGTGTGTTCCAATCCTGAACTTAACCCAAAGGTAGTTAAATTCTGGATCTTGTGAGTTCAAGTGTTGCTGGCTATGAAACACTATGTCATAACATACGAGTATACCACAAGACCTCTTTGGGAAATAAATAGAGATAGGGTATGGTGCCCAGGAACGTGAAACTTCTGTGGATCAGAATCCTAACGGACCTGAGTATTACTTAGAGCTAGAATATCAGGTCTATAAAAATGAATATGAGAAAACACAGCGAAAAAATTCGCACGCATCGTATGCCGGCGAAATTGATTTTAAATTTCTTCACCATTACGCCAGCCATAGAACAAAAACAAGTGCAGTGCCGCAGTTTATCCCGTCCAATGCTTAGTGTTGTGCCTTAACCATTGGACGAACAGCGACAAAGAAAGAGGAGAGCCAACTGCACTACACGAAATGGATGGGAAAAAGGAAGGGCGAGAAGTAAAACGAATGCTCGACGATTAATGAACATTTATATAATATTTGTTGTATGTTTGTTGAGAATTGTCTGTTTCTATTGTTGTTGATTTCATATGTTTGCGTAGTTTTTTATTATTTGTAATTATTGTTGTTGTTTTGGTGTAATATTGTATTTGTTGGTTTGCGCGCTGTTTGTTCTGTTTGTTTAGTATATGCGGGTGAAAATTCTTTTTTTTTATTCTTTATTTTTTTCTTTTAAAGACGGACGAGAGAACTGTAACACGGACAACATTGAACGCGGAAGACATAGAAAAACGCGTGCGGACTGGACGACAGACTGAACATTACTGACTAATTTTCTTATAGGTTTGCTGACGAAATTGCCATTGTTACGGTGGCAAAGCATATCTGTAAACTTGAAGAAAATGCAAACAACGCTACACACCGAGTGCGTACGTGGTTCGAAACCGCTGGCCTTGAGTTGACTGGCCACAAAACAAGGCAGTACTGATTAGTAGCAGGAAACAGATGGAGTATATGAGCATAAGAGTTAGAGACCATTATAACCATTCTTTGCACTCTCTCAAATACTTAGGGGTAATGTTAGATAACAAGCTCGACTTTAAAGAGCATATAAATTACGCGAGCGAAGAGACAGCATGAATCCAATCCGCACTAGTTATGATGTTGCCCAATATTGGAGGCCCCAAAGCAGCTAGAAGGAAACTACTAACGACAGTCGTTGACTCGGTGATCGTCTATGCAGCTCCTGTGTGGGCAGAAGCGATGTCGAGGAAAGAAGTCAGCTTACCTCTATTTACCGTCTGAGTGCCCAGCGAACAATAAATGGATTCCGAACAGTATCGATCGAAGCCGCTTTTTTTTTTAGCAGGGATGACGCCGATCGACATTCTGGTATATGAAATGAGACGCATATACGATAGGAGACCAGAAAACTGAACTGAAAGAAAAGATTTACTATATACTGAAAGAGAAGTCTCAAAGGACATTTGGCAAGGCAGGTGGGGCAGCAGCATGAAAGGCATATGGAAGAACCAGTTAACCCCACTGTCTCGGACTGGATAAATCTGTCCGAAGGGGACGTTTACTATCATCTGACGCAATTTCTCACAGGACATGGTTGCTTTATTAAATATTTGGAAATGACAGCTCGCCTGTATGCCCGAACTATGTGGAGGAAGAAGAAACCGCAGAATACGCTGTATTTAACTGTTCAAGATTCAGCTCTTTACTTATAGACATCCCGGGTCCTCAACACATTGTGGAATTAATGCTCCAGAGTGTTGACTATTGGCTAAAGGAAGAAATGCAATAGTGCTAAAGGAACTACGAAGGACGGAACGCATTCGAAACGTGGAATCAAGATCCAACAATGAAACGAAGATAGCGTAAATGCTAACCAGTCCCCGCGAAGTAAGCCCTTACGGCAGTCCCGCGGGGGAGAGTGTTTGAAGTGTAGGGGGTGTGGTTTAGTACGTAGGCGCCGGAGATGGCGAATCGTGCATGCTTGTAGTGCGGTCTACATCCACACCTCCGGCTCGTAAAAAATAACACAGGCTAATAATTTTAAAATACAGAGAATACGTTATAAACAGATTCATTATTAACGCATCCCGTTCATGGGAATCGCACAGAAAGCAATTATTTCTGTGTTCGTTTAGTTGGTCGACCTTTTCCAAAGAATCATTCAGTGGATGAAAAACGCAACTGAACACTGTGTTTGTAAATAGACAGTGACTGTTTTAAACAATAAAATTAAGTATTTTCTAATAGTAAAAAATATAATTTTATTGAAGTCGAAAGTTATTTATTTATAAACCTTTAACAATGGGTGACTGCAGCAAATGCGGGACGTCAGTTCGTGGTGCTACAGGTGAAAGTACCGTAGTATGTGGTAAAGTTTACCACCCAATAAGTAAGTAAATGTTGAGGTTTAGACCAATAGTCGATGAAGTTTTGGAGACAAAAGTTTTGTAAAATATATATGTGATGATTGTATGCAAGCAAAAATAACCTCAGGGAGTACAAATATGAATTCAAGTTAGCATTGCGCCACAACGAAGTCGAGATAAAATCGTTACTGGAAGCAATTGAGAAGCGGTTTGAAGAAAGATTTAAAAAAATCGAAAACGTACAGAGAATGTGCAAAAATATCGAAGAAGTAATAAAATAATATAAACAAATGGCGAAATGGAAAACAACAACAAAGAAATGTGCAACGAGTTAAAGAAAACAATAAAAGAAACGAGTAATATAGCGAATATAAGAACTTATTCCCAAGTTTTCAAAAAAAAAGAGCTACCAGTAGCCCGTTTCTGTAACTCGTACCGATCGCAATTACCGACTGAAATTACCGACTTGACGTCAGTCTGACGTCATTCTCAGCATCACTGTTTCTGTAAAAAAATTCCGATCCCTATTCGATTCACTCGTTCCAAACATGGTAACATGACATTTGTTCCGATTCTACTCTAATAGGAACTGCTTAAAAAAGTGTTTCTGAAGAAAAGTGACTCAACTCGAAATCGATAATTTTCTCACTGACTTTATGCCAAGTAAGAACTCTAACGATTGCTATATTGTTATTGCAAGGAAGAAAGTAATCAAATATAACTTCTTGAACCAAATACAATTTATTGATGTAATTTTATACAAATAAATATGTAATTAAAAAATATGTTTTAATTGTGTTACCTCGGTTTTAATTGTGTTTGAAAATAGGTAGCCAAACATATATATTTAAGATGACAGTGTGTTGAAATTTACGACAACTTACGAACCGGTTTCAAAGAAATCGATATTGTAATGAAAAAAAACGAGTGTAAATGTTTTTTTTTACATTCAGGGTGGCGACTAGTGATGTTAAACACGTATAACTCTTGTAATAACAGTCTTTTTTAAATGATTTATTTTTATATGTTAAATACTTTTTATTGAAATTTAACGTGACTTGGTGTGAAATATGACATCAGACAAATGTTGTGAGACAGATTGGTCATTTGCAACACTCTTCTGCACAGCTTCCACGTTCTCTTCAGTACGAATATTTCGATGATCACCTCTTCCTGGACGGTCGGCAACTGAGCCCAGTTCCTCAAAACGGCGAACTAAACTTGTAATCATGGATGTTAAATACTTTTTATTGAAATTTAACGTGACTTTGTGTGAAATATGACATCAGACAAATGTTGTGAGACAGATTGGTCATTTGCAACACTCTTCTGCACAGCTTCCACGTTCTCTTCAGTACGAATATTTCGATGATCACCTCTTCCTGGACGGTCGGCAACTGAGCCCAGTTCCTCAAAACGGCGAACTAAACTTGTAATCATGGAAGATGTGGGCGCTGATCTTACGTTAAAAAACGGCGATAATTTCGCTGCGTCAGAACAATTGATCGTTGAAAAGAATAATAAAAATCGATAATTTTAATGCGTTGTTGTATGCTGTCCAAGAGATCAGTTATAATCTGCAAAAAGAAAAAATAAATTATGTTAAAAAATAAGAAAGTTATTTGTGTTTCACATCAGCTGGTCTTATTTACGCCACCCGTTACCTCACCTATATATTTTTAACAAATTAATATTAATATTTTTAACAAAATGAGTGAGAAGGTAATTCATAGGTATGTCGTTTAAATATATAACATATAAAATAAATATAATTGTTTAACAGGTAAAATACGGGCGAGTGTCAAAGACGCAGCGCCATCGGATCTTGGAGCTGATGAAACAACACCGGCAAGTTGGTAAGGGCCAAAAAGGCACCCAAAAGTAACTGGCCTACCTCCCAAAGTTGTTTGGATTACGTGAAGAAAGTTTTCGGTGAGAACCAAGAACATATTAAAGAAGCGTTAAACAAAATAATTGGGATCCTCGAAACTCAGAACGCAACACTGACTATGATGCTGCATGCTACGAATCATACCCATTAAAATTAAATGATTATTTATTTACTTAAGTCTTACTTACTTTTTATCGGTTTCAGAATATCAACTTAAGAGTGCATTGTTGTATCCGTGCTATATTTCCATTTTAACCTGCTATTGACTTAGTCAAAGTATACTCTTGTATTAGTTTTTTTTAATATGTTTGAATTAGGCTAGTTTATTTTTTCTTTCAGTTAAGTTTTTTTAACAAACAAACAAAAACAAATACAAAAGCAACAATATGTCATTTTTGATTTTTTATTAAGTATTATGGTTCTTAGTTTTTTCAACAGAAAGAGAAGGTTAATGTGTTCAAAAAAATACATAATTTTCGTTGAACAGAATAGCCAGTTTTTTTATTAACATACATATGTATATAGTTATTTCGAATATTCTCTTTCCGAATCTTATTCTCTTCGAAATCTTAGTCAGAATCATCAGGCTTTTGCATACATTTTTTGAGAAATTTTTGAATCTAAAAATAGTTGCGTGGTGTTGATTGTCGAGTTGCTCTAACTTCATTTAACACAGAGTTTAAGATAGTTGTATCCTCTATATTTATAGATGACGAATCATTTTTTATGTTTGCTTCGGGGATTGGCAAATTATGCGCTCTTCGAAAATTGTGTAGAGTGCAGCAAGCATTAATGATTGAGCCGGCGGAAACAGGAGAGACCATTAGGCCTCGATCTCCAGAAAGACATACAAAAACTTTTTTTAATACACCATTAAGCGTTTCAACGCAATTCTGCCCTGAATATGTGTTTTATTTAATTGTTTTTGGCTTGCACTCTGCGCATTTCTATGTGGGGTCATCAACCATAGTTGTAAAGGGTATCCTGAGTCGCCAATTAGCCAACCCTTAAAGACCCCATTTTCAGTGTACTTGCTGTGGGGAAAATAAACAAAAAAGAAAATAGAACTGGATACAAATAAATAAATTACATTTCTTAAACAACACGTTGATCTTCATATGTGGTATGAAAAACAATATATTTTTTCATTAAATGATTTTAAATTATCATTGTAAAATTAAGTGTGTTCGTTTACTTTCCCAGTAAAAATTTGCAGATTTCTACTTTTGAGAGCGTAAGGCCAATTTTACTCTCTTTAATAAAATTTGCTAGAAAAGTAAACGAACAGCTTCCAGTAAAATTTTGCAATGAAACAGTGGTTTTGTTTAGTGTTTGCATTACATTTCATTTTATTTTGAATTTTAAAGGGTTAAGATTGTAATAAAAAATGAGCCCAAAAAATAATTTTCTGTTTGTTTCTAATTTCAGTGATTAACATATATATTAAATAAAATAAAATAATATTCCAATTTTTACTTACCTCTTCTGCTGCAAATTTTTTTGCTTTTATTTGTTCTATCTTGCAAATTTTGGTTGGCTCAAATTTCTCCAACCAAAATTTGCAAACTCTCTAACATTGAACAGTCAAAACTTTCTCTCTCTGGCTCTCATTTACTGGACTTTTTGTGTAAACGAACACGATCCAGTAAAAATTTGCACAAATTTGTACAAAATTTGCAAGTAAACGAACACACTTATTATAAACTATTCGGCTTATCATGGTCTTGCTCATTGGACACACGTAGTCTTGCCCTTTATCTCGCTGCGCATAGCCGAAGTGGGTTTGAATTAAAGTACTTATTTTCCCCTTCCCAAGTAGGGGCGTAACTCACTTAATAGCTCGATAGCTGCATCTTTGGTGAAATATTTCCATGAATCTCGCTTTAGGAATGTGGAATGGATCCGTGGTGTCCCTAAAGTGGCGCCTGTGAATTCTCAACATATTACTGCGATCGTGTAAAGATGCGTCCATAATAAAAAATATGCCATACATTTTGTATACAGTTATTAAAGGAAATACAAAACTGGAAAGCAGTGTTTTTAATACAAAATATTTGTACATGAAAACAAATGCAAAAAACAGTTGCTTGTCATTTGTTTCAATTCTAACCGTTTCATACCGATTTGCGTTTCTTTCCATCACAGACCGAATACAGATGGGAGAAAAAAAGTCCATTGAGTTGTGAAAACAAAGGAAACAAGGGTTCGGAAAATATCAAGAAAGACTTAAATATGAAAGAGGTTGCAGTAATTTTTAAATTAAAAAGGCTGGAAAATCGAAAAATTAGTCAATTGTAATTCACAGTAAAAATAATCAGGAAAGAGAACAAATTATAGTTGCAAAAGGTAATGAAAAAAGTAAAGGATATGAAACAACAATACGCAAGGAAATAAGTTTCCAGTAGCTCGTTTCTGGGACTTGCACCGATCGCAGTAACCGACTCAAATTACCGATATGACATCACTCTGACGTCATTCTTCCCTTTACTGTTTCTGTAAAAAAAAAATTGCCGATTCACTCGTTCCATATCGGTAATATGACATTTGTTCCGATTCTACTTCAATAGGAATCACTTAAAAAAATGTTTCTGTAAGAAAAGTGACTCAACTTGAAATCGGTAACTTTCTCACTGACTTTAAGCCAAGTGAGAGCTCTGCCGATTGATATAGTGTTGTTGCAATTCTCGTATGAGAAAGCAATTAGACACATATAACTTTTTAAACCAAGTACAATTTCATTGATGTTATTTTAGACGAATAAATATTTTATTAAAAAAATATGTTTTAATTGTGTTACCGCGGTTAAATTGTGTTTGAAAATAGGTAAAAAAACATAAACATTTAAGATTGCAGTGTGTTAAAATTTACGACAATTTATGAACCGGTTTCAACGAAATTGGTATGGTAATGCAAAATAACCGAGTGCAAATGTTTGTTTACTAGCAATGTACATCACCAACTGTCAGCTTATTTAATTGCTCGTTTTTTATTTCTTTGCATATTTTTAACATAATGAGTGAGAAGGTAAGTAATAGTTATGTCGTTTTTTAATATAAGTTATTTTAAAATAGCAGTGTTTTAATAACAAATATTGGTGCTTGAAAACAAATGCAAATAAATAGCAGCTTGTCATCTGTTTCAATTCTTACCGTTTCTTTCCGATTTGTGCTTCTTTCCATCACAGATCGAATTTTTACCAATTTCAACGTACAGAAACAGCAGTTATCACATAAATCGGTAACTTACCGATTTATTTACAAAAACGAGCTACAGGTGGGTTTAACAGACATAAACATAAAGTATAACGAAATTTAAAGTAGAGAAGTAGAGAAACTTAAGCGACAAATATTGTCTTCCAAGGTGTCAATCTGCGTAAACAAGCGACTTTACATAACCCCACAAAAAAAAGTCCACTGGTGTTAAATCTTGGAGGCCACATCACTGTCCCACAACGCGAGATAATGCAGTTACCAAAAGTTTCTTTCAATAAAATTATTGTTTCGTTGGCTGTATGGCATGTAGCGCGTTTTGTTGGAATCAAAGGTCGTCCACTTCGACATCCTCCGATTCAGGCACGAAAAAGTCTTTAATCATGGCTCTATAGCGTTCCGCATTGACTGTAACATTATGGCCGGCTTAATTTTTGATGAAATATGGACCAATTATTCCTCTGCCCAAAGAGCACACCACCAGTGACTTTTTAGGGATATAATGGCGTCACAACAATGGTTTGTGGATTTTCATTACTCCAAATTTGTATTAACGTACCCATTCAACCAAAAGTAAACATCATCGCTGAACGAAATTTTTGTGGGTCCATTCACCACGATTTCCAAACGTTGTTTCGTTGTAAGTCTATTCATTAAAAAATGGCAAAACAAACTGAGCATGAGTCAAGTGACAGCTGACAAAAATACCAATTTAGAAAAAAGTGTGGCCAGATCGAAAACCACACGTCAAAAAACACCCTATATAATAAATGAAATAAAGACTAAAATTCCTCAAACATCACTAACTATACTGAACTATGGTTTTACAAAATAAAAATAACCAAATATCGGCAAACTAATATCGACGTTTATTACATATGTGATTTAGAAAAACCAACAGAAGAACATGTGGAAACTAATTTAAATAAATCTTAGCAGTAGTTTACTGTAATTATCTTTATCGGCCTAACGGCTTCTTAATTACGGAAAATGTAAATAAATAAATAAAATAAAAATCTTTTTAATATAGAACTAAGTACAAAATTAAAACCAGGAGATATCAAAACGTTAAAAAAGAAGTAAACATTTTATTTATGTCTGTCTAAGAAATTACGTTATTTTAAAGCAACGGTAATAAATGATTAACAAACGAACTAAAAAGAGATCAATATTATAAATACCAAACAACAACAATATTAAATACATCTAGAGCTCTGAGGAATTATAAAACAAGTAGCGATAAATACAGCACAAATAAAGAAAACAAGAGAAACAACTATATAAATCGGAAAATTAGTCATACAAAAGACCGTAAATCAATGTGGGGAAATAAAAGACCTTGTACTGAAAATATTAAAATGCGATAGGAGCAGCGATATTTGATAATATAGAATATAAAGACAATTATGAAATCGCGTCAAAGTTTAATAATTTTTTCATACATTGTATTAGAACAATATAAAGTTTGAGTTAAAATAGATAATACTGTCGATAACGCATTACTTAAAATAATTAATAAATCAATGGAAAATGGACTTTTCTCTTAACATCGGAAGAAGTCAGTCAGTCAGTACCAGTGGAAAAAGTAGAAAAAAATAAAAAATGCGAAGAGTATCAACCAACAAATATACTTTGAACGTGTGAAAAGATCCCTGAGAAAGTAATAAAAAAAGAAATTTCAATTTACACTAATTAAAATAAACTACTGTCAAAATATTAATTAGGAATTAAAAAAGGAATGTTTTAAAACAAAAATTATAACTGTTATAAGGAATCAAAGTAATATTATAATGTAAATTAAAATAGATCAATGTAAACATTTTGTAAATTAAAAGTATTTTACATACTACTAATAAAGACATAATAATATAAGTAGAAGTGTAGACGCCAGACGATTGTGTTTGTTCGACAAGAAATGAAAAATGCGTTCACACTTGTTCCTTGTTTTTTTCAAAAAATTTATTTAAAGGCGACTGACGTCTTTCATTTCTACTTCTTCCTATTCGAGATTTAATTAATTTTCACAAATTTGTACGCTCTACCTATAAGCTATACTATATTTGTCTTTCCGTTTGTTACTCCACGAAATATTCGTTGTAAAATTCTAAAACCATCCAATCAATTTCCTTCTGCAAAATTTCATGAAGATCGGACAACAATTTCGATATGCAGTTTGAGTTTGAGTCTTGCTCAAATATTTTTGGTAGTTACAAATATTTGTCATTAAACTAGCTCTTAATATTAACTTATTTATATATTTGTTAAGCTGGCAGCAAAAAGTTTAATGCAAAAGTCAATTATTCGATTAAAATCGGAAACAACAGTCAGGGCTACCGCTGGTCACTGCAAAATAAATCATAAAATGTGTTAAACTAAAACATCGGATAATTCTTAACTATCAGCATGTTAATATATCCACATAACCTATTTCGTTTGCATGAACCAAAAAAAAAAGAGCGGATGTAGGCTCGTAACAAATGAGCACAGTTTTGTTTGGCGTTTTTTAACAAACACAAGAATAACAAAAACTATACTATTACATGGGTGATTCTGAGATTATGGGCCAATATCGACATAATATTTGGCATTCGATTTTTTTTGCAGAATTTAATATTTAATTCAGGTAGATGTCTTTGTTTTAAGAATGACTAGTCTTTTTTAAAAGGTACACATCAAAATTTAAATTTTTAACGGAATCATGCAACAATTTAAAAATAAGAAAAAACAATTTAACAAAAAAAACCGGGGAATGACCAACTTAAGTGTGAACGTTCATAACGAGTGACAAAACACGACTTACTTAATTTTAATAAGACTGTTGACGAAAAACTATTAGATATGTACCCACTTCATGTAATGTCCAATCATATTTGAGTTGCATGAAATCAAGATTGGTTTGGAAATGTGAATTTTAGCGAATATTAGACTTACAGTGGAATGATGTGTATTTTTAGGGACAGAAAATAAACATCCATAAAAATATAAATTGAATTAAAAATTAAAATCATTAATAGCAACAAAATTAAGTGAATATTATTTTTCACTATAGACTGGTTTTGATAAATAAATAATTAATATTTTAGTAAAAAATTGAGAAAATTACAATTGAAAGTAGTGTTAGAGACAACCAGTGTAATGATATTTGAACACTTTAGTAGGAAATTTTTTGAAGAACAAATAAACTTTTTAAAAAGCACTTTTAAAGACATTAAAGCTCATATAAAGATTTATTGTGTAGTAAATAATAAAGTATAATTTATTTTATTTTTCCCGCTTGAAACTACTAAGGACAGCAAAGTGGCCCATGATCTCGGAATCAACCACATGTATATTTTGTACAAGTTTTAAATTTATATGTTGCAGTTAAAAAGGCAATTTTTGGCAAATGCTGAACATAAAGTTAAAACTAGCTGCGTCAAAAGTGTCAAGATTTGGTCACTTTTATCCGCATAGGAAATATGCATCATTTTATTTACCATACCAAAATTTAAGTACTGTTCAAACCAACGCAACGCGACGAAAACAACAAGAAATCGAAAACATGTGCTAAAATAAATAATCGGTTAGTGCAAAAATTCACTATTATACTGCATTTTCATTAGGCCATTTATTCTCGTTTTCGCTCGAAACGTCTCAACCAATTTTCACATAATTTGTGGTCGTTTTCATTCTCGTTTTGGTTTTCGTTTGACAGTTCATTATTGTTTACAAACAAAGAACAACGTGGTGACTATTAAAATACTGGAATTCATTTTTTTCTTAAACAAATGGATAAATTAAATTAATTTTTTTTCTCATTTTTACTTTTACTTCATAAAATATCTATTTCACCAAATTTGTTTGACTTTTGATTAAAAATGTCTGCATTGAGATGACAAACCAACGATAAAAAAACGATTATTTTGAGATGACACACTTTATTTAAGGTGTCATCGCCTGTGCGAAACGTTTTCGTTCCACTTTCGTACAAAAACAAGTCAAAGTGAGACGTTTTCATCACTTGAATTTGTATGGAAAAACGTCTCATTTTGACTTTTTTTGGCCAAACTTTTGAAAATACTTCAAAAGTGTCTAGTGAAAAAAGAGCATTAAATTGTGCCTTAAGTATCAGCATGTTTTAAAATTCATTTAATCTATCTCATGTGCATGGACAAAAATGGAGCAGGTTTAGCCTCGTAATAAATATACACTGTTTGCCAAAAAATAAACTATACAATTACAGGTGTACGAGTATATTGTACAAGTTTTTAAAAAATTATATATTGCAGATTTAAAAAGGGCAAATGCTGAACACACACACTTCGCTATGTGCCAGTCCCGAAGAAAACAAAACCATACCCGATTCTACCACAATCTGCAAGTAAACCAAGATGAGAAAGATCCGCGTCATCGTACACACAAAAGCGTTTTACAAACAACACTGGCAGAAGCATCAGGCTTGCGACACTAGAGCCGCACCCGCCATCAAAAAGTGTTTCGTCCGGCTCGAGCGGCTGCCGGAACAGGGAACTCGGCTAGGCGGGATAAAGGGAAACCCGCCAACCCAGGCAAGGAGAATACCGAGCCTGGAGGTGGAAACGAACTCGATTTCCAGTGACAGCGACGGGCAGGTCACTCCACCCAGGCCCCGGAGAAGACGACAGTCTAATCCCCCGATGTCATCACCAACGGCCTACCTGGTGTCAGATGACTTAATGGATGGGCCTCCAATCATCCCTCCGGTCGAAGTTTTATGCGGGCAAACACGCCAGAGATTTCTTCTACATCGTCCGATCGCGAGGAGGCCCATGCACGGCAGAACATTCGGCTAACCCGGACACGGGATACAACGCCACCGCCTAAAATGCCGCTGCGAGTGCAGAGTGTTATTGTTGTCTCAACCGGGACACGAGAAGAGTCAGCGAGAGCGGAACAGCCGGGATTCCAGTGCAGTGAGGATATCTATTTCACCAAATTTGTTTGACTTTTGATTAAAAATGTCTGCATTGAGATGACAAACCAACGATAAAAAAACGATTATTTTGAGATGACACACTTTATTTAAGGTGTCATCGCCTGTGCGAAAAGTTTTCGTTCCACTTTCGTACAAAAACAAGTCAAAGTGAGACGTTTTCATCACTTGAATTTGTATGGAAAAACGTCTCATTTTGACTTTTTTTGGCCAAACTTTTGAAACTACTTCAAAAGTGTCTAGTGAAAAAAGAGCATTAAATTGTGCCTTAAGTATCAGCATGTTTTAAAATTCATTTAATCTATCTCATGTGCATGGACAAAAATGGAGCAGGTTTAGCCTCGTAATAAATATACACTGTTTGCCAAAAAATAAACTATACAATTACAGGTGTACGAGTATATTGTACAAGTTTTTAAAAAATTATATATTGCAGATTTAAAAAGGGCAAATGCTGGACACACACACTTCGCTATGTGCCAGTCCCGAAGAAAACAAAACCATCCCCGATTCTACCACAATCTGCAAGTAAACCAAGATGAGAAAGATCCGCGTCATCGTACACACAAAGGCGTTTTACAAACAACACTGGCAGAAGCATCAGGCTTGCGACACTAGAGCCGCACCCGCCATCAAAAAGTGTTTCGTCCGGCTCGAGCGGCTGCCGGAACAGGGAACTCGGCTAGGCGGGATAAAGGGAAACCCGCCAACCCAGGCAAGGAGAATACCGAGCCTGGAGGTGGGAACGAACTCGATTTCCAGTGACAGCGACGGGCAGGTCACTCCACCCAGGCCCCGGAGAAGACGACAGTCTAATCCCCCGATGTCATCACCAACGGCCTACCTGGTGTCAGATGACTTAATGGGTGGGCCTCCAATCATCCCTCCGGTCGAAGTTTTATGCGGGCAAACACGCCAGAGGTTTCTTCTACATCGTCCGATCGCGAGGAGGCCCATGCACGGCAGAACATTCGGCTAACCCGGACACGGGATACAACGCCACCGCCTAAAATGCCGCTGCGAGTGCAGAGTGTTATTGTTGTCTCAACCGGGACACGAGAAGAGTCAGCGAGAGCGGAACAGCCGGGATTCCAGTGCAGTGAGGATATCTATTTCACCAAATTTGTTTGACTTTTGATTAAAAATGTCTGCATTGAGATGACAAACCAACGATAAAAAAACGATTATTTTGAGATGACACACTTTATTTAAGGTGTCATCGCCTGTGCGAAACGTTTTCGTTCCACTTTCGTACAAAAACAAGTCAAAGTGAGACGTTTTCATCACTTGAATTTGTATGGAAAAACGTCTCATTTTGACTTTTTTTGGCCAAACTTTTGAAACTACTTCAAAAGTGTCTAGTGAAAAAAGAGCATTAAATTGTGCCTTAAGTATCAGCATGTTTTAAAATTCATTTAATCTATCTCATGTGCATGGACAAAAATGGAGCAGGTTTAGCCTCGTAATAAATATACACTGTTTGCCAAAAAATAAACTATACAATTACAGGTGTACGAGTATATTGTACGAGTATATTGTACAAGTTTTTAAAAAATTATATATTGCAGATTTAAAAAGGGCAAATGCTGGACACACACACTTCGCTATGTGCCAGTCCCGAAGAAAACAAAACCATCCCCGATTCTACCACAATCTGCAAGTAAACCAAGAAGAGAAAGATCCGCGTCATCGTACACACAAAGGCGTTTTACAAACAACACTGGCAGAAGCATCAGGCTTGCGACACTAGAGCCGCACCCGCCATCAAAAAGTGTTTCGTCCGGCTCGAGCGGCTGCCGGAACAGGGAACTCGGCTAGGCGGGATAAAGGGAAACCCGCCAACCCAGGCAAGGAGAATACCGAGCCTGGAGGTGGGAACGAACTCGATTTCCAGTGACAGCGACGGGCAGGTCACTCCACCCAGGCCCCGGAGAAGACGACAGTCTAATCCCCCGATGTCATCACCAACGGCCTACCTGGTGTCAGATGACTTAATGGGTGGGCCTCCAATCATCCCTCCGGTCGAAGTTTTATGCGGGCAAACACGCCAGAGGTTTCTTCTACATCGTCCGATCGCGAGGAGGCCCATGCACGGCAGAACATTCGGCTAACCCGGACACGGGATACAACGCCACCGCCTAAAATGCCGCTGCGAGTGCAGAGTGTTATTGTTGTCTCAACCAGGACACGAGAAGAGTCAGCGAGAGCGGAACAGCCGGGATTCCAGTGCAGTGAGGAGTTGCCCAGCGAGATTCGACAGGGTCTGCAACCCCATATTGTGGCCGCCCTGGCTGCATACCGGGCTCCTACCCAGTATAAACGGGTGGTGGAGGTTCCAGGGCGAAAATTCTAAATTTTTGTCGGCCGCAGGGGCCATGTCGTGGTTATGCCCCGCTGAACCGACTCGTATTGGAAGGGGCCGTGTGACGCCGAAAGTAACAACGCTCGTTTTCGGACATAAACATTAATTTAATCCCATGACCAAGTGTACCTCGTTGCTTTCTCCCGAAGGCAATAGAAAAAGTCGGTCATGAACAGAAAAGTGAACGCAGCGCACGTCAGGACTTACAGAGTGGTGAAAGTAAAAAATGTAAAGTGCAGTGGTCTAACGTTCGGTCGTGCGTCTGTAGTAATTACGCAGAACCCCAAATCGTTTCTATTCCCAGTGTCCTTACGTTTGGTGGAGTACTTATGCAGGTCTCCAGGCACCGCTTATTCGCCTGACGCATTCCCTTGTTATCCGTGAGCCTTCTGGAGTATTTCCGCATGTCTCCAGACGCCGCATATTCGCCTGGCGCGTTTCAGTTGTAATCCGTGAGCCTCCTGGAGTACTAACGCAGGACTCAAGACGCCACTTATTCGCCTGACGCGTTCCCTTGTTATCCGTGAGCCTCCTGGGGTACTTACGCAGGTCTCCAGACACCGCATGTTCGCCTGACGCGTTCCCTTTTTATCCGTGAGCCTCCTAGGGTACTTACGCAGGTCTCCAGGCGCCGCTTATTCGACTGACGCGTTTCCTTTTATCCGTGAGCCTTCTGGAGTACTTACTCAGGTCTCTAGACGCCGCTTATTCACCTGACGCGTTTCCTTTGCCATCCGTGAGCCTCATGGAGTACTTAGGCAGGTCTCCAGACGCCGCTTATTCGCCTGACGCGTTTCCTTTTTTATCCGCGAGCCTCCTGGAGGTCTCCAGACGCCGCATATTCGCCTGATGCGTTCCCCTGTTATTTATCCTGGAGTACTCCTGCAGGTCTCCAAACGCCGCGTGTTTTCTAGCTGTACCAAAATTAGGGATTAGGTGGTAAGACCCAGTTCATCGCCAGTTCTTCTCCGTGAATTCACCAGTCACCTTCGAAGACGCCCTTGGAGTACTTACTACCCATGTCCCTAGAGGTAGCTCCGGAGTACTTTTCCAGGTCTCCCTGTAGACAGCGAGCGCAGAAGCAGTCCCGGATTACTTACCCAGGTCTCCCCGAAGGACGCGAGTACAGAAGTAGCCTCGGGGTACTTTATTAGGTCTCCCGGAAGACAGTGGGCTGGACGAAAGTCAACCACAGCGTCCAGGCAGGTCTCCTAAATAAATCCTGAACGTATATAAAAAACATACGCACACTCCTTTCTCTTACTCTCTGTCAGTAGAATCTATAAATTTCTGTACGAACCCTACCCCCGCGAGCTTTACCCCAGCAACCGGACAAAACTTGTCGTTACACAACTTATAAAATATATCAAAGTGGTACTGCCTAACCCTCTTTTCTCAAAAGTTGGAAATATTTTTATCTATTGTTAAACTGATTTTTCTGATCTAGCGAGAGATCATGCATTTTGAATATATCTTGCGTCGAATTGCCATAAATTTTCAAATGGATTTCGGTGTTTAATTCATCTAATCTTATAATATCAGGGGCTATTTCGAATACTCGCCAAAAATCTACAGTTTTTGCTCTTGAACAGCGTAAAAAAAGTCAGATATCTGCTTCCACCTAGTTTTATTGAATTTTCGTCCGTCCTTTGCATAATATTGGTGGATGCCTCGAGACTATTGTAACGTTCGAAAAAAAAGCTCGTGACATGAAGGCCTAAGCTTTCAACTATCTACCGGCTGTTGTATATACATTATTAAACACAAGTGTAATATTGTTAATAATTAACATATGGCAAACATTCTGTTCGTTCATTCACTTTCTTTTGTATATACATGCACATTATTTTGTATGTTTAAATTGATTCAATCGTCATACACAAAATGCTGAGTTCATAAAACAAATCAAAATGCACTTCATGCACTTCTTACCACACAAGCTTTATAACCCAAATATACTTATAATATCTAATGTTTCAATTTTATACAGTCAGAATAGACCATTCCAAAATAAGAATGTCAATCAGCAAAAATACAATTTAGCAATAATTTACTATTTAAGAATGAACTTTTCAATAAAAAAATTAGAGAAATTCACAAACCATCATTGTGTCAGCTTCTTTCGATCATCAGTCTAACCAAGTTCAAGTGCTTGAGTTAAACAATTTTTATCTTGGTAATACTGCAAAATATAAACACAAACACAAATTTATTGGAAGACAAAATAGTCTTGCAATAATTATTTGGTGACCCCTATAAAACCACAAGTTGAATTTGAGTTTTCCCTCAGCAGTGGTAAGAAACTCAACGAAATTCTTTAGTGGAAATAAACACGCAATACAGTACTTTAAATCCTGCAACTTACGAACAGGATCACATTAAATCGTATTGGCATCAAACCAACCAACAGGACATCAGTCTCCTAGTCCTCCTAGTAGGAAAAACTCACAACCAACAGGACATCAGTCTCCTAGTACTCCTAGTAGGAAAAACTCACATCCAAGTGGACATCAGTCCATACATTAATCGTCCGATATGACACAAGAAGGTTCAAGTATGAATGTATTGGCCCAATGCCAGCGTCAAACAGGAGAAGCCATAGAGTCAATAATCAGGAATTTTGAAAAGGATTCCGGCTACAGAAAAACTGTTGATTACTATAAAGAACGTATTAGAAGGCTAAATGTGGCTTGGTCTGAATTTGAAATAACCGACAACAAAATACGCTGTCTTGAGGAGATAGCATAAGACCACGAATATTTCACCAGCAACTATTGTGACATAATATTGGCAGTCACAGAAAAGTTTAGAAATATACTTGAGTCATTGATGATGCAAGCATCTAGTGATGCGTCACAAGCACCAAGTCAACACAAGGAGGTTGATAAAACAACTGTGGAAAATACTAATATGGTAGCCAACAGTACGACACTATCTTCCGGTGCAGCGGTAACAAACTCGGCGATTAGAAGACAAAATGTAATGATAGCATCTCTTATGCGAGTACTAGCCACGGATCTCACAGCATCAAACATGAAACTAAAGGAGAAACTGTGGGAACAACTACAGGATCTACATTTCTCCATATGGGTAACAGTTGCGATCCACAGCAAGAAGGATATGATATGGACTCATATACCTCTCTTTGAAGAAAGGTCGTAGAAAATTTCAAAACTACGACACCGCCTGCTGTAGGACAAGGGTTAGAATTTTAGCAAACCAATGTTTTGCCACTGCCCAAAATCACGATACCAAAGTTCAATGGAGATTACCTTAAATGGCTGGCATTTTTTGATCTTTTCTCACAATTAGTGAACAACCAGCGAACTCCCACGGTACAAAAAATGTGGTTCCTCAAGGCCAATGTCTCAGATGAAACTGAAAACCGCATGTCACCTCTCAGCCACAGCCGAAAATTACGACGTAACATGAAAGTTATTGCAAGATTGCTACAACAACAAACGGGTGCTGGTTACATCGCTTGTCTAGCAATTGATTGATCAACCCTCATCTGGATCATCAGCAACGTCTATTCAACAGCTGCATGGTGTCACGCAAGAGTGCTTACATGCGTTCAATAACGTTGGAATAGACACGTCCTCCTGGGTCCAATACTACTTCATATACTTCTCAAGAAACTAGATCTAGGTATTAGTGGTCAATATGAAAGATCTATTGCCAATCCAAAAGAATTACAGCAATTACATCAGTTCCTAGATTTTTTGGTGACTAAATTTCAATCAATGGAGGCAATGGATTAGAAGAAAAGCACTTCAAGCAAATCATGCGCTTCAGCGACATTAGCCAACCAAGGAAGTACCGTATGTATACTATGCAAAAATGGCGCGCACAAACTAGTCCATTGCCAGAGTTTTCTAAAAATGACACCAAATGAACGTCTAAATTATACCCAAACACAGAGGTTATGTGTAAACTGTTTAAGGCAAAGACTAAATTTCAATCAATGGAGGCAATGGGTCAGAACGAAAGTAATTCAAGCAAATCATGCGCTTCAGCGACATTATCCAACCAAGGAAGTACCGTATGTGTACTATGCAAAAATGGCGCGCACAAACTATTCCATTGCCGGATTTTTTTAAAAATAAACTACTAAATTTAACCCAAAAACAGACGTTATGAGTAAACTGTTTAAGGTCGGGTCATTCAAATTCAACAAAAAACACAACACACTGTTGCATTTGGAACAAAAGCAAGGTTCTACAAGCAAAACAGATACTCGTACAGCTTCATCAGCTGCAACAACAAAATCTCAAGGGGAGGCAGCCCACTTAATCATTCAGACGCCTAACAATCAGAACGCCACCACGCCGATCTCTTGATACCTCCATCGCTCGACTCTGGGAAGTGGATGAAATTAAAATAACAAGCAAAGCATTATCAATAGAGGAAAATCAGTATTAAGATCACTTTGCACAACACACCGTCAAGGATCGCCACAATCGATTCATAGTCCGAATACCGTTTCATCAAAATCCGGACGCTCTAGGCGACTCACATGGGATTGCGATAAATCGATTTTTTCGCTCGAACGTCGGCTGCAAAAGTTTCCCGAGTTGAAAACTCAGTACGTCAAGTTCATGGAGGAATACGAGGCACAGGGACACATGACGAACATACCAGCAGAGACTTTCCAATCACCAAACTATTTTATACCACATCATTGTGTACAACGGCCAGAAAGATCAACGACAAAGCTAAGGGTAGTGTTTGATGCATCGGCCAAATCCTCGTCAGGACACTCAATGAATGATCTAATGTACACAGGACCAACTGTACAAAGTGATTTATTCTCTATATTATTGAGGTTCAGATTACCAAGATATGTATTTACCACTGACGTAAAGAAAATGTACAGGCAGGTCATAATCTCTCCTGATCGCAAAATTCAACTTATAATTTGGAAAAAAGATGCCACACATTCCATAACCTACTACCAACTGAACACAGTCACGTACGGTACAAGAGCCGCCCCATATTTAGCAACAAAGTGTGTGCAAACAATAGCCAAGGATAACTCTGTCCGCACCCGCTCGCCTTTAAGAGAATGTTTACGTCGATGATGGCCTGGGTGGAGCCGATAGTTTAATAACAGTAATAGATTTACAGCAGCAACTCATACAAGTGATGAAAGATAGCGGATTCAATTTACGCAAATGGTCTGCTAATAACCCACAATTGCTCGAAAACATTTCGCAAGGAGATCGAGAAGTAAACTAAGATTTTGAAAGCACAAGATCTGACTGCGTTAAAACATTAGGACTCACATGGCTTCCGAAAGATGGCAAGTTTTGCGTGAAAGTCAATGTTGATATCGCCAACAGAATAACTAAATGCACAGTTTCCTCAGATCTTGCTAGGCTTTTTGAACCTTTCCAAAAATATTCATTCAAGAATTATGGGAGCTTAAATTAGACTTGAACAAGAATCTCTGCATACAAAATGGACCACGTTTCGAGCAGATCTATGAACGCTAAAGACTTTATCTCAAGACACATCTTTAAGGGAAGAGCACCAGAATCAAAACAACTACATATCTTCATAGATCGTCAGAAAAAGCATAGCAAAGTAGCAGCTTACATCGATCAATTTTCAAAGATGGAACTATCATGACAGGCCTACTTTTTTCAAAATCTTGAGTAGCTTTACTCAAAAGGCAAACAATACCACGACTGGAGCTCTGCGCTGCAGCACTTGCAGCTCAACTGGCCTCAAGAATCAAGGCTGATCTTCAAATGACGTGTCCAACCTGGTTTTGGACTGACTCCGTCCTGGCCTGGATAAAGTCAACCTCTGCAGCATGCAACACCTTTGTGGCCAACCGAGAACCAATCCAGGTAGAGCAATGGCGTCATTTTAGTTCAAAATCCGGCTGATGTACTATCTCGAGGGATGTCACCTACGGCTCTTAAAGATTGTTCTCTTTGGATTTGCGGCCACCTGTTTTTACACGGGAAAGAAACGATGTGGCCACCTAACTTTAACCGATATCTTGCAACTTCGACCAATCTAGAGAGAAAACGGATAGCACCAGAAGCGCTCGTCACCTCAGTGAAACCACCCGCATTTTTGAACAAAATTAAGCATAATAACTCGTTTACCCGTCGGCTTCGAATAATGGCATACGTGTTACGACGATTTCTGGATGATTTCGGTTTACTTCGCGTTGGAGGTCGTCTGGAAGCCTCGTCATTGTCATACGACTCAAAACATCAACTCCTTATACCCTACAATGATCCCATTTCCAAAATAATATTTGAAATGACTCATAAGGAAAATAAACACTGTGGCGCGCAAACATTGCTGGGAATCGTGCGATAGCGGTTTTGGCCATTAAACGGAAAAATTATGGCTCGAGCTACAATTTATCGCTGTACAACATGTAGCAGAGCTAAGCCAGTTTTCTTTAGTCAAATAATGGGAAACTTGTCTTCCACACGTGTAACACCAGCCAGGCCATTTATTCATACTGGGGTAGACTACTGTGGACCAATAACAGTACATTACAAACTGCGCGGCAAAAGGCCACACAAGGCCTACATTGCAGTGTTTAGTTGTATCGCGACAAAGGCGGTACACTTGGAATTGGTGAGTGACTTCACGACTGAAGCATTCATAGGTTCCCTCAAAAGATTCATCGGCCGACGAGGACACTGCCAGAAGCTATATTGCGACAACGCAAACTTTGTAGAAGCAAAAAATAAGCTTCCTGAATTATTAACCATCATACACTCACCAAATGCCCAAAAAACAATTGCAAATACTTGCAATAAAAGGGCTCCCAGTTCAATTTCATTCCGCCAAGAGCGCCGCACTTTGGTGGTCTCTGGGAAGCAGCCGTCAAGTCAGTAAAACATCTTCTTGTGAGAAGCGTGGTAAATGCTTCCTTAACATACGAAGAACTCGAAACATTGGTCATTGAAATTGAGGCAATACTAAATTCAAGGCCCATTTCTCCACTGTCAAATGGTCCCAATGATATAGGTGCACTAACTCCAGGACATTTTTTGATTGAAGAACAACTCACGGCACAAGTGGATTCAAAGGCGAAGCCATCAACCTCAAGTCTAGCAACAAGATGGAAGCTGGTCTCATGTCTTAAACACGAATTTTGAAGCAAGTGGTCACGAGACTATCTGAACGAATTACAATATCGTAATAAATGGAGAGAGCAATCTAAAAATCTCAAGCCTGGAGCCATTGTCATTATAACAGAAGATAACGGTGCTGCCATGAAGTGGCCTTTAGGACGTGTTACCAAGACATACATAGGAAACGACAATGCAGTAAGAGTTCCAGATGTGAAAACTGCTGCCGGTGTTTTGAAACGAGCAATTTACTGATTGGCACCACTGCCAAGACTCGAAGAAGGCAACACCTGCGAAGACCAAATAAGTATACTTTAAAATTGTGTAGTGTTATCGATTATTGAAGTATATTGACTATTTATGTTATGTCATCCCTAGCCTTAATTACAGCTGATCGACAGCTGATTAGTTGTAAAATATTGTTTAGTTTTAAGGATACATGAATAAAAAGAATTAGGATTAAGAGTACCGTTAATTATGTTTAGAATAAGATGTTTTTGGAAATAAAGGACATTAAAGTTTCAAAGTCAAAACTGCCAATAACTCGGCATTGTTTTATTTTCTACAACAGCTAGTAGCACTAATTAGAGTGCTGTCTAAAAACTTGCTTTAGCGCTTTTGAGTGCACACAAGCAAACACCTTTTTATTGCCAGTGGCGTTTTAAGCGCCGGCACAATAACCAGGCGATATAACAACAACACAAATACCATCACATGGCGATACTGCCGAATAAAAAACATATACCAACAGAAAGTTTTTTGCCCTGCGACAAGAAGCAACAACCTCAACCTATCACATTGAGAGATTATTTCAGTAGGCAGCACAAAATAAGGGAAGACCGCCATACCCAGATTCCCATTACGCAAAAGCCTAAACACAGGAGCGGTGGCAGAATTGTTCGCATTAGAAAAAAAATCGCCGAATTAAAAAATATCATCAATGATCCATGGATGGCTCGAAGTTGATGCTCAAGAAGCAGAAATGAAAAACCATAACAAAATAAAATCAACCCCCAATTAGTTAAACACAACACAACAACAAAAGAAATATATATATTTTGTTTTTATTTATAAATTAATGAAGTAACACATAAAGAAAAAAAAATCACAATTGCAAAACTATTTTTTTTTTTTTTTGGTATTGAAAACCGAATTTTAAGAAACAACACAAAATAAAAAATTTATTGTCACTGAACAAGAAAAATGAAATGCAAGAGAATGTAAGTGAATATCAGATTAAGATGGTACTAGGTCGGTACAACTACATTTGAGTATTCAAATACCTATTACCAAATACTCGGTGCCCGTTTTTGGTTGGCATTGCCAGACTGTTTTTTTGCCGCTGAAATTTGAAAATATCTTAAGCGGTGTTCGCACCTTATGATATTTTATTTTTATTAGTTTGAAATACTTTTGTATGCATATATTTTTACTAGACATTAAGTATTAATGGAATCAATCGAGGAAATTGTAAATGAATTAGATAATTTGAAGTCAAATTTAAAGAAAAGCAAGAATAGATCTTTCAGAACCGAGTATGTACATAGTAAATTTGAAAGGTTAAAATCTTTAAATGATAAAATGAATGCGTTAGATGGTGAATCAAAATTAGAAAATAATATACTTTTATTGCGATTTAATGAACTTCGTGTTCAACTGGAGGAAATTTTGAAAAATTTGAATATTAAAGAAGAAACTCGGCAAACGGGCAATATATCAAGAATGGCTCAATTCGATATATCGATGGTAGGTAAAAACCTGCAAGTATTTAAGGGTTCATATAAGTTCTTGGAAGAGTTTATTACGCAGTCAGAGTTGCTGCATGATTTATTGAGAGAGGAAGACAGAGAAATATTCATTAAGTACGTCTACAATTTTAAACTTTCGGCACAGGTGCGCGGTATTTTGGGTCGTTCTAATAAACCGACTACGTTCGCTCAGTTAAAGGAAGGTTTGGAGACGGCTTATCCTAGCCCCAGAACATTGCAACAAGTTTTAACAGAGTTAGGAACTGTACAGCAGGGGGCTCTGCCATAGCAGAATTTAGAGAAAAAATTTCTGATCTCTCTGATCAACTAAGTGCTTTTGAAATAGGTGCATTGAAGAGCCCGTCTCAGGAGACGAAGGACGCTATATACAAGGTTAGCGACAGCATGGCGCTGAATGTTTTTGTCAAAGGCGTAGGAGTTGACCGTTCTTGTTGGCGAATATGCCAGCAACTTTGAGTGAAGCTGTGCAGAGGTCTACGACAGCAGAAAAGAGCATGAATTTACAGAGTAAGAACTTGTTTCAGGTTAATAGAACTCAAGATAGAAATAGATACGATAACAATTACAGATTCAATAACAGATACGATAACAGATACGATAACCGATATAATAACCGGTACGATAACAGATACGAAAGCAATGATATAAGCAGCAGAGGTCATGCTAACCGAAATTATCAGCCCGGGAGCAAAAGCTACAGAGGTAATGGATTTGGCACCAGTTCAAATTACTCACAAAGGAATAATACCAATTTTAGCAACAATAGCAACTTCCAAAATAGGAATTATAACTCGAATGATAGGAACCGAACAAATTATGAAAGAAGCGGAAATTTTAGAGCTTTACCATATACTGGCTATCAGGGAAACTTCGACGGCCGGATAACGGAAGACGTTATCCACGGGGCCCAAGATTAAAAATATGTAATTTAACGAATTCCAATGCCTACATTACTCTGAAATGCACGAATGTGAGAGGGAGTTTAAGATTTTTGATTGATAAAGGCGCGGACATTTCGATTTGTAAAATGAAAGAGTCTATGAATATTAATGCGAAAGATACTGCAAGATTAACTGGTATAACACAGGAGGCTGTACAGTGCATAGGTACTTCGCGATTGGAATTAGCCACTGAAGCTGCGCAGATAAAGCACGATTTTTACATTGTTGACAATGAATTCCCAATCTTAACAGACGGAATAATCGGTTGAGATATTTTAACAAAGTACATGTGCAGAATAGATTTTGAAACATACACGATAGCATTTAATATCGATGGTAGGGATGTTATATTACCGATGGACTAGGGTAGTGCGTCAGATGAATATTACAATACCAGCGAGGACGGAGATGATCCTTCCTGTTGACGTGCAGGTACGCGAGGAAAGCATAGTGTTGAATAAGGAATTGGAAGATTGTGTTTTTCTGGCAAATTGTTTAATACCAGCTCACGGTATAGCTCATGTCAAGCTTTTGAATACTACAGATAACGTGGTAGTAATAAATAATTTAGATTTAGAAACACATCCGGTGAAAGAATACTATATATGCCACACCAATGGGAAAATATCAAGAGATGGTGCAAGGCTAAACACTTTGTTAGAAAGTTTAGATGTTGGGGCAGAAGTTCCAGAAGCGAGAGAATCTATTATGGAAAAATTTAGGGAATATCAAGATATTTTCCATTTACCGGGCGAAAAGTTGAGCGTTAATAACTTTTACACACAAGAGATATAAACCAAAGATTCAACACCTGTATATGTTAAGAACTATAGGCTTTCACATACACAAGTGGAAGAGATAAACAACCAGGTTGAACACGTGTTAGAAGATGACATAATCGAACATTCAATTAGCCCTTACAATTCACCATTGTTGGTAGTACCGAAAAAGTCTGCAGATGATAGCAAGAAATGGCGTTTAGTGGTAGATTTTAGGATAGTGAATCATCAATGATAAATTTCCATTAATAAGGATTGAAGATGTCTTAGACAAGCTTGGTAGAGCGAAATATTTTTCGACTCTAGACATGACAAGCTCTTTCCATCAAATAAATCTACATGAAGATTCACGTCCAATCACTGCCTTTTCGACAGTGAATGGTCACTTTCATTTTAAGCGTTTGCCATTTGGGCTAAAGATCTCATCAAACAGCTTTCAAAGGATGTTGACGATCGCATTGGGTGGTTTGGATGCAGCAGCTTTTCTTTATGTTGATGATATTATTGTCTTTGGATGCAGTTTGGCACACCATAACGACAATTTAGTTAATGTATTCCAAAGATTGAGAAGATTCAATTTGAAGCTGAATGCTAACAAAAGCAGTTTTTTAAAACCAGAGGTTATTTACCTTGGGCATTTAATAACTGACAAGGGGGTTAAAACGGATCCAGCCAAAGATAAGGCTATAAATAATTATCCAGTTCCAACAAATAAAGATGACGTTAGAAGATTTGTAGCGTTCTGTAACTACTACGGGCGTTTTATACCGAGGTTCGCTGATATAGCGAAGAGTTTAAACGACATGCGTGTGGAGCCAAGAGTGCCAAAATGCATTTGATACCCTAAAAAATCGATTATTGAAACCTCCCATACTTCAATATCCAAATTTTACAAAGCCCTTCGTTTTAACAACGGATGCTTCTAATTATGCTCTTGGAGCAGTTTTATCCCAAGGAGAGATTGGTTCTGATTTACCAATTTCGTACGCCAGCACGACTTTGTCTGAGCATGATTTGAATAAACCCGTGATAGAGAAAGAGTTACTTGCCATTCATTGGGGAATCAATTTCTTTAGGCCATATCTTTATGGTAAAAAATTTTTAGTTATCACAGATCATAGACCTTTGGTCTCCTTATTTGCACACAGAAACTTACTTACTTACTTAAGTTGGCGCTACAACCTATTGTTGGTCTTAGCCTGCGTCAGAAATGTTTTCCAAGCACTTCGATCTTGTGCGTGCTGTCTCCAGTTCGTAATACCAAGGATTTTCATATCTTCATCCACTTGGTCCTTTCACCGGAGCCTCGGTCTACCCCGTCTGCGCATTCCGTAGTAGTTGTCGTCCAACGCCTTTCTAGCTGGAGCATTCTGATCCATTCGACTGACATGTCCTAGCCAGCGCGATCGCTGTATTTTGATTCGCTTAACCACGTTCATGTCAGGATACAGCTCATACAGCTCACGGTTCGTTCGACGTCTATACTCTCCGTTAGCACAGCTGGGCCCATAGATTTTGCGAAGGATCTTTCTCTCGAACACACCCAGCATCGCTTCGTCTGCTTTCGCAAGTACCCATGCTTCAGCGCCATATAAAAGCACAGGTAGAATAAGCGTGTTGTAAAGCGTTATTTTCGTTCGTCGAGAGAGGGCTCTGTTCTTTAGCTGTTTGCTTAGCCCAAAGTAGCATTTGCCAGCACGATCCTTATTTTAATTTCGGTGCTGACATTATTTTTCGTATTAATGGCGGAGCCGAGGTATATAAACTCATCAACTACATCGACTTTGCAACTGCCCGCCTCAACAATGTCGCCTTTCTTCCGTCGCGACGTTTCTTTTGCAGTTACAAGCATAATCTTAGTTTTGTCCTCGTTCACTTCTAGACCCATCTTTGCCGACTCCTTCTCAACTCTAGAAAATGCAGCAGTTACCTCTCGCTCTATTTGTCCGACAATGTCGATATCGTCGGCATACGCGAGGAGAATGTGGCCTTTGGTGTTAACGGTGCCAGTTTTATTAACCACTGCATTTTCTAGTACCTTTTCCAACAGAATGTTGAAAAATGTTGAATCGGACACAGTATACTGAGATTCCAATCATCAGGCATGCGTTCATTCTTCCAGATTGTGCAGACTAGCTGATGCATGCACCTTATCAGTTCGTCTCCTCCGGTCTTATACAGCTCTGCCGGTATACCGTCGGAACCTGCGGCTTTGTTGTTATTAAGCCGGGTTATCGCTGCTTTGACCTCATCTGTATTAGGGGGTGGGCATTCAACACCATCATCTATGATTGGTTGCGGGTTGCTTTCTTCAACTGGATCTTCGCCCGCTAATAAGTTGGAGAAATGTTGTCTCCATATCCTCAGTACACTCGACGTATCTGTTATCAGATTCCCATTTTCATCTCTACACGAAGTTATGCCAGTAGGCGAGTCTGTTTGGTGTTTTACTCGTTGGTAGAATTTTCTGGCATCATTTCTATTCCCGTAAACCTCAATCTCCTCACACTGTCGTCTTTCCATTTCTCTTTTCTTTTTTCGGAATAGACGATTTTCCTCCCTCCTCAACTCCCGGTATCGCTCCAACACTGCTCGCGTTGCCATAGGCGCGAGAGTCGCCTTGTAAGCTACGTTTTTAGCTTCAGTGATGACTTTACAGTCCTCATCGTACCATTGGTTCCTTTCTCGCCGCTTTCGGTAACCAATTTCTTCTTCGGCGGCCTTTCTTATGGATTTTTGTATGTGTTGCCATTGTGCGCGGATATCATCAGGTGGGGGAGGGTTCGCTAGGAGCAGTTGAGATAACTTCGTGTAGTAGGCTTGAGCTGTCTGTTGTGAATGCAGCTTCTCGACGTCTAGCTTTCTCTTTTTGTTGTTACGTACGTGCTTTGCGGCACTTAATCGAGTGCGTACCTTTGCTGCTACAAGGTAGTGGTCCGAGTCGATGTTTGCAGTTCGGAATGTTCGTACGTCCAACACGCTGGATGAATGCCTTCCGTCTATCACAACGTGATCGATTTGATTTTTTGTTTTTCGATCAGGTGACAGCCATGTTGCCTTATGGATTTCGCGATGTTTAAATCTGGTGCTACTTATTACCATGTTCCTTGCGGCGGCGAAATCGATCAGCCTCATTCCGTTATCGGAGGTGTCATCATGGAGACTGAACTTACCGACTGTCGGACCAAAAATGTTCTCCCTGCCTACTTTGGCATTAAAATCTCCTAGAACAATTTTAATGTCATGGCCGGACAGCGGTCATATGTCTGTTCTAGGCGCTCATAAAACTTATCTTTGGTCTCTTCGTCTTTTTCTTCCGTTGGCGCATGAGCACAAATTAGGCTGATAAAAAAGTATTTTGCCTTGATGCGTATTGTGGCCAGTCGTTCGTCGACTGGAGTGAAACCGACGACCAGATGACGTAGTTTCTTGTTCACAACAAATCCACATCCGAATTGATGCTTGTTTTCATGGCAGCTGTAGTATATATCGCAGTTGTTCATTCTATTAACGCCGTGCCCTTTCCATCGTATTTCCTGGATGGCGGTGATGTCAGCTTTGTATTTTTCGAAGACATCCGCCAGTTGGATAGAGGCACCTGGTCTTAAGAGTGTTCGAACATTCCAAGTGCATATCCGTAAATCATGGTCCTTAAAACGTTTGCGGTGGTCGTCAACATTAAGGGGAGTCCGTTTATTTTCATTTCTTTTGCTTTTCATTGTAATGGGTTTTTCCGAAGTGAGCTACAAACACAACTTCAACCTCTTTGACCTGAGGAAGGTTTCGCCTCTCACACGTTAGCCATTGTTTTGACGGGTGCCAAAACACTGTTGCCCGGATGTTACCACGCGGAGGTCTGTGAGACGACTTGAGATGCAGTCAATAAGGATCGCACTGGGTTCGCCAAGTTGAACCGATCAGTAACTTTGCCTTATGACATACACCCCCATGAACACCATGAAACACACAGAAACCCATCATCAAAATTGACTCGTATAAGAATGGATCTATGCGATTAGGATTTTGAAATAATATACAAGAAAGGCAGGATGAATACAAATGCGGACGCTTTGTCACGAATAACCTTGAATAGTGAATCCTTGAGGGCAATGATTCCAAATGGAACTGATGATAGAAAGATACTAGCTATAACAAGAAGTATGCAGAAGAGACAGTTGATTGTAGAGAAGCCTAATATGAACACTGAGTACACTTCGAAACAAAATCCTAACAAAATCTTTGTTTGGAGTTGTACATCAGTAACGGACATACGAGATACAAGAAGACTTAGATTTATACCCCAGGAGGATGAAAGAAAGTCGTCGATAGATATAAATAATGATGTTGTTATTGCAAGATGCAGCGATAATCCAAAGAGCAACAAGTTGACTTTGGAGAAGCTGATATCAAAAATACATAGGTTTGGAATACGAGAGCTAGCTTTAAACAATAAAGATGATATAATTAGAACTATGTCCGTGGAAGAATATAAATCGGTATTTAATGAGATACAAGGAAGAAGAGAAACAGATTTGAAGATTTTATTATATGAGGAACCAGAAAGGGTAGTTTGCAGAGACAAACAATAAAAATTAATAGCTGAATATCACAACTCGCCGCATGGTGGACACTTGGGTGTCAGAACGACTACGCTGAAGCTAAAACAGCGTTACGTATGGAAAAATATGTGCAAAATGATAAAGAAGTATATACTAAGCTGCTCACAGTGTAAAATAAACAAACAAACCAAACATACTAAAGAACATCTCACTGTAACTGATACTCCGGAAACAAGTTTTGAGGTAGTATCTATAGATACTGTAGGTCCATTGAGATTATCTAACCATTACAGGTACATCCTTACGATACAGTGCGATTTGTCAAAATTTATTGTGGCGTGTCCTATGGAAACTAAGGAGGCGAGTACAAAAGGGTACTGAGTTTACAAACCAATTAATGTCTGAGTTATGTCGTTTGTTAGATATAGAACAAATATTTAGTGCACCATATCACCACGAATCTGGGCTCGTTAGAACGAAATCATAGAGTACTTAATGAATTTTTTCTGAATTTTTCCAAGAACGATGAATGGGATACCTGGATACCGTATTTTGCATTTGCGTATAATATTACACCACATGTCGACACTGGATACTCTCCATATGAGTTAGTATTTGGTAAATTGCTCTACTTGCCTAGTGATGAAATAAGAAATGGAAATCTATTTTACAACATTGAGGATTATGCCAATGAGTTGAAACGAAGATTAAAATTTTCTCTAGGGAAAACGAAGGAATATTTAGAAAATGCAAAAAAAGAGAGTAGTCAAAGAGGAGAACTCAAACCCTCATAATTTATCTGTGGGGGATCTTGTCCTCTTAAGAGCCATGAATAGAAAGAAAAACCATTCACCATATCATGGACCATATAGAATAGTCGCAAGAGAAGGGGTTAACTCCTTAATAGATATAGAAGGAAAAGTAAAGAAATACCATAATAATATGTTGAAGAAATGGGATTTAATTTGAAAATTAATAAGATATTTACATTTTGAATAAGTTTATTAAATTTAGTATAAGTTTATTTATACATTAAGATTGTAAAATAATTTTTAATGTAAATAAAAATTATTTTTTTTTAAAGGGGGAGGGTGTAGTGTTATCGATTATTGAAGTATATTGACTATTTATGTTATGTCATCCCTAGCCTTAATTACAGCTGATCGACAGCTGATTAGTTCTAAAATATTGTTTAGGTTTAAGGATACATGAATAAAAAGAATTAGAATTAAGAGTACCGTTAATTATGTTTAAAATAAGATGTTTTTGGATATAAAGGACATTAAAGTTTCAAAGTCAAAACTGCCAATAACTCGGCATTGTTTTATTTTCTACAACAGCTAGTGCCGACTAACAACTTGCTGTAGAGCTTTTTAGTGCACACAAGCAAACACCTTTTTATTGCCAGTGGCGTTTTTAAGCGCCGGCACAATAACCAGGCAGGCCTACGATATAACATCAACACCAATACAATCACATTGTCTTCAAATCCGATCGATGAAGATAAGCAAGAAACAAAACCATCCATTGGACCAACAGACGAGCGTCCAAGCCAAAAAATACGAAATATTAACCTCCAGTGTCATGATAACAATGATTGTCGCACTATTTACACTTCCTTTAATTTGTGCAGGCAAAATAGAAATTACCGTATTTGAACCCAACATTGGCATTCACTTTAAAGAAGTTGGCATCACACGTATTTCAAGATCTGTTGAAAAATTATAACGTAATACAAACTCCAACCATACTGGCAAGAGATGTATGCATTCCCAAAGGGAACATCGGTACTACAGCACATATGCAACCTCATCCCACAAAAGACACCATGTCTAATTGTTCTGCATACTCTTTAACTCGGCTTCACAAACCTCAAAAACGGAAATCTTTTATTAAAAGGCAAAAGAAACAAGCGCGGCGCTGTAAGCATTGTGGGGCATATTGCCAATTTACTTTTTGGAGTTCTTGACTCAAATTACGCAGAACGAATGTCGGACACCATCAACTTAATCAAATATGATGAAAACCACTTCAAGCAGCTCTTAAGAAACCAAATATCAATCATTGACTCAACCCTCAATATATTCATACAAGTTGAGCTACAGTCAAAAGAAAAATTTGACAACCTCGATGATCAAGTGAACAAAATTACTTCCAGGATACGCGAACACGAAGAAGAAAGTAATCAACTCCAGTGTTTTGTATCATTATCTGCACAGTTGTCATTATTGTCAGCAAGGTTGCATCGAATACAAACAGCAATAGTTACAGCATTGTCCGATTCGCATCATAGAAAAATCAGCCCAATGTTGCTATTTACAACCACAACAACTTCAGGCAGAGCTCAAACAAATCAGAAATCACCTGCCACCAGCACTACAGCTGCCTATCAATCAAGGCAATCTTCTTTAACTATACAAAATTATAAATGTGAAAGGGGGAATCACGAATAATCATGTTATTTTTGACATAACAATTTCCTTGTGTAACCCAGAGACCTTGGAACTTTTTCAGCTCCACCCAATCCCAGCAATTGTCAACAGCACAATGGTCGCCATCAGACAATGCAGAGACTTGATCGCTATAAGTGCTCACAGGGATGAATACTACGTATTAACTAAACAACAATGGGACGCCTGCACACAACCAACAAAAAATAAACAGCCCAATTCTGAATACTCCCCGGGAGATAATTCCCGGGGAGTTTATTTTTCCGGGGAATAAAATCCTCCTATTCTAAACAAACGGGGAGAATGGAAATAAGGAAGAGAGAATTTCGATTATTTGAAGTCAGCTGTTTTGTTTGGCTAACAATTTGCAAATATTTTTATGAAGTTTTAAACGAAAAAAGTTAATAAAGTGAAGTATAAACAAAATAAAAACTAAAAAAACTGTATAAAAATGTTGAGAGCTGCGTTTGTTATGGTAGCTGAAGCAGAAAACGCTGAAGTGCAGCAGCAGGAGAAAAATATGCAAAGGATTTAAAGGAGAAAGCTACGTGATGCCATCAACCCACTTGAGTTGCCTCATTCTTTGTAAGTACATAAATGAATAAAAAATTATTTTATTTTATTAATGAGAATCTTACTTTTCAAAGGTTTGAAAAATATTACAGGGTAAACAAACTGGCATTCAAATATCTGTTGGACGTGTTAACTTCAAACATTCAACCTAGGCGTAAGTCATTTGCAGTTTCTCCTGTTGTAAAATTAAGTGCGTCTTTACGCTTCTTTGCTGAAGGCGGCTACCAAACGGGGATAGGAAAAGATTGCGATGTGTCTGTGGCCCAGTGTAGTCTGAGCAAAGTATTCACGGAGGTTATAAATATATTTGAGGAACATTCATGTCTGAGGTGGATAACTTTTAGCAGAACGGAAGAGGAAAAACGAAAAATTGCTTTAGCCATTTGTATAAAGCATGGCATTCCGAGCGTAATAGGATGCGTTGTTGGAACGCATGTCCGCATTATTGCTCCCTCTACAAATAAGCATTTATATTACAACAGGAAGAGCTATTATAGCTTGAATGTCATGCTGGTAAGTAGTTTCGCTGATTGTTTATTTTCAAGATAATTGATTTTGAACCAAAAATAAATTTACAGGTCTGTGATCATGAGCTGAGGATTCAGTACGTGGACGCATATCATCCCAGTGCGTTCCACGACTCCTTCATTTGGAATAACAGCGAGTTGCGAGCTCACCTTGAGGAAGAGTATCGAAGAAGGTAAGGTTTTGAATGAGAACAGAAAGTATTCACAAATTAATAATGTATTTTTTTTACTATGAGACGCAGGATATGCTCTCGAACCGTGGCTGTTGACCCCCCATAGATGTCCACAGGATGAAGCAGTTGAAATTAAGTTCAATGAAATCCATTCGAAGCGCCGTAATGTGGTTGAACGCACCAATGGCGTTTTGAAAAATAGATGGAGGTGCATTCTTGGTGCTAGGGAGCTGCACTATGCTCCAGAAATGGCTGCAAAAATCAAAAATGTTTGCTGTGCGTTGCATTATATATGCATTCATTTCAAATGCAATTCTGTCGTAAACGATGTTAAACATGTTGGTAGTATTGGCATACAATATAGTGATAGTGATGTAGTATCCTTGGTCACGCAGCAGTATATGTCGGTTGCCCAAAATATTAGAAATAATATTGGAAATAATCTGTAGTACATATTTACCCTAATTAAAGACACAGACACTAATAAACGCCAATCAATCCCTTCGATATATTGAGACTACCTAATGTATATTTTGTAAATTTATATAATAAAACAGGATGTATTAAGTTTGCTATATCACATACATTTTATTTAAAACAAACAAAAAAACAATTCAAAAATAAAATATATATATATATATATATATATATATATATATATATATATATATATATATATATATATATATATATATATATATATATATATATATATATATATATATATATATATATATATATATATATATATATATATATATATATATATATATATATATATATATATATATATATATATATATATATATATATATATATATATATATATATATATATATATATATATATATATATGTTATACTATTATCTTCAGGTACGTTCTAAATAGCATTTTTGAGGTCTTCTAATTCTAAGAGTCGGTTTTTTTCTATTTTGTCCTCTGTTGTAAAGTTGTGGCTAATATTTGATAATTTGAAACTTGACTGCTGTCCTTCGATGCATCTGCTTCATCGGTCGACATCTTGACTATAACTTCCTTCCAGGCAAACTTGACTTTTCTTTCTTTTTAATTATTTGTGAACAAGGTGTAATTTTGTTTTCTTTATTACACCACTTGTTACCCTACATCTGACACCATGTTAGTTTTCGTATTTCAAGATTAGAATTGAACATCTGCCTTTATTAAAGAAATATAAGTACAACAACTGTCATAATGACAGCTGTTACAGAATGTGTTTATTGCAAGACTTATTTGTCTTCCAATAAATTTGTGTTTGGATTTATCTTTGGCAGTATCACCAAGATAAAGATTGTTTAACTTAAGCACTTGAACTTGGTTAGACTAATGATCGAAAAAAGTTGGCACAATGATGGTTTGTGAATTTCTCTGATTTTTTATTGAAAAGTTCATTCTTAAATACTAAACTATTGCTAAATTGCATTTTTGCTTATTGTCTTCCTATTTTGGAATGGTCTATTCTGACTGATAAAATTGAATATTATATTTGGGTTACAAAGCTTGTGTGGTAAGAAGTGCATTTTGATTTGTTTAATGAACTAAGCATTATGTTGATGAAGATTGATTTAAACATACAAAAGAATGTGAATGTATAAAGAAAAGAAAGTGAATGTATGAAAATGATCGCCGCCGTTGAGCCATGCTCAACTGAAATGCTGACACAACAGATGTTAATTGCTGTTGTTCGTTGACAGTACAAGGTGTTAGTGTTTTAGACAACAACAAAATTATTGGCTTTATAATATTACGCATTTTTTTTCTTGTTTTAGTCTATTTATCATTCTTATGCAACTGTAACTGCAAATTCTGATGACTCGACATGTTGACGAACTGCTGGACTGTTGACCTTTTAAAGTTCCTGATGACTCGATATGTGGACGAACTGCTGTGCATGGAGGTTGTTGGCTTGGTTCCATTCTAAAACGATGCCTTCCTTTGTAAATTGTGGTCACAATGATTCCAACTGCAAGAATGAGGGCGGCATAAGCTACTGTTGCATTGTGTATCTTTATGTTGTTGATTTGGACCGGTAGATCAGTTAATACTTGTTGATGTAACTGATTTCGAATTTCAGATATATTCTTAATGTGGTCAACGTAGTGTTTTAGGTGAACTTGGTTGAACAGTGCTTCGCCAGGATAGCTAATATCACTAATGTTGCAGGTTGCTGTATATGATGTATGAAGGGATGTTGAGTAAGTCTGATGTCCATGAATAAACATAGACTTGTACTTTAGTGTACAATCCGGGCATTAAACTAGAACTGCATATTTGGACACAAGACTTTCAGCCCGATTCTGAATAGCAATTCCCCGGGAATTTTTTCCCTATTTCCTGTTCCCTTAATCTAAATAAAATCTCCCGGGGAATTTTTTCACTTTTCCCTTATTATATACGAACTTCGAAAAAGGGAATCTCTTCCCCGGGAAAAAGTAGGTATTACAAATGTCAAATAAAGGGAGAATGTGATGACAATTTTTGGGAATAATTCCGCCAAAAAATTGCAAAGGGGTTGCGCCAAAAATGTAAGTATTTAAAATTTTTCATGAAAAATTAAAAAAATAACACATTTATTTTATATATATATATATATATATATATATATATATATATATATATATATATATATATATATATATATATATATATATATATATATATATATATATATATATATATATATATATATATATATATATATATATATATATATATATATGAAGTTCAAGGCAAGTGTCAATAAACATTACTCCCTCTTTCCCCCCTCCGATCCTTTACTTTCCACTCGCCAACGCAATGCACCGTATGTATAGATGGCGTCCCTTTGAGTGTTGGTTATTTAAAAAAAATAAGAAATGAAGCAGTGGTAATTTTCAATTTTAAATTAAAAAATTTCTCTTCGTGAACATCAGTCCAATGCCATAAAACATCTCTTTTCAAAAGCTCTCTCAAGGTTTTGTTCTTTAGAGAAAGATTCTCGATAAAGGGTCATAAGTAATTGATCATGCCTAGAAATCATTGGAGCTCCTTCACATATATATTATATATATATATATATATATATATATATATATATATATATATATATATATATATATATATATATATATATATATATATACATATATATATATATATATATATATATATATATATATATATATATATATATATATATATATATATATATATATATATATATATATATAAACCATAAATATATATATATATATATATATATATATATATATATATATATATATATATATATATATATATATATATATATATATATATATATATATATATATATATATATATATATAATATATGTGAAGGAGCTCCAATGATTTCTAGACATGAACATATATAGAAATTTTCTTAAAAGTCTCATCCTTGTGAATGGAATTTTCTTATGGGACAAAATAAAATTGCAATGTAAAGATATTTCTTCGTCAATATCCAATAATGCTGTATTATCTAAACCTTGAGAGAGCTTTTGAAAAGAGATGTTTTATGGCATTGGACTGATGTTCACGAAGAGAATTTTTTTAATTTAAAAAGGAAAATTACCACTGCTCCAGTTCTTACTTTTTTTAAATAACCAACACTCAAAGGGACGCCCTCTATACATGCGGTGCATTGCGTTGGCGAGTGGAAAGTAAAGGATCGGAGGGGGGAAAGAGGGAGTAATGTTTATTGACACTTGCCTTGAACTTCTGGATGTCGTAATTAGTGGGAAATACATTCGCCGGAAGTCGATTCCACATACGGACTGTACGAGCGAAAAACGAATTTGATCTGAAGTGTATAGTGCGGTCAACTGGCCAATCGATAACAAACGGGTGTGAATTCCTAGAAAGTCGCGTATCCCTGCCGTACATCTTTACGTCAGGAATAAGGCGACGGATATCTGATGAACACACACCATGAAACTAACGATAGAACAGCTTCACGCAACCCACATTCCGACGATGCTCAAGGGAAACAATAGAGTTGGATACCCTACTGTCACCAATCAGCACCATCGCTCTCCTTTGAACACGGTCAAGTAGCTCCAAGGATGATTTTGGAGCACCTGCCCATATATGGGAGTTGTATTACATCTTCTACAATTCTTCAGGATAATCATCCTATTGAATATGCGTCCGCGTCTTTAACAGATACATAGCAGTGATATGTACAAATTGAGAAGGAGCTTTTTGCAATTCTTTTCGGATGTACAAAATTTCACCAATATGTTTATTGGTCAAATATTACTGTGGAAACAGATCATAAACCATTAGTGACGTTATTTGAGAAACCACTTTATAAAATACCTCCTAGACTTCAACGTTTTATGTTAAGATTGCAATGCTATAAACTCAATGTAAAATATAAGCGTGGAAAAGATTTGAAAATTGCAGACACTCTCTCTAGAGCACATTTAGCTAATACAGCATTATTGGATATTGACGAAGAAATATCTTTACATTGCAATTTTATTTTGTCCCATAAGAAAATTCCATTCACAAGGATGAGACTTTTAAGAAAATTTCTAAATATGTTCAAAATGGCTGGCCCAAAAGTAAAACCGCTTTTGACGAGGAAGTAACTCCATATTTCAAAATAAAGGATGAAATCACTTTCATAATTGGTATACTTTTGGAAAAAAATCAAATAAATATTCCCAACAGTTTGCGTAGGAATGCCTTAAACGATATTCATGAAGGTCATATGGGTGTGCTTAGGTGCAAAAATTTGGTTCGTCAAACCGTTTATTGGCCAAACATTTATAATGACATCGATAATATTGTTTCTAACTGTGAAACTTGCATAAAATAACAAAACTCGAATACGATGCCTGAATTGATGCCTCATGAAATTCTTGACATACCTTGGTGGCGATCTATTTGAGTTTTAAAATAAAATGTGTCTACTAGTTGTAGATTATTATTCAAAATATTTTGAAATTGAACTCCTTAGTAATGGTTATAGCAGTTCATATATTGTGACAAAGTTAAATCAATTTTTTTTAGGACAAGGTATACCTTGTATTTTTATGTCAGATAACGACCCTTCATTTAATTCAAACGAATTTAAATTATTTTGCCAAAATTGGGGTATAAAGTATACTAAAGTACTCCAGTCCCTATTTGCCCAGTTCAAACGGGTTAGCTGAAAGTTCAATTCAGACCGTGAAAATTTTTTTATGTAAATCTATTGAAAGCGGTTCTGATCCATGCATCGCACTATGACACTATAGAGCAACGCCTAAAGGAACTTGGCCAAGTCCTGCTGAGCTTCTAATGTCTAGGACTCTTCGGACTAAAGTTCCGTCAGTTCTTGAGAACTTAAAACCAAAGTTAATTGACTCTGAGGAATATAAAAGGAAATTAGATAGGAATTTAAAAAAAAGTACAAACTATTATAATAAAAAGTCGTAGAATTTCAAACCATTAAATAAAGGTGATAAAGACATGTTCAAGACAACCACAAGCTTTTGGATTCCCGAAGAAATAGTAGAGATCTGTAAAGAGCCACGATCATAAGTAGTTTCAGACAAAGAGGGATCTATTTTTAGAAGAAACCAAGAACACTCAAGAATAACACCAGAAACAAAAAAGGGGACTCATAGTATTTAAAATGATAATGTGGATGTAACTAATGAAAAATTAGAATCAGTTGAATAAATGTGTTAGAATTGAAAATAAAGGAGAAGATTATGTTACAAAAAGGGGAAGAGTTGTTAAGCAGCCTAGAAAACTGAAAAAATAATAGGGACAATTGCTCAAACATTGTTTTTGCTTTAGAATTCTTTTCTATTTGTAACTCAAATTCTGAGATGAGAGAGAAACTAACGGTTAATAATCATTAGCATGCTTTGATGCAATATTTGATTTGTTAGCTAACACATTAGTTCTTAACAATGGGTTGCGGAGTTCACTCAACTGAAGAAGAGGAAAAAATAAAACAAAAAATTAAAAAATGAAGGAAAATCCATAAGGGAAATTGCAAATATTATGAATTGCTCAAGAAACAAAGAGGAAGGAAGCGAAAAACGTCACCTAGATTCGATAAACATCTAGTGCGTTTATCAAGAAATAATCCTTTTATGTCCTCCAAAGAAATGCAACAGATTTCAAATGCACCAGTTACAAGCCGGACAGTAAGAAACAGACTTATGGACGCAGTATTAATGGGTAGAAGCCCAAGGAAAGTACCTTTGCTGAGCAAAACAAAAAATAAAAAATAGGGTTATTTTCGCCAAGCAGCACCAACACCGTACAAATTGGAAAAATGTACTTTGGTCAGACGAAACAAAAATTAATTTGTTTGGTTCTGACGGAAAAACTTACGTCCGTCGACCCAAGAACAAAGAATATGATCCTAAGTACACCAAAAAGACTGTAAAACATGGAGGCGGGTTTTTCTGCATCTGGTGTTCGTCCCATTTTCCGGATTAGGAATAAGATGTGTGCTGTAGATTATGTTAACATTCTAAGGAACCAAATGCTTCCATTCGCGGAGGAAGAAATGACACTCAAGTGGCAATTTATACAAGATAACGACCCAAAGCACTCTTCCAGACTAGCTAAATCTATGCCCCGCAGAGTGCAGTGATAAAGGCAAATGGATCTACCACTAAGTATTAGCAATTTAGTTCCATTACAACAAAAAAATATTTTTAAGTTAAACTTATTTAATTTTTTTATGCCGTCCCTATTATTTTTTCCAAGGGCAATATTACAAAAATGTAATTTTTTTGTTTATTTTATTGGTAACCAAATTTGATTTGGACTTTTTTTGTTAGCGTCAATGAAGTACTTAACGCTTTTAATTTAATTCACATCAATATTGAAATATTGTAGAAAAAATAAAAGAAATATAAGAAACAAAATACATGTCCCTATTAATTTTTCCACAACTGTATAGTTAAATAAGCCTCAATATTGTATTGTATATATTTTATGTCTTGAAAAGAAAGTTGCTGTATACACACTGTTACACACAAGTGTTATATTGTTAATAATAAACATATGGCAACCATTCTGTAACAGCTGTTATTATGACAGTTATAGTTATATTTCTTTAATAAAGGTAGATGGTTAATTCTGACCTTGAAAGCAACACGTGTGTTTCTATTACAAATACGAAAACTAACACCGGCATCCTTTCCCTAGCGAACTAACGGAAGCCCGGGAATCTAACTAATCTTTGACCACTATTTCGCATATATTAACTACTGCATATCGTTTATCTTAGTTTACAATGTCGTTTATCTTGGGGGAAAGAGGGAGTAATGTTTGTTGACGCTTGCCTTGAACTTCTGGATGTCGCAATTAGTGGGAAATACATTTGCCGGAAGTCGATTCCACATACGGACTGTATGAGCGAAAAACGAATTTGATCTGTAGTGTATAGTGCTGTCAACTGGCCAATCTATAACAAACGGGTGTGAATTCCTAGAAAGTCGCGTATCCCTGCCGAACATCCTCACGTCAGGATTAAGGCGACGGATGTCTGATGAACACACACCATGAAAGTAACGATAGAACAGCGTCACGCAACCCACATTCCGACGGTGCTCAAGGGAAACAATAGAGTTGGATACCCTACTGTCACCTATCAGCACCATCGCTCTCCTTTGAACACGGTCAAGTAGCTCCAAGGATGATTTTGGAGCACCTGCCCATATTTGGGAGTTGTATTCCATCTTTGGCCTGATGTAAGTTGTATAGGTATTGAAAAGATCAGAAGGAGTGAAATATTTCTTGTACCGCTTTAAAAAGCCTATGCACTTGAGTGCTTCTTTCGACACTTCGAATACATGTCTCGCCCAACGAGCGTCACATTGTATTTTCATGCCCAAAACATCGAGAGCTTCTGATTGTTCAATATCCGAACCATCGAGAGAAATTGACGATATTGTTGGGTCAGCAAATCGCTTGTGAGACAACAAGCAGCACTGTGTCTCACGTGCATTAAAATCTACTCTATTCACTCGACCCCATTCGGAAATGGCCAGTAGATCCCGGCCAAGTGTCTCATCCATAATTCGCCTTTTGTCTTCAATATCTTGAAGGCTCGGCCTACGGTCGAATGAATATGAATGACAGAGGTTACTATCATCTGCGAAAGAGTAGATTGGATTCACGGTCTGACCCAATATATCGGAAATAAGAAATAAAGAGGGAGAAAGGACAGAGCCCTGTGGTACACCTGCGGTCAGCCTATGTGTGTTGGATGAGAACCCATCTACAACAACTCTAATATTGCGATCTCTAAGAAAGCTCGATATAAACCGAGCAAACGTATTACCGACACCAAAAGCGATCAGCTTTGATATGAGTGCACCGTGCAGACTCTATCAAAGGCCTTGGACATATCTAGAGCCAGGACCTTACTCTCACCAAACTGGTGGATAGACCGACTCCAACGCTCCGACAAGAACGTCAACAGGTCTCCCGTAGAACGGTTTCTACGGAAGCCATACTGTCGATCACTTAGCAAGTCGTTGGTCTCTAAATGCCTCACAAGATGGTGATTTACAATGCTCTCCATTACCTTGGAGAGCGCAGAGCAAATCGCAATTGGCCGATAATTCGCAGGATTATTGGCTTCACCCTTTTTAGGGATCGGCTGGACGTACGCAACCTTCCAACACGCTGGGAAAACTCCCGCACGGTAAGCAAGGTTGAAAAGGTTGCATAATGGGCGGGCTAGCGTCGACGAGCACTTACATAGGACAAGTGCAGAGATACCATCCGGGCCCGGGGATTTATTTACATCGAGGTTCGCAAGAACCCTTTTAACTGCACGCGTTCGAAAAAATATCTGAGGCATGGAACTTGATACGTTTTCGATCGCGGGGAGTGGTTGATTGCTTTCCGGCAAGGAAGAATTTCCTGCAAATATTTCAGCCAAAAGATTAGCTTTATCAACCGGGTCAGTGAATGCCTGGTCGTCTTTAACAAGAGTTGGGATAGATGAAGAACTATCCTTTACTCTTCTTACAAACGACCAAAAGCTCTTACTTCCCCTGGGAGAAGTAAGAACCTTTGTACGTAGACGTTGTTCGTGCAGAAATTTCTCACGCCTAAACACTCAAGCACACGAAGCTCTTGCCTGTTTTCGCAGCAGTTCAGTAATGGAGTTTTTGTTCAAACGCCAATTTCTGAACGCTTCCTCCTTTGATCTGACAGCACCCCTGCATGCCTGGTTAAACCAACTGTTTTTGGCTGGTTTAGCCGACATAATTTTATTTGGAACAAAAGTCTTATACCAGATAAAATTATGTTTTGGATCATTTCAGCCGCAGCATTTACGTCGTTATCAAGAAAGCAAAGTTTCCAATTGAAATGCTGGAAAAAGTGGTTGAGCTCATCCCAACGTGCCTTTTCGTAGAAAAATACTGTCCGCTTTGGGGCTGGTATCGAAGCGACACGAAGAGCGGAATACGGAAAGGATGCTGAAACAATGCAGTGATCGGAGTTACCAAGAGATGCAAGTACATTAACTTCGTACTTTTCAGGGTGCGAAGTTAAGTAAAGGTCAAGAATGTTATGTTGGTGCCCTTCTACACACGGAATATGTGTCGGTTCATTCACTAGTTGCGTCAAGTCATTTTGCGCGGCGAAGAGCTCGGCGTATTGGCCCTCCGGAGTTGTATGGCTCGAATATGAAAGCCAGGCGGAATTATGGACATTGAAATCTCCAGCAACGACAATTTCACTGTCCGGATAACTCTCCAAAACTTTCGATATTGAATCGGAAAGGGCGTCAAAGCCGTTAAGGGAAGCCTCCCTTTTCGAGTTTGGACTTCTATAAATAAACCCAAAATGTAGTACGTGTGTTCCAATTCTGAACTTAACCCAAAGGGAGTTAAATTCTGGATCTTGTGAGTTCAAGTGTTGCTGGCTCTGAAACACTATGTCATTACGTACATATACCACAAGACCTCTTTGGGAAATAAAAAGAGATAGGGTGTGGTACCCAGGAACGTGAAAATCCTGTGGATCAGAATCCTCACGGACCTGAGTCTCACTAAGAGCTAGAACATCAGGCCTATGAAAATGAATATGAGAAAACACAGCGAAAAAATTCGCACGCAACCCTCGTATGTTGGCAAAATGGATTTTAAATTTCTTCACCATTACGCCAACCAGAGAACAAAACAAGTGTCAGCGTGCAAATGCAGTTGCCGATCTTACCCCCCTTGCCGCTGTTGATCCCATCAAATGCTTAGTGTTATGCCTTAAGCATTAGACGGACAGCGACAAAGAAAGAAGAGAGCCAACTGCACTACACGAAATGGAATGGAAAAGGGAGGGGGAGAAGGAAGACGAACGCACGACGAATAATGAACATTTTATATGTTTATATGTTTTCGTTATTTATTTTTTTCTGTTATTTGTAGTTATTGCTGTAGTTTTGGCTATGGTGTGTTATTTGTATTTGTTGGTTTGCGCGCTGTGGTTTATTTGTTTTTTTCGCGGGTTTGTGTTTTTCTGTTTGTTTATTTTTTGTTTGTTTTAGAGACGGACGAGAGAACTGTAACACGGACAACATTTAACGCGGAAGACATAGAAAACGCGTGCGGACTGGACGACAGACTGAACATTACTGATCTTCAATGATAAGATCCTCTTTAAGGATCTTCTCATTGAAGTCATTACTTTTAGAATTTTGGTTGAATTAGCCTTTTGAAATTGTTTATGAGTGTTTCCGAATAGACGTTCATTTAAAAACTATAATTATTTTGTCGGACTTCTAAAGGTAAAAAATGGCGAATCGCAGTGTAGTTTGTGCTGCAATTTACGATTTTGTGGTGTTGAGTTGGCATGTCCCTAATGAAATGAATGAGAGGTTTTAAGCATTGACGTCTCTTGTCTGAACTGCACCAGTGCCGGGGGCTGAGCATTGATTGGAAAGATCTATTATTTCTGGGTCCATTGCTCGCATAGAGTTTCTATTATATTTTCCGTTTTGTTTTTATTGTAACTACTTGGGTTGGATTTGCTTAGAAACCATACTAATGTCTAGTGACGATGAACGAGTTCTTTTGCTTCTGCGACATAGAAAAGAAAAAGAGAGGACAGCGTCGTCACTACACATTTTGAGTTCTAGACACTAGGGTGAACGCAAAAATCGATGTCAAAGTTTTGTTCGTCTTTCCAGATATTGAGATAATTTCAGCTCGATTAAACAACGTTAACCCGTGCCGCTTGTCGCTCAAAAAGCTGACGTATGGAGCCATAACTCCAGAACGGTAAATAATAACAACACACTTAATATCTTAAAAGAAAGCTAATGTTATTCTTCAAAATGTATATTTTATACATAATTGATGTTATTTTAAGTCAAACCGAGTTACAACTGTCTTTGGCTCCAAAAACGTGACTTGGTACCTGTAGAAGCCAATTTAGGAGTATTAAGAATTTTACGGATTTTTACATAATGTGTCTTGGACATATAATTTTGTTGTTAAAAAATATTTTGGAATTCTGTTTTCAAACAAAGAACCGTTTCTTCAAATTAAATCATTTATTATATGGGGATAACCTGTGAATTAATTTAGAAATTCCCGGAACATGAAAAAATAAATAAAAAGATCGGAAATTTTCGAACTCTAAAGCCTAGTATTCACCTAAACGAAATTTTCGCTCCCATAAGAAATACATGTAGCAAAGCAAACGAAATTTACCATTGGTATATTCCGTTTAGCTATTATCGTTTGGTGGTACTCAGCTAAAACAAAATGGTGGCGGAATTTGCTGCTGTTACTGGGATGCTTATATGAGCCGTGTAGACTTTTTTCAAGATTTTTTTTACATTTGCAAAAATAACAAATGTTGTGAAGTCGTTTTGGGGGTATTTCAATGAATATGATTAAAATAATTTATTTGAAAAAAATAATGGTTGCTTCGTTTACATTGCTCTACACCACAATTCTTCCGTGTAGAGATAAGTGCAAAACTCCTAAGTGAAAATGTCGTTTTAGGTGAATACAAGTCTTGATGGTACTCAGCTGATACGAAAATGTTGCGAAATTTGCAACTTATGCAGGGATGTTTATCACTAGCATTGTAGACATTTTTCGCCACATGCAACGAAAATTAATTTTCTGATAATTGTTTGATTAAGGAATATTTGTCAATTGGACAAAAAAACAAATAATTCATTTTCCAGTGTATTCCAATGAATATAAATAAAATAATTTATTTGAAAATAATAACGGCAGTCTCATTTTACACTGCTCTACACGGCAATATTTCCTTAAGCGAAAATTTCGATTGAAGTGAACACTATGCTTTACAGGTTTCTTTATCACTAGAGTGTAGACTTTTTTCGCCACCTACAACGAAAATCAAAAATTGTTTGGTTAGGGAATATTTTACAATTGCAAAATTAAATAACATATGTTATGTAAACATTTTCGAAAGTATTCAAAAGAATGTGAATAAAATATTTTTTTTTAAAAATTCGGTTCAAGTGTAGTATTTACCTCAAGTAAAAATTATCTTGACAGGAAATTATTTTGTTGTAGCGGCATATTGTGTCGGGGTGACAGCCCTTGGCCAAAGAGTCGTTATTCATGTACAAAAAATTGTATTAATTCATTTTCATTAGTATACCCTCGAAAATGATTTCACAACATATGTTATTTTTTCTTAGCAAACGTCAAATATTTCTTGGCCAAACCATTATCAGAACATTCATTTTCGTTGCAGGTAAAATAAGTCGACACTGCTAGCGATAAACATCCCTGTACAAATAACAAATTAGAAGAACATTAATTGCTACACGGAATTTAATTGATAAACGGAATTTACGAAAGGTAAATTTCGCTTGCTTTGCTACATGATCAATGTTGCCACTGTCAACATTTTTTAAAAGTCCTACCAAATTGAGTCAAAACCTACCAAAATCTAAAAAATATTAGTTCCATGGCTCACAACTGTTAGTTTTATGGCAATATTTGTATTTCAGATATATTTGAGCTAGACCCTCCTTGAAGTGTACCGATCGACACAAGAACACGAGCTGATTACATTTTACGATTTCTGTCTGTTTCCCATCTAAAGTGAAGGTCGAAATTGTGGTCAGATCTTTATAAAATAGGGCAGAAGTTATTTTTTTGAAGCAAGGGCGGACGCTGTTGGCTTTACGAATAGATGCTGCACCCACACTTGACTTAGGTTTTCATATCGACTTAGGTTTTGATGGAGCCCCAGGCCAAAGGTACCATCCGATTTTAGATACAACAACCAAGTGGATCCAAATAAAAAGTATGGCAGACTTCTTATTTCAACTTAAGGTCCATTTAGTCTTGACGGTTGACGGTAGGCAATCAGCTATTTCAGTTGGGGGTTGCATTTTGAATGTGTTAGAGGAAGATAACTACAGTTTGACGGTTGACGACGGTAGACTTCTGCAGGTTGCAGAATCAACCGTCAGCCGTCAAGACTAATTGGACCTTTACTCGCAAGGTTACTTGGTAATGCGAGTTTTCTAGGTATGAATGAAAAATAAAATTTCCAAGTACCCAAAAAATCGGTTCGCATACACCTGTACATATGGGTACCAAAATAAATTTTAACTATTTTTAGTACTCGGAAGGTCGAGATCCCGTCCAACCAAATTTCAAATTTCTTGAAGAATTCTAATATATCATTGTTTAAGGCTTGGCTTAATAAGATGCCATCTCCACATATGGGCAAATGGGCACAAAATACCACGGAATATATATATTTATTCAGTTATGTACTAATTTTTAAGATTTTCCTAAATTTGGTCTGGACCCTAAAGCCATATGGCCTAACTATATGATGATATTGTCGAGTTAGCTTAATATGTGGACAGGGCCAACAAATGAAACTTTTATTAATCCTAATGGTTATGCATACATTCAATGTATGCAGATTGGTAGAAAAAATCTAATTTGACTTTAAAAGCTTTATTTATATATGTATGTTATATATTCCGGTAAATCTACCAAAATGAGAATTAGCCTACCGTCCGTAACAAAAACTTACCAAATTTGGTGCAAAAAGCCCAAAACAGCAACATTGTATGTACATGATATCTATGGGAGCGAAAATTTCGTTTTAGGTGAATACTAAGCTTGAGCTGAGTATCACAAAACGAAAATTGCTAAACCGAATTCACCAAAAGTAAATCTAGTTTGCTCTGCTACGTGTTTTGTATATCTTAAGGAAGCGAACATTTTATTTTAGGTAAGTACTAGGCTTTATTATTGTGGATTTTGTTTGTAGGTGTACTCTGTCTAAAGTGATACCGGTTACGGTGGAATTTAGTAATTGGTATTTTGCTAATGTATGCCGCAGCGCTTTTGTAAAAAATCGCGGAGAAGACTGGTTAATCGTTTAGATATTCATTCCATTGCAGATTTTGGGATTATATTCGTTGTGCATTTAATAATTGAGCTTGGGGTTCGAAGTTATAACCCAATAAAAGAGAGAACTATAAATTACAATTTGGAAGTTCTGGTAATCGGAATTTTTATTGACATAGCTGCTGTAGGAATATTTTTTAACAAAGATGTCTGAGCCTCAATCCTCGCTGCTGTTAAAAAAACAATTGGCAGGTAAGACTGCATTAATTGTCTGCTTATTGTGCTGCCAATGCACTTCAATTTTTTCCGGTTTACAATATATAAATTTCATCGGATTTATTACTGCAAATTTTAGATAATATATTGATGAAAGAAAAGTTTAATATATAAAAAATTGTGATTCAGACTAGAAATGTGTCTGCCGCGGATGTCCATGTGTGGGGAACATTGAACGTGGAAATCGCATGGTTGGAATTGTGCCTCGTGTTAATTTGCCGGTCATTTCACAAGACACTTCCAGATCTTGTCGTTTACGAAATTTCTTTTTCGCGATATATGCATTGACCTACGACTACTTACGTTTGCTGGAGCGAACAGTAACTTAACATTTCCTGTATTGATTAGGCATTCGAAAATTATGTACGTACCGACAATATATACATATGTACATACATGTACTTAAATTGTTCATAATTTTAAATATCTTCCTTCGTGCATAGTCTTGATTTGTGACGCACTTTAACATTCGTTTCCATTTTTAAGGGCAATGCCCCTATGATATTTAGTGCCAAATCAAGTTATTCAAAGCAAGAACTTCACACTTCAGGCCATTCTTTGTACTCTATGTTATATTAATGTGTGCAATATAAAAACTACAAATTAATATAACCGTGGGATGTGCATACATAAAATTCATAGTCGAAGTGACTAATATATATGGATTTTAATCGGGAGCCGTACAATTTCAGTTAAAATGCACTCGTTTTACAATATTCGCAAAACTACTTGTATGAAGTAACATCGTGTATTCTTATGCGAACCAAAAGGGTTTCTTCGTTAAAAAATGTATTTCATTTATGGCTTTAATCTGTATTCAATGTTAATTTAATGGTTTTATTGGTTTCTTGAAGAGGTACGGTGTATGTTTATCTTCTTTATGTTTTCTCAAAAATTTGTATACCGAAACAACAATTTCAATACTCGATTAATTGTCATTTTGCACTAAAGCTAGTTATAACCAAATCGGCCTACCTAGGAAAAATATTTTAGTCCACATTTTAAAGTTCGGGCATTGGCGTGGCTACATTATAGTCTGCACATCCGGATCTTCAGAAAAGCCAATGCAAACCTGGGTAATTTTACCCAGATTTTTAAAAGAGTTATAAAGACCTCATTTATTGAAGAAGAAAAATATTTGTTTAAATGAGAATTGATTTGCAACAAAAATCAAAATAAAACTTCAGTTACATTTTCGTTATTTGAAAATCAACAAGCAAGGTTTCTGGTTAAACTACATAGCGAGATGAACATTTATAGTTTTTATTATAACTGACATGCGCTTCCAGTATAGAATAGTTTCATCGACATAAAATGAAAACTGTCCTTCGTTATTTTATATTTTCTTTAGAACTAGTTTCAACTACTGATGCACTTGAAAGAATTGTATCTCCAACTTTATTCTGGCGATGTTAAAAGCCTTCTCGCCACTGTATGTCTTCGAAGAATTTTCAACTTTCAGGTGAAACAATTTTAATTTTTCTTCAACTAAGATCCCGAAACTAGACCACTTGTACGCTTCGAGCTCATTTTTTCTACGCAGCACGATTGTACGAATTCACAAAGAAAAAACGTAAAGAAACAAACATGCGCATCGACTAAAATTGGGTTTGCCAGGTTTTTGTTTTGGAACTACTAAGACGACGTTGATCAAATGACGATGGAAATTTAAAGTTTAGCTCATCATGAATAATCCGTTGTAATGACCGTCTGCTAAATGCAATAAACTTCCAGTCGAAACGCTTGGATTTGCCTGAGTTGACGATGCTACAACGGCGATGGTGTCTTGGACCTGAACAACGCTTTTCGTGCGATGCTTCCAGATTCGGCAAACGTGTTTTCCAGCCTCATAATGGTCCATATACTTGGGGGAGTTCGGCCAAACACCCGCCTAAATTCCTTTTGAACGGAAATGCAGGACTGCAAGGCATTGTACCTCGACACATTCCAAATCCTCCTTTCGGTATCCTTTTTTTCATTTAAATAAATCTAAACCCTTATCTTCCAAAAAATAAAGCCATAAGCCGATTGCTTACAAAGAAAAAAAGTATTACGTTTTGTTAATGTAGCACGATTCGTGCGCCACCCTGTACAACTATTAAGTACTTCCTAAGGCTAATCCAACGATATGGACTACATATAGCGTGTAGTCCATATCGTTCGATGCTTATGAATGTCTAATTCTGTGTTATAGAGAAGTAACAGAATGGCTGTGCTTACCATAGTGTGAGTAAAAATAACCTTTGACAACCAAACTAACATCATATATTTGCATTTTGTCATATCACAATTGCTCGCATGCACCACATTTGGTTTTCGGGCACAGGGACACACCAGGGACAAAAAAAACGTACTGCCCTCACGAATATGTGTTACAATGTTCAAATGTAACTATTACTCAAAGGCAATACTAATAAGCAATAACATAGAATTCAGTGTTGTACATATTATTCTTATACAACAATCTCCGATGCTTAATATCGCACATGTCGAAAAATGCGCTAGTCGTCTTCGAATTCTGCCCGACCGTCTTGCTTGAGGGTAACATGTTGAACGTTGTACTGCTAGTTGGCGTTGACAATCAGGATTTGAAACATGATGTTCAATGTGAATCTCTTTGTACATTTTGGCTTTTCCGAGTCTACTTTAAATGTGGCTAGTTTCATTGAGATTTCTTTGTCAGATTTGTGCAGTTGATTTATATGTAGTTCCAGCTTGTAGCAAGTATCTAGTTGAACATGTTTCAAACTTCAATGTTTGATTACTACTGTCATACCATCGAACTTGGACCATATCTCCCATGCTTAATTTATGGACAAGTTGGGGATTGGATGTGTATTGAGGGTTCTACTGTGGTCGTACAGAATCCAGTTTTATGCGTAGCTCCCGCGCAAGTTATAACTAGCTAATGTTTTACCATTCGCTAGCCGAATGACTACATCGTAATATAATTTATTCAACCTTTATATTTGACGGTTCTTGATCTTCCATAGCTTTCAATTTGTTTTTTCAACGTTTGTATGTATCTCTCCGCCAAGCCATTTGTAAAGGGATGTCCAGGAGCTATGAACTTTTGGACAATTTTACTGTTGACAGAAAAATCATAAAAAAAATTTGCCGCAATAGTAACTGGCCTAACATAAAAATAACCGTTTTTTTGGAATTATTATTATTTATTTTTCAACGTAATCTCCTTCCAACTCAATACACTTCATCAAACGTTTTCAAGTTTTTTAATTCCTTCCGAAAAATAAGATTTTTCAAGACCTTCAAAATATGCCTCAGTTTCAGCAATAACCTAGCTATTGGACGAAAATTTTTTGCCACCGAGAATTTTTTATAAATTTGGAAACAAGAAATAATCAGAAGGAGCTATATCTGGACTATATGGTGGATGCGGAGCAATTTCAAATCGTAATTCGGCCAGTTTTTGTTGAGTTAAAATTGCAGTGTGTGAAGGAGCATTATCTTGATGGAAACGAACTTTTTTTTCTAAATGCGGTCGTTTTATCTTGATTTCTTCACTCAACCGATCCAAAAATGCACAATATCATTCACTATTTATAGTTTTTCCTTTCTCAAGATAATCAATAAATATTATACCCCTTGCATCCCAAAATACTGTGGCCATTACTTTTCCTGCTGACTTAACAGTTTTCGCCTTCTTGGGACCACTTTTACCAGCTTCTATCCATTGTTTTGACTGTGTTTTGCATTCTGGTATGTAGTGATGGATCCATGTTTCATCAACAGTTATGAATCGGCTCAAGAACTCTATTGGATTACGCTGATAAATCGCTAAAAGCTCCTCGGAATTGGTCCAACGGACGATTTTTTGAGGCAAAGTCAACAAACGTGGCAGCGTTCTTGCGGATAGCTTTTTCATGTGTAGTTCATCATGTAAAATACTCCAAACTTGTTTTTCGTGTATTTAAACAACATCAGCAAGTTCTCTGAGCTTTATTCGTCTCTCTTTAGTCACTTCATTAAATATTTTCGGTCTTCCAGAGCGTTGTTCATCTTCCGTACTTGAACGACCCATTTTAAATTGTTGAACCCAGGATTTCACGGTGGAGTATGATGGTGCATTATCACCATGAACAGAATCCAATTCATCTTTGATTAATTGTGGCGTATAACCTTTCATATAAAAGTGTTTAATTACCGCACGAAACTCTTTATTTTCCATTTTTCAAAAATTATAAAACTTGTTTACTTCAATCAACTGTAACAAAGAAAATAATCATAAATTTTTTTGGAAATTTTGACAGATGGCTTATAAAAGATTGCTTTTAAAAAAAAAGTTGCTAGTAAAACAAAGGGAACTGCATAGTCTATATGGACTCGATGACAATTTTCAACAGGCTCCTCCCAGTGAGTTTTTACTTTTGATGGATTTTTTATGACGATTGCACAGTTTTAGCAAGCTCTTACCAATTCTTCAAATTACAAATAAATTCCAATGAACTTTTACTTTTGATGGGTTTTTCTTGACGATTGCACAGTTTGAACAAGCTCTTACCAATTCTTTAATATGTGTATGAATCAATTCCATTCCAAAAGTCATATTTCCGGGCTAGCTGTTTCATTTTGACTATTCCCACATGTGTATGGTGTACATTTTGTAATATTTCCTTTTGTAGATTAGCCGGTATTAAGACTCGACTTCTTTTAAATAGTACACCTTCCTGAATAAAAAAACTTGTATTACAATTTGAACCATTCAAAAATTCTTCCTTTAACTTGGAGAGGTCAGGATCTTTGTTGGTTTCCAACGCAATAGATTTTGCGGTAATGAAACAAGTTAAGATTTCATTTATTGTATGATCTTTAATAGTCCTTACTTTCTCATCTAGGAAATGCTTAAAGTTAAAATTATTGATGCTCTTGATAAGCAATTTGCATTTGTGTTGTTTTCGATGTTGAATCTTATAATTAAAATTTTGTTAAAACGATGATGCCATTGCGGGTGTTTCGCGTTCTGATGTAAAATCCTTGATAATGGTCTTAGGCGTAAACTCTCTTTCATGTAAATATGTAAACAAAACTTGCCACTGCGAAAGCTTCTCGATTGAGATGTCTATAGTTCTGCTCTGCCTTTGTCAACGCACGAGATATAAAAGCAACTGGACGTTTGTCTCTGTTCAAAATTTGGGATAATACTGAAGGTAACGGGCAAGTACTCATTAAAGGGAGGTAGAACTCGATTAGTCCATACTAATTTCGTTCCTTTTTCTAATAACTGACGTAGAGGATATGTAATTGTTTATACAGGGAGCGCGGTCATTTGCTTAATTGGGAATGAAATAAAAAAAATTATGAACCTTATAAAAATTTATTTTATATTTTAATTATATTGAACAGTAAGTGAATTTGTAAATTACATGGTTTTTAATAGTGTATCTGGCAAATGTCGACCTTTGCTATCCACATACTGCTGCATATATTTTCTGAAGTTTTCATGAACTCTAACAAGCATGTCGACTGGTATTCTGCCAATTTCAGTCTCAATATTGTAAACAAGATTTTCCAAGGTGTTGGAGCGGTTGATATACACCTACAGGTAAAATAAGATTTTTCAAGACCTTCAAAATATGCCTCAGTTTCAGCAATAACCTAGCTATTGGACGAAAATTTTTTGCCACCGAGAATTTTTTATAAATTTGGAAACAAGAAATAATCAGAAGGAGCTAAATCTGGACTATATGGTGGATGCGGAGCAATTTCAAATCGTAATTCGGCCAGTTTTTGTTGAGTTAAAATTGCAGTGTGTGAAGGAGCATTATCTTGATGGAAACGAACTTTTTTTTCTAAATGCGGTCGTTTTATCTTGATTTCTTCACTCAACCGATCCAAAAATGCACAATATCATTCACTATTTATAGTTTTTCCTTTCTCAAGATAATCAATAAATATTATACCCCTTGCATCCCAAAATACTGTGGCCATTACTTTTCCTGCTGACTTAACAGTTTTCGCCTTCTTGGGACCACTTTTACCAGCTTCTATCCATTGTTTTGACTGTGTTTTGCATTCTGGTATGTAGTGATGGATCCATGTTTCATCAACAGTTATGAATCGGCTCAAGAACTCTATTGGATTACGCTGATAAATCGCTAAAAGCTCCTCGGAATTGGTCCAACGGACGATTTTTTGAGGCAAAGTCAACAAACGTGGCAGCGTTCTTGCGGATAGCTTTTTCATGTGTAGTTCATCATGTAAAATACTCCAAACTTGTTTTTCGTGTATTTAAACAACATCAGCAAGTTCTCTGAGCTTTATTCGTCTCTCTTTAGTCACTTCATTAAATATTTTCGGTCTTCCAGACGTTGTTCATCTTCCGTACTTGAACGACCCATTTTAAATTGTTGAACCCAGGATTTCACGGTGGAGTATGATGGTGCATTATCACCATGAACAGAATCCAATTCATCTTTGATTAATTGTGGCGTATAACCTTTCATATAAAAGTGTTTAATTACCGCACGAAACTCTTTATTTTCCATTTTTCAAAAATTATAAAACTTGTTTACTTCAATCACCTGTAACAAAGAAAATAATCATTAAATTTTTCGGAAATTTTGACAGATGGCTTATAAAAGATTGCTTTTAAAAAAAAAGTTGCTAGTAAAACAAAGGGAACTGCATAGTCTATATGGACTCGATGACAATTTTCAACAGGCTCCTCCCAGTGAGTTTTTACTTTTGATGGATTTTTTATGACGATTGCACAGTTTTAGCATGCTCTTACCAATTCTTCAAATTACAAATAAATTCCAATGAACTTTTACTTTTGATGGGTTTTTCTTGACGATTGCACAGTTTGAACAAGCTCTTACCAATTCTTTAATATGTGTATGAATCAATTCCATTCCAAAAGTCATATTTCCGGGCTAGCTGTTTCATTTTGACTATTCCCACATGTGTATGGTGTACATTTTGTAATATTTCCTTTTGTAGATTAGCCGGTATTAAGACTCGACTTCTTTTAAATAGTACACCTTCCTGAATAAAAAAACTTGTATTACAATTTGAACCATTCAAAAATTCTTCCTTTAACTTGGAGAGGTCAGGATCTTTGTTGGTTTCCAACGCAATAGATTTTGCGGTAATGAAACAAGTTAAGATTTCATTTATTGTATGATCTTTAATAGTCCTTACTTTCTCATCTAGGAAATGCTTAAAGTTAAAATTATTGATGCTCTTGATAAGCAATTTGCATTTGTGTTGTTTTCGATGTTGAATCTTATAATTAAAATTTTGTTAAAACGATGATGCCATTGCGGGTGTTTCGCGTTCTGATGTAAAATCCTTGATAATGGTCTTAGGCGTAAACTCTCTTTCATGTAAATATGTAAACAAAACTTGCCACTGCGAAAGCTTCTCGATTGAGATGTCTATAGTTCTGCTCTGCCTTTGTCAACGCACGAGATATAAAAGCAACTGGACGTTTGTCTCTGTTCAAAATTTGGGATAATACTGAAGGTAACGGGCAAGTACTCATTATAGGGAGGTAGAACTCGATTAGTCCATACTAATTTCGTTCCTTTTTCTAATAACTGACGTAGAGGATATGTAATTGTTTATACAGGGAGCGCGGTCATTTGCTTAATTGGGAATGAAATAAAAAAAATTATGAACCTTATAAAAATTTATTTTATATTTTAATTATATTGAACAGTAAGTGAATTTGTAAATTACATGGTTTTTAATAGTGTATCTGGCAAATGTCGACCTTTGCTATCCACATACTGCTGCATATATTTTCTGAAGTTTTCATGAACTCTAACAAGCATGTCGACTGGTATTCTGCCAATTTCAGTCTCAATATTGTAAACAAGATTTTCCAAGGTGTTGGAGCGGTTGATATACACCTACAGGTAAAATAAGATTTTTCAAGACCTTCAAAATATGCCTCAGTTTCAGCAATAACCTAGCTATTGGACGAAAATTTTTTGCCACCGAGAATTTTTTATAAATTTGGAAACAAGAAATAATCAGAAGGAGCTAAATCTGGACTATATGGTGGATGCGGAGCAATTTCAAATCGTAATTCGGCCAGTTTTTGTTGAGTTAAAATTGCAGTGTGTGAAGGAGCATTATCTTGATGGAAACGAACTTTTTTTCTAAATGCGGTCGTTTTATCTTGATTTCTTCACTCAACCGATCCAAAAATGCACAATATCATTCACTATTTATAGTTTTTCCTTTCTCAAGATAATCAATAAATATTATACCCCTTGCATCCCAAAATACTGTGGCCATTACTTTTCCTGCTGACTTAACAGTTTTCGCCTTCTTGGGACCACTTTTACCAGCTTCTATCCATTGTTTTGACTGTGTTTTGCATTCTGGTATGTAGTGATGGATCCATGTTTCATCAACAGTTATGAATCGGCTCAAGAACTCTATTGGATTACGCTGATAAATCGCTAAAAGCTCCTCGGAATTGGTCCAACGGACGATTTTTTGAGGCAAAGTCAACAAACGTGGCAGCGTTCTTGCGGATAGCTTTTTCATGTGTAGTTCATCATGTAAAATACTCCAAACTTGTTTTTCGTGTATTTAAACAACATCAGCAAGTTCTCTGAGCTTTATTCGTCTCTCTTTAGTCACTTCATTAAATATTTTCGGTCTTCCAGAGCGTTGTTCATCTTCCGTACTTGAACGACCCATTTTAAATTGTTGAACCCAGGATTTCACGGTGGAGTATGATGGTGCATTATCACCATGAACAGAATCCAATTCATCTTTGATTAATTGTGGCGTATAACCTTTCATATAAAAGTGTTTAATTACCGCACGAAACTCTTTATTTTCCATTTTTCAAAAATTATAAAACTTGTTTACTTCAATCACCTGTAACAAAGAAAATAATCATTAAATTTTTCGGAAATTTTGACAGATGGCTTATAAAAGATTGCTTTTAAAAAAAAAGTTGCTAGTAAAACAAAGGGAACTGCATAGTCTATATGGACTCGATGACAATTTTCAACAGGCTCCTCCCAGTGAGTTTTTACTTTTGATGGATTTTTTATGACGATTGCACAGTTTTAGCAAGCTCTTACCAATTCTTCAAATTACAAATAAATTCCAATGAACTTTTACTTTTGATGGGTTTTTCTTGACGATTGCACAGTTTGAACAAGCTCTTACCAATTCTTTAATATGTGTATGAATCAATTCCATTCCAAAAGTCATATTTCCGGGCTAGCTGTTTCATTTTGACTATTCCCACATGAGTCATTCCATGCCAAACGGTACGCATTTTTTACGTCACAAGCTTGGATTGCTTAACTAGTTTGTGTATGCATTCTTCTCTTAAAAATATTATATACGTGTTTCAAGAAAAAAAATTTAAAATTTTTTTTTAAATGTTATGACCAATTGAACTTTGGTGAAATGAAAATTTTATCGAAGAGGTGTGTTCATTCAGTCGCATGTAACTCCGGAAATACTTGACCGATTTTACTCTGCTATACCTTGTTTTGAAGGTAATTTTAAGCACTTCTAAAATAACGAAACGGTATGGCATAACGCCATAGAATTTTTTAAGTTTGTATCATTTTAATCCTTTTATTTCGATTTTGAAAATGATTACATCTTTTTTTATTTTTGAAATTTTGCAGGCGTATTCTTACAGGTCTGTTTTACCGACTGTGTAAGTTTTAAAGTGGTGAAATAATGCGTTCTATTTTTAAAAAAATTTTTTTACCTTATACCTTTTTCACTTCCATGAATATAGAAAATATAATATAGAAAAAAAATATTTTTTAATAGTTTATTGACACAAGATATAACAACAACAAAAAAAACAAAGAAAAAAAGAAATAAAAACATGATACAATAGCCGTGCACGTATTCCAGGAGGGGCTTGTAAATTTTTTAAAGAAAACCTTAGGACCTGTAAGTAAAATATTTTACTTTTCTGATGGCGCAAGCGCACAATACAAAAACAAGAAAAACTTTTTAAATCTGACGTTCCACGTAGAAGATTTTGGAATACCAGCGGAATGGCATTTTTTTGCAACGTCTCATGGCAAATGGCCCTGCGATGGTCTGGGAGGAACAGTCAAAAGACTAGCAGCACGTGCAAGCTTGTCCAGCCTCATAAATCCCATTAATAGTGCCGTCAAATTTTATGATTGGGTGAATAAAAACGTGAAGAATATTCATACAGAATTCTTCAATAACTATCAATATCAAGATAGGGCGAAACACCTGAAGGAGCGTTTTGAAAAAGCGAAAACAATTTCTGGAACTCTTGGCTACCATGCATTCATTCCACAACCCGATAAAATAATGAAAGTCCAGACAACATCATCTTCTGAGCAGTACTGTATGAAGATGGTATACAAGGCATAACATTTATTTCATTACTCATTTTTTTATTTCTTTTTTTCTTTGTTTTTTTGTTGTTGTTATATCTTGTGTCAATAAACTATTAAAAAGTATTTTTTTCTATATTATATTTTCTATATTAATGGAAGTGAAAAAGGTATAAGGTAAAAAAAAATTTTTAAAAATAGAACGCATTATTTCACCACTTTAAAACTTACACAGTCGGTAAAACAGACCTGTAAGAATACGCCTGCAAAATTTCAAAAATAAAAAAAGATGTAATCATTTTCAAAATCGAAATAAAAGGATTAAAATGATACAAACTTAAAAAATTCTATGGCGTTATGCCATACCGTTTCGTTATTTTAGAAGTGCTTAAAATTACCTTCAAAATAAGGTATAGCAGAGTAAAATCGGTCAAGTATTTCCGGAGTTACATGCGACTGAATGAACACACCTCCTTGATAAAATCTCCATTTTACCAAAGTTCAATTGGTCATAACTTTTGAAAAAAAAAATTATATTTTTTTTTCTAATCGCGGATTAAATAGAATTGCTAGAGGACCAAATCTGCAAATTTTCATAAAAATCGGAATCATTGCGTTAAATTTTTGCCCAAAATCGTACCGTTTGGCATGGAATGACTCACATGTGTATGGTGTACATTTTGTAATATTTCCTTTTGTAGATTAGCCGGTATTAAGACTCGACTTCTTTTAAATAGTACACCTTCCTGAATAAAAAAACTTGTATTACAATTTGAACCATTCAAAAATTCTTCCTTTAACTTGGAGAGGTCAGGATCTTTGTTGGTTTCCAACGCAATAGATTTTGCGGTAATGAAACAAGTTAAGATTTCATTTATTGTATGATCTTTAATAGTCCTTACTTTCTCATCTAGGAAATGCTTAAAGTTAAAATTATTGATGCTCTTGATAAGCAATTTGCATTTGTGTTGTTTTCGATGTTGAATCTTATAATTAAAATTTTGTTAAAACGATGATGCCATTGCGGGTGTTTCGCGTTCTGATGTAAAATCCTTGATAATGGTCTTAGGCGTAAACTCTCTTTCATGTAAATATGTAAACAAAACTTGCCACTGCGAAAGCTTCTCGATTGAGATGTCTATAGTTCTGCTCTGCCTTTGTCAACGCACGAGATATAAAAGCAACTGGACGTTTGTCTCTGTTCAAAATTTGGGATAATACTGAAGGTAACGGGCAAGTACTCATTATAGGGAGGTAGAACTCGATTAGTCCATACTAATTTCGTTCCTTTTTCTAATAACTGACGTAGAGGATATGTAATTGTTTATACAGGGAGCGCGGTCATTTGCTTAATTGGGAATGAAATAAAAAAAATTATGAACCTTATAAAAATTTATTTTATATTTTAATTATATTGAACAGTAAGTGAATTTGTAAATTACATGGTTTTTAATAGTGTATCTGGCAAATGTCGACCTTTGCTATCCACATACTGCTGCATATATTTTCTGAAGTTTTCATGAACTCTAACAAGCATGTCGACTGGTATTCTGCCAATTTCAGCCTCAATATTGTAAACAAGATTTTCCAAGGTGTTGGAGCGGTTGATATACACCTACAGGTAATCCCAAAGGAAAAAAACGCACGGGGCTAAGTCTGGTGAGCGTGCCAGCCAGTTCACATCACCCCTGAAAGAGATAAGCCGTCCAGGAAACATTTGCCTCAAACAATTCATGGCAACCTTCGCTGTGTGTGCAGTGGCACCATCCTGTTGGAACCATGTATCCTCTAATTGCATTGCCTCAAGAGCCGGCTGAACAAAAATTTTGTATCATAGTCAAGTACCGTTCGGAGATCACAGTTTAGGCAAGACGGTTATCCTGGAAAAAGGGCCAATGATGCCTACTCGTGATATGGCACACCACACAGTGACGCGGTCCGAGAATGCAGAGGTCTCTGTAAAGTGAAGTTCTCTAGGGTTGGTTTCACTCCAGTACCGCATATTTTGTTTGTTTACACTCCCACAGAGGTGAAAATGTGACTCATCAGAAAAAATGTGCCTCATTGAAAAATACGCTTCAACACAAAATGACCTTTCCTCTCGTGTCCAATGCATGATGGTAACTGAAAGGCAGACGAATACAAATCTCCCGTCAGCCACCACCACTCTCCTCTCTCTCAAATTACCGCGCTCCACCCTGCACTTGTTAAAATATGAAGTAATATGCATTCATTTCAAGAAATATTTTACGTCGTTGACGTTTTCTGGCTTTGCAAATTTGTAAAACAGCTTTGATTCTGCTTGCGCATTTAAAAAATTTATTGTGGCCGACCAAATATTTCATTTTGTTCGGAAATATTCGCACTTTGCAATTGATGCCTTTTTAGTGGCTCTAAACAATTTATGAGACGCTCCTCGCATTCTCTTATAGTTGACCTATGCACTTCTATGTCGTCAAAATAAGAAACTTATCTAGTATTCCTATTCCAAATGACAAACGGTTCATACGATACGCTCCTCTGTGCGTTAATATGGTCTGTCGTCGTTGACAAGGAACGTGAAAATAAGCTTTATACAAATCCAATTTGCAAATATATTTTAAACTTTTTACCTGCCGCCTCTAGTTAGTAATTCACAACAATATTATAGTCAACACATAGGCGTTACCATCTGGTTTTGGTACAAATGCCAATGGTGAATTGGTTGAAGTGACTTTCGCTTCTTTTTCGAAACTATCAAGCTCGCGTTCAACTTTTTCACGGAGAGCATATGACACTTGTCTTTGTTAACAACACAGGTTTTGCATCTTTTTGGTATGCACACCACTTTTTCTTCATACATTTCTGAGTATTTTTGTACTATCTGGGTTACAGAATTCACATAATAAAGGATGAGCCATTTAAAATTTTAAATTTGAACTACCGATTACTTTGACTTTTAAAGGTAGAATAACATTCATTTTTATTTTGAGGTTTATGTTTGACATTTGCAAAATGGGATAACAACAAAATCGAACAAAATTGGGAAATATTAAAAACTTACTTCCAAAGTAGTGAGCCTTTAACACAAACTGTAAGAAATTTACCTGGAAAATTTTCGAGATCGGCCTTCAGTACAGTTTGTGCGTCAATTTGTGAAGCGGGTTCATGAAAATGGATCGTTATTGGATAAACAAACCGCGAGTACATTATCGTCTAGTATTTTCAATAGAAAACATTGTTGCTGTGGCTGGGAATGTCAAAGAATTTCCATCGGTATGAAGGCATTCGCTTCGCTGAATGGGCTGAAGATTGTTAGGCAAAAGATGGAAAATTTTACTGAAAATCGTGTTTTCAGATGAAGCTTATTTTCATCTCGGTGACTATGTCAATAAGCAAAATTGCCGCATATGGGGTTTAGAGAACCCACTCGTGACTATTGAGAAGCCAATGCAATCACATCGATTCAATGTTTGCTGTGAATTTTGGGCTGGTAGCATCATAGGGTTATTTGTATTCGAAAATGAGGGGAGACGCCGTTACCGTCAACGGCGAGCGTCCGCGTCATGCTCAACAACTTTTGTTTCCAAAAATTTAAGAGAATACCGTGAGCCCTTTGGATCATTTTCTGTGGGGAGCCATTAAGGATTAATATTACGCAAAGCATCCAGAGACAATTGAAGCGTTGAAACATGAAATCGAAGTTGCCATTGAAAAGATTCGACCCGAAACAATCTAAAATGTACTGAAAAATTGGATTGATCGGATGAGTTACTGCCGAGCAGTTGTGGTAGTCATAAGAATGGTGTTGTGTTCCATCATTAAATGACAAAGTTCAACCTTTCCAATAAAACCAGCACCGTTTTTACAGCCGATTAAATTTTAAAATTTTAAATGGCGCACCTTTTATTACGATTCGCGATCGTTATCCTAAATACGTTCCTGGTCGATATTTTGAGGTTGATGTTTAAGTGTCGAATCTCTAGTCTTTCTAGTAGTGGTGAATGTTTCGATGACACTTTGTACAATTGTTCTTTTGATGTTTTGCTTTTGTATTTCACATTAACGTCCACAAAATCCAAACAGTTTTGGAAGCTATTGTGAAGCCTCTTAACAATTCCCTGTTCCAAAACCAGCCATGGACTTTCCAGCAGGATTCTGCGCCGGCCCATAAGGCTAAAACGTCCCAGGCCTGGCTTCGAAACAATTTGCCAGCGTTCATTTCCTCTGAAGAATGGCCCTCGGCAGTCCAGATTTTAACGCATTGGATTACAAATTGTGGACGGTTTTAGAGGACAAGGTTTGTCACAAAAGATACCCCTACATTGGATCTCTTAAGACTGCTTTGGTTCGAGCTGTGACCAATTTTCTAATGGACGAGGTTCGTGCAGCAACTGACGATTGGCCAGTGCGACTTAAGGCGTGTGTAAAGGCAAAAGGCGGACATTTCGGATAAGTAGATTCTTTTTCGATATAATATATGTACATCAATAAATATATTAAAAAATATTTGCTCCAAAAGCATTCAGTACTTTTTATTTTACGGCAAGAGTGAGTTGTATTTTCGTGGGCAATTGTGTGAAGAAAACTGGAAAACTAAGGTTTACAACAGTAGTTCTAATTCGTTTAGGGAGAGCCTGGCCTTATAGAGTTCGGGTTTACTTTCAACAATTGCAGCAAAACTTTCTGAAGAGGGTTGTGACGGACCCGAAATCATGATAAAAGCAGTGTGCAGCCACGATAATCAATGTCATTTTACCATATTGGTAAAAACTTGTATTCTATTTAAATATAGATGCAAGAGGTCTTGAGCCAGTTAGTCCCTGTTAAATGTGTAAAAGCAACATACCGAAATAAAACAAACGAGCTAAACATATGACATGCACGGCACACAAGTTGACATAGTCAACTAAACTCTTTTTACAACACACACACGTTGTACAAAGAAACCTATTGATGGCTCTCGATGTGGATTCTCTGTAGAGGTGGCAAGAGTGAGTTGTATTTTCGTGGGCAATTGTGTGAAGAAATCTTGAAAAGTAAGGTTTACAACAGTAGTTCTCATTCGTTTGGGGAGAGCCTGGCCTCATAGAGTTCAACAATTGCAGCAAAGCTTTCTAAAGGGGTTTGTCACGGACCCGAAATCATGATAAAAGCAGTGTGCAGCCACGAAAATCAATGTCACTTTGCCATTTTGTTAAAAACTTGTATTCTATTTAAATATAAATGCAAGAGGTCTTGAGCCGGTTAATTTCTGTTCAACAATTAAAAATTATAAGAAACACTTTAAGTAAACAATAAGGATATTGGTACTTTGCAAGTAGTGTAAATTGTTATGAAGAAAATGAGTAAATAAAAAATAATTATAGTTTTTAATGCATCAAAACTTAAGGAGCAGTCAATTAAATGATATAACGAGTTAAAGTCAGCACACATTTTACGAAATGGATCACCACATGAATAATTGTACCTTTCGAAATCCACGTGTAAAAACAGGTTGTATCTAGAAGGTATAAATGAGACGTTAATAGAGATTTTTAATATCAAATATTCAGATGCCACAACCACACGCATAATTTTATACACCATAATTGTATTCATCATAGTTCGCCTACTCTTCAATGAGGGCAATTTAATAAGATTTAACCTGTTGTTGTAAGAAGGGACTTCATAGCACGTATTTCAATGTAGAATTCTTAAGCAAAACAGTAAAAATTGTTTCTGCACGGATTCAATTTTGTTCACATAATAATCGTATTGGGGATCCCAAACCACTGATCCATATTCTAAAATTGAGCTGACTAGAGAAATATAAAGCTGTTTCGTAGTATATGGATCAGTCAACTCTTTTGCCCAGCGTTTCATAATATAAAAGACACCATACGCTTTATAAACCATAGTAATGATGTGGTTATTAAAATTTAACTTTCTGTCCATCATAAAACCAAGATCAATAAATTAACCAACCGATGTCAATTCAGAGCCACATAATTCGAATTTAGTAGCCAAAAATCTACTTCTAGAGAATCACATATGCTTACACTTTTTATGTTCAATTTATTTATTTATTTACATTTTCCGTAATTAAGAAGCCGTCCGGCCGATAAAGCTAATTACAGTAAACTACAGCTTAGATAGAATTAATCTAAAGAAACATTTTAAAGTATTAAAAAAATGCAAGTTTAACAGTTACTCAATAGTAGTAGTAAAAAAAATATATATATTTATTGGGAAAAAAATCACAAAGACCATAATCAGAGCATTAAAAACTATTAAAAAGAAGACAATAAGAGTTGTATAAGTAATATATGCTACTACAAAGATTGAAAGTGCCTAAGAAGCTTTTTGCGAAATGTTGAATCGGACATATTAAACGTTTTTAGATAATCAGGTAGCTTGTTAAACACTCGAGCAACTCTGACTTGAAAAGATTTTCCTAACAAGCAGTCAACTCTAGGAATAATTAATTGATTACTACGTGTGGAACGCGTAAATGTGAACGACTGAACCAGGAACTGTGGGCATTGGTTTCTGTAGACCTTATAAAACTGCAAAAGACATCGTATGTCAACAAGTTGATCAAATGAACAACCTAAAAATTGTTTTACAAACGGTTGAATATGCGAAAAACGACTCACATGATACAAACAGCGCATAGCTGAATTAAGAGCCATTTTTATTTTTTTTATATATGTTTTTGCAGTCCCAGCATATACTTCTATACAATAAAGAATATTAGACATTACTAAGTCATGCAACAAGTGTTTCTTAGGATAAAGTGGTAGCACAAAGTATGTGTTGTAAAGTTTACGAAGGGCAAGATTAATTCGGGAAACTACAGCGTCAATATTGCTCAAATTTTAATTTGTCATCAACAACAACCCCCAAACATTAAATACTACGAACAATTTCAATGAAAACATTGTCGTATTTCAATTGCAAGGCTACAGGCCTCGTAGAAAATAGTAGAGCCTTAGTCTTTGACGGATTTGTACAAAGAGTACTAGACACCATCCAGCTATGCAATGATTCCAGCACATCATAAACCCTTGCATGAAGTACATCAATAAACTGATGCTCACCCTTAAACACTAGCTGAACATTATCAGCATATGCATAAGGAGTGCATGAGCTACCAAGAATCAAAAAAGTCATTTATAAACAATGTAAACAAAATAGGCCCAAGGACCGACCCCTGGGTCACCCCACTCCTTACCGACAAAACACAATGAAAACCCGTTAACACTTACGTATTGCGTCCTGCCACTAAGATAAGAGCTTATTAAACGACAGGCGCTGGCTTTAAATCCGTAAAACATAAAAAGTTTGTCCATCAATAAACCATGATCAACTCTATCAAACGCCTTCTGCAAATCAAGGGATATAACACACTTAGACGCTGATTAGTAAAATTAATTCTAAATTCATCAGTTAAACCGGCTAATAACGTTGATGTATTCCTTTTATTGCGAAATCCACACTGACAATCATTAAGCAAAGACTTTTCTTCTATGTACTCTAACAATTGTCGCTTTAAAATGTGCTACATTATTTTGAATAAAATTGGCAGAGAGATTGGCCTTAGGTTCTCCAGCGAGTCCAAATTTAATTTTATCCTAATCGGAGTTATTTTGGTGCATTTCCATTGTACGGGAAATACTGACGTCATTACGATAGTGTTCACAAGATGCAAAAAATATCCTACAATGTAGGGAAAAACTACCATAAAATTTTTAACGGATATCCGTCGCTGCCAGCTACATTTGATGTTATAGCTGCAAATGCTAAATATAGATCATCCTGCGAAACACCATGAAACGACAACTCTCCCATGCCTGAATACCTTTGAAATACTTCATCGATGTCACTGGGGAGTTCCAGTTGATTCTCAACAAATTTCTCGTTGAGATCATTAATTCCTGCATTAGCCAAGTGTACAACATAGCATGAGCTTCCCTCTTAGCCTTACAATGGACTTAGCTCGGTTCCGTGCTCTGCAGAATACTCTCCATTTCTCATCGCTTCTGTCATCAAGATAGGCCTTGTAAGCCAGGTCTCTCAGTGAAAGATGATACGTTATTTGACGAGAATTGAACCACTCATTCCCGCCCGCTCGCACTCTTCGCCTTCTTAACGGAAAAACAATGAATATGGTCCAACCCGGCCATAAAAATATCCAACTGTTCATCCACATCTGAAGAAAATAGCATTCTAGAGAAATGAACTGATTTTATCCAACAAAACTACACTACGAGTATCAACACTACTATAGTCATAGAACTCATAGTATTCCTCGCTTTGACGTCGCAGAGTTACATCTAAAGAAATATAAATAAAAGCATGCTTAGAGAAAGTGGGACAAAATACTTGATTCGAAAAAATAACATTATCAGGTACTGAAGTAAAAAGTAATCAAGCAGAGATGTTGATTGATGATACTGATCGAAATGAGTTGGCCTAGCATTGTGGTAAATCGAGACATTCAGCCTAGAGCAAGCGCGCTTGACGGCCATCGACCGCGATACATCAAATAAATTATTACTAAAATCGCCCATAATAATAATCTTAGAATATCGTACCAACAAATCTGAAACCTTACTCTCAAATGCAATGAAATTCCCATGTGGGAGATATACTACACCAACTAATATATTATCACCTGCTGTCATCAACTTCACAAACAAACATTCCACGACACCATAATTATTGCTCCTATAAACAACGTTAAAATTAATATTCTTTGAAATAAATAAAGAAACGCCGCCCCTCTCTGATTAGGCCTATCGCTTCTGCAGGAATTATACCCCGAAATGCAAAGGATTTTCGATGATATAGAAGGCTTAAGCCACGTTTCACTGACACCAACAATATCTAAAAAAAAACTATTCTCCACAACGTTTCTGATTTCTGATAGTTTAGGAGATCTGGGATTTATACTAAAGCTTTACGTATTAAAATGCGCAACATTTAAATTAAACTGCAAGCTATTAAGCTGGGAACGTAGAAGTTGATTATCATGTACTATATTACCTAATTCACTATTCATATCTTAAAAATCTATAAAATATAACAATGTAACAAATTAGTTCAAGTGCTCATTGTATCCCAAAAAATTAAAAAAAAAGTTTAAGACAAAAACTGCACGGCAGTTAAACATTCATAACAAATTTTGATAAACTTAACAATGGTCAAGTCTAGCCGGCAATGTATTATTAGCACACGTATCCGCATCTAACAATTCGGCACACTGAGCCAAATCGAGCACCTTGCGATTACCATTCGCCAGTATAACTTCCACCTTAGGTCTGCCCGCATTAATTAGCTTGAATTTATTGTTTTTTTTTGCCTCCACAGCTTTTGATAGACAAACATAAGCTTAGAAGCAGCATGGTTAAGGTGGTCATTCAGTTACACTCTACTCTCCACATCGCCACCAATAACATCGCAGAGTATCAATGAACGCCTGTTGTAGCATGCCATAACGCAGTCCCTTACATACGCCGAGTTCAGCTTCACCAATACGGATTTTCCGTTTGAATGTAGCAACAATGCTGAATGTCGCTCGGATTAAGCTCTAACCACATAACGAAGCAATTTTCACTATTGGCTTTCTCAAGTCATGCACACCCTTTGGCAGACCATTTACTACAATGTCCGCTCTGTTTAGCCTTCTTCGCAGTACATCATTCTGCCTTTCAAAATCCTGTGAAGTAGTGTTAAATCTGCTTTCAAACTGTTTTACTACAGCACAACAGTTCTACATGTCTTCTTTCACTTTCTTTAACCTCAAGTTAACATCAGCACGAAAATTCTGCATAACTTCGTTAATTTTTATATTTAAATCGTGAAGCTGTTTATCCATAGCCAACTTAAAGGCTTCTAATTGGCTCCTCATTTCATGGGCAACATCACTGGAACCAACGCCGCTTTGCAAACTACTTCGACAGCTTGCGGCATTTTCCTCTGCCGTCAGCATATTTAATTTATTTACATTTTCCGGCCGATAAAGCTAATTACAGTAAACTACAGCTTAGATAGAATTAATATAAAGAAACATTTTAAAGCAATCTCGACAAAATCCAAAGAGTCCAATCGAAGACATTGCGGCTTATTACCGGTGCCCCTTGGTATATGAGGAATCAAAATATCCACCGAGACTTGAAAATACCTCTCGTTAAAGAGGCAATTCAAAAAATCAATATAAAGCACAAAGAGAAGCTCGAACGTCATGATAACATACTTGCTAGACAATTATTGTGCAGTCCCAGATCTTTAAGACTTCGCGATTACTAATCTTCATCCGTAACAGTAATCGCGAACACACGCGCCCGAAAGACTGTGTAGAATCCTTTTCTACGTCACGTGGCTTAAACGCTCTTATACGTGATCTTTAAAACAGTCAATATCAATCGCGGACGAACACTCAAAAAAGACTGTGTAGAATCCTTTATTCTACGTCACGTGGCTTAAATGCTCTCATACGTGATCCTTAAAACAGTCAACGCGAAAAACCTACAAAACCCAAATTACGTCGTCCACTCTGCTATTTTAGAGTTATCCGTTATACATACATAACTAGAGTTCTTCACTCTACATAATATCGCGAACACTCTGTAAATGACTGTAAGGGTCCTCTGGACCTTTATCACGAGGTTTAAGCCAAACCAGGTTTAAAATCCTCACGTGTGATCCATACCAGTTATATACTATTTTGACCAAATTAATTAAAATTCCTGCCAATTAGCAGAGACCCACATTACAAGAAATCCATACTAGGATTCATTATTGAATTACACTTAAGATTCGTATACTTATTGTTAGGCTCCTTTGGAGCAGATTCAATAATTCAAATAAAGCTTATATAAAAAAAAAAAAAAAAGTATTAAAAAAATTCAAGTTTAACAAAAATTCAAGTTTAACAGTTACTCAATAATAGTAGTAGAAAAAAATAAATTAAAAAATGTTGTACATTTATGCAAATTCATGACATGATAATCAAAAACTAAAGTAAATGTTCCCAATTTAAAGAAAACAGGAAAAAAATGTTGACGCCCTTACTGGGAAGAAAATTCACAAAGACCATAATCAGAGCATTTTAAAAACTATTAAAAAGAAGACAATAAGAGTTGTATAAGTAATATATTGCAATTTTGCTTAATGCACTTGGGACATTTAAACAAGAACAATACTAGATGTCTCATTTGATAAACAACAAGAAATTTGTAAATTATGGAGGCTGTTCTGTGTAAAATATTTCTGAGAATAAACACTAGCCCAACAACAAATAAACATTCGGCTGTACTGCTAAAGTCACTTGAAAGAAAATTCCAAAAATAAATTTTTGTGAACGCTGAATGAGTACTGTAAATGTTTGATATAGAAATACAGCTTTACAAAGTTCAATAATACTTTGTCAAATTTTAAATTTGAACGTTTAAATTTTTACAAGAAAAAATTGTAAATCAACTGAAAGCATACCTCTACCTTGTTTATTGTATCAACCTTGTATTGTACATGAGGCATCGAATCGCATTCAAATTCGTACTAGTCTAACAATTTTAGCAAGATTTCCCATATGTATGGACAATTTCACGAATTCTTTTAATAGTCTCAGTAAAACATCCTACTGCTGACGACTAGATCGCCAAAGACACTCATTGGTGATCACGCTTTATCTCACCAAGACAACAATACGATTGTCTTTTGCAGCGGAAATGGACAGTCATTAACTCTAAAAATGATTTTCGCTTTGAATACACACGGTCGTCAGTATGTATGTAAGTTCCCAGCAAAACTCTACGCTCCGTTTTTATTTATCTGGTGCATTAATTTGCCGAGTTATTCACCTCCAAGCATTTTGCTTTTTGTCAATTTTTTATCGTCTAAGCTAAAAAAACGTGCAGTCATGCGACTTCAAGATTATTAGTAGCTCATATCCACATCTTTATTTGTATATGTATTTGTTATAGCCCGACCGATTAATCGTCTTTGGTCAAAGTAAGATAATTGGCCAAAAAAAGATAATCGGCTTCGGCAACATAAAAGGTAGAAATGAAATACAATGCACTCGCGATAATATGAACTAATTAAGATTGTTCATATTTGCACTTTTCCATAAAAATAAGAGTTTCTCATGTTAAATTTGTTATTTATTGTTTATTGAATTTAAAAAAAAACATTAATTTTTGGGGGAAAACAAAAGTTATTTTGCGGAAAAATTCGTGAATTTCTTTCTCTTAGCTGTCTCAATACACTAAAATCTCGTTGATCAACCAATTCGCTTTCAATGCTTAATTAACAGTTAGACAACTTAGTTCTTTTTGGCTCCTCCACAAAATCATCTTCATCGGACAGCTCTTCCTCCATTTCATTCTCGTTACACTCTATGTTATCCTCGTTCCATTCTTTAACGTTCAAAGCTGTAAATTCAACCTGTAGTGAATTAAAGATTTGAATTTATTTTTAATGCACATTTTTCAATATACAAACCTCAGGTAGCAGAAAACTTGAAAGATTGCAGTTTCTTCTAAATCAACCAAATTTATTCTCATGTTGTTTCTAAGAACCCAGAGGAATATCATCCCCAGGATCGTTGATTAAGCACCATGTTCAAAAGAGTATTCCAACATTTAGCTAACACCTTTGCATATACTCTTCTCCATGCAGATTCTAAAATTTTTATGGCGTCTTTTACTGAATATTGCTTCATAGACTTTAGCAAAGCACCCCCTTTTGCAGCAACTAAGGCTAGAAGTCAGTTCCTGTAATAAAGCTTTGTAATCCTGATGGCGTTTTGATCCATGGGTTGTATGAGCGGGGTTACATTTGGTGGCATAGAAATTGCAAAAATACTGCCGTCTTTAGTTTTTAGTTCGTCCTCTGATGAATGAGATGGAGCGTTGTCTATTAAGAGAATAGCTTTCAGCGTCAATTTTTTTTAAATTGTTTTACCTAAACGTTTGAAAGAACTTGCGAGATTATATGTACATAATTAACAGAAGTGAATAAATTTTACCTTAGGAACAAATAAACGATGAAACCAATCTTTAAAAATGGCACCTGGCATACATGCTGACTTAGAAGGTTTATAATGAACAGGGCAATTAAAATTCTGAAAACAGGGGGCTTTGTAGCCTTTCGAACTACAAGAATTTTAAGTTGATGATATCATGCAGCGTTTGTATCAGAAGCTGTTTTTTTCTAATGAAGAAACGTATGTCTTTTGTGGTAACAATATCCAAAACAATCCGGATTCGTCAGCGTATTAGAGCTGATCATTGACTAATCCAAGCTATTCTATTTTCGACTTCTCCTTCATTTTGAAAGGATCCACCAACTGTGGCTGTGAAGAAAGTTTTTCTCCAGATATTTGAAGCAAGCGAACGTCGTCGTGTCTCTTTGAAGTTTTCAAGCCACCCATTGCTGGCATTGCATTCCAAACAGTTTTCTTTAATTTTATTATGAAGGTCTTTTGCCTTTTCTTTTAACATTAGTCCGCTAACAGGGATATTTTTGTCTCTCATTTTCAAAAATCATCGGTATAATGCAATCTCCATTTTTGGGTACTCGGAAGGAATTGTATGTAGGAAATTTTGATTGACCGGTGAAGACATCAATCCCCAAATTATAACGCAGTTGAGTAAGAATTTAACAACTACCCTGTTGATTTAGATTTCAACACCATGTACTTATGTACTAAGTATAACAATGTTATCAAATTTTACATTTGACATCAAATTTCAAATTAAAATTATATATTTTACATTTTTCAATCAGCGACATCGCATACCCGTAGCCCAGTAGGTAAAACGTCCGGTTCAAAGTTCTAAGGTAGGGAGTTCGAACCTCAGAAAGTTCAATTTCTATACCATCCTCCAAAGATGGATGGTATACTAAGTTTGTCATTCTGTTTGTAACACCACGAAATATTGATCGGAGACTAAAAAGTATACATATACTTGACCTTGTAAAAAAGTCGATCTAGTCATGTCCGCCCGTATATGTGTTTGTTGAAAGCACGTTAGCAGTCAAACGAATTAACCTTGGATCTCGAAATTTTCCATGATGATGGCTTATTTATTTATTTATTTACATTTTCCGTAATTAAGAAGCCTTTCGGCCGATAAAGCTAATTACAGTAAACTACAACTTAGATAGAATTAATCTAAAGAAACATTTTAAAGTATTAAAAAAATTCAAGTTTAACAAAAATTCAAGTTTAACAGTTACTTAATAATAGTAGTAGAAAAAATATATATGTATATAGAATACTCATAAATAAGAATTAAAAAAATGTTGTACATTTATGCAAATTCATGACATGATAATCAAAAACTAAAGTAAATGTTCCCAATTTAAAGAAAACAGGAAAAAAATGTTGGCACCCTTACTGGGAATAAATTCACAAAGACCATAATCAGAGCATTTTAAAAACTATTAAAAAGAAGAAAATAAGAGTTGTGTAAGTAATATATGCTACTACAAAGATTCAAAGTGCCTAAGAAGTTTTTTGCGAAATGTTGAATCGGACATATTAAACGTTTTTAGATAATCAGGTAGCTTGTTAAACACTCGAGCAACTCTGACTTGAAAAGATTTTCCTAACAAGCAGTCAACTCTAGGAAAAATTAATTGATTACTACGTTTGGGATGATAAATGAGAAAAATAGGACCAAGGGGGGGGGGGGGGGGGGGGGGGGGTGTGGAAGTATCCCTTTAAGGGACTAAAGGTACTTTAAGTTGGGACGCACTTGGCTTATGTGACCAAAAATACATCCGACATGGCCAAAAAGGGCGATCAATACCACTACTAATCCAAATAACGAATATTTTTGAAGATTGGCTTAGATTAGGGTCGAATGGCCGAAAGGGCCAAAAACCAAAACTTGTTTGCGCTTTAATAGTGTATGGAAGGTGAAGGGTATATAAGGTTCGTCCTGGCCGAACTTAACGACGTTTTGGTCATGTTTTTTTTTAAGTTTTAAGAACGAGGAGCAAATGTTCTACTTACTAGGCTACAGGCATCAATATCGGTTGATGACAAATGTTGTATATGAAAAGTATGTAATTCATAGAAAGTTTTGAGATTTTGGAACAAGTGATACCAAGTTTTTTTTTTACCGTCCAGGAAAAATTTAACAAGCAAAATGATAGAGTGTATGCGCGGTCATCTAAGGAAGAATCTGAACTGATCCCAAGGGTCGAAAGGGGTCATCATCCAGCTTCAGTCATGGTTTGGTGGGGTGTCTCTAACGATGGGGTCACTGACCTGCATTTCTGCGAACAAGGAGTCAAAACATCTGCCAAAGTTTACCAAGAAACCGTTTTGGAAGCTATTGTGAAGCCTCTTAACAATTCCCTGTTCCAAAACCAGCCATGGACTTTCAAGCAGGATTCTGCGCCGGCCCATAAGGCAAAAGTCCCAGGCCTGGCTTCGAAACAATTTGCTAGCGTTCATTTCCTCTGAAGAATGGCCCTCAGGCAGTCCAGATTTGAACCCATTGGATTACAAATTGTGGACGGTTTTAGAGGACAAGGTTTGTCACAAAAGATACCCCAACATTGGATCTCTTAAGACTGCTTTGGTTCGAGCTGTGGCCAATTTTGCAATGGACGAGGTTCGTGCAGCTATTGACGATTGACCAGTGCGACTTAAGGCGTGTGTAAAGGCAAAAGGCGGACATTTCGAATAAGTAGACTCATTTCGGATACAATATACATCAACAGCGGAAAACTCTGAAAATGGCTAGGAGGAAAAATAGGAAAAATTACAGCTGCTTTTTTTCGTTATCTCATATAGAGAAAATGTTGTCACTAAATTCGTTTATCGTTTAAGTTAACTTCTGTAACAATGTTACCAAGTTTTAAATATTTTATGTATGAAACTCAAATTTTTTTACATATGACATCAAATTTCTAATTCAATTTTTATATTTTATAATTGCTAACGAGCAAACCTCATTCCCGTAAGGCCAGTTGCTAGATCATCCGCTCTAAAGTTGTAAGGTTAGAAGTTTTAAACTGGTGAATTTTATATATTTTCCTTCATTTTTTATTTTATTAAACGTTTTAAAAACAATTGGTGCATAACAGATCCTAAAATTAAAAAAATAATATTTTTGCTTCTCCATAGATTTTAACTCAGAACCATAAAATTTCTACTCACTAGGCTACAAACATCGATGTCGTTTGGTGTCAAATGTAGCATATGAAATGTTTATATCACACAATGTTTTTGAATTTCAGTACAAGTGATATAAAGAATATTTTTCATTACAACCCCTAGTTCTTTTCTTAACGATATGTGAACGAATATGCGGGACGATAAATCTAGGGTTTTTTTTTTTTTAAATAAATAAATACAACAATTCTAATCAGGTGTGGAATCATTATTGTTCTTGTTTGAATGGAAATGTTATGTCATTTATTTTTTGAATATAATTTCCTTCAAAGTATGGACACAACAACGCCCCAGGGTGTCCATTCTGAGGGTCCAATTTTGAATGAATCATTCGAGCATTTCGACCGATACGGCGTTAATGACATGCGTAAGTTGGCTTCCAAAACCTGAATCGTAGCTGGTTTGTCAGCATAGACTTTGGACTTTTACATAGCCCCAAAGAAAAATGTCTAAAGGTGTGATATCACACGATCTAGGCGGCCAACTCACCGGTCCAAAACGAGAAATTAGCTAGTCTTCGAAATTACCTCTCAATAGATACATTGTTTGAGCAGCTGAATGGCAAGTGGCACTTTCATGTTAAATCAAATTTCGTCAAGATTACGGGCTTCAATTTGAGGTAGCAAAAAGTCCGATATCATGGCGCGAGAGCGGGCACCATTCACGGTTACGTTACGGCCATCATCTTTTTGAAAAAAAAATGGACCGATGATTCTACTAGGTCAAAAACTGCACCAAACCGTGGTTTTCTCCGGGTATAATGACACCTCTTGGACCTCTTCTGGTTGCTTTTCAGCCCAAATGTGGCAATTTTGTTTATTGACGTTGCTGTTGAGCCATAAATGGGCCTCATCACTGAACACAATTTTGGCCGAAGCCAGTTTCTTACCGATCGTTCATTTCCAGTACAGTTTCACAATTAGGAGACGTTGTTGCGGTGTAAGTCTTTCAATGATGAAATGTCAATGATATCTCCAATGATGCAAAATATGCAAATAAATAAGGGGGCTCTCAAAAAATTGGACATTGAGGACCTTAAATGTGGTCGTGCCTACTCCTATAAGTGATAGTACTCAAACGAAACATAAATGCCAAGGAACTCGAAATACGAGTAAAGTTGCAAAATTCAAATTGAAACCCCATGCGGGTAACTTGTTTCACATGAGTTTCCTTGTCTCTCGCTCAAAAAAGCACCGCAGGCAAAAATTACTACTTCCTTCTGTAATTTTGAAAATGGGCGGCTGTTCAATTTTTTATGTGAAATTGACCCACATCCACTTCGCATTCTTGAAATTCTTGTACTGTTCTGTTTTATTTCCGTATGGCGTAGAATGGTGGTTTTTAGAGGCTATGGGGGCCTCACGATCCAATATTTTGGATCTTGTGGATCTGCTAGGGCCACACCACCTTTTTGTATATTTGGAATCCTTGAGCAATTTCCTTTCTTTTAAGTCCCCACACTTATACGAAAGTGTGCGGGATCATTTTTGAGGCCTTGAGAGACCCCTGGGCCCGAGCGCCCTCCTTTTTGTTGTTGTAACAACAATGTATTTTATTTTGAAGTCCTGTTCGTCTATAGGGGATCTGCTTTGATATCCAGGTGGGGAAAACGAGCCATTTGAACTAGATGCGTCCACAGAGACCTGAGAGTCAGCTAAGTGGGCTTTGCCGGACAATTGAAGAATTGCAGCACATCATGTGGTCCCTGATGGCAGGCGGGACAAATGTTCGGAACGTTAGCATCAATTTGTGCCCAATAAGAATTGAGGCGGCTGCACCATCCAGATCTCAGCTGCTGCTGCGATTTCATCAGCGTGAATGTTGTTCAGACCTGCCTGTTATTTTCTATTATCTAAAGGTTCTTTCTTGTACCGCTGGACCTCTCTCTCTCTAGATCATGAAAATCGTACCTAATCTGCCTGGGCGGAGGCAGGAGATGGTGGCTAGGATGAATACTGCGAAAACACCCTAGCAGGTATTGCTTAGACAGCAGGAAGTTGTGTCTGCGCACGGTAAGGACCTTCGTCTCCTCATGTAGATGGTCCTCAGAAGAATTAAGAAGACACCCTGTTGATGTTCTGAGGGCGGCATTCGGGCAAGTCTGAATTTTCTTGTACTGCGTCGCACTCACGTTCGCTGACCACACCTGTGCTGCGTAGTTCGCTACAACTGGTTTCAACAAGGTGTCTTTGTCGGCTCCCCAAGTACTGCCGGCAAGTGACTTGAGGACCTTGTTCCTACTACTGAGCTTATCGCAGAAAGCGGTAGCATGTGCAGAGGATCGAAAAAGGCTGTCCAATGTGGGGCTGATGATTTGGAGGCGGATATTTTCATATTCCTCGCTGTGAAAAGGCATGTTTAGTCAGTTGATTTTCTCGCATATGTTATTCACTTTTGGTCCTGACGCCACAATTGTGCCGTCTGGTGGTGCAGAAATTTTAGACAGGTAGAGTTAAACAGAGTCGGGGATATCACTTCACCCTGGGGAACTCCTTGTTTAACTCTACGGGCCTTCGACTTCCTGTCTCTAAATTCTACATATGGCTGGTGCCCACACATATAGTTTACGCCCCAACGTTTCAATCTGGGCGCAAGGGACGTTCCTTCAATGTCCTCGAACAGAGTGGCATGATTGACAGTGTCGAAGGCTTTTGTTAGGTCAAGAGCCACGAGACAATTCTGTCGTTAGGCTTGTTCTGGTTAAGGCCGCGACATATACGTGTGGTGATGGCGTGTAAAGTGTTGTGCTGTGCTGCTTGCGGAACCCGTGCTGATGATCAGCACAAGAAAGACGTTCGATCAGGATGGGCAGGAGCAGTGCCTCAAGCGTTTTTGTTACTGGGAAAAGCAAGGACGGTACCACTTTGCCCAATTTCCAGGCATCGGGAACTAAGTAAGTGGCTAGCGACAGATTGAGCACTTTAGTCATGTACTCTACTCCCGGGGTAACCAAATGCTTCAGCATCATCATTGAGATTCCGTCCGGACCCAGCGCCTTTAATGACTGCGCTGCGGATGACATGGCAACTTCGCTAACGGTCAATTGTGGTGTTGCCTCTTCGACTCGGAGAGCGCGGATACGTCGCAATACTCTCCTTTTCGCCTTAACACTCTCTGGGTGATCAATAAATAGTCGTTTAAAATAACACTCGCACCGCTTTGGATCTGTCACTGTTCTATCACCGAACGTGAGAGAACTTTAATTTTTCCCCCTAAATACACTTGACCTACTCTAAAGACGATGGCAAATTTATTATACCCTACACCACACTGTGGTACAGGATATTCTGACTTAGTGCAGACAGACATGTTCGTCCGTCTGTTCATCTATCGCTGTAATCAAAGTACAGGTCGCATTTATAAACCGATTTTGTTAAAAACTTGGTAAAATCTTCAAGTTTGGGAGGACGAACCCTATTGCAATAGGTTCACAACGGTCTATGGTTTGATATCATACATAGGAGTTTCCCGATTTCAGAACCTATAGCTCAAAATTTAGTGCAAAATCAATTTGGTGACTACTTCATATTCAGAAGTGGTCGTGATCTCTGGCCCCCTTGTTAGTTCAATTAAACGCCTGTGGAATTATTTTTATTGGGGCAGAGCGCTTAAAAATCGACTTAATGCAAAAACAGTTTGGTTACTACTTCATTTCCGGAAATAATCCTGTTCACTGACCCCCTCGTTCGTGCCATTTGACTGAACGAATGAAACATGAAACGCGGCGGACATATGCCGGAAATCAAATTTTAAAAATAAATGCCATGAAATTATCTAACAAATTATAACAAAAACAAATTCATTCCATCAATACTTTTGTCTTGTATTATCATTTTTAATTCTTAAGCTCTTGTATAAAAACATTTATATGTGTGTGGAATTTTTTGTTTTGAAATTTATTTAAAGCATACCTTAATAATACCCCCACCGCACTATTGCGGCGCCAAGCATTCCCTAGACGATTAATATTTTTCTTAATATAGTGTGCAGTGTTGTTGAACGTTTATAGATCATATTGATAGGTTGTGCAATATATTGAGTAAATCAAAATGGGTGATATTTATTGTGCAATATACTCGTAGTAAATATTGCATCATCGTCTGTGCGCAATTTAGCTTCAGTTCAGTGTTAACAGTATAAGAGTAAACATCTAAATAGTGTTGAAGTAAACCTGGGTACCAAAGGGAAATATGATGAAGGAAAGATAATTTTAGCATGTACGAAGTCTATCAGGCTTATATGATCTGTAGGATAGCAAGATCAAGGATGACAGAAACAGAATTAAAAAAAATAAAGAGTACGAAAACTTGCATGTTAATATAGAGAATACTATTTGAATGCTGATATTTAAGAGATTTTTATGAGTTTACTTATTTCTTTATATAAACCACTCCTTCAGCCATCAGCAAACTAATATATTGCCCAGTAATATTGAAGCGTGTGGGGTGAACTGTAAAACATATTGTGCAATATATTGACGTTTATATTGATCTCTAGGGGCCGCTTAAAAGTTCAGACTTTGATTGGAGGCATGTTGCCGACGAAACATAAAATTCATCCTTTACGTACAATAATGTTTCAGAATATAAATATTTAAAACGTTCTGTAAACGTTCAACTAATGGACGTTTTTTTATGAACAAGACCGTAAATGTTTAATACTTTGTATGCTGTTTATTTCCGCAAGGTAAACACTACAAATCCGATTTAATTTATTTTATTTTAATCACTTAATAATTTGTTATACCAAATGCTGAGTTACGATTATTCGACTTTTTGTTGCAAAAATTGAAAAAGTCGTGATCGACTTCTGCGTTCGACTTTTAATAGATCCATTAATTTTTGCGTTCGACTTTTTGCTACCGACTGAACAAATATTTTTATCCTGCACCACACTGTGGAAGAACGATTAATAGCATTTTTTTTCTTTTGTACTGTGTTAAGAAAAAAATAAATTTATAAAACAAACAGAAACTATAAAATAACCGAAAAAAACACTGGAACAAAAATTTTAAAGTTTCCATCGTTTTGCCAAAATTAATTTATTTAATTTTTTATTTAGAAATTAATTCTACTAAACATTATATCCCAAAAAAAAAGTTACGTTTTTTTTACTAAACAAAATAATGGCAAAACCAAAAGTTCCAAAATTGTAACAAGTTTCCATTGTTTTGTCACGCATTGTATATTCCTCATCGTCGTTTAATTCTAAGGCGATCTAGCCATGTCCGTGTGCCTGTTGAAAGCCGACAGCAGTCAAACAAATGTTGTTTGGAAATGTAAATGGGCGAAAACAAATATCCCTTTAAAGGAAAAACAAATATCCCTTTTAAGGACTGAAGGACTTAGGGAAAACAAATATCCCTTTAAAGGACTGAAGGACTTGGGAAAAACCAATATCCCTTTAAAGGACTGAAGGTGCCTCGCTTCAAAGTATTTTTTTAACTATTTGCTTACCAGATATGGCACAGTTGCTGTACTTTTTGGCTTGTGTGGTCCAAAATACGCTCCGCATGGTCAAAACGGGCCATTAGTACATTTTGCTACGAATCTAAATATAGAGTAATCTTAAAGTTCTGCCTAAAAATAGGGACGGACGCATGAGCCGAAGAGGCACAAAACACATATAATTTTGTACGCTTTAGTTGCAAAGGGGGTTGGAGAGTATACAATGTTCGGTCTGGCCGAACTTAACTACGATTTACTTGTTGTTTTTATTTCCAGTATACGTATAAATGAATTGATGTACACATATATTTTTATATTTGAAAATTTAAAACAAGACAAGTAAAATCGTCGTTAAGTTCGGCATGGCAGAACCTTACATACACCAGCAGTTACTTCGACACTAAACCGCCCTTGCGCCCGAGCCTTATCTCAGCTGAAACTACAAAAGGAAATTAAATTTGTAGTAATGTTTGCTTTAAAATAAATGCACATAAAGTATATATGTCCATATTAACATACATAAATATGTGTATTCAATTATTTTTGGGTCACAAGAACCGAAACGTCCAGCAACTCTGTCTTTTTTCAGGAATTAACAGACCCCATTTTAATCATTTCCCTTCCACAAAAAGTCATGATTTGTACTGTAGTCCCTTAAAAAGAAACTGATTGATTATATCTAAATATAAACGATATTATAAGTATAGTATGTATTTTGTATTTTAGTGTTATATCTATGTCTTTAAACTTCAATTTAATACATAGTATAACACATTTACCCCTTACACACCGGAGATATTAAGCTTTTTCTACCTTTGTAAATAATAAAAAAAAACATTTAGACAAAATTGAAGAACTAAAATTTCGGTGACAATTATCGATAGCAGAATCATGTTAAGTCCCGAGTTTCTAGATTACGCCTGTACATACCTGAAAGTCTTAAGACACACAGAAGAAAGTTGAAATTTTTCCTAAATTCTGGTGTCAATGATCAATAGCAGAAGGTTTTAAAGTCCCTAGATTACGTCTGTCAGTAGCAGACCACACAAGTGGATGTTTTAATTGGAAAACTCATTTTCAGACCCTGTACCGAGCGCGCTTATTCACACTGGGGAAAGTGGCATTTTTTTCATTTTTCGTGCAAAGCCACAGGTCGTGCATGCACAATAATCAACAGATCGCATCAAAAACACTTGATAGTCATCTTATTGAAACGTGGCTATCTTATTAACGAATCAATCAGGCAAAATAAACATCCTCCACCCAACTATTAGTTAAACTGACATGTATACATAGGCACATATTCACTTAGACCGCAGACTTACATACATGGCGAAGGCACATGGAGACAAAAAGAACGCAGATAATACTTTGAATGCATGAATTACATTGGCTTCTTAACTCAAACACTTACTGCCTGTTCCACGATGTCGAACGAAAATCTAAGCGAACGCAAGTTAGTCAAAGCGTTTATACACGACAAATTTATATCGAATAAACGCACTTTAAAACTAGTAAAAAAAGCTGAAGTCGGGGGTGTCCGACTATATAAAACCCTATGCATCTAGAAGATCAGCAAATCTGAAAATAGGTTTTCCAAACACAGCTAACTTAAAAGTTAGTTAAGTTAATAATTAAATTTTAACTTTATTAATTATTAAAGTTATAAGTTATAAAGACCAAAAAAATGTAATGTTGATTTTTTTTGAAGAAATTTTCTCACGAAGCCAAAAATAAAATTATCTTCGTAATTTCGATGACGGACCAAATATTCGGACTTTTTAAACATAGCCGTTTTCTCAATACATGTGACAAGAGTGTGATTTGTAATTTTTTCAGAACAAAAAAATATAAAAATTCAAATCAAGTGTGGAATCTTTATTGGAAATTTAAAAGGCATTTATTTTTTGAATATAATTTCCTTCAAATGTTGGCCATTCTGAGGGTCCAATTTTGGATGACTCGTTCGTTCGGTATGGCTTTAATGACACGCGTAATGTTGGCTACTAAAACCTGAATCGTGAATTAGCTTCTTTTCGAAATGACCTCTCAATAGATCCATTGTTTGAGCAGCTGTATGGCAAGTGGCACCGTCCTGTTAAAACCAAGTGTCGCCAAGATTACGGGCTTCAATTTGAGGTAGCATAAAGATCGATATCATGGCGCGATAGCGAGCACCATTCACGGTTACGTTCCGGCCATCATCATATTTGAAAAAATATGCACCGATGATTCCACCAGCTTATAAACCGCACCAAACCGTGGTTTTCTCTGGACATAATGGCACCTCTTGAACCTCTTCTTGTTGCTCTTCTGCCCAAATGCGGTTATTTTGTTTATTGACTTTGCCGTTGAGCCAGAAATGGGCCTCATCACTGAACAAAATGTTGGTCGAAAACCGCGTATCTTCCCGTTTCTCACCGAACGCTCATTTCCATAATACAGTTGCCAACATTTGTAGGAAATTATTTTCAACAAAAAAATGCCACACTTGATCTGAATTTTTATATTTTTTTCTTCTGAAAAAATACCTCTAGATGGATCACTCTTTATAAACCGGATTCGTTGGCATTGTAGATTTGGTGAAGAGTCAACTTATGCTCAACTCTTTACAAATGGAACAACAAGATGAGGTTTCGAAGTCAATTTCTCGTCCATAATTTTTAATAATCTAATTCCTTGTAGATGCTTTAATTTGTTTAACTATCCTTCACTGGCATTGAAACCTAACTTGGTTTGATAAATTTTGGAATACAAATGACTGGCTTTGATTGTAAAATGTCTGCTGTTGTTGAAACAATTTTTCCCTTTTTTGGTAATAGACATTGTAATAAAATTAAAAGAAAAACATAAAAATCGAGGAAATGGAAAAATGCATCGCATGCGAGGGGCGAGAGTCCAGAAGTATCGGAATTTGTTCCAACACCTAGTGAACTTGGGACTGCAGTGCCGCATTCAGTAACACAAGCCGACTCCAACGACCTTGCACGAGACGGAAATTTGTCGAGGAGAAAAATGAAACTTTGCATCGCGCTTTGAGCAGTGGAATATTTAGGCAGCTGATTTTAAAATAACAGCCGCTCGTGATCAAAATGATCCATATGAAAAATTTTTAAATTGCGAAAATCGGGGGGAAAACTTAGCTTATTGTTATGATATTCGATTCGATATTTGCAAAAATCGGTCTATGTTTTGTTGTGAAATTTTTATCGTTCGCTTATTCTCAGATAATAAAATCCATAAAGGAGCCGATCCTCGTAGTTTTCATTTCAACATTGTGAAAAAAGCAATTAAAAAAAATAGAAGCCGTAACGGTACAAAAAAATGCATTTCTGAAATCACCGCATAAAATATTTAGGTATTAACAAAATTCATTAAAAATTCGTTTTTTCGGCCTCAATAATGTGTGTTTCTTGTTAGCCCTTTTTTTTTGTCGTGGAAGCGGCACTTCCGGAATGCCTGCTCCGAATATTACCGGTCCAAGCCGGGATTCAAATTCATGCAATTTTGCCTTTAAAAAATTCATTTCTGAAATCACCGCATAAAATATTTAGGTATTAACAAAATTAATAACAAAATTTGGTTTCTAACGAACTGAAAACCAAACAGTGCTGGACATGCCATTCTTTTCGAAAAATAAGGTTTTCAGAGCTTTGTAAAACCACCGTCTGGTGGTCGCAATAAAGTCAAGCTGATCCCTTCATTGTGACACAAAAAAGTTTTTTTAGTGCCGTTAAAAGATCTTAATTTAACAAAATAATAACCCACATATAGTTGCTGACAATTTTTATTACAAATGCGCGATTTTCAGTCTAATATTTAATAATATTAATATTTGTTCTTCTGCTGATAATAAATGCATTTGAAGTACGAGGACATATCAATAATTCCGTGAGTGAGAATAAAACGTAGTTTTTTTTTTTTGGAAAAAAAATATTTTTCAACATAATCTCTTTTAACTCAGTCCAGCGTTTCTCCAATTTTTGTATTCCTTCCAAAAAAAATGGATTTTTCGAGGTCCATAAAATAGGCATTTGTTTGATCAATAATTTCATCGTTTGGATAGTCACTGGGGGCTAAATCGCAAGAATATGGCGGATGAGGTACCAATTTGTAACACAATTCTTTCAAATTTGCCATTAAGACTGCACACGTGTGCACTCGTGCTTTATCATGATGAAAAAAAACTTTTTTCTTAGCCATATGAGGTCGTTTGTTTTTAATTCCTCGTTAATTCGGTCCAATAATTTGGCATAATATTCGTCGTTTATTGTTTCTTCCCTTTTGAAGGTAATAGATGTTGATTATCCCGCGTGTATCCCAAAAAACTTGTGCCATCACCCTATTGGCCAACAAAGTCACCTTGACCTTCTTTGGAGCCGGTTCACCTGGAGAAACCCATTGTTTACACTGCTGCTTGGTCTCCGGAGTGTTGTAATGGATCTATGTTTCATCTACAGCTGCAAAACGCCGCAAAAACCCATTCGAATTGCGGTTGAACAACCCCAAACAATACTTTGAAATTGTCACACGATTATGTTTATGGTCAATTGAGAGTAAACGCGGCACAGCTTTTGCAGACAGCTTTCTTAAACCCAACTGATCATGTAAAATCGAAACCACACTGCCATATGAAATGCGTATGGCATCAACAATCTCACGCACTTTTACCTTTTCGACATTTTTGGGTGTATTACCCTCAATTGGCCATCCAGAACGTCCAGTGTCATTTGTACTTGTGCGACCACAACTAAAGTCAGTAAACCACTTTTTTGCCATTGAAATCGATTGTGCAGAGTCCACAAAGTATTTATCAAGCTTTTCCTTGGTTTGGTTGACGGTTTTTTTTTCCGTTTTTTTTTCATTTTGACCAAATCCACGAAATTGTACGTTTTGAGCAGCTGTTAAACACAAAATAAATGAAGTCACGGAATTATTGATATGCCCTCGTAAATTTAGGAAAACTTATGCTTGACACACGTAAAGCTCTTAAATTACGCTCAACCTATATTAATTCTGTTTTCTACATGGTCAAAAATAATGCAAACTTATTTTTTTTTATGTAAAAGCGAAAAACACCAACATATACGAGTATAGGGTGATCCATCTAGAGGTATTTTTTCAGAACAAAAAAATTATAAAAATTCAAATCAAGTGTGGAATCTTTATTGGTAATTTGAAAGGACATTTTATGGCATTTATTTTTTGAAAATAATTACCTTCAAATGTTGGCAACTGTATTATGGATATGAGCGTTCGGTGAGAAACGGGAAGATCCGCTGTTTTCGACCAAAATTTTGTTCAGTGATGAAACCCATTTCTGGCTCAACGGCAAAGTCAATAAACAAAGTTGCTGCATTTGGGCTGAAGAGCAACAAGAAGAGGTTCAAGAGGTGCCATTATATCCAGAGAAAACCACGGTTTGGTGCGGTTTATAAACTGGTGGAATCATCGGTACATGTTTTTTCAAAAATGATGATAGCGGGAACGAAACCGTGAGTGGTGCTCGCAATCGCGCCATGATATCGGACTTTTTGGTACCTGCAATTGAAGCCCGTAATCTTGAAGACACTTGGTTTCAACAGGACGGTGCCACTTGCCATACAGCTGCTCAAACAATGGATCTTTTGAGACGTCATTTCGAAAAGCAGCTAATTTCACGTTTTGGACAGTTAAGTTGGCCGCCTAGATCGAGTGATCTCACACCTTTAGACATTTTTCTTTGGGGTTACGTAAAATCCAAAGTCTATGCTGACAAACCAGCTACGATTCAGGTTTTGAAAGCCAACATTACGCGTGTCATTAAAGCCATACCGGTCGAAATGCTAGAACGAGTCATCCAATATTGGACCCTCAGAATGGAAAGCCTGAGGCGTAGTTGCGGCCAACATTTATAAGAAATTATATTCAAAAAATAAATGCCATAAAATGTCCTTTCAAATTACCAATAAAGATTCCACACTTGATTTGAATTTTTATATTTTTTTTGTTCTGAAAAAATACCTCTAGATGGATCACCCTTTTTAAGGATTTAAAAATCAATGAGTTAATCTACTGCAAACACTGCGCAAAGAAAAGTTATGGCGATCAGCTAAATAACGGGTGATCAATTTAGAGATATTTTTTTCAATAGGATTTTTTTTACAGATAACGCGAGAGTTGGGTTAAACTTTATTTTTTTCTTTCAGTATTGTTTGCTATTTAATCATGAAAAGACTTACACCGTTCCTGCGTGTTGCCGTTTCAGTATTTGGGTTATTCAAACAAAATCTCGCAGAAGATCTGTTGTTTTCGACCAAAATTTTGTTCTGTGATGAGGCCCATTTCTGGCTCAACTGCAACGTCAATTACAAAACCCTCGACTGCCGGTTCTTTGTACCGGATTGACCCGAAACAAACACTCTTTGGCCAGGGGCAGTCACCTCAACAATATGTGTTTTTTGTTCGTCCATTTTTTCGTCGTGAGAGCAGCACTTCCCGGAATGCCTGCTCCGAATACTACTGGTCCGAGCCGGGATCGAACAAAACCCCGGACCTTGGATCTGCTCGGTTTGTCAGAACCGTATACACCATCGTGCTACGGTGTAATCGCTGCATGGAGTGGATGCACTTCAGGAGCTGTTCAGGTCTGAACCACATCAGGGAGTATAGCGAAGCGGACTTTGTTGCCTCATGCTGTATCAACGAAGTTAGCAGTGGGTCTCTGGATTTGGTGTTATCATCGCCGTCTACATTTTCGTCGTCGTCATCATCATCCAACTACGAGACTCCCTCGCAGTCGCCCTCGCAACAGCATCAACATATACAGCAACAAAATCAGTGAGGTAATAGAATTTATGAGTCGGAGAAACATAATGGTCGCTGCAACGCTGAATGCCACCTGCAGCTTGCACAGTTGTGACGTTTACTACGTGCTACGTTAGGATCGTGGAGGTGGGGGACTTGCTTTCCTGTTACACCATTCTGTGCAGTACAGACTTATTTCGCCTGAGCTTGACTCTAGAGACCCATACATGGAATGTATGGGGGAAGCAGTCAAGTCTGGAACTGCCGAGATAGAGCAATTATTAATCTGCTACAAGGCAATAACCGCTTGGTCCTAGGAGACTTTAATGCTCACCACAGTGAAAGAGGACGCCCCCACGCGGATTATGGGCGATAGCCGTAGCTCGTCAGACATCACTATGGCATCGCCTGGCCTGATCAACGACGTAAATCAAAAAAGGCTGATTTGGAGGCCTTCAGAGAAGCCACCAACCGCATTTTTAATAATCTAGCTATTTCGTCGGATGTTCGGGTAGCCGACCCTGCTGGTCGAATACCCGAAATACGACCAAACTTCCCAGCAGAGGCAGCGGGACTCGCAGACGATCGTGATGACATTCGTCGCTACAACCATACTGACCCTAGAATTAGTGATCTCAACTCTGAGATCAGTAGGTTGGTCAACGAATACATATAAGCGGAACAAATGGCTAGACCACTTAAAGCAGTGCAACTTGAGTTCCGGAATTGGTAAGTTGTGGACAACGGCCAAATCGCTCTCTAACCCTGGAAGGAAAGATGATCGGACAGCTGGCACGTTCGGTGATAGAACAGTGACAGATCCGAAGCGATTCCCCCTTTTTTAACCGGCTTTTTATTGAGCACCCAGAGAGTGATAAGGCGAAAAGGAGAGTATTGCGTCGTATCCGCGCTCTCCGAGTCGAAGAGGCACCACCACAATTTACCGTTGGCGAAGTTGCCCATGTCATCCGCAGCGCAAAGTCATCAAAGGCCAGACGGAATCTCAATGCTTATATTAAAGCATTTGGATACCCCGGGAGTAGAGTACATGACCAAAGTGCTCATTCTGTCGCTTGCCACTCACTAAGTTCCCGATGCCTGGAAAATGGGCAGAGTGGTTCCGCTACTGAAGCCAGGCAAAGACGCAAGTAAAGGAGATTCGTACAGGCCGATCTCTGCTTTCTTCAGTAACAAAGACGCTTGAAGCACTGCTCCTCCCCAGCCTGATCAAACACTTTTCTTGTGTTGATCATCAGCATGGATTCCGCAAGCAGCACAGCAAACAACTGCTTTACACGCCATCACCGCACGTATAAGTCGCGGTCTTAACCAGAACAAGCCTAACGACAGGACGGTCCTCGTGGCTCTTGACCTAACAAAAGCCTTCGACACGTGTCCTTTCGCCCAGTTTAAAACGTTGGGTAGTAACCTATATGTGTGGCAAGTCACTTGCCGGCAGTACTTGGGGAGCCGACAAAGAAATCTTGTTGACCTCTTACAAAGCTATCGGTTGGTCTGTAGCAAACTACGCAGAACCTGTATGGTCGGCGAACGTGAGTACGACGCAGTGGAAGAAAATTCAGACTTGCCAGAATGCCGCTCTCAGAACATCTTCTGAGGACCATTTACATGAGGAGACGAAGGTCCTTACCGGCGCAGACACAATTTCCTGTTGTCTAAGCAATTGCTACTAGGGTATTTTCGCAGCAGTCATCCTAACCAGTAACTCTTAGACAGGATGCTCAGCCCAGGCAGATCAGATACGATCTTCATGATCTAGAGAGAGAGAGGTCCAGCGATATAAGAGAGATCCTTAAGATCATCGAAACTATCAGGCAGGTCTAAACAACATTCACGCCGATGAAGTCGCAGCAGCAGTATCCAGCTACCGTGTGAATGTAGTGCTAGGGTAGCATCCCCTTGAGATCTCACCTGATGATAAGGTGCTACCTCGGCAGACGCGCGTGGTTCTAGCGCAGCTGAGATCTGGATGGTGCAGCCGCCTCAATTCTTGGGGACACGAATTGATGCTAACGTTCTGGACATCTGCCCCGCCTGCCATCAGGGACCACATGATGTGCTGCACCTCTTCAATTGTCCGGCCAAGCCCACTCAGATGACTCCCAGGTCTCTGTGGACGCATCCAGTTCAAATGGCGCGTTTCCTCCACTTGGATATCGAAGCAGATCCCCCATAGACGAACAAGACTTAAAAATAAATACATTGTTGTTACAACAACAACAAAATGGACGCATTTGGGCTGAAAAAACAACCAGAAGAGGTTCAATAGGTACTATTATACCCAGGGAAAACCACGGTTTGGTGCGGTTTATGGTCTGGTGGATTCATCGATCCATATTTTTTCACAAATGAGGATGGCCGGAACGTAGCCGTGAATTGTTCTCGCTATCGCGCCATGATATTGGACTTTTAAATACCTGAAATCGAAGCCCGTAATCTTGACGACATTTAGTTTCAACAGGACGGTGCCACTTGACATACAGTTGCTCAAACAATGGATCTATTGAGAGGTTATTTCGAAGAGCAGCTATCTTCACGTTTTGAACCCGTGAGTTGGCCGCCTAGATCGTGTGATATCACACCTTTAGACTGTTTTCTTTATATCTGCGTAAAGTCCAAAGTCTATACTGACAAACTAGCTTTTAAAAGCCAACATTACGCGTGTCATTAACGGCATACCGGTCGAAATGCTCGAACGAGTCATCCAAAATGGACACCCTGAGACGTAGTTGCGGACAACATATGAAGGAAATTTTATTCAAAAAATAAATAGCATAAAATGTCATTTCGAATGAACAATAGTTAATAAAGATTCCACACTTGATTTGAATTGTTTATTTTGAAAAAATACCTCTAGATTGATCACCCGATATTAAAAATTTATTTCGTCTACTGTATGTGTAACAACATACAATATACTAGCACAGAATTTACGGAACTCTAGCAATACGGTTTGTCAGGTCTAAACACATAGTGTAACAATAATTAAGAGGTACATACTCGTATATCTGGAATTATTAGAAAGTGCAAGTGCGTTCGGATAATTAGATTCAATGTAACTATTACCATAAAATTCACCTTGGAAAATAGATAAAAGTTATTCTTAGGGATATAATCAACTTTTTTGTTTTTGTTTGGCTTCTTATTTCAAATCAAACCCACAATTTTTTAGCGGCCGCAAAAATTTAGTTCTCTTAAAACTTGTTTTATCTTTTTAGAATTAAATAAAAATCCTGTTGAAGGATTTTCAGCCGGATTGATTGATGAAAACGATATATTTAGATGGGAAGTACTTATTATTGGACCACCAGATACACTCTAGTAAGTACATATTTACGCCATGTATGTGATGGCATTATCCTATCGAACACAACTATTTTTGGTGTAATAAACTGAAGGTATAGAGCTTATTAAACTTTTAAATATTACACCATTTCAAGTACATTGGTTGATAGAATATTTGAGTAAAAATAATTCTAGCTGCAGTACTTTAAAGGATAATGTAAAGAGACATCTAGTTCTAAAAATCCTTACATATTTTAACTACAAAGGTGTTACATTTTTCTTACAGTGAAGGCGGATTTTTTAAAGCTCATTTATACTTCCCTAAAGAGTACCCATTGCGTCCACCCCGTATGAAGTTTGTCACAGAAATTTGGCATCCGAATATTGAGAAAAATGGCGATGTCTGCATCTCGATCCTACATGAACCAGGAGACGATAAATGGGGTTATGAGAAGGCTTCCGAGCGTTGGTTACCTGTACATACAGTTGAGACTATTTTGATATCTGTGATATCAATGCTCGCTGATCCAAACGACGAGTCTCCAGCTAACGTAGATGCTGCCAAGGAATGGAGGGAATCGTATCCAGAATTCAAGAGGAAAGTAGCACGTTGTGTTAGAAAGAGTCAGGAAGAATGTTCGTAGAACTCGCTTGCATTTGTACGCTTATATTTACAATTTGATACCAACCTACAAAAAAAACATAAATCTAATTGTTTGCCCTACTTTATTTTTTGCATCGCAATTGAAAGAACTCTTACTATATTATTTATTTCTTTAAATTATAAAGAGTTTTAGGTTTGTGAAATTTATGAATTCTTCATTATCAATTTAGAAAAATATTCAATAACACCAATTTCAATAAATCCGTTTTAAAATCGTTCCAAAGTTTATTTTTATCTATTTTACTTAGGTCATGCTTCTGGAGTATACATTAATAAATAACCTATGTTGCAGCTTTAATTTAAAAAACATAAATGTATTTAAATCACCATTTGATAAATAAAGTTACCAATCTTAACAAATTCAATAATCTTCACAGTTTCTTGCAGAAATGATCAAGTAATTACACTATAAGTACAATTTTAAGTTTTGAAATGACACCAAAACGCCGAGACCTAATTTAGAGTCTGAAAATCTAGTGGCATACTTCTTTTGATTTTGAAGTTTTTTGCGAACATAATTCATAATGCAATATTTCCTCATTTTGACCAGAGGTATTTTTTCAGAACAAATAAAAATATAAAAATTCAGATTAAGTGTGGAATCTTTATTGGTAATTTGAAAGGACATTTTATGGCATTTATTTTTTGAATATAATTTCCTCTAAATGTTGGCCGCAACTACGCCTCAGGGTTTCCATTCTGAGGGTCCAATTTTGGATGACTCGTTCGAGCATTTCGACCGGTATGGCTGAATCGCAGTTGGTTTGTCAGCATAGACTTTGGACTTTACGTAATCCCAAACAAAAATGTCTAAAGGTGTGATATCACTCGATCTAGGCAGCCAACTCACCTGTCCAAAACGTGAAATTAGCTGATTTTCAACAGGCACCGTCCTGTTGAAACCAAGTGTCGTCAAGATTACGGGCTTAGCGAGCACCATTCACGGGTACGTTCCGGCCATTATCATTTATGAAAAAATAGGCACCGATGATTCCAATAGCTTATAAACCGCACCAAACCGTGGTTTTCTCTGGGTATAATGGCACCTCTTGAACCTCTTATTGTTGCTCTTCAGCCCAAATGCGGCAGTTTTGTTTATTGACTTTGCCGTTGAGCCAGAAATCATCACTGAACAAAATTTTGGTCTAAAACAGCGGATCTTCCTGTTTCTCACCGAATAAAGATTCCACACTTGATTTGAATTTTTATATTTTTTGTTCTGAAAAAAATACCTCTAGATGGATCACCGTATATATCGACATAGATATGTTTTTTTTTGGTCAAACGTTTCCACGCCAATCACACCTGCCCCTGCCGGCCGTCCCCATGAAGTTGGGACAACGTACACATTATGGACCGATTCATAATGGAGAGGTGACAAGAAACGTCATATGTGACCTACTCCGAGAATAGGGGCCTAGTGTGAAAATGAAGTTTTGAGAATAACGCATTATCACTATGAACACACCTTATTATGATTGGGTGCCGACTTTGGTGACGTCATGCCTATGTATTGACGTATTTTCGCTTTTAGTGTGACAATATAAGTACCTTTTCTATTGTTGCTACCAAACGAATTACCTCCGCTCAATGCACCAAGCGGTTTTTCGTTAGATCGCAAATGGTATTTGTATGAGAATGTCAGGGTCTTATGTACTGATTCAGAGAAACGGGATTTTGTAGCTCCTAAGCCGAGTGAACCCAAAGCGAAAAATAAATCTGAACCTGCCAGCAAGAAAAAAAAATCGAAGCACCGGATCACGAGAAAAAGAATGCTGAAGTCAAAGCGCCGAAAAAAGAAAAAATACTGAAATTGTCAAACGGAAGAAAATCGAAGTACCAGATCACGAAACACCGAAAAAAGTCCAAACTCCAAAAAAACTCGAAGACTGATCAAAAAACAATTTAAAATCAAAAAAAGTAAAATTTTAATGTTTTTCTCTTTTTTTTTATCGATTTTCCCAAGTTCTTTTGTACGTTTTTATGGGGTAAATAAATTTTTATCAGAAATTAACTCATTTCATTTTTATCTACACCCTTTTAGGTACCAAAATCCACTTTTAAGTCCGAACCCGTTTTTTGACACACTAGGTCCCTTTTCTCGGATAAGGTCACACATATGTAAATTAGCTACAGCTATTTATCAACAGCCAATCGGCACAACAAATTATAATAATCACTAAAATCTGTACACAAACCTTAACTAAGTAAAATATAAGAAACCAAAACCAGTTGAAAAATTAGAAAAACTATAAATATACGATACAAACTTAAAGTATAACCACCACCTTTGCTTTTTACAATATTGGAAACAATTAAAAATTATAAGAAACACTATAAGTAAACAATTAGGAAATTTGTACTTTGCAAGTAGTCTAAATTGTTATGAAGAAAATAAGTTTAAATAAAAAAAATTATAGTTTTTAATGCATCAAAACCTAAGGAGAAGTCAATTAAATGATATAACGAGTTAAAGTCGTTATATCATTCTACGACATGGATCACCACATGCATATTCGTACCTTTGGAAATCCAAGTACAAAAACTGATAGTATCTAGAAGGTCTAAATGGGACGTTAATAGAATTTTTGATATCAAATATTCAGATGCCACAACCCCACGCATAATTTTATACTCCATAATCGCATTCATAATAATAAGATTTAATAATAAGATTTAACCTGTTGTAAGAAGGGACTTCATAGCACGTATTCCAATGTAGAATTCTTAAGCAAAACAGTAAAAAAAATGTCTGCACGGACTCAATTTTGTTCACATAATAATTGTATTGGGGATCCCAAACCACTGATCCATATTCTAAAATTGGACTGACTATAGAAATATAAAGCTGTTTCGTAGTATATGGATCAGTAAACTCTTTTGCCCAGCGTTTTATTAAATAAAATACACTATACGCTTTATTTACCTTGGTAATGATATGGTTATTAAAATTTAACTTTCTGTCCATCTTAACTATCCTGAATTGATCTGGAGAGACTTTTCTCAAATAAAACTACTTGTTTCCTTCCAATGAGATTAGTGAAAAACCAGTTTATGAAATTGTTGTTAAATCCAATTAGGTTTAGTTTGAATAGTAAGAGTCTGTAATTTACTTTATCAAACGCCTTACTAAAATCAGTATATATAACGTCTGTTTGCTTTCGACAAACAAAAGCATTTATAACTTCAGAGGAAAAGTGGAGCAGATCAGTAATAGTAGAATAGCCCTTACGAAATCCATGTTGGCATGGATGGAGTATAGGGGCCACATTATGTGAAACAAAATTTGTTGCAATCATTTCAAATAAATTAGGAATTGCGCTTAATTTAGGTCTCTATAGTTCGATACATCCAACAGACTACATGATTTATAAAGTGAATACAAGTAGGACCTTTTCCATAAATCAGGAAAGTATCCCAATTTCAAAAATAAGGACAATGGATTTAGAGCAGCCTGTCAATAATATATTCGGAATACCATCGGGTCCAGAAGTTCTAGTGGGTTTAAGGCGATGCAAATTTAATTTTATAAGTAAAAAATCTAAAATAGGAAGAACTATCTGATTTACTGAGGAAATTCTGTAAGGGTACGGAATTGCAGGGTTTAATGAACGTAAAGAATATGTATTTTCGAAAAAGTCAGCAAAACAATTTGCAATTGACTGATCGCCGGAGAACTCAACACCATTAAATCTTGTTCTTGATGGCTTATATTATGTTCGAGGTTTTAAATCAACAAAACTATAAAATGATATAGTGATTTCATGAAGATATGTGTAACCAGCTGTGCATCAATGAAAGAAACTTTCGTAATAGTGAAATGAAGAACTGCCATGAAGCCTTTGTTGTGAAGAACAGCAAACATCATTTTGAGAAACCAACAAAAGAAAATGACCGAAAAGAAGGAGGTATTTGCAATTATAAGAAGTGGATCGCAGATGGCCGCCTTCTCTTGAAATGATTACTGAATACAAAGAATTCAAGACTGCAAATTTAATAAAAACTGATGGTTCAGAATCCCTAAAGGCCATCAGGAAAGGAGTAATAGAAATAGTTTCAAATGTAGACTTAAAAATCGGAATTTCTAGAAATTTATTATCCGCATTAGCAAGTCACGATCAACGCCTACGAAGTGTACATTTGAAGTGAATGGCCAAGTTGTGCTTTGCGGTTACAGAAAGAAAGAAGGATCGTTATTTAAAGATGATTTTGTGCCAAAGCATAATGAAAGAATAAATGCAGCAAATGAGAATAAATCTACTCTTTTTCTGTATCATGAAAGATTTTGTCACCAGGATAAAAGGCATGTAAGATTCAGAATTGAAAAGGAACTGGGTATAAAAGTCTTAGCTTTTATATGACCATCAATGTCAGCATCTGATGAAATTGCTTGCATAGAAATGATGTGATAAATGCACGATTCTGAAGGTTTTAATTGGCTTGAACGTAATTAACGTTAAACCTCCTCACAAATGATCGATCTCTTAGAAGTTTTGACAAGGGACAGTTTACTGTAGCTCCAGAATGTTGAATTTTCCATTAAGTTGCAAGCAGTTCTTCATCACTAAAGTTGAATGTATGGCTTTCAAATTGCATTTACTATTTGGCTATATCTCGGCCCTCATTTCAACTGATTTTGGTACCAATAAAAAATACTCTTCATAATTTTAGCGTCAGAGAGTATATATTCACATCTCTCCAATTCTTGAGTTAATTAACGAAGTGATACCATCTCATGACACATCTTTAATTCCCAATTTCATTTGCTAGATCTTGGGTTTATCCATCAAAACAAGAAACCCAAGAATAGAAAACTGCCAAATTACATTTACCAATTGGAAATATCTCGGCCATCATTTCAACTGAATTTTGGTACCAATACAATTAACTCGTCATAATTTTTGGGTCGGAAAATACACGATTCACATCCCTCTAATTCTTGAATTTGTTTACGAAGGGATAACATCTTATTACGCATCTTTAAGTCCCAATTTTATTTTCTAGATCGGTTTCTTGTATTAAGGAGAAACCCAAATTGGAGATACGTTACATATAGGTACAGAAGATACGTGTGATTGGTGTTTCATCGGCAGAACAGGAAACGGAAGTTGAAATTGTAGCAGGAACTGCGAAGGTGGTCCAACATCGGAATAAGTCAAAGGTGGGGAAATATCACACTTATTAACAATATCAATACGGAATTCGGTATCAGAGTGTACATCGAACAAAATCTCAGGAAAGAGTTCATTTTTTTTATTACTGTGACTTAAACAGTTTTTTCATTACATCTTATAGAATTATATAAAATCATTAATTGACTAATTGTTTCTATTTTGGAGAACGATATATTATTAGCTCTTAAGCAATGATCATTTTCGGACGATATAGGCGTAAATCCATTATTGGAAGACAAAAGAAAATGTTTTGGTATCTATTGATATCGTATGTCTGACGTTGATTGTTGCCAGTGAGTATTTTTGACATGACTAACACGATTTATAATTATTATATAGAAATAAGTACATTGCAGGTCTTTACCATTTTCGGCTATAAGAGAAGAGAGCTGAAGCGATGTTGGCAAATCAGCAACAGGAGTACCAGCTACGGCAATATCAGTCACCACTAGTACACGAGAAAGCCTACGATGAAGAGGTGGATGCAGACTTCGAGGTTAATGCCATAAATCCAAACATTTGCAGTGTGTTTTGTTAGAAATGTTGTAAAGAAGAAGTGGTAGCCCCAAAGCGTCAGGAAATCGGCCAAAGGAACAAGTCGCAGACTGGGGAGGCTCGTTCTGTTCAGACTCAAATCCAGTAGAACAGCGGAAGATGTGAAAGCCGTTTCCATCTTGGTAAACCCCACAAAACTAGACTAAGCCGTAGAAGCGAAACCAAAGTTGAGCTAGTTAAAGCCATTAAAACAGACAGTTAAGGAATACAATGAAGCAAAAGCTAGGAGAGGAAGAGAGAGGTACCGTGAACGAAAGCGACTTAGAAAAGAGATCTCGGCAGTTTAGTTGTAAAAATTAATTCAGTTCGTGATTATCTTTTTTATAAAGTTACTTTATTTGGATTCCGCGATAGCTGGCATCTTCTTGAGTGCAGTTTTTCCACTAAAACTTAATTTACCCTGACTTATGTTCATACCCTAACTACACAGCCGTCCACCACTATGCGAGGCAGCAGAGCACCTGACGTTGCAACTCGTGCAGAATCGTATTACTTCGACGAAAACATCCGTTACGGTAGACGGTTGGGAAACCGTTGGTTAAGGTGTTTACTGCAACGTGTTAATTCCTCCCCGCTTAAGTGAGAGCCGTCCTCGAGTCTTCTGAAACTGTCAATGGTGGCCTAAAAAGCATGGGTCTGGCTATTTATAAATCTCCTCTGGCGTAATTTAGAAAACATGTAGTAGGAGAGTAGAACCGTAACGCTCAAAAGGGTAGATGCTGTCGGACCAGCAATAAGTTGAGTTTGATGTCCCCTTCCCTATGTATCGTAAGTTTTCGTTACTCAATTTTTTAAGGTACGGGAGGCTTAATATTTCTTCATTCCAAGTTGTGCTGAGATTTGTAGATACCGCTGATCCTGGTGATTTTCATTGTATGCCTTTTAGGTTTTTGTAGATCGTATCATTAACTTGTACCTCGGCGTAAAAGGTCAGTAAATGCATTCCCGTGACAGTATTTATGGAGTTCTCTGTAGTTTTTACCACGGCATTGTTGTAGTTCAAGGTGGCTAGGTCGAGTACTGCATTGCGCTAGACTACGAGAGTGTAATTGTTGAGCGCATGTGGGATGGCATAATTCTCTGCAGAATGTTGTAATAGTAGTGGTATTGATGGAGAGTATTTCGGTTCCATAAACGGTGACGTTGTTTTTGGCAAGGTGCAAAATAGTTCCATTATGCTGGACGGGTTACCATCGTTAATCTAACATAGGTTGAGGATACTTTATTATAAAATGCAAGGTACTTCTATCTAGCAAGACTTTTACATACGAGACATTCATTAACCCTCATCGGTCCCCTGTATGCGCACGTTTTTGAATTTGTACCCTTACTGTATTTTCCTGTGCAGTTATGGTTACGAATCGGTCCATGTATGTGCGCGCATAAGCAGGTACCTGAAATTGCCGCTTATTTTTGTGTGTGGATTTATAGCACGCTCTTATTTTTTCGTTTTATGAAATTCAGTTTGTTTTGGGACACAGATAAGTGAAGTTCGTTTGCGCATTTATTTGAATTTTGGTTGTGTTTCGAAGTATATGATAAAAAATGGATACAGTTTTACGTGAAAGAAGGCAGCGAGATGAACTAGAAATGGATTTTGATTTGGAAGCGGGCAATAGTGACGATGATTTTGCATTATCAGACGAGGAAAACGATGAAAGTGAAGTAAGCGTACATTCGGATGAAGACGACATTGAGCCACTTGAGCAATATTTAGCAGAAGAAAATGCAGCAAATCCTGAAAATAAATATTTTTCAAAAAATAAGAAAATTGAATATTCATCGCAACCATTTGAAATAAATCGAAGAAATTCATTTCGACGTGCAGACAATTTCACTTCAGGTAAAAACCTATCCTCCTTGTTATGGGTTCTTGTTCATTATATGTTTTATTTTTGTTATAATTCAGGTCCAAAAGCATTAGCAGCTTCTAATATAGTTGATGTTTCGTGTGCATTTCACATGTTCTTTTGACCGGTTGAGAATATTATTTTGAATATGACGAATTTATATGGTGTGCGAAAGTACAAAGACGAATGGGAAAACATTGATTTGGACTCTCTGTACGCATACTTAAGATTGTAGCTGATTTCTGGTGTGTATCGGTCATACGGTGAATGTGTCACTAAACTGTGGAATGAAGAAACTGGTCGGCCAATATTTAGAGCAACAATGTCTTTGAAAATATTCAAGCGTATCCATGGTTACATTCGATTTGATGATAGCGTACGGCCATCACTGCATCTACAAGTACTTCTGTTCGTGACAAATTGGCACCAATTCGAAATGTATACGATACATGGAATCATAATTTGCAAGCTGTATACACACCAGGAAAAAACATTACCGTAGATGAACAGTTAAATCCGTGTCGTGGGCGATGTCCGTTTCGTCAGTATATTCCATCCAAGCCGGCGATATATGGCATCAAAATTTGGGTGCTATGCGACTCAAAAAGCTGGTATGCATACAACACACAAATTTGTGTTGGTCGGAATCGTAATGACAATCTTGAACGCAATCTCGGACAGCGCGTTGTTTTGGATTTGGAGGAAGGACTTTCTGACAGAAATGTAACGTGTGACAACTTTTTCACTTCGTATGAATTGGCAAAAGATTTGCATAAGAATCGCATTACTATTTTGGAAACAATAAGGAAAAATAGGACTAAAAATTCCGTCAGTTCTACTCGACATGCGTCAAAAGCCCATTCATCATACACAAGTTGTATATGAACATAAACTGCAAGCAGTTATGTTGTCATATGTTCCTCGCCGGTACCGATTTGTGACATTGCTCAGTACATACCACAATGTTGTCAGCATAAATGAGAATAGTGAAAAGAAGAAACCTAACATCATTGAAGACTACAACAAAACCAAGAGTGAAGTTGAAACTATGGATCAAACGAAAAGTCAATCGGTGGGCAATGGCAGTGTTTTGTAACATGCTTGATGTTAGTGCGTTGAATGCATTCGTGACGTCCATTGCATTGTTCCCGAATTGAAAAAATTCTAAAATGAACCATAATATTCGTCGTCACCTTTTTTTATCGAGAAGCTTGGATTGAATCTCGTTGAAAAACAGATCACTAAACGTAAAAAAACAACCTCAAAGTTATGATGCTTCCAGTGTTATTCAAAGAATTCGGGAGATTCGCCATTTATTAAGCTACATATGCTCATATGTATAAAAAAAAACAAAAAGCTTTTTGCTACACGCTGGGAAAAGTGTAGAAATTTCATTTGTAGAAGCAAGAGGTCTTGAGCCGGTTTAATCCCTGTTCAATGTGTAAAAGCAACACACCGAAATAAAACAAACGAGCAAAACATACGTACATGCACGGCACGGCACACAAGTTGACATAGTCAACTAAACTCTTTTTACAACACACACGTTGTTGTAAAAGAAATCTATTGATGGCTCTCGATGTGGCGTCTCTTTAGAGGTGGCAAGAGTGAGTTGTATTTTCGTGGGCAATTGTGTGAAGAAAACTTGAAAAGTAAGATTTACAACAGTAGTTCTCATTCGTTTGTGGAGAGCCTGGCCTTATAGAGTTCGGTTTTACTTTCAACAATTGTAGCAAGGCTTTCTGAAGAGGGCTGCCACGGACCCGAAATCATGATAAAAGTAGTGTGCAGCTACGAAAATCAATGTCACTTTGCCATTTTGCTAAAAACTTGTCTTCTATTTAAATATAGAAGCAAGAGGTCTTGAGCCGGTTTAATCCCTGTTCAACGTGTAAAAGCAACAGACCGAAAAAAAACAAACGAGCAAAACATTTGTGCAGAACATAATTTCAATTTATGCGAAAAATGTACAAATATAAGTAATTGACAAAAGTTAAAAATTCAATTTTGTTTTCTAATATATGTAATATTCTAATTTTAATTTCATTCTAAATGTACCTTTATGAAGTTCAAATGTATTAATATGATAGTAAACAATATAATAAACATAAAAAATCACAAAACATGAATAGTTTTTAATTTTTTTTAGCTTTTTACAATTAAAAATATATGTTTATGCGCGCGCATACAATGGGACCGATTCGATGTATTTCTCGAGGGACCGATGAGGGTAAAGCCAGTAACGGTAGTATTAACAGAGTTTTGATTAATTTCTTTTAAATCTTCAGAATCTAAAATTATGGGGTTAATTGTCTGTCTTTGCAATGGTGACGGCTAGCATTAAGTTTTGAAGTTCCAAAATCAATATTCTATATCGCGCGAGTAGGGTCTCATACAAATGGCTGATTTTCTGTTAATCGTATTAACTATTTCTGTCAGTTTGTTAATCTGAACCTGTGCCCTCGTGTTAATTAGTATCTGTCTATTCTCTGACTCAATTAGTTGCTGTTGCCTATATTTAAGTTCTTCAAAATCGTCAAAGTCTGGTGTCCCCGCAATTACCTTTTGAGCGGTGCCTAGACATTGATGCGCCTATCTGCTATGGTGAATGTCAAATGATGCTAGTATTGTCCTAATTTCACTTACGTCTGCAGCCAAAATTGTTACCAGATGAGGTAAAACGAAGGGTTTTGTAAGGTCAGAAGTTTTGTCCGCTATTATCGAATATGAAGTCAATTTCGTTGAACGTAGAAGGTATTTGCCATATGATTACCATCATATGGCAAATACCCATCAACATGGTCGTAATAGTTTTAGATTTTAATGCAGGCTCATTGTCATGGTAAATCATCCTTGTATTTGGAAATGAATTTATTAGCAGCATGATTGGAGGTTTTAAGTCTAAAATTGTGCGGGATTTTACCGGCTGAACCAGGCCAAATTTAGAGGATTTATCGATGCAAGTGAGGAAGTACTTTCTACCGGTAGAGAATACATCAATATAAAGCATTTCTCCAACATAAGATTGTACGGGGGTTGCGCCCATTTCTTATTTGCGTGGATGCCTATCATATTTAGCCTTCGTACAGACTCTGCAATTTGCTACAATCTCATTCGTCAGCTTGGTCATCCTTGGGAAGTAATAGTCAAGGAGAATTTGTTTAATCTTTTCTTGAGCTGCTCTGTATGCACGATTGAGTTCGGAATAAACAATTTCCGACTGTTCATTCTTATCGAAATGTCTACTACAATTCTTCCGCAGTGACAGAATTTTAATAATAGAATATGTCGAGTCTTTTCAGTGAAGATAATGAAATTTCGCTTCCGTGGGAATTGTGCTTCCTCCAAGACAATCTGATTTTTGAAGAAATTTAGTGGTTTGTCTGTTGCTTTGATCGTGTAGGTAAAGGAATTTCGCTGTGAACCATAGTAATATCGGAAGGAGTTTCCTTGGTTTCCTTGCCCGGTTTTTACAAAATATTCGCATTATATGTTTATCTATAAAAGATTTCCAACGTTTTACCTTGGCGTTAGTGGTTCGATCCAAAACTGCAAACGCAATTGGTTGGTGATATGTATAAATGAGGAAAAATGTTTCAAATTTGAAATTTTTACACCATAGAGGAAGTTTCTTCATGTCCATACTATGACCAACAGTTCGTACGCTCGCTCATTTGTTGCGAAGTTCAATTCCATGTCCATTAGGGTTCTAGACATAGTCATCGGCCTGCCATTTTGTGACAAAACCGTCCAGTAACCTAATGAAGAGGAATCCGTCGTCAGTAACATTAAATCCTCTGAGGCTAATACCTCCTTCAGTTTCTCAAAAGCTTGAGTCTGATCTTCATTGAAATTCACTCGGATCTTTTTTGACTGATGGGCGCCCTTAAGAATATCTGTTAGGGGTTTTGCAATTGAAGCAAAATCTTTAACGAAACACCTATAAAAACTCGCTAGTCTCAAGAAGAACCTGACATTTAACAATGTTGTAGGGGCCCATAATTACGGATCGCTTCTATTTATCGGAACTTGTTCTGATACCATCTCTGGATGCGATAAATCCAAAATATTCCACACTTTCCTTTAAAAAGTGTGATATTTCCCGGGATACCCTTATATTTGCTTCGTATAGCCGACTAAGTATCCATACGACATGGCTAATATGGTCATCTTCATTCTCTGAAAAAATTATAGCATCTTCTACGTCGACGTAGCATGTCTCTCCTATTTGCTGGCCAGAGGTTTGATTATTATAGCAACGAGGCTGCGAAGGTTGAGCGTATTGCATTTGTTTCTGATTACCAGTACGCGGTACCTGAGGAGGACCAATATTTACTGCCTGGAACATTGTTGACTGCCTTAATCGCATAGACTATTTCTCAGAAGGTTCCTCCTTCTGAGAAATTCCGTTCCCAAAGCCTTGTCGTCTCGAAAAATGAGGATTTTTAATTGCTTGACTTCCTGCAGTATTGTTCCTATTCTGTTGCATCTGTGTGTCCTCGAGGGATCTTGCATAGTTGCTAGCAAATAGGTATCGATCGTGGATAGACTCAACCTTTTGAGCTAATGCCGAGGGTAAGTCGCTTGGTCAAGCCAAAAAAGTACATCACTCAAGCTCTTCTTAGTTCCAGATACGAATACCCGCAGCGCATCCATCCTGTACTTCTCAATAATGGAAGCAGCAGTGGCCATCATAGGGCATTATAGTCTTATTCGTCAGAAGGGTATGTTTGTTCTCGACATAAAATTGCAAAAGTGTCATATTCCCCTGTCGTAGAATGGAAAGTACTTGCTCAATGAGATAAATTGGGCGTTTATCTGAATATGTGAAGTCAAGGCGATCTATGATTGCCTTAGAATTAGGAACTGTGTTGAAGAAAGTTAGCACCATGTGGACCAGACGCCATTAATCTTGTTTTGAATTATGGCTACTGCTTGGTAGTGTTTGGAGCTACCATCAAAATCCTATAGGCATTATGCGCTGCCTGACGCCATGAAACGTAAGTTTATTGTTTTCCCTCAAAGCCCGATTTCACTATGTCCAGTGACCCATTAAATTTTTTGTCTGGGACTATTCCGACCTGTTTATAGGGCTCAACTTCGGGCGTAGTAACTACAATTTGATTGAATGTCACATGTTCCTCGCCGGTACCGATTTGTGACATTGCTCAGTACATACCACAATGTTGTCAGCATAAATGAGAATAGTGAAAAGACGAAACCTAACATCATTGAAGACTACAACAAAACCAAGAGTGAAGTTGATACTATGGATCAAACGAAAAGTCAATCGGTGGCCAATGGCAGTGTTTTGTAACATGCTTGATGTTAGTGCGTTGAATGCATTCGTGACGTTCATTGCATTGTTCCCGAATTGGAAAAATTCTAAAACGAACCATAATATTCGTCGTCACCTTTTTTTATCGAGGAGCTTGGCTTAAATCTCGTTGAAAAACAGATCACTAAACGTAAAAAACAACCTCATAGTAATGATGCTTCCAGTGTTATTCAAAGAATTCGGGCGATCCGCCATTTACCAAGCTACATATGCACATATGTATAAAGAAACAAAAATGTTTTTGCTACACGCTGTGAAAAGTGTAGAAATTTCATTTGTGTCGAACATAATTTCAATTTATGCGAAAAATGTACAAATATAAGTAATTGACAAAAGTTAAAAATTCAAATTTGTTTTCTAATATATGTAATATTTTAATTTCATTTTAAATGTACCTTTTTGAAGTTCAAATGTATTAATATTATAGTAAGAAATATATAAAACAAAAAATCACAAAACATGAAAGGTTGTTAATTTTTTTAGCTTTTTTACAATTAAAAATATATGTGTATGCGCGCGCATACAATGGCACCGATTAGATGTATTTCTCGAGGGACCGATGAGGGTAAAGTCAGTAACGGTAGTATTAACAGAGTTATGATTAATTTCTTTTAAATCTTCAGAATCTAAAATTATGGGGTTAATTGTCTCTATCTTTGCAAGGGTGACGGCTAGCATTAAGTTTTGAAGTTCCAAAATCAATATTCTATATCGCGCGAGTAGGGTCTCATACAAATGGCTGATTTTCTGTTAATCGTATTAACTATTTCTGTCAGTTTGTTAATCTGAACCTGCCCTCGTGTTAATTAGTATCTGTCTATTCTCTGACTTAATTAGTTGCTGTTGCCTAAATTTAAGTTCTTCAAAATCGTCAAAGTCTGGTGTCCCCGCAATTACCTTTAGAGCGGGGCCTAGACATTGATGCGCCTATCTGCTATGGTGAATGTCAAATGGTGCTAGTATTGCCCTAATTTCATTTACGTCTGCAGCCAAAATTTTTACCAGATGAGGTAAAGCGAAGGGTTTTGTATGGTCTGAAGTTTTGTCCGCTATTGTCGAATATAAAGTCAATTTCGTTGAACGTAGAAGGTATTTGCCATATGATTACCATCATAATTGTGTGGGATAGTACCGGCTGAACCAGGCCAAATTTAGGATTTATCGATGTAAATGAGGAAGTACTTTCTACCGGTAGAGAATACATCAATATAAAACATTTATCCAACATAAGATTGTATGGAGGTTGCACCCATTTCTTGTTTGCGTGTATTCTTCTTGCAATTTGCTACAATCTCATTCGTCAGTTTGGTCATCCTTGGGAAGTAATAGTCAAGAAGAATTTGTTTAATGTTTTCTTGAGCTGCTCTGTATGCACGATTGTGTTCGGAATAAGCAATTTCCGATTGTTCATTCTTATCGAAAATGTCTACTACAATTCTTCCGCAGCGACAGAATTTTAATAATAGAATATGTCGAGTCTTTTCAGTGAAGATAATGAAGTTTCGCTTCCGTGGGAATTGTGCTTCCTCCAAGACAATCTGATTTTTGAAGAAATTTAGTGGTTTGTCTGTTGCTTTGATCGAGTAGGTAAAGGAATTTCGCTGTGAACCATAGTAATATCGGAAGGAGTTTCCTTAGTTTCCTTGCCCGGTTTTTACAAAATATTCGCATTATGTTTATCTATAAAAGATTTCCAACGTTTTACCTTGGCGTTAGGGGTTCGATCCAAAACTGCAAACGTAATTGGTTGGTGATATGTATAAATGAGGAAAAATGTTGCAAATTTTTACACCATAGAGGAAGTTTCTTTATGTCCATACTATGACCAACAGTTCGTATGCTCGCTCATTTGTTGCGAAGTTCAATTCCATGTCCATTAGGGTTCTAGACATAGTCATCGGCCTGCCATTTTGTGACAAAACCGTCCAGTAACCTAATGAAGAGGAATCCGTCGTCAGTAACATTAAATCCTCTGAGGCTAATACCTCCTTCAGTTTCTCAAAAGCTTAAGTCTGATCTTCATTGAAATTCACTCGGACCTTTTTTGACTGATGGGCGCCCTTAAGAACATCTGTTAGGGGTTTTGTAATTGAAGCAAAATCTTTAACGAAACACCTATAAAAACTCGCTAGTCTCAAGAATAACTTGACATTTAACAATGTTGAAGGGGGTTCATAATTACGGATCGCTTCTATTTATCGGAACTTGTTCTGATACCATCTCTGGATGCGATAAATCCAAAATATTCCACACTTTCCTTAAAAAAGTGTGATATTTCCCGGGATCCCCTTATATTTGCTTCGTATAGCCGACTAAGTATCCATACGACATGGCTAATATGGTCATCTTCATTCTCTGAAAAAATTATAGCATCTTCTACGTCGACGTAGCATGTCTCTCCTATTTGCTGGCCAGAGGTTTGATTATTATAGCAACGAGGCTGCGAAGGTTGAGCGTATTGCATTTGCTTTTGATTACCAGTACGCGGTACCTGAGGAGGACCAAAATTTACTGCCTGGAACATTGTTGACTGCCTTAATCGCATAGACTATTTCTCAGAAGGTTCCTCCTTCTGAGAAATTCCGTTCCCAAAGCCTTGTCTCGAAAAATGAGGATTTTTAATTGCTTGACTTCCTGCAGTATTGTTCCTATTCTGTTGCCTCTGTGTGTCCTCGAGGGATCTCGCTTAGTTGCTAGCAAATAGGTATCGATCGTGGATAGACTCAACCTTTTGAGCTAATGCCGAGGGTAAGTCGCTTGGTCAAGCCAAAAAAGTACATCACTCAAGCTCTTCTTAGTTCCAGATATGAATACCCGCAGCGCATCCATCCTGTACTTCTCAATAATGGAAGCAGCAGTGGCCATCATAGGGCATTATAGTCTTATTCGTCAGAAGGGTATGTTTGTTCTCGACATAAAATTGCAAAAGTGTCATATTCCCCTGTCGTAGAATGGAAAGTACTTGCTCAATGAGATAAATTGGGCGTTTATCTGAATATGTGAAGTCAAGGCGATCTATGATTGCCTTAGAATTAGGAACTGTGTTGAAGAAAGTTAGCACCATATGGACCAGACGCCATTTATCTTGTTTTGAATTATGGCTACTGCTTGGTAGTGTTTGGAGCTACCATCAAAATTTTCAAAAATCCTATAGGCATTATGCGCTGCCTGACGCCATGAAACGTAAGTTTATTGTTTTCCCTCAATGCCCGATTTCACTATGTCCAGTGACCCATTAAATTTTTTGTCTGGGACTATTCCGACCTGTTTATAGGGCTCAACTTCGGGCGTAGTAACTACAATTTGATTGAATGTCACATGTTCCTCGCCGGTACCGATTTGTGACATTGCTCAGTACATACCACAATGTTGTCAGCATAAATGAGAATAGTGAAAAGACGAAACCTAACATCATTGAAGACTACAACAAAACCAAGAGTGAAGTTGATACTATGGATCAAACGAAAAGTCAATCGGTGGCCAATGGCAGTGTTTTGTAACATGCTTGATGTTAGTGCGTTGAATGCATTCGTGACGTTCATTGCATTGTTCCCGAATTGGAAAAATTCTAAAACGAACCATAATATTCGTCGTCACCTTTTTTTATCGAGGAGCTTGGCTTAAATCTCGTTGAAAAACAGATCACTAAACGTAAAAAACAACCTCATAGTAATGATGCTTCCAGTGTTATTCAAAGAATTCGGGAGATCCGCCATTTACCAAGCTACATATGCACATATGTATAAAGAAACAAAAATGTTTTTGCTACACGCTGTGAAAAGTGTAGAAATTTCATTTGTGTCGAACATAATTTCAATTTATGCGAAAAATGTACAAATATAAGTAATTGACAAAAGTTAAAAATTCAATTTTGTTTTCTAATATATGTAATATTTTAATTTCATTTTAAATGTACCTTTTTGAAGTTCAAATGTATTAATATTATAGTAAGAAATATATAAAACATAAAAAATCACAAAACATGAAAGGTTGTTAATTTTTTTTAGCTTTTTTACAATTAAAAATATATGTGTATGCGCGCGCATACAATGGGACCGATTAGATGTATTTCTCGAGGGACCGATGAGGGTAAAGTCAGTAACGGTAGTATTAACAGAGTTATGATTAATTTCTTTTAAATCTTCAGAATCTAAAATTATGGGGTTAATTGTCTCTATCTTTGCAAGGGTGACGGCTAGCATTAAGTTTTGAAGTTCCAAAATCAATATTCTATATCGCGCGAGTAGGGTCTCATACAAATGGCTGATTTTCTGTTAATCGTATTAACTATTTCTGTCAGTTTGTTAATCTGAACCTGCCCTCGTGTTAATTAGTATCTGTCTATTCTCTGACTTAATTAGTTGCTGTTGCCTAAATTTAAGTTCTTCAAAATCGTCAAAGTCTGGTGTCCCCGCAATTACCTTTAGAGCGGGGCCTAGACATTGATGCGCCTATCTGCTATGGTGAATGTCAAATGGTGCTAGTATTGCCCTAATTTCATTTACGTCTGCAGCCAAAATTTTTACCAGATGAGGTAAAGCGAAGGGTTTTGTATGGTCTGAAGTTTTGTCCGCTATTGTCGAATATAAAGTCAATTTCGTTGAACGTAGAAGGTATTTGCCATATGATTACCATCATAATTGTGTGGGATAGTACCGGCTGAACCAGGCCAAATTTAGGATTTATCGATGTAAATGAGGAAGTACTTTCTACCGGTAGAGAATACATCAATATAAAACATTTATCCAACATAAGATTGTATGGAGGTTGCACCCATTTCTTGTTTGCGTGTATTCTTCTTGCAATTTGCTACAATCTCATTCGTCAGTTTGGTCATCCTTGGGAAGTAATAGTCAAGAAGAATTTGTTTAATGTTTTCTTGAGCTGCTCTGTATGCACGATTGTGTTCGGAATAAGCAATTTCCGATTGTTCATTCTTATCGAAAATGTCTACTACAATTCTTCCGCAGCGACAGAATTTTAATAATAGAATATGTCGAGTCTTTTCAGTGAAGATAATGAAGTTTCGCTTCCGTGGGAATTGTGCTTCCTCCAAGACAATCTGATTTTTGAAGAAATTTAGTGGTTTGTCTGTTGCTTTGATCGAGTAGGTAAAGGAATTTCGCTGTGAACCATAGTAATATCGGAAGGAGTTTCCTTAGTTTCCTTGCCCGGTTTTTACAAAATATTCGCATTATGTTTATCTATAAAAGATTTCCAACGTTTTACCTTGGCGTTAGGGGTTCGATCCAAAACTGCAAACGTAATTGGTTGGTGATATGTATAAATGAGGAAAAATGTTGCAAATTTTTACACCATAGAGGAAGTTTCTTTATGTCCATACTATGACCAACAGTTCGTATGCTCGCTCATTTGTTGCGAAGTTCAATTCCATGTCCATTAGGGTTCTAGACATAGTCATCGGCCTGCCATTTTGTGACAAAACCGTCCAGTAACCTAATGAAGAGGAATCCGTCGTCAGTAACATTAAATCCTCTGAGGCTAATACCTCCTTCAGTTTCTCAAAAGCTTAAGTCTGATCTTCATTGAAATTCACTCGGACCTTTTTTGACTGATGGGCGCCCTTAAGAACATCTGTTAGGGGTTTTGTAATTGAAGCAAAATCTTTAACGAAACACCTATAAAAACTCGCTAGTCTCAAGAATAACTTGACATTTAACAATGTTGAAGGGGGTTCATAATTACGGATCGCTTCTATTTATCGGAACTTGTTCTGATACCATCTCTGGATGCGATAAATCCAAAATATTCCACACTTTCCTTAAAAAAGTGTGATATTTCCCGGGATCCCCTTATATTTGCTTCGTATAGCCGACTAAGTATCCATACGACATGGCTAATATGGTCATCTTCATTCTCTGAAAAAATTATAGCATCTTCTACGTCGACGTAGCATGTGTCTCCTATTTGCTGGCCAGAGGTTTGATTATTATAGCAACGAGGCTGCGAAGGTTGAGCGTATTGCATTTGCTTTTGATTACCAGTACGCGGTACCTGAGGAGGACCAAAATTTACTGCCTGGAACATTGTTGACTGCCTTAATCGCATAGACTATTTCTCAGAAGGTTCCTCCTTCTGAGAAATTCCGTTCCCAAAGCCTTGTCTCGAAAAATGAGGATTTTTAATTGCTTGACTTCCTGCAGTATTGTTCCTATTCTGTTGCCTCTGTGTGTCCTCGAGGGATCTCGCTTAGTTGCTAGCAAATAGGTATCGATCGTGGATAGACTCAACCTTTTGAGCTAATGCCGAGGGTAAGTCGCTTGGTCAAGCCAAAAAAGTACATCACTCAAGCTCTTCTTAGTTCCAGATATGAATACCCGCAGCGCATCCATCCTGTACTTCTCAATAATGGAAGCAGCAGTGGCCATCATAGGGCATTATAGTCTTATTCGTCAGAAGGGTATGTTTGTTCTCGACATAAAATTGCAAAAGTGTCATATTCCCCTGTCGTAGAATGGAAAGTACTTGCTCAATGAGATAAATTGGGCGTTTATCTGAATATGTGAAGTCAAGGCGATCTATGATTGCCTTAGAATTAGGAACTGTGTTGAAGAAAGTTAGCACCATATGGACCAGACGCCATTTATCTTGTTTTGAATTATGGCTACTGCTTGGTAGTGTTTGGAGCTACCATCAAAATTTTCAAAAATCCTATAGGCATTATGCGCTGCCTGACGCCATGAAACGTAAGTTTATTGTTTTCCCTCAATGCCCGATTTCACTATGTCCAGTGACCCATTAAATTTTTTGTCTGGGACTATTCCGACCTGTTTATAGGGCTCAACTTCGGGCGTAGTAACTACAATTTGATTGAATGTCACATGTTCCTCGCCGGTACCGATTTGTGACATTGCTCAGTACATACCACAATGTTGTCAGCATAAATGAGAATAGTGAAAAGACGAAACCTAACATCATTGAAGACTACAACAAAACCAAGAGTGAAGTTGATACTATGGATCAAACGAAAAGTCAATCGGTGGCCAATGGCAGTGTTTTGTAACATGCTTGATGTTAGTGCGTTGAATGCATTCGTGACGTTCATTGCATTGTTCCCGAATTGGAAAAATTCTAAAACGAACCATAATATTCGTCGTCACCTTTTTTTATCGAGGAGCTTGGCTTAAATCTCGTTGAAAAACAGATCACTAAACGTAAAAAACAACCTCATAGTAATGATGCTTCCAGTGTTATTCAAAGAATTCGGGAGATCCGCCATTTACCAAGCTACATATGCACATATGTATAAAGAAACAAAAATGTTTTTGCTACACGCTGTGAAAAGTGTAGAAATTTCATTTGTGTCGAACATAATTTCAATTTATGCGAAAAATGTACAAATATAAGTAATTGACAAAAGTTAAAAATTCAATTTTGTTTTCTAATATATGTAATATTTTAATTTCATTTTAAATGTACCTTTTTGAAGTTCAAATGTATTAATATTATAGTAAGAAATATATAAAACATAAAAAATCACAAAACATGAAAGGTTGTTAATTTTTTTTAGCTTTTTTACAATTAAAAATATATGTGTATGCGCGCGCATACAATGGGACCGATTAGATGTATTTCTCGAGGGACCGATGAGGGTAAAGTCAGTAACGGTAGTATTAACAGAGTTATGATTAATTTCTTTTAAATCTTCAGAATCTAAAATTATGGGGTTAATTGTCTCTATCTTTGCAAGGGTGACGGCTAGCATTAAGTTTTGAAGTTCCAAAATCAATATTCTATATCGCGCGAGTAGGGTCTCATACAAATGGCTGATTTTCTGTTAATCGTATTAACTATTTCTGTCAGTTTGTTAATCTGAACCTGCCCTCGTGTTAATTAGTATCTGTCTATTCTCTGACTTAATTAGTTGCTGTTGCCTAAATTTAAGTTCTTCAAAATCGTCAAAGTCTGGTGTCCCCGCAATTACCTTTAGAGCGGGGCCTAGACATTGATGCGCCTATCTGCTATGGTGAATGTCAAATGGTGCTAGTATTGCCCTAATTTCATTTACGTCTGCAGCCAAAATTTTTACCAGATGAGGTAAAGCGAAGGGTTTTGTATGGTCTGAAGTTTTGTCCGCTATTGTCGAATATAAAGTCAATTTCGTTGAACGTAGAAGGTATTTGCCATATGATTACCATCATAATTGTGTGGGATAGTACCGGCTGAACCAGGCCAAATTTAGGATTTATCGATGTAAATGAGGAAGTACTTTCTACCGGTAGAGAATACATCAATATAAAACATTTATCCAACATAAGATTGTATGGAGGTTGCACCCATTTCTTGTTTGCGTGTATTCTTCTTGCAATTTGCTACAATCTCATTCGTCAGTTTGGTCATCCTTGGGAAGTAATAGTCAAGAAGAATTTGTTTAATGTTTTCTTGAGCTGCTCTGTATGCACGATTGTGTTCGGAATAAGCAATTTCCGATTGTTCATTCTTATCGAAAATGTCTACTACAATTCTTCCGCAGCGACAGAATTTTAATAATAGAATATGTCGAGTCTTTTCAGTGAAGATAATGAAGTTTCGCTTCCGTGGGAATTGTGCTTCCTCCAAGACAATCTGATTTTTGAAGAAATTTAGTGGTTTGTCTGTTGCTTTGATCGTGTAGGTAAAGGAATTTCGCTGTGAACCATAGTAATATCGGAAGGAGTTTCCTTGGTTTCCTTGCCCGGTTTTTACAAAATATTCGCATTATGTTTATCTATAAAAGATTTCCAACGTTTTACCTTGGCGTTAGGGGTTCGATCCAAAACTGCAAACGTAATTGGTTGGTGATATGTATAAATGAGGAAAAATGTTGCAAATTTTTACACCATAGAGGAAGTTTCTTTATGTCCATACTATGACCAACAGTTCGTATGCTCGCTCATTTGTTGCGAAGTTCAATTCCATGTCCATTAGGGTTCTAGACATAGTCATCGGCCTGCCATTTTGTGACAAAACCGTCCAGTAACCTAATGAAGAGGAATCCGTCGTCAGTAACATTAAATCCTCTGAGGCTAATACCTCCTTCAGTTTCTCAAAAGCTTAAGTCTGATCTTCATTGAAATTCACTCGGACCTTTTTTGACTGATGGGCGCCCTTAAGAACATCTGTTAGGGGTTTTGTAATTGAAGCAAAATCTTTAACGAAACACCTATAAAAACTCGCTAGTCTCAAGAAAAACCTGACATTTAACAATGTTGTAGGGGTTCATAATTACGGATCGCTTCTATTTATCGGAACTTGTTCTGATACCATCTCTGGATGCGATAAATCCAAAATATTCCACACTTTCCTTTAAAAAGTGTGATATTTCCCGGGATACCCTTATATTTGCTTCGTATAGCCGACTAAGTATCCATACGACATGGCTAATATGGTCATCTTCATTCTCTGAAAAAATTATAGCATCTTCTACGTCGACGTAGCATGTCTCTCCTATTTGCTGGCCAGAGGTTTGATTATTATAGCAACGAGGCTGCGAAGGTTGAGCGTATTGCATTTGTTTCTGATTACCAGTACGCGGTACCTGAGGAGGACCAATATTTACTGCCTGGAACATTGTTGACTGCCTTAATCGCATAGACTATTTCTCAGAAGGTTCCTCCTTCTGAGAAATTCCGTTCCCAAAGCCTTGTCGTCTCGAAAAATGAGGATTTTTAATTGCTTGACTTCCTGCAGTATTGTTCCTATTCTGTTGCCTCTGTGTGTCCTCGAGGGATCTCGCTTAGTTCCTAGCAAATAGGTATCGATCGTGGATAGACTCAACCTTTTGAGCTAATGCCGAGGGTAAGTCGCTTGGTCAAGCCAAAAAAGTACATCACTCAAGCTCTTCTTAGTTCCAGATATGAATACCCGCAGCGCATCCATCCTGTACTTCTCAATAATGGAAGCAGCAGTGGCCATCATAGGGCATTATAGTCTTATTCGTCAGAAGGGTATGTTTGTTCTCGACATAAAATTGCAAAAGTGTCATATTCCCCTGTCGTAGAATGGAAAGTACTTGCTCAATGAGATAAATTGGGCGTTTATCTGAATATGTGAAGTCAAGGCGATCTATGATTGCCTTAGAATTAGGAACTGTGTTGAAGAAAGTTAGCACCATATGGACCAGACGCCATTTATCTTGTTTTGAATTATGGCTACTGCTTGGTAGTGTTTGGAGCTACCATCAAAATTTTCAAAAATCCTATAGGCATTATGCGCTGCCTGACGCCATGAAACGTAAGTTTATTGTTTTCCCTCAATGCCCGATTTCACTATGTCCAGTGACCCATTAAATTTTTTGTCTGGGACTATTCCGACCTGTTTATAGGGCTCAACTTCGGGCGTAGTAACTACAATTTGATTGAATGTCATATGTTCCTCGCCGGTACCGATTTGTGACATTGCTCAGTACATACCACAATGTTGTCAGCATAAATGAGAATAGTTAAAAGACGAAACCTAACATCATTGAAGACTACAACAAAACCAAGAGTGAAGTTGATACTATGGATCAAACGAAAAGTCAATCGGTGGCCAATGGCAGTGTTTTGTAACATGCTTGATGTTAGTGCGTTGAATGCATTCGTGACGTTCATTGCATTGTTCCCGAATTGGAAAAATTCTAAAACAACCCATAATATTCGTCGTCACCTTTTTGTATCGATGAGCTTGGATTGAATCTCATTGAAAAACAGATCACTAAACGTAAAAAACAACCTCAAAGTAATGATGCTTCCAGTGTTATTCAAAGAATTCGGAAGATCCGCCATTTACCAAGCTACATATGCTCATATGTATAAAGAAACAAAAATCTTTTTGCTACACGCTGTGAAAAGTGTAGAAATTTCATTTGTGCCGAACATAATTTCAATTTATGCGAAAAATGTACAAATATAAGTAATTGACAAAAGTTAAAAATTCAATTTTGTTTTCTAATATATGTAATATTTTAATTTCATTTTAAATGTACCTTTTTGAAGTTCAAATGTATTAATATGATAGTAAGAAATATATAAAACATGAAAAATCACAAAACATGAAAGGCTGTTAATTTTTTTTAGCTTTTTTACAATTAAAAATATATGTGTATGCGCGCGCATACAATGGGACCGATTAGATGTATTTCTCGAGGGACCGATGAGGGTAAAGTCAGTAACGGTAGTATTAACAGAGTTTTGATTAATTTCTTTTAAATCTTCAGAATTTAAATTATGGGGTTAATTGTCTCTATCTTTGCAAGGGTGACGGCTAGCATTAAGTTTTGAAGTTCCAAAATCAATATTCTATATCGCGCGAGTAGGGTCTCATACAAATGGCTGATTTTCTGTTAATCGTATTAACTATTTCTGTCAGTTTGTTAATCTGAACCTGTGCCCTCGAGTTAATTAGTATCTGTCTATTCTCTGACTCAATTAGTTGCTGTTGCCTAAATTTAAGTTCTTCAAAATCGTCAAAGTCTGGTGTCCCCGCAATTACTATTAGAGCGGTGCCTAGACATTGATGCGCTTATCTGCTATGGTGAATGTCAAATGATGCTAGTATTACCCTAATTTCATTTACGTCTGCAGTCAACATTTTTACCAGATGAGGTAAAGCGAAGGGTTTTGTATGGTCAGAAGTTTTGTCCGCTATTGTCGAATATAAAGTCAATTTCGTTGAACGTAGAAGGTATTTGCCATATGATTACCATCATATGGCAAATACCCATCAACATGGTCGTAATAGTTTTAGATTTTAATGCAGGCTCATTGTCATGGTAAATAATCCTTGTATTTGGAAATGAATTTATTAGCAGCATGGTTGGAGGTTTTAAGTCTAAAATTGTGCGGGATAGTACCGGCTGAACCGGGCCAAATTTAAGATTTATCGATGCAAATGAGGAAGTACTTTCTACCGGTAGAGAATACATCAATATAAAACATTTATCCAACATAAGATTGTATGGAGGTTGCACCCATTTCTTGTTTGCGTGGATGCCTATCATATTTAGTCTTCGTACAGACTCTGCAATTTGCTACAATCTCATTCGTCAGTTTGGTCATCCTTGGGAAGTAATAGTCAAGGAGAATTTGTTTAATGTTTTCTTGAGCTGCTCTGTATGCACGATTGTGTTCGGAATAAACAATTTCCGACTGTTCATTCTTATCGAAATGAATTTTAATAATATAATATGTCGAGTCTTTTCAGTGAAGATAATGAAGTTTCGCTTCCGTGGGAATTGTGCTTCCTCCAAGACAATCTGATTTTTGAAGAAATTTAGTGGTTTGTCTGTTGCTTTGATCGTGTAGGTAAAGGAATTTCGCTGTGAACCATAGTAATATCGGAAGGAGTTTCCTTGGTTTCCTTGCCCGGTTTTTACAAAATATTCGCATTATATTTATCTATAAAAGATTTCCAACGTTTTACCTTGGCGTTAGGGGTTCGATCCAAAACTGCAAACGTAATTGGTTGGTGATATGTATAAATGAGGAAAAATGTTTCAAATTTCAAATTTTTACACCATAGAGGAAGTTTCTTTATGTCCATACTATGACCAACAGTTCGTATGCTCGCTCATTTATTGCGAAGTTCAATTCCATGTCCATTAGGGTTCTAGACATAGTCATCGGCCTGCCATTTTGTGACAAAACCGTCCAGTAACCTAATGAAGAGGAATCCGTCGTCAGTAACATTAAATCCTCTGAGGCTAATACCTCCTTCAGTTTCTCAAAAGCTTAAGTCTGATCTTCATTGAAATTCACTCGGACCTTTTTTGACTGATGGGCGCCCTTAAGAATATCTGTTAGTGGTTTTGCAATTGAAGCAAAATCTTTAACGAAACACCTATAAAAACTCGCTAGTCTCAAGAATAACTTGACATTTAACAATGTTGAAGGGGGTTCATAATTACGGATCGCTTCTATTTATCGGAACTTGTTCTGATACCATCTCTGGATGCGATAAATCCAAAATATTCCACACTTTCCTTAAAAAAGTGTGATATTTCCCGGGATCCCCTTATATTTGCTTCGTATAGCCGACTAAGTATCCATACGACATGGCTAATATGGTCTTCTTCATTCTCTGAAAAAATTATAGCATCTTCTACGTCGACGTAGCATGTCTCACCTATTTGCTGGCCAGAGGTTTGATTATTATAGCAACGAGGCTTCGAAGGTTGAGCGTATTGCATTTGCTTTTGATTACCAGTACGCGGTACCTGAGGAGGACCAATATTTACTGCCTGGAACATTGTTGACTGCCTTAATCGCATAGACTATTTCTCAGAAGGTTCCTCCTTCTGAGAAATTCCGTTCCCAAAGCCTTGTCTCGAAAAATGAGGATTTTTAATTGCTTGACTTCCTGCAGTATTGTTCCTATTCTGTTGCCTCTGTGTGTCCTCGAGGGATCTCGCTTAGTTGCTAGCAAATAGGTATCGATCGTGGATAGACTCAACCTTTTGAGCTAATGCCGAGGGTAAGTCGCTTGGTCAAGCCAAAAAAGTACATCACTCAAGCTCTTCTTAGTTCCAGATATAAATACTCGCAGCGCATCCATCCTGTACTTCTCAATAATGGAAGCAGCAGTGGCCATCATAGGGCATTATAGTCTTATTCGTCAGAAGGGTATGTTTGTTCTCGACATAAAATTGCAAAAGTGTCATATTCCCCTGTCGTAGAATGGAAAGTACTTGCTTAATGAGATAAATTGGGCGTTTATCTGAATATGTGAAGTCAAGGCGATCTATGATTGCCTTAGAATTAGGAACTGTGTTGAAGAAAGTTAGCACTATATGGACCAGACGCCATTTATCTTGTTTTGAATTATGGCTACTGCTTGGTAGTGTTTGGAGCTACCATCAAAATTTTCAAAAATCCTATAGGCATTATGCGCTGCCTGACGCCATGAAACGTAAGTTTATTGTTTTCCCTCAATGCCCGATTTCACTATGTCCAGTGACCCATTAAATTTTTTGTCTGGGACTATTCCGACCTGTTTATAGGGCTCAACTTCGGGCGTAGTAACTACAATTTGATTGAATGTCATATGTTCCTCGCCGGTACCGATTTGTGACATTGCTCAGTACATACCACAATGTTGTCAGCATAAATGAGAATAGTTAAAAGACGAAACCTAACATCATTGAAGACTACAACAAAACCAAGAGTGAAGTTGATACTATGGATCAAACGAAAAGTCAATCGGTGGCCAATGGCAGTGTTTTGTAACATGCTTGATGTTAGTGCGTTGAATGCATTCGTGACGTTCATTGCATTGTTCCCGAATTGGAAAAATTCTAAAACGAACCATAATATTCGTCGTCACCTTTTTGTATCGAGGAGCTTGGATTGAATCTCATTGAAAAACAGATCACTAAACGTAAAAAACAACCTCAAAGTAATGATGCTTCCAGTGTTATTCAAAGAATTCGGGAGATCCGCCATTTACCAAGCTACATATGCACATATGTATAAAGAAACAAAAATCTTTTTGCTACACGCTGTGAAAAGTGTAGAAATTTCATTTGTGCCGAACATAATTTCAATTTATGCGAAAAAAGTACAAATATAAGTAATTGACAAAAGTTAAAAATTCAATTTTGTTTTCTAATATATGTAATATTTTAATTTCATTTTAAATGTACCTTTTTGAAGTTCAAATGTATTAATATGAATATAAAGTCAATTTCGTTGAACGTAGAAGGTATTTGCCATATGATTACCATCATATGGCAAATACCCATCAACATGGTCGTAATAGTTTTAGATTTTAATGCAGGCTCATTGTCATGGTAAATAATCCTTGTATTTGGAAATGAATTTATTAGCAGCATGGTTGGAGGTTTTAAGTCTAAAATTGTGCGGGATAGTACCGGCTGAACCGGGCCAAATTTAAGATTTATCGATGCAAATGAGGAAGTACTTTCTACCGGTAGAGAATACATCAATATAAAACATTTATCCAACATAAGATTGTATGGAGGTTGCACCCATTTCTTGTTTGCGTGGATGCCTATCATATTTAGTCTTCGTACAGACTCTGCAATTTGCTACAATCTCATTCGTCAGTTTGGTCATCCTTGGGAAGTAATAGTCAAGGAGAATTTGTTTAATGTTTTCTTGAGCTGCTCTGTATGCACGATTGTGTTCGGAATAAACAATTTCCGACTGTTCATTCTTATCGAAATGAATTTTAATAATATAATATGTCGAGTCTTTTCAGTGAAGATAATGAAGTTTCGCTTCCGTGGGAATTGTGCTTCCTCCAAGACAATCTGATTTTAAATTTAGTGGTTTGTCTGTTGCTTTGATCGTGTAGGTAAAGGAATTTCGCTGTGAACCATAGTAATATCGGAAGGAGTTTCCTTGGTTTCCTTGCCCGGTTTTTACAAAATATTCGCATTATGTTTATCTATAAAAGATTTCCAACGTTTTACCTTGGCGTTAGGGGTTCGATCCAAAACTGCAAACGTAATTGGTTGGTGATATGTATAAATGAGGAAAAATGTTTCAAATTTCAAATTTTTACACCATAGAGGAAGTTTCTTTATGTCCATACTATGACCAACAGTTCGTATGCTCGCTCATTTATTGCGAAGTTCAATTCCATGTCCATTAGGGTTCTAGACATAGTCATCGGCCTGCCATTTTGTGACAAAACCGTCCAGTAACCTAATGAAGAGGAATCCGTCGTCAGTAACATTAAATCCTCTGAGGCTAATACCTCCTTCAGTTTCTCAAAAGCTTAAGTCTGATCTTCATTGAAATTCACTCGGACCTTTTTTGACTGATGGGCGCCCTTAAGAATATCTGTTAGTGGTTTTGCAATTGAAGCAAAATCTTTAACGAAACACCTATAAAAACTCGCTAGTCTCAAGAATAACTTGACATTTAACAATGTTGAAGGGGGTTCATAATTACGGATCGCTTCTATTTATCGGAACTTGTTCTGATACCATCTCTGGATGCGATAAATCCAAAATATTCCACACTTTCCTTAAAAAAGTGTGATATTTCCCGGGATCCCCTTATATTTGCTTCGTATAGCCGACTAAGTATCCATACGACATGGCTAATATGGTCATCTTCATTCTCTGAAAAAATTATAGCATCTTCTACGTCGACGTAGCATGTCTCACCTATTTGCTGGCCAGAGGTTTGATTATTATAGCAACGAGGCTTCGAAGGTTGAGCGTATTGCATTTGCTTTTGATTACCAGTACGCGGTACCTGAGGAGGACCAATATTTACTGCCTGGAACATTGTTGACTGCCTTAATCGCATAGACTATTTCTCAGAAGGTTCCTCCTTCTGAGAAATTCCGTTCCCAAAGCCTTGTCTCGAAAAATGAGGATTTTTAATTGCTTGACTTCCTGCAGTATTGTTCCTATTCTGTTGCCTCTGTGTGTCCTCGAGGGATCTCGCTTAGTTGCTAGCAAATAGGTATCGATCGTGGATAGACTCAACCTTTTGAGCTAATGCCGAGGGTAAGTCGCTTGGTCAAGCCAAAAAAGTACATCACTCAAGCTCTTCTTAGTTCCAGATATAAATACTCGCAGCGCATCCATCCTGTACTTCTCAATAATGGAAGCAGCAGTGGCCATCATAGGGCATTATAGTCTTATTCGTCAGAAGGGTATGTTTGTTCTCGACATAAAATTGCAAAAGTGTCATATTCCCCTGTCGTAGAATGGAAAGTACTTGCTTAATGAGATAAATTGGGCGTTTATCTGAATATGTGAAGTCAAGGCGATCTATGATTGCCTTAGAATTAGGAACTGTGTTGAAGAAAGTTAGCACTATATGGACCAGACGCCATTTATCTTGTTTTGAATTATGGCTACTGCTTGGTAGTGTTTGGAGCTACCATCAAAATTTTCAAAAATCCTATAGGCATTATGCGCTGCCTGACGCCATGAAACGTAAGTTTATTGTTTTCCCTCAATGCCCGATTTCACTATGTCCAGTGACCCATTAAATTTTTTGTCTGGGACTATTCCGACCTGTTTATAGGGCTCAACTTCGGGCGTAGTAACTACAATTTGATTGAATGTCATATGTTCCTCGCCGGTACCGATTTGTGACATTGCTCAGTACATACCACAATGTTGTCAGCATAAATGAGAATAGTTAAAAGACGAAACCTAACATCATTGAAGACTACAACAAAACCAAGAGTGAAGTTGATACTATGGATCAAACGAAAAGTCAATCGGTGGCCAATGGCAGTGTTTTGTAACATGCTTGATGTTAGTGCGTTGAATGCATTCGTGACGTTCATTGCATTGTTCCCGAATTGGAAAAATTCTAAAACGAACCATAATATTCGTCGTCACCTTTTTGTATCGAGGAGCTTGGATTGAATCTCATTGAAAAACAGATCACTAAACGTAAAAAACAACCTCAAAGTAATGATGCTTCCAGTGTTATTCAAAGAATTCGGGAGATCCGCCATTTACCAAGCTACATATGCACATATGTATAAAGAAACAAAAATCTTTTTGCTACACGCTGTGAAAAGTGTAGAAATTTCATTTGTGCCGAACATAATTTCAATTTATGCGAAAAAAGTACAAATATAAGTAATTGACAAAAGTTAAAAATTCAATTTTGTTTTCTAATATATGTAATATTTTAATTTCATTTTAAATGTACCTTTTTGAAGTTCAAATGTATTAATATGATAGTAAGAAATATATAAAACATGAAAAATCACAAAACATGAAAGGCTGTTAATTTTTTTTAGCTTTTTTACAATTAAAAATATATGTGTATGCGCGCGCATACAATGGGACCGATTAGATGTATTTCTCGAGGGATTGATGAGGGTAAAGTCAGTAACGGTAGTATTAACAGAGTTTTGATTAATTTCTTTTAAATCTTCAGAATTTAAATTATGGGGTTAATTGTCTCTATCTTTGCAAGGGTGACGGCTAGCATTAAGTTTTGAAGTTCCAAAATCAATATTCTATATCGCGCGAGTAGGGTCTCATACAAATGGCTGATTTTCTGTTAATCGTATTAACTATTTCTGTCAGTTTGTTAATCTGAACCTGTGCCCTCGAGTTAATTAGTATCTGTCTATTCTCTGACTCAATTAGTTGCTGTTGCCTAAATTTAAGTTCTTCAAAATCGTCAAAGTCTGGTGTCCCCGCAATTACTATTAGAGCGGTGCCTAGACATTGATGCGCTTATCTGCTATGGTGAATGTCAAATGATGCTAGTATTACCCTAATTTCATTTACGTCTGCAGCCAAAATTTTTACCAGATGAGGTAAAGCGAAGGGTTTTGTATGGTCAGAAGTTTTGTCCGCTATTGTCGAATATAAAGTCAATTTCGTTGAACGTAGAAGGTATTTGCCATATGATTACCATCATATGGCAAATACCCATCAACATGGTCGTAATAGTTTTAGATTTTAATGCAGGCTCATTGTCATGGTAAATAATCCTTGTATTTGGAAATGAATTTATTAGCAGCATGGTTGGAGGTTTTAAGTCTAAAATTGTGCGGGATAGTACCGGCTGAACCAGGCCAAATTTAAGATTTATCGATGCAAATGAGGAAGTACTTTCTACCGGTAGAGAATACATCAATATAAAACATTTATCCAACATAAGATTGTATGGAGGTTGCACCCATTTCTTGTTTGCGTGGATGCCTATCATATTTAGCCTTCGTACAGACTCTGCAATTTGCTACAATCTCATTCGTCAGTTTGGTCATCCTTGGGAAGTAATAGTCAAGGAGAATTTGTTTAATGTTTTCTTGAGCTGCTCTGTATGCACGATTGTGTTCGGAATAAACAATTTCCGACTGTTCATTCTTATCGAAATGAATTTTAATAATAGAATATGTCGAGTCTTTTCAGTGAAGATAATGTTTCGCTTCCGTGGGAATTGTGCTTCCTCCAAGACAATCTGATTTTAAATTTAGTGGTTTGTCTGTTGCTTTGATCGAGTAGGTAAAGGAATTTCGCTGTGAACCATAGTAATATCGGAAGGAGTTTCCTTGGTTTCCTTGCCCGGTTTTTACAAAATATTCGCATTATGTTCATCTATAAAAGATTTCCAACGTTTTACCTTGGCGTTAGGGGTTCGATCCAAAACTGCAAACGTAATTGGTTGGTGATATGTATAAATGAGGAAAAATGTTTCAAATTTTTACACCATAGAGGAAGTTTCTTTCATGTCCATACTGTGACCAACAGTTCGTATGCTCGCTCATTTGTTGCGAAGTTCAATTCCATGTCCATTAGGGTTCTAGACATAGTCATCGGCCTGCCATTTTGTGACAAAACCGTCCAGTAACCTAATGAAGAGGAATCCGTCGTCAGTAACATTAAATCCTCTGAGGCTAATACCTCCTTCAGTTTCTCAAAAGCTTGAGTCTGATCTTCATTGAAATTCACTCGGATCTTTTTTGACTGATGGGCGCCCTTAAGAATATCTGTTAGGGGTTTTGCAATTGAAGCAAAATCTTTAACGAAACACCTATAAAAACTCGCTAGTCTCAAGAAGAACCTGACATTTAACAATGTTGTAGGGGCCCATAATTACGGATCGCTTCTATTTATCGGAACTTGTTCTGATACCATCTCTGGATGCGATAAATCCAAAATATTCCACACTTTCCTTAAAAAAGTGTGATATTTCCCGGGATACCCTTATATTTGCTTCGTATAGCCGACTAAGTATCCATACGACATGGCTAATATGGTCATCTTCATTCTCTGAAAAAATTATAGCATCTTCTACGTCGACGTAGCATGTCTCTCCTATTTGCTGGCCAGAGGTTTGATTATTATAGCAACGAGGCTGCGAAGGTTGAGCGTATTGCATTCGCTTCTGATTACCAGTACGCGGTACCTGAGGAGGACCAATATTTACTGCCTGGAACATTGTTGACTGCCTTAATTGCATAGACTATTTCTCAGAAGGTTCCTCCTTCTGAGAAATTCCGTTCCCAAAGCCTTGTCTCGAAAAATGAGGATTTTTAATTGCTTGACTTCCTGCAGTATTGTTCCTATTCTGTTGCCTCTGTGTGTCCTCGAGGGATCTCGCTTAGTTGCTAGCAAATAGGTATCGATCGTGGATTGACTCAACCTTTTGAGCTAATGCCGAGGGTAAGTCGCTTGGTCAAGCCAAAAAACATCACTCAAGCTCTTCTTAGTTCCAGATATGAATACCCGCAGCGCATCCATCCTGTACTTCTCAATAATGGAAGCAGCAGTGGCCATCATAGGGCATTATAGTCTTATTCGTCAGAAGGGTATGTTTGTTCTCGACATAAAATTGCAAAAGTGTCATATTCCCCTGTCGTAGAATGGAAAGTACTTGCTCAATGAGATAAATTGGGCGTTTATCTGAATATGTGAAGTCAAGGCGATCTATGATTGCCTTAGAATTAGGAACTGTGTTGAAGAAAGTTAGCACCATATGGACCAGACGCCATTTATCTTGTTTTGAATTATGGCTACTGCTTGGTAGTGTTTGGAGCTACCATCAAAATTTTCAAAAATCCTATAAGCATTATGCGCTGCCTGACGCCATGAAACGTAAGTTTATTGTTTTCCCTCAATGCCCGATTTCACTATGTCCAGTGACCCATTAAATTTTTTGTCTGGGACTATTCCGACCTGTTTATAGGGCTCAACTTCGGGCGTAGTAACTACAATTTGATTGAATGTCATATGTTCCTCGCCGGTACCGATTTGTGACATTGCTCAGTACATACCACAATGTTGTCAGCATAAATGAGAATAGTTAAAAGACGAAACCTAACATCATTGAAGATTACAACAAAACCAAGAGTGAAGTTGATACTATGGATCAAACGAAAAGTCAATCGGTGGCCAATGGCAGTGTTTTGTAACATGCTTGATGTTAGTGCGTTGAATGCATTCGTGACGTTCATTGCATTGTTCCCGAATTGGAAAAATTCTAAAACGAACCATAATATTCGTCGTCACCATTTTGTATCGAGGAGCTTGGATTGAATCTCATTGAAAAACAGATCACTAAACGTAAAAAACAACCTCAAAGTAATGATGCTTCCAGTGTTATTCAAAGAATTCGGGAGATCCGACATTTACCAAGCTACATATGCACATATGTATAAAGAAACAAAAATCTTTTTGCTACACGCTGTGAAAAGTGTAGAAATTTCATTTGTGCCGAACATAATTTCAATTTATGCGAAAAATGTACAAATATAAGTAATTGACAAAAGTTAAAAATTCAATTTTGTTTTCTAATATATGTAATATTTTAATTTCATTTTAAATGTACCTTTTTGAAGTTCAAATGTATTAATATGATAGTAAGAAATATATAAAACATGAAAAATCACAAAACATGAAAGGCTGTTAATTTTTTTTAGCTTTTTTACAATTAAAAATATATGTGTATGCGCGCGCATACAATGGGACCGATTAGATGTATTTCTCGAGGGATTGATGAGGGTAAAGTCAGTAACGGTAGTATTAACAGAGTTTTGATTAATTTCTTTTAAATCTTCAGAATCTAAAATTATGGGGTTAATTGTCTCTATCTTTGCAAGGGTGACGGCTAGCATTAAGTTTTGAAGTTCCAAAATCAATATTCTATATCGCGCGAGTAGGGTCTCATACAAATGGCTGATTTTCTGTTAATCGTATTAACTATTTCTGTCAGTTTGTTAATCTGAACCTGTGCCCTCGAGTTAATTAGTATCTGTCTATTCTCTGACTCAATTAGTTGCTGTTGCCTAAATTTAAGTTCTTCAAAATCGTCAATGTCTGGTGTCCCCGCAATTACCTTTAGAGCGGTGCCTAGACATTGATGCGCCTATCTGCTATGGTGAATGTCAAATGATGCTAGTATTACCCTAATTTCATTTACGTCTGCAGCCAAAAATTTTATCAGATGAGGTAAAGCGAAGGGTTTTGTATGGTCAGAAGTTTTGTCCGCTATTGTCGAATATAAAGTCAATTTCGTTGAACGTAGAAGGTATTTGCCATATGATTACCATCATATGGCAAATACCCATCAACACGATCGTAATAGGTTTAGGTTTTAATGCAGGCTCATTGTCATGGTAAATAATCCTTGTATTTGGAAATGAATTTATTAGCAGCATGGTTGGAGGTTTTAAGTCTAAAATTGTGCGGGATAGTACCTGCTGAACCAGGCGAAATTTAAGATTTATCGATGCAAATGAGGAAGTACTTTCTACCGGTAGAGAATACATCAATATAAAACATTTATCCAACATAAGATTGTATGGAGGTTGGACCCATTTCTTGTTTGCGTGGATGCCTATCATATTTAGCCTTCGTACAGACTCTGCAATTTGCTACAATCTCATTCGTCAGTTTGGTCATCCTTGGGAAGTAATAGTCAAGGAGAATTTGTTTAATGTTTTCTTGAGCTGCTCTGTATGCACGATTGTGTTCGGAATAAACAATTTCCGACTGTTCATTCTTATCGAAATGAATTTTAATAATAGAATATGTCGAGTCTTTTCAGTGAAGATAATGAAGTTTCGCTTCCTTGGGAATTGTGCTTCCTCCAAGACAATCTGATTTTTGAAGAAATTTAGTGGTTTGTCTGTTGCTTTGATCGAGTAGGTAAAGGAATTTAGCTGTGAACCATAGTAATATCGGAAGGAGTTTCCTTGGTTTCCTTGCCCGGTTTTTACAAAATATTCGCGTTATGTTCATCTATAAAAGATTTCCAACGTTTTACCTTGGCGTTAGGGGTTCGATCCAAAACTGCAAACGTAATTGGTTGGTGATATGTATAAATGAGGAAAAATGTTTCAAATTTCAAATTTTTACACCATAGAGGAAGTTTCTTTCATGTCCATACTGTGACCAACAGTTCGTATGCTCGCTCATTTGTTGCGAAGTTCAATTCCATGTCCATTAGGGTTCTAGACATAGTCATCGGCCTGCCATTTTGTGACAAAACCGTCCAGTAACCTAATGAAGAGGAATCCGTCGTCAGTAACATTAAATCCTCTGAGGCTAATACCTACTTCAGTTTCTCAAAAGCTTGAGTCTGATCTTCATTGAAATTCACTCGGATCTTTTTTGACTGATGGGCGCCCTTAAGAATATCTGTTAGGGGTTTTGCAATTGAAGCAAAATCTTTAACGAAACACCTATAAAAACTCGCTAGTCTCAAGAAGAACCTGACATTTAACAATGTTGTAGGGGGTTCATAATTACGGATCGCTTCTATTTATCGGAACTTGTTCTGATACCATCTCTGGATGCGATAAATCCAAAATATTCCACACTTTCCTTAAAAAAGTGTGATATTTCCCGGGATACCCTTATATTTGCTTCGTATAGCCGACTAAGTATCCATACGACATGGCTAATATGGTCATCTTCATTCTCTGAAAAAATTATAGCATCTTCTACGTCGACGTAGCATGTCTCTCCTATTTGCTGGCCAGAGGTTTGATTATTATAGCAACGAGGCTGCGAAGGTTGAGCGTATTGCATTTGCTTCTGATTACCAGTACGCGGTACCTGAGGAGGACCAATATTTACTGCCTGGAACATTGTTGACTGCCTTAATTGCATAGACTATTTCTCAGAAGGTTCCTCCTTCTGAGAAATTCCGTTCCCAAAGCCTTGTCTCGAAAAATTAGGATTTTTAATTGCTTGACTTCCTGCAGTATTGTTCCTATTCTGTTGCCTCTGTGTGTCCTCGAGGGATCTCGCTTAGTTGCTAGCAAATAGGTATCGATCGTGGATTGACTCAACCTTTTGAGCTAATGCCGAGGGTAAGTCGCTTGGTCAAGCCAAAAAACATCACTCAAGCTCTTCTTAGTTCCAGATATGAATACCCGCAGCGCATCCATCCTGTACTTCTCAATAATGGAAGCAGCAGTGGCCATCATAGGGCATTATAGTCTTATTCGTCAGAAGGGTATGTTTGTTCTCGACATAAAATTGCAAAAGTGTCATATTCCCCTGTCGTAGAATGGAAAGTACTTGCTCAATGAGATAAATTGGGCGTTTATCTGAATATGTGAAGTCAAGGCGATCTATGATTGCCTTAGAATTAGGAACTGTGTTGAAGAAAGTTAGCACTATATGGACCAGACGCCATTTATCTTGTTTTGAATTATGGCTACTGCTTGGTAGTGTTTGGAGCTACCATCAAAATTTTCAAAAATCCTATAGGCATTATGCGCTGCCTGACGCCATGAAACGTAAGTTTATTGTTTTCCCTCAATGCCCGATTTCACTATGTCCAGTGACCCATTAAATTTTTTGTCTGGGACTATTCCGACCTGTTTATAGGGCTCAACTTCGGGCGTAGTAACTACAATTTGATTGAATGTCATATGTTCCTCGCCGGTACCGATTTGTGACATTGCTCAGTACATACCACAATGTTGTCAGCATAAATGAGAATAGTTAAAAGACGAAACCTAACATCATTGAAGACTACAACAAAACCAAGAGTGAAGTTGATACTATGGATCAAACGAAAAGTCAATCGGTGGCCAATGGCAGTGTTTTGTAACATGCTTGATGTTAGTGCGTTGAATGCATTCGTGACGTTCATTGCATTGTTCCCGAATTGGAAAAATTCTAAAACGAACCATAATATTCGTCGTCACCTTTTTGTATCGAGGAGCTTGGATTGAATCTCATTGAAAAACAGATCACTAAACGTAAAAAACAACCTCAAAGTAATGATGCTTCCAGTGTTATTCAAAGAATTCGGGAGATCCGCCATTTACCAAGCTACATATGCACATATGTATAAAGAAACAAAAATCTTTTTGCTACACGCTGTGAAAAGTGTAGAAATTTCATTTGTGCCGAACATAATTTCAATTTATGCGAAAAATGTACAAATATAAGTAATTGACAAAAGTTAAAAATTCAATTTTGTTTTCTAATATATGTAATATTTTAATTTCATTTTAAATGTACCTTTTTGAAGTTCAAATGTATTAATATGATAGTAAGAAATATATAAAACATGAAAAATCACAAAACATGAAAGGCTGTTAATTTTTTTTAGCTTTTTTACAATTAAAAATATATGTGTATGCGCGCGCATACAATGGGACCGATTAGATGTATTTCTCGAGGGATTGATGAGGGTAAAGTCAGTAACGGTAGTATTAACAGAGTTTTGATTAATTTCTTTTAAATCTTCAGAATTTAAATTATGGGGTTAATTGTCTCTATCTTTGCAAGGGTGACGGCTAGCATTAAGTTTTGAAGTTCCAAAATCAATATTCTATATCGCGCGAGTAGGGTCTCATACAAATGGCTGATTTTCTGTTAATCGTATTAACTATTTCTGTCAGTTTGTTAATCTGAACCTGTGCCCTCGAGTTAATTAGTATCTGTCTATTCTCTGACTCAATTAGTTGCTGTTGCCTAAATTTAAGTTCTTCAAAATCGTCAAAGTCTGGTGTCCCCGCAATTACTATTAGAGCGGTGCCTAGACATTGATGCGCTTATCTGCTATGGTGAATGTCAAATGATGCTAGTATTACCCTAATTTCATTTACGTCTGCAGCCAAAATTTTTACCAGATGAGGTAAAGCGAAGGGTTTTGTATGGTCAGAAGTTTTGTCCGCTATTGTCGAATATAAAGTCAATTTCGTTGAACGTAGAAGGTAATTGCCATATGATTACCATCATATGGCAAATACCCATCAACATGGTCGTAATAGTTTTAGATTTTAATGCAGGCTCATTGTCATGGTAAATAATCCTTGTATTTGGAAATGAATTTATTAGCAGCATGGTTGGAGGTTTTAAGTCTAAAATTGTGCGGGATAGTACCGGCTGAACCAGGCCAAATTTAAGATTTATCGATGCAAATGAGGAAGTACTTTCTACCGGTAGAGAATACATCAATATAAAACATTTATCCAACATAAGATTGTATGGAGGTTGCACCCATTTCTTGTTTGCGTGGATGCCTATCATATTTAGCCTTCGTACAGACTCTGCAATTTGCTACAATCTCATTCGTCAGTTTGGTCATCCTTGGGAAGTAATAGTCAAGGAGAATTTGTTTAATGTTTTCTTGAGCTGCTCTGTATGCACGATTGTGTTCGGAATAAACAATTTCCGACTGTTCATTCTTATCGAAATGAATTTTAATAATAGAATATGTCGAGTCTTTTCAGTGAAGATAATGTTTCGCTTCCGTGGGAATTGTGCTTCCTCCAAGACAATCTGATTTTTGAAGAAATTTAGTGGTTTGTCTGTTGCTTTGATCGAGTAGGTAAAGGAATTTAGCTGTGAACCATAGTAATATCGGAAGGAGTTTCCTTGGTTTCCTTGCCCGGTTTTTACAAAATATTCGCGTTATGTTCATCTATAAAAGATTTCCAACGTTTTACCTTGGCGTTAGGGGTTCGATCCAAAACTGCAAACGTAATTGGTTGGTGATATGTATAAATGAGGAAAAATGTTTCAAATTTCAAATTTTTACACCATAGAGGAAGTTTCTTTCATGTCCATACTGTGACCAACAGTTCGTATGCTCGCTCATTTGTTGCGAAGTTCAATTCCATGTCCATTAGGGTTCTAGACATAGTCATCGGCCTGCCATTTTGTGACAAAACCGTCCAGTAACCTAATGAAGAGGAATCCGTCGTCAGTAACATTAAATCCTCTGAGGCTAATACCTACTTCAGTTTCTCAAAAGCTTGAGTCTGATCTTCATTGAAATTCACTCGGATCTTTTTTGACTGATGGGCGCCCTTAAGAATATCTGTTAGGGGTTTTGCAATTGAAGCAAAATCTTTAACGAAACACCTATAAAAACTCGCTAGTCTCAAGAAGAACCTGACATTTAACAATGTTGTAGGGGGTTCATAATTACGGATCGCTTCTATTTATCGGAACTTGTTCTGATACCATCTCTGGATGCGATAAATCCAAAATATTCCACACTTTCCTTAAAAAAGTGTGATATTTCCCGGGATACCCTTATATTTGCTTCGTATAGCCGACTAAGTATCCATACGACATGGCTAATATGGTCATCTTCATTCTCTGAAAAAATTATAGCATCTTCTACGTCGACGTAGCATGTCTCTCCTATTTGCTGGCCAGAGGTTTGATTATTATAGCAACGAGGCTGCGAAGGTTGAGCGTATTGCATTTGCTTCTGATTACCAGTACGCGGTACCTGAGGAGGACCAATATTTACTGCCTGGAACATTGTTGACTGCCTTAATTGCATAGACTATTTCTCAGAAGGTTCCTCCTTCTGAGAAATTCCGTTCCCAAAGCCTTGTCTCGAAAAATTAGGATTTTTAATTGCTTGACTTCCTGCAGTATTGTTCCTATTCTGTTGCCTCTGTGTGTCCTCGAGGGATCTCGCTTAGTTGCTAGCAAATAGGTATCGATCGTGGATTGACTCAACCTTTTGAGCTAATGCCGAGGGTAAGTCGCTTGGTCAAGCCAAAAAACATCACTCAAGCTCTTCTTAGTTCCAGATATGAATACCCGCAGCGCATCCATCCTGTACTTCTCAATAATGGAAGCAGCAGTGGCCATCATAGGGCATTATAGTCTTATTCGTCAGAAGGGTATGTTTGTTCTCGACATAAAATTGCAAAAGTGTCATATTCCCCTGTCGTAGAATGGAAAGTACTTGCTCAATGAGATAAATTGGGCGTTTATCTGAATATGTGAAGTCAAGGCGATCTATGATTGCCTTAGAATTAGGAACTGTGTTGAAGAAAGTTAGCACTATATGGACCAGACGCCATTTATCTTGTTTTGAATTATGGCTACTGCTTGGTAGTGTTTGGAGCTACCATCAAAATTTTCAAAAATCCTATAGGCATTATGCGCTGCCTGACGCCATGAAACGTAAGTTTATTGTTTTCCCTCAATGCCCGATTTCACTATGTCCAGTGACCCATTAAATTTTTTGTCTGGGACTATTCCGACCTGTTTATAGGGCTCAACTTCGGGCGTAGTAACTACAATTTGATTGAATGTCATATGTTCCTCGCCGGTACCGATTTGTGACATTGCTCAGTACATACCACAATGTTGTCAGCATAAATGAGAATAGTTAAAAGACGAAACCTAACATCATTGAAGACTACAACAAAACCAAGAGTGAAGTTGATACTATGGATCAAACGAAAAGTCAATCGGTGGCCAATGGCAGTGTTTTGTAACATGCTTGATGTTAGTGCGTTGAATGCATTCGTGACGTTCATTGCATTGTTCCCGAATTGGAAAAATTCTAAAACGAACCATAATATTCGTCGTCACCTTTTTGTATCGAGGAGCTTGGATTGAATCTCATTGAAAAACAGATCACTAAACGTAAAAAACAACCTCAAAGTAATGATGCTTCCAGTGTTATTCAAAGAATTCGGGAGATCCGCCATTTACCAAGCTACATATGCACATATGTATAAAGAAACAAAAATCTTTTTGCTACACGCTGTGAAAAGTGTAGAAATTTCATTTGTGCCGAACATAATTTCAATTTATGCGAAAAATGTACAAATATAAGTAATTGACAAAAGTTAAAAATTCAATTTTGTTTTCTAATATATGTAATATTTTAATTTCATTTTAAATGTACCTTTTTGAAGTTCAAATGTATTAATATGATAGTAAGAAATATATAAAACATGAAAAATCACAAAACATGAAAGGCTGTTAATTTTTTTTAGCTTTTTTACAATTAAAAATATATGTGTATGCGCGCGCATACAATGGGACCGATTAGATGTATTTCTCGAGGGATTGATGAGGGTAAAGTCAGTAACGGTAGTATTAACAGAGTTTTGATTAATTTCTTTTAAATCTTCAGAATTTAAATTATGGGGTTAATTGTCTCTATCTTTGCAAGGGTGACGGCTAGCATTAAGTTTTGAAGTTCCAAAATCAATATTCTATATCGCGCGAGTAGGGTCTCATACAAATGGCTGATTTTCTGTTAATCGTATTAACTATTTCTGTCAGTTTGTTAATCTGAACCTGTGCCCTCGAGTTAATTAGTATCTGTCTATTCTCTGACTCAATTAGTTGCTGTTGCCTAAATTTAAGTTCTTCAAAATCGTCAAAGTCTGGTGTCCCCGCAATTACTATTAGAGCGGTGCCTAGACATTGATGCGCTTATCTGCTATGGTGAATGTCAAATGATGCTAGTATTACCCTAATTTCATTTACGTCTGCAGCCAAAATTTTTACCAGATGAGGTAAAGCGAAGGGTTTTGTATGGTCAGAAGTTTTGTCCGCTATTGTCGAATATAAAGTCAATTTCGTTGAACGTAGAAGGTAATTGCCATATGATTACCATCATATGGCAAATACCCATCAACATGGTCGTAATAGTTTTAGATTTTAATGCAGGCTCATTGTCATGGTAAATAATCCTTGTATTTGGAAATGAATTTATTAGCAGCATGGTTGGAGGTTTTAAGTCTAAAATTGTGCGGGATAGTACCGGCTGAACCAGGCCAAATTTAAGATTTATCGATGCAAATGAGGAAGTACTTTCTACCGGTAGAGAATACATCAATATAAAACATTTATCCAACATAAGATTGTATGGAGGTTGCACCCATTTCTTGTTTGCGTGGATGCCTATCATATTTAGCCTTCGTACAGACTCTGCAATTTGCTACAATCTCATTCGTCAGTTTGGTCATCCTTGGGAAGTAATAGTCAAGGAGAATTTGTTTAATGTTTTCTTGAGCTGCTCTGTATGCACGATTGTGTTCGGAATAAACAATTTCCGACTGTTCATTCTTATCGAAATGAATTTTAATAATAGAATATGTCGAGTCTTTTCAGTGAAGATAATGTTTCGCTTCCGTGGGAATTGTGCTTCCTCCAAGACAATCTGATTTTAAATTTAGTGGTTTGTCTGTTGCTTTGATCGAGTAGGTAAAGGAATTTCGCTGTGAACCATAGTAATATCGGAAGGAGTTTCCTTGGTTTCCTTGCCCGGTTTTTACAAAATATTCGCATTATGTTCATCTATAAAAGATTTCCAACGTTTTACCTTGGCGTTAGGGGTTCGATCCAAAACTGCAAACGTAATTGGTTGGTGATATGTATAAATGAGGAAAAATGTTTCAAATTTTTACACCATAGAGGAAGTTTCTTTCATGTCCATACTGTGACCAACAGTTCGTATGCTCGCTCATTTGTTGCGAAGTTCAATTCCATGTCCATTAGGGTTCTAGACATAGTCATCGGCCTGCCATTTTGTGACAAAACCGTCCAGTAACCTAATGAAGAGGAATCCGTCGTCAGTAACATTAAATCCTCTGAGGCTAATACCTCCTTCAGTTTCTCAAAAGCTTGAGTCTGATCTTCATTGAAATTCACTCGGATCTTTTTTGACTGATGGGCGCCCTTAAGAATATCTGTTAGGGGTTTTGCAATTGAAGCAAAATCTTTAACGAAACACCTATAAAAACTCGCTAGTCTCAAGAAGAACCTGACATTTAACAATGTTGTAGGGGGTTCATAATTACGGATCGCTTCTATTTATCGGAACTTGTTCTGATACCATCTCTGGATGCGATAAATCCAAAATATTCCACACTTTCCTTAAAAAAGTGTGATATTTCCCGGGATACCCTTATATTTGCTTCGTATAGCCGACTAAGTATCCATACGACATGGCTAATATGGTCATCTTCATTCTCTGAAAAAATTATAGCATCTTCTACGTCGACGTAACATGTCTCTCCTATTTGCTGGCCAGAGGTTTGATTATTATAGCAACGAGGCTGCGAAGGTTGAGCGTATTGCATTCGCTTCTGATTACCAGTACGCGGTACCTGAGGAGGACCAATATTTACTGCCTGGAACATTGTTGACTGCCTTAATTGCATAGACTATTTCTCAGAAGGTTCCTCCTTCTGAGAAATTCCGTTCCCAAAGCCTTGTCTCGAAAAATGAGGATTTTTAATTGCTTGACTTCCTGCAGTATTGTTCCTATTCTGTTGCCTCTGTGTGTCCTCGAGGGATCTCGCTTAGTTGCTAGCAAATAGGTATCGATCGTGGATTGACTCAACCTTTTGAGCTAATGCCGAGGGTAAGTCGCTTGGTCAAGCCAAAAAACATCACTCAAGCTCTTCTTAGTTCCAGATATGAATACCCGCAGCGCATCCATCCTGTACTTCTCAATAATGGAAGCAGCAGTGGCCATCATAGGGCATTATAGTCTTATTCGTCAGAAGGGTATGTTTGTTCTCGACATAAAATTGCAAAAGTGTCATATTCCCCTGTCGTAGAATGGAAAGTACTTGCTCAATGAGATAAATTGGGCGTTTATCTGAATATGTGAAGTCAAGGCGATCTATGATTGCCTTAGAATTAGGAACTGTGTTGAAGAAAGTTAGCACCATATGGACCAGACGCTTGGTAGTGTTTGGAGCTACCATCAAAATTTTCAAAAATCCTATAGGCATTATGCGCTGCCTGACGCCATGAAACGTAAGTTTATTGTTTTCCCTCAATGCCCGATTTCACTATGTCCAGTGACCCATTAAATTTTTTGTCTGGGACTATTCCGACCTGTTTATAGGGCTCAACTTCGGGCGTAGTAACTACAATTTGATTGAATGTCATATGTTCCTCGCCGGTACCGATTTGTGACATTGCTCAGTACATACCACAATGTTGTCAGCATAAATGAGAATAGTTAAAAGACGAAACCTAACATCATTGAAGACTACAACAAAACCAAGAGTGAAGTTGATACTATGGATCAAACGAAAAGTCAATCGGTGGCCAATGGCAGTGTTTTGTAACATGCTTGATGTTAGTGCGTTGAATGCATTCGTGACGTTCATTGCATTGTTCCCGAATTGGAAAAATTCTAAAACGAACCATAATATTCGTCGTCACCTTTTTGTATCGAGGAGCTTGGATTGAATCTCATTGAAAAACAGATCACTAAACGTAAAAAACAACCTCAAAGTAATGATGCTTCCAGTGTTATTCAAAGAATTCGGGAGATCCGCCATTTACCAAGCTACATATGCACATATGTATAAAGAAACAAAAATCTTTTTGCTACACGCTGTGAAAAGTGTAGAAATTTCATTTGTGCCGAACATAATTTCAATTTATGCGAAAAATGTACAAATATAAGTAATTGACAAAAGTTAAAAATTCAATTTTGTTTTCTAATATATGTAATATTTTAATTTCATTTTAAATGTACCTTTTTGAAGTTCAAATGTATTAATATTATAGTAAGAAATATATAAAACATAAAAAATCACAAAACATGAAAGGTTGTTAATTTTTTTAGCTTTTTTACAATTAAAAATATATGTGTATGCGCGCGCATACAATGGGACCGATTAGATGTATTTCTCGAGGGACCGATGAGGGTAAAGTCAGTAACGGTAGTATTAACAGAGTTATGATTAATTTCTTTTAAATCTTCAGAATCTAAAATTATGGGGTTAATTGTCTCTATCTTTGCAAGGGTGACGGCTAGCATTAAGTTTTGAAGTTCCAAAATCAATATTCTATATCGCGCGAGTAGGGTCTCATACAAATGGCTGATTTTCTGTTAATCGTATTAACTATTTCTGTCAGTTTGTTAATCTGAACCTGTGCCCTCGTGTTAATTAGTATCTGTCTATTCTCTGACTCAATTAGTTGCTGTTGCCTAAATTTAAGTTCTTCAAAATCGTCAAAGTCTGGTGTCCCCGCAATTACCTTTAGAGCGGTGCCTAGACATTGATGTGCCTATCTGCTATGGTGAATGTCAAATGATGCTAGTATTGCCCTAATTTCATTTACGTCTGCAGCCAAAATTTTTACCAGATGAGGTAAAGCGAAGGGTTTTGTAAGGTCTGAAGTTTTGTCCGCTATTGTCGAATATAAAGTCAATTTCGTTGAACGTAGAAGGTATTTGCCATATGATTACCATCATATGGCAAATACCCATCAACACGATCGTAATAGTTTTAGATTTTAATGCAGGCTCATTGTCATGGTAAATCATCCTTGTATTTGGAAATGAATTTATTAGCAGCATGGTTGGAGGTTTTAAGTCTAAAATTGTGCGGGATAGTACCGGCTGAACCAGGCCAAATTTAGGATTTATCGATGCAAATGAGGAAGTACTTTCTACCGGTAGAGAATACATCAATATAAAACATTTATCCAACATAAGATTGTATGGAGGTTGCACCCATTTCTTGTTTGCGTGGATGCCTATCATATTTAGCCTTCGTACAGACTCTGCAATTTGCTACAATCTCATTCGTCAGTTTGGTCATCCTTGGGAAGTAATAGTCAAGAAGAATTTGTTTAATGTTTTCTTGAGCTGCTCTGTATGCACGATTGTGTTCGGAATAAGCAATTTGCGATTGTTCATTCTTATCGAAAATGTCTACTACAATTCTTCCGCAGCGACAGAATTTTAATAATAGAATATGTCGAGTCTTTTCAGTGAAGATAATGAAGTTTCGCTTTCGTGGGAATTGTGCTTCCTCCAATACAATCTGATTTTTGAAGAAATTTAGTGGTTTGTCTGTTGCTTTGATCGTGTAGGTAAAGGAATTTCGCTGTGAACCAAAGTAATATCGGAAGGAGTTTCCTTGGTTTCCTTGCCCGGTTTTTACAAAATATTCGCAATATGTTTATCTATAAAAGATTTCCAACGTTTTACCTTGGCGTTAGGGGTTCGATCCAAAACTGCAAACGTAATTGGTTGGTGATATGTATAAATGAGGAATAATGTTTCAAATTTCAAATTTTTACACCATAGAGGAAGTTTCTTTATGTCCATACTATGACCAACAGTTCGTATGCTCGCTCATTTGTTGCGAAGTTCAATTCCATGTCCATTAGGGTTCTAGACATAGTCATCGGCCTGCCATTTTGTGACAAAACCGTCCAGTAACCTAATGAAGAGGAATCCGTCGTCAGTAACATTAAATCCTCTGAGGCTAATACCTCCTTCAGTTTCTCAAAAGCTTGAGTCTGATCTTCATTGAAATTCACTCGGATCTTTTTTGACTGATGGGCGCCCTTAAGAATATCTGTTAGGGGTTTTGCAATTGAAGCAAAATCTTTAACGAAACACCTATAAAAACTCGCTAGTCTCAAGAAGAACCTGACATTTAACAATGTTGTAGGGGCCCATAATTACGGATCGCTTCTATTTATCGGAACTTGTTCTGATACCATCTTTGGATGCGATAAATCCAAAATATTCCACACTTTCCTTAAAAAAGTGTGATATTTCCCGGGATACCCTTATATTTGCTTCGTATAGCCGACTAAGTATCCATACGACATGGCTAATATGGTCATCTTCATTCTCTGAAAAAATTATAGCATCTTCTACGTCGACGTAGCATGTATCACCTATTTGATGGCCAGAGGTTTGATTATTATAGCAACGAGGCTGCGAAGGTTGAGCGTATTGCATTTGCTTCTGATTACCAGTACGCGGTACCTGAGGAGGACCAATATTTACTGCCTGGAACATTGTTGACTGCCTTAATCGCATAGACTATTTCTCAGAAGGTTCCTCCTTCTGAGAAATTCCGTTCCCAAAGCCTTGTCGTCTCGAAAAATGAGGATTTTTAATTGCTTGACTTCCTGCAGTATTGTTCCTATTCTGTTGCCTCTGTGTGTCCTCGAGGGATCTCGCATAGTTGCTAGCAAATAGGTATCGATCGTGGATAGACTCAACCTTTTGAGCTAATGCCGAGGGTAAGTCGCTTGGTCAAGCCAAAAAAGTACATCACTCAAGCTCTTCTTAGTTGCAGATATGAATACCCGCAGCGCATCCATCCTGTACTTCTCAATAATGGAAGCAGCAGTGGCCATCATAGGGCATTATAGTCTTATTCGTCAGAAGGGTATGTTTGTTCTCGACCTCGACATAAAATTGCAAAAGTGTCATATTCCCCTGCCGTAGAATGGAAAGTACTTCCTCAATGAGATAAATTGGGCGTTTATCTGAATATGTGAAGTCAAGGCGATCTATGATTGCCTTAAAATTAGGAACTGTGTTGAAGAAAGTTAGCACCATATCGTCTGGTCCATTTATCTTGTTTTGAATTATGGCAACTGCTTGTTAGTGTTTGGAGCTACCATCAAAATTTTCAAAAATCCTATAGGCATTATGCGCTGCCTGACGCCATGAAACGTAAGTTTATTGCTTTCCCACAAAGTCCGATTTCACTATGTCCAGTGACCCATTAAATTTTTTTGTCTGGGACTATTCCGACCTGTTTATAGGGCTCAACTTCGGGCGCAGTAACTACAATTTGATTGAATGTCATATGTTCCTCGCCGGTACCGATTTGTGACATTGCTCAGTACATACCACAATGTTGTCAGCATAAATGAGAATAGTGAAAAGAAGAAACCTAACATCATTGAAGACTACAACAAAACCAAGAGTGAAGTTGATACTATGGATCAAACGAAAAGTCAATCGGTGGCCAATGGCAGTGTTTTGTAACATGCTTGATGTTAGTGCGTTGAATGCATTCGTGACGTTCATTGCATTGTTCCCGAATTGGAAAAAATTCTAAAACGAACCATAATATTCGTCGTCACATTTTTTTATCGAGGAGCTTGGATTGAATCTCGTTAAAAAACAGATCACTAAACGTAAAAAACAACCTCAAAGTAATGCTGCTTCCAGTGTTATTCAAAGAATTGGGGAGATCCGCCATTTACCAAGCTACATATATGTGTATATATACATATGCATATAAAGAAACAAAAATCTTTTTGCTACACGCTGTGAAAAGTGTAGAAATTTCATTTGTGCCGAACATAATTTCAATTTATGCGAAAAATGTACAAATATAAGTAATTGACAAAAGTTAAAAATTCAACTTTGTTTTCTAATATATGTAATATTTTAATTTCATTTTAAATGTACCTTTTTGAAGTTCAAATGTATTAATATTATAGTAAGAAATATATAAAACATAAAAACTCACAAAACATGAAAGGTTGTTAATTTTTTTAGCTTTTTTACAATTAAAAATATGTGTGTATGCGCGCGCATACAATGGGACCGATTAGATGCATTTCTCGAGGGACCGATGAGGGTAAAGTCAGTAACGGTAGTATTAACAGAGTTTTGATTAATTTCTTTTAAATCTTCAGAATTTAAATTATGGGGTTAATTGTCTCTATCTTTGCAAGGGTGACGGCTAGCATTAAGTTTTGAAGTTCCAAAATCAATATTCTATATCGCGCGAGTAGGGTCTCATACAAATGGCTGATTTTCTGTTAATCGTATTAACTATTTCTGTCAGTTTGTTAATCTGAACCTGTGCCCTCGTGTTAATTAGTATCTGTCTATTCTCTGACTCAATTAGTTGCTGTTGCCTAAATTTAAGTTCTTCAAAATCGTCAAAGTCTGGTGTCCCCGCAATTACCTTTAGAGCGGGGCCTAGACATTGATGCGCCTATCTGCTATGGTGAATGTCAAATGGTGCTAGTATTGCCCTAATTTCATTTACGTCTGCAGCCAAAATTTTTACCAGATGAGGAAAAGCGAAGGGTTTTGTATGGTCTGAAGTTTTGTCCGCTATTGTCGAATATAAAGTCAATTTCGTTGAACGTAGAAGGTATTTGCCATATGATTACCATCATATGGCAAATACCAACCAACACGATCGTAATAGTTTTAGATTTTAATGCAGGCTCATTGTCATGGTAAATCATCGTTGTATTTGGAAATGAATTTATTAGCAGCATGGTTGGAGGTTTTAAGTCTAAAATTGTGCGGGATAGTACCGGCTGAACCAGGCCAAATTAAGAGGATTTATCGATGCAAATGAGGAAGTACTTTCTACCGGTAGAGAATACATCAATATAAAACATTTATCCAAAATAAGATTGTATGGAGGTTGCACCCATTTCTTGTTTGCGTGGATGCCTATCATATTTAGCCTTCGTACAGACTCTGCAATTTGCTACAATCTCATTCGTCAGTTTGGTCATCCTTGGCAAGTAATAGTCAAGAAGAATTTGTTTAATGTTTTCTTGAGCTGCTCTGTATGCACGAATGTGTTCGGAATAAGCAATTTCCGATTGTTCATTCTTATCGAAAATGTCTACTACAATTCTTCCGCAGCGACAAAATTTTAATAATAGAATATGTGGAGTCTTTTCAGTGAAGATAATGAAGTTTCGCTTCCGTGGGAATTGTGCTACCTCCAAGACAATCTGATTTTTGAAGAAATTTAGTGGTTTGTCTGTTTCTTTGATCGTGTAGGTAAAGGAATTTCGCTGTGAACCATAGTAATATCGGAAGGAGTTTCCTTGGTTTCATTGTCCGGTTTTTACAAAATATTCGCATTATGTTCATCTATAAAAGATTTCCAACGTTTTACCTTGGCGTTAGGGGTTCGATCCAATACGCCGAGCTCTTTGCTGCGCAAATTGGGGACGCAACTAGTGAATAAACCGACACATATTCCGTGTGTAGAAGTGAATGTGTGAAAAGTATATGCCGAGCTCTTTGCTCCGCAAATTGGCGACGCAACTAGTGAATAAACCGACACATATTCCGTGTGTAGAAGTGAATGTGTGAAAAGTATAAGTTAATGTTCTTGCACCTCTTGTGAAAAGTATAAGTTAATGTTCTTGCGCTCTTCGTGTCGCTTCGAAACAGCCCCAAAGCGGACAGTTATCTTTCTACGAAAAGGGACGTTGGGATGAGCATAACCACTTTTTCCAGCAGTTCGCTTGGAAACTTTGCTTTCTTGATAACGAATTATATGCTGCGGCTGAAATGATCCAAAATTTTATTTTATAAAAAAAAAATTGTTCCAAATAAAGTTATGTCGGATAAACCAGCCAAAAACAGTTGGTTTAATCAGGCAGGCAGGGATGCTCCCAGATTAAGCATTCAGAAATTGTTGTTTGAACAAAAACTCCATTACTGAACTGCTGCGTAAACAAGCAAGAACTTCGTGTACTAGAGTGGTTAAGCGTGAAAAATTTCCCAGAGGAAGTAAAAGCTTTTGGTCGTTTGTAAGAATAGTAAATGATAGTTCTTCATCTATCCCAACTATTGTTAAAGTCGACCAGGCTCTGAACTCCGATGTAAGTAAAACCCTATGTAAGTGCTCCTCGACGCTAGCCCGTCCAATACGCAACCTTTTTAACCTTGCTTACCGTGCGGGAGTCTTCCCAGCGGATGGTTGCGAACGTCCAGCCGATCCCTAAAAAACCATAATTTTGTAAGGCATTTAGAGACACACGACTTGCTTAGTGATCGACAGTATGGCTTCCGTAGAAATCGTTCTACCGGAGACCTGATGGCGTTCTTGTTGGAGTCGGTCTATCCACCAGTTTGGTGAGAGTAAAGTCGTGGCTCTGGATATATCCAAGGCCTTTGATAGAGTCTGGTACGGTGTACTCATATCAAAGCTTATCGCTTTTGGTGTTGGTAATACGTTTCCTCGACTTTTTAGAGATCGCACTGTAAGAGTTGTTGTAGATGGGTTTCATCCAACATAAATAGGCTGACCGCACGTGTACCACAGGGCTCTGTCCTCTTTCCCTCTTTATTTCTTATTTTCATTGACGATCTTTTGGGTTCGACCGTGAATCCAATCTACTCTTTCCCGGATGACAGCAACCTCTGTCATTAATATTTATTCGACCGTAGGCCAAATCTTTAAGATATTCAAGACAAAAGGAGTATTATGGATGAGACACTTGGCCGGGATCTATTGGCCATTTCCGAATAGGGTCGCGTGAATAGAGTAGATTTTAATGCGCATAAGACACAGTGCTGCTTGTTGTCTCACAAGCGATTTGCTGACCCAACAATATCGTCAATTTCTATCGATGGTATCGATATTGAACAATCAGAAACTCTTGATATTCAGGGGATGAAAATACAATGTGACGCTCGTTGACATGTATTTAAATCGTCGAAAGAAGCACTCAAGTCCATAGGCTTTTAAAAGCGATGCAAGAAATGTTTCACTCCTTCTGATCTTTTTAATATCTATACAACATACATCAGGCCGAAGGTGGAATACAACTCCCATATATAGGCAGGTGCTCCAAAATCATTCTTGGAGCTACTTGACCGTGTTCAAAGGAGAGCGATGGTGCTGATAGGTGACAGTAGAGTATCCAACTCTATTGTTTCCTTTGAGCATCGTCGGAATGTGGTTTGCGTTACACTGTTCAATCGTTACTTTCATGTTGTGTGTGCATCGGATATCCGTCGCCTTATTCCTGACGTGAGGATGTTCGGCAGAGATACGCGACTTTCTAGGAATTCACACACGTTTGTTATCGATTGGCCAGTTGACCGCAATATATACTACAGATCAAATTTGTTTTTTTCTCGTACAGTCCGTATGTGGAATCGACTTCCGGCAAAAGTATTTTCTTCTAATTGCGACATCCAGAATTTCAAGGCAAGTGTCAATAAACATTACTCCCTCTTACCCCCTCCGATCATTTACTTTCCACTCGCCAACGCATTGCACCGCATGTTTAGGGGGCACCGCCTGAGCGTTGGTTATTTAAAAAAAAACAGTAAAATTCTTTGCTTTTGACTCATGTGTAAGCTACCGTTTCTTAACAGGCTACATGGGTAGCCGCCATTGGTTTTGTGCACCGCCGTAATAACACCCCACGAAACTATGTCATTAAGGTCTTGGCAGTGGGCCCGACTTACAGCGAGCCGAGTCAAAATATCAAGGATTGTGAGAGGGACATTCAGTGTTAATAGCCGCCATGCGTGCTTCAGTGATGGAAATGTGGGGATAGCTTTTAATTTCAACTACAATTAGCCGAATGCAATTATAGGAGTACATCCTGCCCTAGACCGATATATAGATCTACCTGCCTTTTACTTTCCGTAGCCCTAACCTTACTGTCCTACGCTGTAAACTGTTCCTTCTCCGGCGATAATTCAATTATCGTGGTTACGATTTAATATTGATTTTTTCTATAATCCAGTGATCCAAGTAAGCTTCTACTCACTAAACTAATGTTTAGTTAGTAGAAGCTCCTAGAAAAAGAAATGATTTTTTTCTAGTTAGCGGCCGTGGAAATAAACTGAAAAGAAAAAAAAGATAAAAATTTGAGTAAGTATTTAGCAAATTAAGGGAAAAACTTATGAAGAGAAAAGTAATTTTGTTGAAGAAATGATCTTAAAATATTCCTTTAAATATTTTTTCGGGCACAAAAAGTTAAATTTTAATTTTTTAAGTTCGAATAGTTTTGTGGCACAAAATAGTACACTTATATTTCTTTGTTTTTATGAAAGTTTGCTTGTTTGATTTTTCATTCATTTTGATTTTCTTTTTTGGCTATTTTAGTTTATAGATAATATTCTACTTTAGCCATATTGTAAAAAAAATCCTGATTTTGTCGCATGCGAGAACAGTAAATGAAAACATTTTTATGGGATCTAATTATGATTCCACTAACACTAAAATTTGTAATACTAATTTTGTATTTCCGTTTTATTCGAAATTTAATTTTCGAATGACGTCTTAATAATTCTTTTCCTGCACTCGCAGCAATTTACATTTATGCTAAGTTTATTTCCTTTTTGGTTAACTTGGAAATTTTGATTTGTTTTGTTAATTTTTTTCTTTTTTTGATTCCCACTGTTAATTATTTTTTTTTGCATTAGAATTTTTTATTAATTTTTTTGTGCTCTTTCTATTTTACCATACATAAAAGATTGAAACCTTTTTTACACTGTACACTACATCGCGATCACACTACACACACACACAATTTATCTAGTCACTACTAAAACACTTTACTTTTTAATTATATCACATGTACTTTTTTCACTTTAATTTTTTTTTAATCTATTAGTGCAGGGTTTTCCATTAAGGACATAACAATTTAATATTTTAATAAAACACAGAATATTAATCTATCTATCTACCACCAATCTATCTATCTACCACTCTTGCACACATTTCGACCGGAACGTTGGCAATTTCGCGTTGGATGCTGTCTCTGAGCTCGTCTAAAGTTGTTGGCATAGACCAATGACTTGATGTGGCCCCATAAAAAGAAATCCAATGGCGTTAAATCGCATGAACGAGGTGGCCATTCGACCGGACCATTTCTTGAGATAACACGTTCACCGAATTTGCCTTTTAGTAAATCCATTGTACAGCGTGATATGTAGTGGCACCGTCTTGTTGAAACCACATATTGGCGATGTCAAGCTCATCCAATTCTGGCCAAAAATAATTTTCTAATGGCGATTGTTTTTTTTGGCACAATCACACACAGTAATTTTTTGTGGATGCAAGTATAAAATTGCGGTTAGTGTTTAAAAGTTGTTTAAAATTTGGCATATTTAAGTGCGGCACACAAGATAGGGTTCTTACGATATTGGAAACATTTTTGATTATTGTTTAGTCCAGCCCTGTTATCCTGGCGTACTGATCGTCATTTGACATACCATATCTCTTTTTTGCCCAGTCCAATATTAGTCCAATTTAATTTTTAAACTTTTCTTGAATGTTCTTTTTATTTTGGTCCAATCTTTCTTTCATTTCTATTCCTGATAATCGCCATGTTTTAACGAATTGCTTATATGCAATATAAAGACGGCATGCAATACATTTTATCCGCGCATGTAACATAGACAATCCATATTGGTAGCATTTTTTATTGACTATTCTTTCAAAAATTATTGCGTTGTTCATTTCGTTGTCTGACTTTGCTCCACATAAAACGCAATTTAAATTACTTCTGTTTTTATTAAATACATTTAAAGCTGCAAGCTCAAACTTTTATTCTTAGAATTGTAAATATTAGAGTTTAATTAATAATTATTAAATTTCGTGTTCTAATTGCTCCCATACAGTATTTTTGACATCAGGATTTTCTTTTGTAAACATAATGTTAATAGGTAGACAAAACGTCCAGGAAGAGTGTTTGGCGGTTTGCCACACTACTGCCGCATCTGCCCAATTTAAAATATGGAGTAGAATAAACGAAGCAACAAATACAAATTCGTCAGAAGCATCAGGACTTCTATTCTTTTCGTACGTTGCGATGCTTTTTCATTACACTCATTGAGCCTGCTTCTTTCGCCACTTTTACTTGATTCCTAATAAAAATAGATAATATTGAACAACTTATAGAAACCCATAACGAAATCATAAAACAAACGTCTTCTGTAAATACTTCAGTATCCAGCCAATCACTCAATTTATGTTTTAATCTAACTCGCATCCGGAAGAATTTGACCCAATAATGGGTAAATTTTAGAAGTGGAAGATAAAGTTTATTTTCTTTTGTATCCGACAATGCTCTTTGCAATTTTTTTGAAGAAATTCATTAACATGATACACTATAGACTTGGCTTTATTTTGCTTTAATTCCAATTATATGTTAAAAAAATCACGAATTTGCAGAGCGGCTGACACTGAAAAAGATACACCAAAAAATTTGTGCACAGCTGTGCTCGTCACACTGTGCTGCGTCGCTTTGGCGCCAGAACATCCAATAGTAAAAATTTACAATCCCGCTACTGCCGATTCTATGTACCGGATTGACCCGAAACTCTTCGGCTAGGGCAGTCACCTCAACAATATATGTTTTTTGTTCGTCCATTTTTTCGTCGTGGGAGCAGCACTTCCCGGAATGCCTGCTCCGAATACTACTGACTACTGGTCGAGCCGGATCGAACAAAACCCCGGTTCTTGGATCTGCTCGGTTTGTCAGAACCGTATTTACCATCCTGCTACGTCTGTAAGGTGTAATCGTTGCATGGAGTGGGTGTACTTCAGAAGCTGTTCAGGTCTGAAACACATCAGGGAGTATAGCGAAGCAGGCTTTGTTGCCTTATGCTGTATCAACGAAGTTAGCAGTGGGTCTCTGGATTTGGTGTTATCATTGCCGTCTACATTTTCGTCGTCGTCATCATCATCCAACTACGAGACTCCCCCGCAGCCGCCCTCGCAACAGCATCAACATAAACAGCATCTTACACCACAGATTGCTGTTGCCACTCCTGGCAGTGCGTAAATTTTGCAATTTAATTGCAATGGCCTACGCAATAAAATCAGTGAGGTAATAGAATTTATGAGTCGGAGAAACATTATGGTCGCTGCGATCCCAGAAACAAAGCTGAATGCCACCTGCAGCGTGCACAGTTGTGATGGATACAACGTGCTACGTAAGGATCGCACCAGAAGTGGAGGTGGGGGACTTGCTTTCCTGTTACACCATTCTGTGCAGTACATACCTATTTCGCCTGAGCTTGACTCTAGAGACCCATACATGGAATGTATGGGGGTAGCAGTCAAGTCTGGAACTGCCGAAATAGAGCTGTACAACGTATACATCCCGCCGGTTGGTAGCTGTGCCCTGCGTTATCTGACTGACATTAGCAATTTGCTACAAGGCAATAGCCGCTTGGTCCTAGGAGACTTTAAGGCTCACCACGAACTGCGGCATTTTCTCCTAGACAACGACCAGAGGGGCATAGCTTTGGCAGAGCAAATTGATAGCTCTACGTTCTGCACAGTGAATGAGGACGCCCCACGCGGATTATGGGCGATTGCCATAGCTCGTCAGACATCACTATGGCATCGCCTGGCCTGATCAACGACGTCACCTGGCAACTCGTCATCTTACTAGGATCGGACCACCTTCCCATAATTCTCTCCATAAATAGACCACCCGATTTCATAACCTCTGAACGCCGTACGTTTCTCAATCAAAAAATGGAAGGCCTTTAGAGAAGCCACTAACCGCAGCTTTAATAATCTAGCTATTCCGTCGGATTCCGTAGCCGAAAAAAAGTTCCGGGCCATCATTAACGCAGCAGCCGCTCGCCATATCACTGCTGGTCGAATGCCCGAAGTTCGACCAAACTTCCCAGCAGAGGCAGCGGAACTCGGAGACGAGCGTGATGACATTCGTCGCTCCAACCCTACTGACCCTAGAATTAGTGATCTCAACTCCGAGATCAGTAGGTGGGTCAACGAATATAAGCGGAACAAATGGCTAAACCACTTAAAGCAGTGCAACTTGAGTTCCGGAATTGATAAGTTGTGGACAACGGCCAAATCGCTCTCTAACCCTGGAAGGAAGGATGATCGGACAGCTGGCACGTTCGGTGATAGAACAGTGACAGATCCGAAGCGATTCCTCCTTTTTTTTAACCGGCTTTTTATTGAGCACCCAGAGAGTGATAAGGCGAAAAGGAGAGTATTACGTCGTATCCGAGCTCGCCGAGTCGAAGAGGTACCACCACAAGTTACCATTGGCGAAGTTGCCCATGTCATCCGCAGAGCAAATGGCTGGTTCCGGACGGAGTCTCAATGCTGATGTTAAAGCATTTGGAAACCCCAGGATACATGACCAAAATGCTCAATCTGTCGGTAGCCACTCACGTAGTTCCCGATGCCTGGAAAATGGGAAGAGCGGTTCCGCTACTGAAGCCCACGACACGGTCAATCATGCCACTCTGTTCGAGGACATTGAAGAAACGCCCCTTCCGCCCAGTTTGAAACGTTGGGTCGTAAACTATATGTGTGGGCGCCAGTCATATGTAGAATTTTGAGACAGAAAGTCGAAGCCCCGTAGAGTTGAACAAGGAGATCCCCAGGGTGGAGTTATATCCCCGGCTATATTTAACCTCTACTTCTCTAAACTTCCTGCACTACAAAACGCCGTTGAAATTTTGTCGTACGCTGACGATTGCACAATTCTGGCGTCTGGACCTAAAATGGATGACATTTGCGAGAAAATCAACTGTTACCTCACTGACTTAGCACGTTTTTTCACTGCAAGGAATATGAAAATATCCGCCTCCAAATCATCAGCCACACTATTTACTGCATGGGCCGTAGAGGTGCGGTTGTCACTCAATGTGAAAGTCGACGACGTCAACATCCCGACTACCAACTACCTTTTAGATCCTCTGCACAGCCTTTTTAGATCCTCTGCACATGCTACAGCTATCTGCGATAAACTCAAAAGTAGGAACAAGGTCCTCAAGTCACTCGCCGGCAGTACTTGAGGAGCCGACAAAGAAATCTTGTTGACCTCTTACAAAGCTATCGGTTGGTCTGTAGCAAACTACGCAGAACCTGTATGGTCGGCGAATGTGAGTACGATGCAGTGGCAGAAAATTCAGACTTGCCAGAATGCCGCTCTCAGAACATCTTCTGAGGACCATTTACATGAGGAGACGAAGGTCCTTACCGGCACAGACACAATTCCCTGCTGTCTAAGCAATAGCTGCTAGGGTATTTTCGCAGCAGTCATCCTAACCAGTATCTCTTAGACAGGATGCTCAGCCCAGGCAGAGCAGGTACGATCTTCATGATCCAGAGAGAGAGAGAGGTCCAGCGATATAAGAGAGAACCTTAAGATCATCGAAACTATCAGGCAGGTCTAAACAACATTCACGCCGATGAAGTCGCAGCAGCAGTATCCAGCTACCGTGTGAATGTAGTGCTAGGGTAGCATCCTCTTAAGATCTCACCTGAGGATAAGGTACTACCTCGGCAGACGCGCGTGGTTCTGGCGCAGCTGAGATCTGGATGTTGCAGCCGCCTCAATTCATACTGGACACGAATTGATGCTAACGTTCCAGACATCTGTCCCGCCTGGCATCAGGGACCACATGATGTGCTGCACCTCTTCAATTGTCCGGCCAAGCCCACTCCGCTGACCCCCAGGTCTCTGTGGACGCATCCAAATCAAATAGCGCGTTTCCTCCACCTGGATGTCGAAGCAGATTCCCCATAGACGAACAAGACTTCAAAATAAATATACTATTGTTACAACAACAACAACATAGTGAAAATTTAGATGCAAATTAGCTCGCACAGCCTGTCGGGTGTTACGATTTTTACGGCTGAAAATTGGAATAAACGCTCTTAAAGTTGCGACCACTGACTCAGAATTTCGGAAGTAATTTTTAATGATTTCATAACGTTGCTTGTAAGTGAACTTTAGCATGATGAAAATGTTTACTTCTGCTAAAGTTTTGACACTAAAAGCTCATTAAAACTGTTTAAGGGTGCGTTGACATAAAGATACGAAATTGTTATGTTCCTATTGGGAAACCCGTTATTTAATTCTATTAGCCAGGGCCAGATATGTCGAAAGAAAATCTATGCGGACGAAAGCCAGTCACTCACTTTCGCACCAACAGCTAACCAGTATCATTTGACTCTTCGTTCGCATAGCCTTACGTTGTCTGAGTGACTAAATGTGTTACCAGATCAAATTAAAAAATAATCGCAAATTTGGCTATGAAAAACGCGAAATATCTAAATTGTATCATATAAAGACAAAAGTTGACGCCTCTGTTGCTAAACTGAGCATGACAAAACAAATGTAAAAAAAAACAATATTTTAGAATTGTTTTCTATGTGAAACATGAATGTCTCAATCGCCTTGTATTTTTTGGAGGATGTTGAAATTCCAGATGCCATGAGGCAGTTATGGGACATCCCCGATGTTGTTAAGATGCCCACAAACCTGTCAATGGAACCCACGTCCGCATCAAATCAAATGGTGAAAAATAGATTTCGCTGCGTTCTCGGCTCTCGAGGTTTACACTACAGCACCGAGCGAGCAACACAGATAATCAACGCATGTTGCGATTTGTCAATATGTGTTTACAATATAAGTGCCACGGCGACTTTATCGCTGAAAATGAAATTTGAGAAGTGAATCAGGCGATGAACGACGATGAAGACGGGCTTGAAATAAAGAGTAGGGCGGATGTAATACGGAGGAGTATTGCAATAAATTTATAATAAAAAATTATTTCATTTAATTTTATTATTTTTTTTTAACTCAACCAAAAATTCTTGCAATAGAGAGTTTTGGAGTTCTATTGCATCTGCTGTTTTTTTCGCAGCTTCTGATTGTGCAGCTGCGGCTATGTCCTTTACAACATCCAGCAACGTTTTTTTATTTCCAGCCTGGTCTTTGGCTATACCAGCTGTCTCCTCAGCCACTCTTAGTTGGCGTCGAATAAGCAAAATTTGCTCATTGACGCATTTTTTGCCGAAGAAGAAACAGGCAGTTCACCTAAAATGTCTTCTCGTTGGCGTCTTTTTTGTTGCTGTTGGCTGCGATGTATATCTGGTGGTTTTTGACTTGTGTGTGTCTGTTGTACCTTGCTTCTCTGCTGCAGTTTTTGGGGTTGTTGACTGTTGTCTGTCTGTTGGGTAGTGTGTGTGTTCGCTGGCAAATACCTGGCTGCTCTGCTGCTGCTTTTGGAGTTGTTGGCTGGTGTGTGGATGTTGGCTGGTGTATGGATGTTGGAAGGTGTGTGGATGTTGGTTGGTGTATGGATGTTGGATGGTGTGCAATTGTTCAGTTGACTGCTCGTTTTCTTGTTGGTGTTATAACGGCAACGGCCTTGTTTCCCCTGGGTAGGGAGCTTGTCAAAGACGTGAAGTAGTCTAACTCCTGAACAGCCACTTCCTCATACCCAAAAACCACTAGGTACTGCACTTTTTATCTGAAACAGAGTTCGGTCGATCGCCTGCTCCATTTCTGACAGACAGTTTCATGCAAAATTCTGTTGTTATCGACAATTTTCTTATTCGTGCGCGATTTTAAATCTGCCCAAGTCTGTAAATGTGTTGTAATTGTAAGCAAAAGTAATTCATAGAAGGAAAAAACAAACCATACCTTTTTCCAGACATGAATACTACGTTATAGAAGTCCAAGTGAGTTCAATTGAAGCCCCCAGGTTTTGGAATGGTTGGAACTTCCAAACACTGGCACTGGCCCCTTGCGAACTTTGCATTTGCCTCCATGTAGTCCACCAATGTCTGCAGTTGCAGCAACGTTGACTTATTTACGTTAAAATTAATATACTACATGCATCTTTTTAATAATATACTAAATAATATTTGTGTTTTTATTTACTAACGTTTTATTTTCCATTTCTTTTTCTGCTGTTTCTTTTGTTATATTTCTAAGCTACAGAGAAAACACAATGCTTACGTTTTCATTCGCTTTGTCGTTCTGATGAGTGTTAGTGCGACACAAATCAGCTATTTGTCGCATAGAAGGCATGCGAACGTTAACGTTCGATATACTGGCACAGGCTATATGTTACTGTCCACGTACCATAAATTTTCAATTAACACGGAATGTTCGCTACCATGTGTAGTCCGTTAGCGGTTGTAGTCGGATTACCAGTAGATCGTTTCTATAAATAAATATGTAAGTTACCGATTTATGTGACGTCACACCGACTAGATTAACTTGAAATTAACTTGAAAATACGTTGAAACCGGTAAAAATTCGATCTGTGATGGAAAGAAACGGAAACAAATGAAACAAAAGACAAGCAGCATTTTTTTTTGCATTTATTTTCAAGTACAACTATTTTGTATTTAAACACTGCTATTTTAATATAACTATATATTTAAACGACATAACTATTACTTACCTTCTCACTCATTTTGTTTACAATATGCAAACAAATAAAAAACGAGGAACTAAAAAAGCTGGCACTTGGTGATGTTCATTGCAATATTGCAATTGCATTGCTATTCTCCATTATCATACCGATTTCGTTGAAACCGGTTCATAAATTGTCGTAAATTTCAACATACTGCCATCTTAAATGTTAATGTTTTGCTACCTACACAATTAAACAGCGGTAACACAATAAAAACATATTTTTTTAATAAAATATTTATTTGTCTAAAATAACATCAATAAAATTGTATTTGGTTTAAAAAGTTATACTTGGTGGTGGGTTTAGTTTTAAGTTCTTATTTATAATTTTGTTTTAGGTTATAATATATGTATAAAATGTTGTTAACGTTTTAAATTTTTATGTATTTGTAAAGTTGACCTTTTGTTGATAATTTTTCAGTTATTGTTAGGCTGAAGCCATAAGCAAAAAACAGATGCCGGTGTTTTTATAAATTATTGTAACTAACTAAGGTTTTTGTTCAGTTAAGTTAAACCAAATTACTTTTTTTATTATTTTATGGTATCCCTATACATAAGCTTAAGGAGAGCTATGATTGCATGATTCACCATAGCAAGTGGTTTGTTACAAAATGTATGTACTTAAATATTCTTTAAAATCTTACCATTCACAAATCAATATGATGGTTATAATAATACGCAGATCTTAATGAGTATATATTTTTAATTTTAGTATATTTGTTAGCGCCACTACTATTTATTTAAAATGTTAGAATCATGAAAATATGCTTGCTTTAGGATCCACGCCTATGTTTTGCCCCTAACAACAGTTATGGCGATCCCAAAAACCTAATTAATGTTTTAGATTTCTTAGTCTTATAGTCAAAAATGAGCTACTACGAAGGTTTAAAAAAATAAATTTTTTTAAAAAAAAAATTTGTTAATTAAAATTTTTTTATAAGTTATCTTTATTTATTTTCAATATATCGTAAGATAATAATCAAATTTCTTCAGAATAGATTATGGTAGAAATACAATCACAGATAGAAATTAACTTAAATAAGTAAAATCACAATAACTAAAAAAATACTTCAGACTTAAATATCTTCAGCTTATCTTCATATACTAAACGGCCGATTTATGTGACGTCACACCGACTAGATTAACTTGAAAATACGTTGAAACCGGTAAAAATTCGATCTGTGATGGAAAGAAACGGAAACAAATGAAACAAAAGACAAGCAGCATTTTTTTTTGCATTTATTTTCAAGTACAACTATTTTGTATTTAAACACTGCTATTTTAATATAACTATATATTTAAACGACATAACTATTACTTACCTTCTCACTCATTTTGTTTACAATATGCAAACAAATAAAAAACGAGGAACTAAAAAAGCTGGCACTTGGTGATGTTCATTGCAATATTGCAATTGCATTGCTATTCTCCATTATCATACCGATTTCGTTGAAACCGGTTCATAAATTGTCGTAAATTTCAACATACTGCCATCTTAAATGTTAATGTTTTGCTACCTACACAATTAAACAGCGGTAACACAATAAAAACATATTTTTTTAATAAAATATTTATTTGTCTAAAATAACATCAATAAAATTGTATTTGGTTTAAAAAGTTATACTTGGTGGTGGGTTTAGTTTTAAGTTCTTATTTATAATTTTGTTTTAGGTTATAATATATGTATAAAATGTTGTTAACGTTTTAAATTTTTATGTATTTGTAAAGTTGACCTTTTGTTGATAATTTTTCAGTTATTGTTAGGCTGAAGCCATAAGCAAAAAACAGATGCCGGTGTTTTTATAAATTATTGTAACTAACTAAGGTTTTTGTTCAGTTAAGTTAAACCAAATTACTTTTTTTATTATTTTATGGTATCCCTATACATAAGCTTAAGGAGAGCTATGATTGCATGATTCACCATAGCAAGTGGTTTGTTACAAAATGTATGTACTTAAATATTCTTTAAAATCTTACCATTCACAAATCAATATGATGGTTATAATAATACGCAGATCTTAATGAGTATATATTTTTAATTTTAGTATATTTGTTAGCGCCACTACTATTTATTTAAAATGTTAGAATCATGAAAATATGCTTGCTTTAGGATCCACGCCTATGTTTTGCCCCTAACAACAGTTATGGCGATCCCAAAAACCTAATTAATGTTTTAGATTTCTTAGTCTTATAGTCAAAAATGAGCTACTACGAAGGTTTAAAAAAATAAATTTTTTTAAAAAAAAAATTTGTTAATTAAAATTTTTTTATAAGTTATCTTTATTTATTTTCAATATATCGTAAGATAATAATCAAATTTCTTCAGAATAGATTATGGTAGAAATACAATCACAGATAGAAATTAACTTAAATAAGTAAAATCACAATAACTAAAAAAATACTTCAGACTTAAATATCTTCAGCTTATCTTCATATACTAAACGGCAGGTGATTGGTACGAAGCAAAGAAAACGAAAAAAGGACAGATCGACTGATGGTCCCGAGTCCGATTTTGAATACGAACGTATCAAATACAATGCAACAATAGATAAGCTGAAAAATCAACTGGCTAGTGCACTCAGCCAAATAGAGCAACTGTAGATAGCACGAAATGAGCTTGCGGCAAAAGCGGCTGCTGGCGAAATATGTGTAAATTTGGATTTACCAAAGGACTGAGCAAGCGAGAGCAGCCACCTCAAAAATAATATTGGGCTGCCGAGATAGCTGAAGATCTCGGTATGGCGGGTGTTGAAGAAGAAGAAGAAAGACCAGAAAATGTTGCAATGCCGACGACATCATCATCTGCTGCAGCCAATGCAGCATTGAAGAGCGGAAAGGCGGCAACCAAGGAGAAGACTCCATTGCGGAATGGCACAGATAAACCAACAAAAGGCAAGGCCAGCACACCCATAATAAAAATGTTTAATGTTTATGTTAAAGACTTGACAACTAGGTTTGTACTACTACTGGGTCATACATTGTTCTCATTAAATATAATTAACAAAAATTTAACTACGGTCGAGGACCACTTAAAGGTTAAAAATTATTTAGAGAAGGGAGGATTTGCTTTCTTCACTTATACCCTAAGGGACTTAAAGCCGTGCCCCCTGATCGTTAAGGGACTCTCGGAAACTTACGACGTGGATGACCGTCAGTCGTTTATAGATGAGAAAAAAATGGACATAAAAGTTTTGAAAATAGTAAAATTGAGGGGTGACCGTTGGATAGTCCAGCTTGATAACGGTTTGGATATAAAAGCCTTTAGAAGATTGCAATATCTTCTTAATAGTAAAGTAAAAATTGAAGGATTTAGAAAGGCGGGACTGATGCAGTGCAGAAACAGCCAGCGTTTTGGTCATCGGTCAACTCTAGGTTGCCTTACAGGTGTGTGAAATGTGGAGAATCACATGGTCCACGAAAGTGCCTCCTCCCTACAAAAGATCAAGAGGTAGCGGAGACAATGACAACAGATACTGCCACAGGGCAAATGATTAAAGAGAAAAGTCGCCCAGTACATTGTGTTAACTGTGGCAAAGATGGTCATGTCGCTAGTGCAAAAAATTGTCCCGACGGGTGGAATATCTGCGGAGACTAAGAGAGAGGAAGGGTACCGATGTGCCCACTAAAAGTTTTCTGGCTCCTACTTCTTCCGCAGTAGTGGGTGGCAGATCGTTTGCGAGCTTTGCGCGGAATAGTATTTTACCGGCGGAGACAGGTATCCTTCCTCGCTCGACAATCTCGATGCAGGTGAGCCAGGCAATGGGAGTACTTGACAAAGATTGCCGAAGGCTTCTTGGCAAAAACTTTCTTACTTGTATGGGTAAGATTGGAGAATTTGCTGGAACATACCGGCAACTTCGCACAGACCAGGAGAAGACGCACGCGATGTTCGGGTTGTTGCTCAGCCTTAAACTAGATGGGTAGTTTCAGGTGCATTTTTGTTAATGTGAACTCGATAGTGTCAAGGCACAAAAGACACTATCTACAGCTTTTTGCGGATAGATATAAACCGGATGTTCTCCTGTTAGCGGAACACAAGCTCTCGGCCAATCACAAATTTCAATTGAGGGGATATAGTCTGCATAGGCAGGATAGAATTGACCGAATCGGAAGCGGGACAGCTGTACTTCTGAGGGATAATATTAAGGGTGAGCGTTTGACTGCTGATCTGGGTAGCATCGAGGGGGCTGTGGTAAGGGTATGATGACTAGGTGGAAGGAACTTTATAACAATGTCGCTCTATTTACGTCCACAGGATACTCTAAGGATGGTCGATTTAGAAAGTATTTCCAGTATTGTGGGCACTGACAAGGCCATAATAGGTGCGGATCTCAACGCAAAACACATATTGTGGGGCGGAGATCGCGGTAACGCAAGTGGTAGAGTACTGCACACGTGGCTGGAGACAAGGCCCGTCATTGAGATTCGGCGCACGGATGGGCCGACAAGGAGCTCGCTGACAGCATAGACTTTTTCTTGGCAACGACAGGACTTAGACAAACTGACACCGCACGTACGATAAATGGACTACGGACGTTAGACTATGACTCGGAACACAGGGCAGTCCTCATGGAGGTTATGGTAGGCCGCCTCGAGCAACATGTAGTTGAGGAACTCTTTGATATAAGAGCATGAGGACTGCTGAGTTCAACAATAGACTTTCGGATGGACTGGTTGGAATGGTTGGACTGGTTCAGTCAAGGATCGAAACGCGGAGATTGAAGAAATGGATAACGCTGTAGAGAGGATCACTGCTGCTTTTGGTGATGCAATGGGTCAGTGCATCAATAAGTTTAGACCAAGGTTCCTTAAGGAATCGCCCCAGGACATTGTTGTTCTCATAGCCAGGATGAAGACTCTACGTAGACAGAGGCATAGAACCTTATACCAGGAGCGGTACACTACCCTTGGTGCCATTCTGAGAAATCTCGACAAAAGTATCCCGGGGCGCATCGCATTATTTGAGGAAGAGGACCACCTAAGGACCCTGAGCAGAATAAGACCTGATGCTTTCAGAATATAAAGTCTTTCTGCGGGGCAAAGATAAGCCGAAAGGTCGGCGACCTGCTAAATCCACAGGGTCGAAGGGTTGTGTCTGAGGTAGATAAGGCAAACATGATTGCTGATAGTCTATCCTCAGTACAACAGAGCGTTACAGCCAACACTAGTTTAGGAACAAGGGTACTCCCCTTGTCGCCTGGACATGGGTCCATGCTAGTGTTTGGACAACAGTGGCTCGCAGATGGGACTGTCGTCGGTGAGCCTGTACGGGCACCAGTGCACCTTGTCAGTCCAATGGAGATAGGGAAGTCCTCCGAGTGCTAAGTAGTAAGAAGAGCAGCGGAAGCAACGGGATCCCGAATTATGTGCTCAGAAGGATTGACTATAGGACCTGGAAATATCTCGCATTGATATATAACCACTGCCTGAACATTGGTTATTTTCCAACAATGTGGAGGGGCTCTAGGATAGTACCTATCCTCAAGCCTGGAAAGGACCCAACTAACCCAGCCAGCTATAGGCCGATCTCACTTCTCGTGGAAAGTTGTTCGAGATCCTTTTGTTGAGACCACATTGACAGTGGGAATATCCTCAAGGATTTCCAGTTTGGTTTCCGAAAGGAAACCTCAACAACCCATGCACTTATGGCACTGTCAGGAAAAATAATCAATGGTTTAAATGCGAGGAGTGCCACAATAGCCGACAGTCTCGACTTTGAGAAGGCATTCGATACTGTCTGGCAGGAGGGCATTATATTGAAGATGCGGGAATTCGGTTTTAACACCTACCTGATAAGGATCCTGGAAAGCTACTTCAAGGATAGGAGCTTTTCAGTTGTAACCGACAGAGCCAGATCCAGGGTACATACTGTTATGACTGATGTCCCACAGGGGTCTGTTCTGGGCCCTGTACTGTACAATCTGTACCTTGCAGATATACCACAGACGGACAGTTTTTAATAGTGTATGCGGATGATATACTGGTCGCATCAACGCATGGCAGGGCAAGGACAGCCGAGCTGAAGTTAATCTCTCAGAATACATCACCAGATGGAAGCTGAAGTTAAACATCCCAAGTGTAGGTCTATTATATTCAAGGGACAGAGATCGAAGATCTACAGTTATGTCCCGCAGGTATGTCCCCTCAATTGAAATATCAGGTGAAACAATAGAAAATGCAGAAAGTCTTAAATATCTTGGAGTGGTCTTTCAGGAGAACATGAGGTTTATGAGACACATTGACAATGCACTTAGGAAGGGAGTGGCTGCCTTTCGAATCTACCAGCAGGCTTTAAGTAGAAAGGAAGGGTTGAACAAGAACGTAAAGATAGCCATTTACAAACAGGTTGTAAGACCAACGGTACCGTATGGGTTCCCGGTATGGTTTAGCATCTCCTCACACCAGATGGAAAGACTCCGCGTAATGGAAAGGAAGATATTGTCATACTGTCTTGGCCTCAGGAGGAGGGTTACACATGACGGACAGTACATCAGTCCTTCCTGTAGGGAAATCTATCAGAAAAGTGGAATACACCGAATCGATAAATTCATGGCTGGAGTAGCCATCGGTCACCTCTCGAGGTGTCCATCTCATCCGAGTAGTATCGTTCGGGACCAGCTAGTCCCACGAGAAAGGTATGATCATCTGCGAGCGACTGGGGGTTATCTATCGCCGATGTGCCTTCTGCACCTTAACGACGAAGGGCTTCTGATGGATGAAAATGGAAACATTTTGTTCTATCACAGGCGCTTCGGGACGTACGGATTTGAAAACTTGGTGTATAGCACAATGCAATAGACTTCCTATATATCTGTAAATTACCGTGTAAATATCATGTAAATACCTTTTTATTTTTATATTTTTAATTTTTATTATAACTGAATTCATATTTTGTTTTGTTTTGGGCATGGCCAACTAGTATTAGATATTATTCTAGTACAAAAAATGATCTCAAGAGAGCGATCCGTTAGTTTTTCTTTCCCTTTTTGACGGACAACTAATGACTGAACAGAAAAATTAAAAAAAAACGAATGTCTAAATGGGTTAGCCTTGCCACAAATTCATTTTATAAGGATATAAAAAGATTTTCCTAGAAAAATACAAAGTATGCTAGGAAATGTATATATTTAACTGAGCAGTCTATAATGTAAAACAAAAAAATGATTTGAGAATAAATGAAATTAAAAAATAATATTATTCATCTATAGTTCACTAATAAGCTTAAAAGTTGTGCTTTTGCACAATACAAATAGAATGCATTCTGTTCCGATTGCATATAGCACTGACACTAGTGAAAATTTCTATAATTTGAAACACATTTTGGAAGTAGTCAAATATAATGAACACCAGTGGCGCATTTGCTGCGTCCTCAAAATAGTTTTATTGATTACAGGCTTTACAGCATCTGGCCGCCCAAAATATCCGTATTTTTGTACGATTGGGATTCACGATACGGAGAAGGTATTAAAGGAAGAAACCAGTACAAACAGCATAACTGGAATAGTCGCATTAGACAGAAATAGACAATAGGCTACACGCAAGTCTGAAATAAAAATTTGGTTGCCATTGCTCCACATTGAAGTTGGCATTTTTTTGAAATGTATCGCAAAAAGACCAGCAGTATTCAACCGCTTAAAAGACATTTTCAAGACTAAGTGACGCTAAAAATTTAGGAAGGGGTTGTTAATGGTCCCCACATACGGAAACTAATGAGTCGTCAAGATTTTGACCAAGTTCTGACAGGCCGAGAATTAAATGCATGGCTCGCATTGAAAGCAGGCATTAAAGGACTTTTGGGTATAGAACGCAAAGACAACTACAGGCAATCTGCTGCAAAAATATTGGTAGCTTTCGATGAAATTGGGGTTAATATGTCGTACAAAATTCATCTCTTGCATCAGCATCTTGATCAACTCGCTCAACAGTTGCCAACTGAATCTGATGGGCAAGGCGAACGTTATCACCAAACTGCGCTTCCATTTGAAATAAGGTAACTATAGAGTGTGCATATTTTGAATTCCTAGATTTTTCTAATACCTTTGTCAGAGTGAACAATTTAAACATGTTAACGTGTGAAAACTATTTTCGTTTCAGGTACAGAGGAAAGAAATCTCCAGAAGCAATACTCACTGAAATGTTGGTGTATAAAAACACCTTTGAAGAAGAGGAAGAAGGGGGAGACAAAGATGAAGTTCCAGAATATCTGTCGGACGAAATTATCGACCTTTCTGATGATGAAAACGATGACCAAGATATTAGAGAGAGCAGTGATATTGATCCACAGTCGTCTGCTAAACGGCAACTGGCCAAATCATTAATTTATTTATTTTTTTTTACTTAAAACTTTTCATAACTAACATTTCAAAATTATATTTTTTTACTTATTTTTTATAATTTCTTTTTCAATGTTTCTTCAAAAAATTGAACAAACTAGATACATAAAAAAAGAGAAGTAAATTAATATTAAGCTGGAAAACGCAAGTTTTGTATTATGATCAAATGAAATTTATTGAAGAAACTGAGAAGCATTTCATAGATCAAACAGAAAGCGTAAAAGACTTAGTTGAAAAAAAAATAATTTTTTCAACATTTTGCTTTAGAAGCACCACAAAAAATATTCTAAATAAATTTTTTTAAAAAAAATTAATTGTTGGTCAGGTCTCTGAATTTGGTCCACAGTGTATTCTGTCCGACAATATCCAAGGATGTCACACTCGATCGAATGCCTTTTGGACGACTGCTGAGCAACATTGTTTGTTCTCCAGTGCTTCAATAATATAATTAAAGCTACGGAGACATTGTTCCGGAGTTCCGTGTCTATGCCGTAATCCAAACTGAAGCTCCATAATAATATTAAATTGTTCTATATAAGGTACCATTGTTTGACTAAATATCCGTTCAAATAACTTTCGAAAGGCAGACAGCAAGTTGATGGGTTTATAAGAAGTTACGAGTATGTTGGATTTTGGTTTATTCGGCTTCTGTAACATTATTATAGCAGCACATTTCTATAGCGAGCGAAAATGATTTAATCGCAGAATACGAGTATCATTAAAAATATAAGTTAAAAACATTATTCCTTTTTTCGTAGATTTTTCAACATCAGAGCATTGCTATCATCGTATCCATGTGATTTTTGTGCAACTGGTGTTCAATCTAGAATTATTTTTTGTTTAATAAAAAAAATACAGAACTTCAAATCAAGCGTGAATCTATATTGTTAATTCGAATGCCATTTTATGCCAGTTATTTTTTGAATATAATTTCTTTCAAATATTGGCCGCAACTTCGCCTGAGGGTGTGCTGCTTTCTGACGGTGACTAGTTCAAGCATTTCTACCGGTGTGGCGGTAATGACACGCGTAATGTTGGCTTCCAAAACTTGAATTGTAGCTGATTTGTCAGCAGACTTTGGGGTTTACGTTGTCAAAGGTGTGATATCGCACGATCTAGGTGGCCAACTCATCAGTCTAAAACGTAAAATTGGCGACTCTTCGAAATGATCTCTCAATATATCAATCGCTTTGTCAGAGGTCAACAAGTTTTCTTTGTCGGCTCCCCAAGTACTGCCGGCTAGTGATTTGAGGATCTTGTTTCTGCTTTTATGGTTATCGCAGATATCTGTAGCATGTGCAGAGGATCGAAAAAGGTTTTTCAATGTGACCCCAAGGAATTTGGGGTGGTTGGTAGTCGGGCTGTTGACGTCATTGACTTTCACATTGAGTGACCACCGCACCTCTGCGGTCCATGCATAGGTGCTGATGATTTGGAGGCGGATATTTCAATATTTTTCCATATTAGTAGTCGATTTTTTCGTATATGCTATCCATTTTTGGTCCTGAGCCAGAATTGTGCAATCATCAGCGTACGAGGCAATTTCAACGCCGTCTGGTGGTGCAGGAATTTTAGAGAGGTAGAGGTTAACCAGTTCCGGAGATAACACCTCACACTGGGGAAGTCACTGTTCAACTCTACGGGGCTTCGACTTTCTGTCCCGTAAATTTTATATATGACTGGCGCCCATACATATAGTTCACGACCCAACGTTTAAACTTAAGTGGATGGGACGTTTCTACAATGATTGGTATGATCCACCGTACTCCCGTGGTACCTATGAGCTTTAATATCAGCATTGAGATTCCGTCCGGATCCAGCGCCTTTGATGACTTTTTACTGCTAATGAAATGGGCAACTTCGCCAACGGTAAATTGTGGTGGTGCCTCTTCGAATCGGGTAGCCCGGACCCGACGCAATACTCTCTTTTTCGTCTTATCGCTCTATGTGTCCTCACGAACCGCTTCGGATCTATCACCGCACGTGAGAGCTATCCGATCATCCTTTCTTTCAGGATTAGAGAGAGATTTACCGTTGTCCACATTTACCAATTCCGGAATATAAGTTGCACTGCTTTAAGTGATCTAGCTATTTATTTCGCTTATAATCGTTGACCAACCTACTGATCGCAGAGGTGAGGTCACATACTCTAGCGTCAGCAGGGTTGGAACGATGAATGTCATCACATTCATCTGCGAGTTTCGCAGCCTCTGCTGGGAAAATTGGTACTATCTCCTGTATTCGACCAGCAGGAATATATAGAGCGTTGATAATGGCCCGGAACTTTTTCTTGGCTATTCGAGGAAATGGGTATATTAGTAAAGCTACTGCTGGTGGCTTCTCAGAAAGCTTCACAATCAGGCTTTTATGATTGAGATAAGTACAGTGCTTAGAGATTATGAAGTCGGATGGTCTGTTGATGGAGAGGGTTATGGGAAGGTGGTTCGACACTAACGAGATAACTGGCTGCCAGGTGACGTCGTTGATTAGGTCAGGCGATGCCATTGTTATGTCTGGCAAGCTATGGCAATCGCCTATAATCCGCGTGGGTGCGTCTTCATTCACTGTGCAGAACGTAGAACGCTTTCAATTTGCACTATAAGCTATGCCCTTCTGGTCGTTCTCTTAGAGAAAATTCCACAGCTCGTGGTAAGCATTGAAGTCTCCTAGCACCAAGCGGTTATTACATTCTAGCAGATTGCTAATGTCTGGCGAATAACGATGGAAAGAGCTACTAACCGACGGTATGTATACGTTAGACAGCTCTATCTCGGCATTCCCAGACTTGCCTGCTACGAATCTGTAGAGTCAAGCTCGGGCGTGACAAGTCTGTACTGCACAGATTGGTGTAACAGGAAAGCAAGTCCACCATCTTCCATCACAACTGCTAGGAATCTTCCATTCGTAGCACGTGGTATCCATCACAACTGTGTAGGCTTCAGGTGGCATTCAGCTAAGTTTCCCGAATTGAAACGACCGAAGTAGCAAGATGGACCGGGATTTTGTCAGATTTCAGCTCGTACCAGTTATATTTGGAACAGACATTTCAGGAAATGCCTCTCCCACGTCGAAAAAGTGGACTACAAATGAACACATATCGTTAAGGTGACTGTCCGTAACCGAAGAGTGTTTGTTTCCAGTCCGGTACATAGAACCGGCAGTGTGCCCCTTAGCATATTGCCCTTCCAAAGAAGTTGGCCTGGTTGTACCCCAATGCGGTTTAGAGCTTTAAGAATCGAGGTTATTTCCATATGTCGAGAAAGGTTGCCATCGTGTATTCCTTGTAGTGTAAAGAGTCTTCTTCGAAGCATTGTACTTCGAAAAGGGATGTTTCCACTGCCTTGCATTTAAAATAGGCAGGTTTTGCCCTACTGAAGTTGTTGGTAGTTAGCAGTTATCTAGCATGAAGGTATTTTTCCGAGCCTTACGTATATGACCATCTAAGGCTTGCAGTGAGGAACAGTGGTTGGAGTTCCAAAGACTCCTGTAATTGCGCCGGGATGATGCCGTCCTGACGACTTGTATGATGGAAACGAACGTACTGCCCATAATATCGTGTCTTTCTCACCGACTTTCCCTATAAATTATAAGACTATCCGCATCCTAACAACGCGGGTAAAAAGTATATATAAGTAGTTCAATCATCTATAACCAGGTTATGCCCTTTGACTCTGCACCATTCTATTAGACCTCTCAACGGGTTTGAGGGAAGGTCCTCTGTGTCAAATGGCAGGTACATCAAGGCAATTTTCCGGTTTGGTTTGCTAGGGCGCTCCATGGCTACCACCGTTAAGTATTCATTGCTGTAACAATATATATAACTAGGAATTCTACCTTCCACCTATAAGGATATGAGCGTAAGAATGCGTGATCTCCGTCCGCGTACCGCATTACTAAGAATCCATGGTTCCTGTACTAGGGCTACGTCGATGCACTCCTCCCCTACAAAACTTAGCAACTGCTCTGACGGCCTCCCTTATCTGGTTTATCCCGTATTTGAATGCTCCGTGCGCGAGACGTAGAAGATGAAGAGATTCTTATACTACTCATCTACAATGAGAACTTTGCCAGCATTCCAAATTTCATCTTCTCGGTATGATTTAATGGTAAAATCAATCTTGAATTCCAAAGAAGAATTCCGAAACGTAACACGAGCTCAATTCTAAACTTAATTTATACAGCAATTAAAAATTTTGAAGAGAATGACCAAGAATCGGAACAGTTAAGTTGTCTACTCCGTTTCATCGAAGACGAATTAGAGGCAATGGCAATTATCAGAAAGCGACAAACGATACGCAGAGAGAAAAGATGCAAAACCAATAACGACATCTGCATTTACGCTTAATGTAGGCAGCAAACCCTATTGCATATTCTGTAAAAGCATTCATGTAAAAGCAATACTAGCAAATATATGCAGCGAACGTCGCGACAGCGACAGCATTAAATATCAACGAAGTCGGAGAAGCAAGAATAGTTTTGCAAACAGCGAAAGCGATAATAACACGCTGCTACAAAATTAAAAAAATCTCTGGAACTTCTGATGCGACATGGTTCAGGTTGTAGGTCTCATCGAGTACAAATGAAAAAATATTTTTTTATAATTTTTACACCCCTAAAATCTCAATTTACCGTTAAAAACCCGTTATTTTTGACTTTTTATACAAATCGGCTTATTAAAATGTTATTGTCAAACCGATTTTGGATTATGAGACGGCTTTCGAAAGAAGACAAATGGAGCTTTAAAAACATGTATATTTGATGGGGCTTTTAATAAGAACAAGCAGAGTTACAGGTGAGTAAACTTCAAATTTCCAAAAATTTTCTCAATTTTTCAACTTTGACAGTGATGCATTGCACTATTTTGTTCCCAATGAGGGTATTTAAAAGTATTATTCTGAAACTGTGTTTATTTCCTATTAAAATAAGCGTTATATCCTATGAATAGGATAAAAAGTGCAAGAGTTATAACGATTTTTCAAAATAAAGAAAAAATCGTTTTTGCTCTTATATGTGGTTATTACCCATATCACATTGAATTTTTGTAGTAAGTGGTTAAGTTATCGTTATCTCATGACAGATATATTTGTCAGCGTTTGTTTAACCGAAAACCGGTTTCATTTCAACTCAAAAAACCCAAAGAACTGTTATTTTAATTTCATAGTTGTTACTATCAAAATGAAATGCAGCTCTGAAAATACCCAAATATATATAGGAGAGACAGTTGACGTCTGCTCTGAATTTAACAGTCCGAAGATATTGCAGCTCTGCTTTTGCTTTACTTTGCTTATTTTATCATAAACTTCTTATTGGTTTGATGTTCTTAATTTACTGTTATACATACATATGTGTTAAAGCGGGACAGGCGAAAGATGATTTGTAACAAAATTTCCTACGATTTCACAAACCTGATCGTGAGTTCCGCCAAACAAATTGAAGTAAAAATTAAATCGCGTAAGTGAATGAGGAAAAAAAATAAATGAAACAACAAAATTATAAAAATTCATTACATATCATTAAACTCTTATTTTAAAAAAGTCGGTGATTTAAAATGTGTGATAAACGAAACTACTTTTGTTATTTCTGCGGCCTTTTTGTTGATGTTAAACATCGTTTAAATTTAGAAAAAAATAAAGCGTTGGTTGAAGCTATCAAAATGACATTTAACATCGAGTTTGTTGGCAGTTGTTGGTACGAGCCAGAGTTTATTTGTACCAGATGTTCTGGATCCCTTAAAAAGTGGAAACATGAAAAGTGTCACAAACATCCTTTGCCATTTTCAATCCCGGTGATTTGGCACCGCATATTAATACACAAGTCGGATGATTGCTACTTCTGCCAAACTGATATAGCTGGATATAGCTACAAAAACCGCGACCGTATATTATATGCCGATGTGCCATCCGCCTCTAAGCCAGTTTCAAAAGGATACGGAGAATCTGAACTCGATATTTTAAATCGGGAAGATGATTGCATACCCGAAATAAGTTCATCCCGTAATGACAATGATACACCGTTCATTCCAGTGCCGACACAATTGACGGAAAGGCATTTCATATCTAATTCAGATTACCACGATCTAGTTCGCGATACGGGACTGTCATGGAGGCAAACGGAGATTATAGGATCACGACTGAAGCAGTGGAACCTTGTCGAAAAGAATTTTAAAATCACATTTTCGAGGGAGAAGAACCGAAGTGCATTTGAAGAACTATTTAAAATTGATGATAACAACAGTAATCTTGTGTATTGCACCGATGTACAGGAATTGTTTATATGTTTATGGCACGAGCACAATCCAAAGGACTGGAGACTATTTATTGATGGATCATGCAAGAGTAAGTGTCAAATTAGTTGCATTTAGAATATAGGGAAAAACACTATCAATATAAAAGTACAACTTAAAATGTACTTATGTAAATATATGTTTTTCTTAGGTTTAAAAGCTGTATTGTTGCACAATGGGAGTCAATTGCCATCAGTACCTCTTGCGTATGCTACTGACATGAGAGAGACCTACCAAACTATAGCAAACATTTTAAGGGTTATTAATTACGCCAAATATCAATGGCAAATAGTGTCAGATTTAAAAATGCTAACAATACTGTTTGGAATGCAAGGAGGTTACACAAAACACCCCTGTTACCTTTGTGAATGGGATAGCCGTGCACAGAACCACTATCAGCAAACGGAATGGCCATCCCGCACCCAAATCACAATAGGGAAAAAAATCTTATTAACGTTCCTCTGGTGCGAACTGACCAAATTATTCTCCCTCCATTACACCTTAAATTAGGCTACATGAAGCAGTTTGTTAAACGACTGGATAGAGACAGCGAAGCATTTTTGCATCTACAAACTACATTTCCTAGACTAAGTGAGGCGAAAATCAAAGAAGCTATCTCATGCGTTTACGTTGCATAATACTTTTTACATATGTTGTTCTTTGCAGGAATATTCATAGGTCCACAAATTCGAAAAATTATGCGAGACAAAAAATTTACACAGAAGCTGAACCCAGTCGAAAAAAGGGCGTGGCTGAGCTTTATTGATTTATGTAAAAATTTTTTAGGTAACAAGAAAAGTCATGATTATATTGAAAAAGTGAAGGAATTTTTAAAATCTTACGAACTAATGGGGTGCAGAATGTCCATTAAAATTCACTTTTTGCACTCACATTTAGATTTCTTCCCAGAAAATCTCGGGAAATTTAGCGACGAACAAGGTGAAAGATTTCATCAAGAATTGGCATCAATTGAACAGCGCTTCTTAGGAAAAAGTAAAATAAGAATGATAGCAGATTACTGTTGGTCTTTAAAACGCAATACTGATGATTCGTCATATAAGCGTCGCAGATACAACAAACATTTTTAATAATATTAATAAAAAAATATTGTTTATGGAATATTTACATAAAATATTTATGATATGAATACATATACATATGTACAATAAACTTCTACAGAATTATTAAAGAAAACTTAACCACTAGTTGTCTTACTACAAAAATTCAATGTGATATGGGTAATAACCACATATAAGAGCAAAAACGATTTTTTCTTTATTTTGAAAAATCGTTATAACTCTTGCACTTTTTATCCTATTCATACGATATAACGCTTATTTTAATAGGAAATAAACACAGTTTCAGAATAATACTTTTAAATACCCTCATTGGGAACAAAATAGTGCAATGCATCACTGTCAAAGTTGAAAAATTGAGAAAATTTTTGGAAATTTGAAGTTTACTCACCTGTAACTCTGCTTGTTCTTATTAAAAGCCGCATCAAATATACATATTTTTAAAGCTCCATTTATCTTCTTTCGAAAGCCGTCTCATAATCCAAAATCGGTTTGACAATAACATTTTAGTAAGCCGATTTGTATAAAAAGTCAAAAATAACGGTTTTTTAACGGTAAATTGAGATTTTGGGGGTGTAAAAATTATAAAAAAATATTTTTTCATTTGTACTCGATGAGACCTACAACCTGAACCATGTCGCATCAGAAGTTATTTTTGACTGTAGCAGCGTGTAATCAATAATGAGAGCCATGATCATGTGGTTTTCAGAATTGTTATGGATAATGGTATTCAGCGTACATTTATTACAGAGAATTTAAGAAATAAACTAACGTTAAAATAGTCGTGGTTGTAAAAATTAATATTGATGGATTTTCAAATAATACAGGTGAGAAAATAAGAATGAAATAAAAATATTAGAAGCTATTATTGTTCCTAAGATTTGTGAGACTTGTCTCCCTTACCCAAAACACATACAATTTGAACTAGTGGTCAGCCAAATAAATAATGAAAACACGATGAGAGGTATTAATGTATAAATCGAACAAGACTATTATTGGAATTTATCTCAGACAGTATTGTTGATAATTTGATGGCGGTGAACAAATTTTTTGGGTGGACTATACAAGGTCGTTCTTATGATAAAAATTAATTAAGTTCCAACTGTGATATTTTACTCTGTGATTATTTGTATTATTAATAAATTGTGTTGTGAAGTGCAGTTTTTTTAAATAGTATAAATAATTATAAGATGTTAAATTAATTGTAAGTTGAAACGCAGTACTAGAACATAAGAACTATTATTGATTTGTGAAAAAAATATATTTGTGTCAATAGGATTTGCAATAAATAATTTTCTCCTGAAGATGCTGGAAAAAAACCGGCGAAACGTCGAGAAACAAAGATGAAGTAGATTAGTTTTATTTACTACATCAAGCAAAAACTGTCCACAATTAGCCCAACAAAACAAACAAATAAAAATTAAAATCGGCTTGATTTTCAATATGTGTTTAATGTAATGGTAAGCGAAATATAAACATGTTATATTAAGCAATTTTGCGATTAAAAGTTATCGGTATAAAACCGTTCACGATACACGACGATGATCTTTATGAAAACACAATAAATGAAATAAAATATATAAACGGTCGTTATATGGTTAGTTTACCTTGGACAAATTTTGACGAACACTTAAATATAATAGGAAGGTGGCAAAAAACGTCTTTATTATTTAACTAACAGGCTTTTCAAGAACAGTACAAAATAAACGAGCATGACATCGAAATTCGAGGCTTAGTCCGCAGTGTTATAGCTGAAAACGTAAGAGAAACCTTCTCTAATGTACCAGTTTATTATATGCCACATTAACCAGTGTATCGAGTAGATAAATTATCTTCGAAATTATGAATAGTTTTATAATTAATGAATTTTCTGAAACCAGTTTACAATTTAGTGGACAACGTGCTAAAAACACTCTTGCGGTTTCGGTCAAATAAAATAGCATTGTTTGCTGAAGAAGCATGTTTACAAATTAAAATCAAGCATACAAATAAACGAACAGCTTCCTGAATTACCGGAGTTTCGCTTGAAAAGGGGTTACGTTTGGTAAAGTCCTTTTTTGTTGACAGTGAATTTAAACGTTCGTTTTACGTTGAAGATCTAATATTTAGTGTGGACGATATTGAGCAATCAAGACAGCAACAGATGTTACGTCGGCGGCGAATTTTAATTTACGTAAATGGACATCAAGTAGCCAAAATATAAAATGAGCGCGTAGAATATATGAGAATAAGGTTTTGGGGACGATTTGGAAAAAAACATTCGATACAATAAGAGTGGATATAGCGAACAAATTACAACTATTTACAAGACTTGAAGGCAACTAAACGCAACGTTCTTAAGGCAATAGCAAAAATGTACGATCCAATGGGATTCTTGGGAGCATTTACTGTCCGAGTTCAAATATTGCTTCAGGTGATATAGGACAACGATTGGGAGCAGCTATACAGGTGAGAAAATAAGAATGAAATAAAAATAATAGAAGCTATTATTGTTCCTAAGATTTATGAGACTTGTCTCCCTTACCCAATACACATACAATTTAAAATAGTGGTCAGCGAAATAAATAATGAAAACACGATGAGCGGTATTAATGTATAAATCGAACAAGACTATTATTGGAATTTATCTCAGACAGTATTGTTGATAATTCGATGGCGGTGAACAAATTTACACCTGCGTCTCTCGCCCTCCTGCGTATCGATCATCGAACTGTATATCTTTACAAGCAAGCTTAAAATCATATGGTATTGTAGCGTATACACGGAACATAACAAAGTTAACAAAAATATCAACAAATTTGGTGTGTTCAAAGAATAGAATCAGTCCAATGAAGCAAGAAAATAAAGAAATCACTTTACTCAAGCTGGACTTGACAGCATTTTTAATAGCGACGAGACTGTAAAAACTTCTACTCACCGTCTAAGATATTCAAGTACACTCCACAATATTATGGACTGACTCATCGGTAACCTTAAATTGGCTAAACGGACAAGGTAACAATTGTAAGCAATGTACGTATATGAAGCCCAAAGTTATGGAGGTGAACAGTTTCACGAACGAACACGACTAGAGACATTGCGATGGGAAAAGTAACCCGCCATTCTTTTGACGCGAGGTATTAAAACCAGCTAAATGATTAAATCTGAAACGTAGAGAAGAGGACCATCATGGTTATTGGAGCACAAGTCGTACTAGCCTGCAAAAAATGTCGTCGAAAAATCAACGAGCCTTATTATCAGCGATAAAAATCCAATGGAAAGTGAATTAAATGAAGCCGTTATTAACATTAAGCGATTCAATAATCTCAGTAGACTTCAGCGTACTAAAGCATAAGTATTCCGATTTACTCAATAAACTAGATCAAATCCAGCAAAAAAATAAAAAATAACAGCTAGCGAAATTCAACAAACAACGAACTACCATAGAAACTACAGCGAGGAAATAGCGGCATTAGAGAAAAATCATCCTAAACTCAAAAATATCGTCATAAAACCCCAGTTATAAGGCTCATCTGAGCTAAAAAATTAAACATATTTTGCTTTCGCTTCAGATGCGGGGGAAAGTAGAAAGCGCAAGCAAACACAGAGTGAGAGCAACGGTGCCACTGACGTCAGCTTTACTCTCACCACAGTCTCTCTCTTGCCTTTATTCGGTTCGCTACAGTGATAGCGCTTCGTATTCTTGCTACAGCTTGTTGTTAAAATATTATTTTGTATTGAATATTTTTTCTGGGCTTTCACTTGATTTTGCGATGCTAATGCGACACAATGAGCGGACGAAAACAAAAAAATACTTTGCCCAGTGGCAAAAAATGCTGCACTAAGACGTGTGGAAAATCGAGAAGGCGTTGCAGGAAATTGAAAATGTTAAAATTTCCTGCACCTGATTTGATTCTTGATCAAATTTGGAGAAAAAAAGCCAAATTCCTAAAATGAAAAAAAATTATATATTTGCGAAAATTATTTCTCGAGCACATATGTTGGAAAAAGAAATTTAAAAGCAGTAGCTATTCCTAAGCAGTAGCTATTCCTAAGCAGTAGCTATTCCTAAGCAGTAGCTATTCCTAATCAGTAGCTATTCTTACAATAGGATTAGGTGTAGAGGACGAAATGGGCATTGATCTCGATTTTTTAAATTCGCCGGAAATGTTTGTAATGATAGGATAGAAGCACTTTTTTGTAAGAATTGCGAACATGAAATAACATTATCGTAAAAATTATGACTTGAACAGTTTTTATTCAGGTTCAATACCTTTTTGATGTTTCTTTCTCAGAATCAACGTAAAAAATTGTGAATTATATTGGCTACGGTATAAACAAAAAGAAAAAACTATTAAAAAGGATTGGTACGCCCTAGTGTACAATGCATGTATGAATATATGTACGCACAAAACATGCACACTTTGTTTGTGCTTTTTGCATTCGTGGTTTTCAACGAAGATCCATGCGAAAGGGAATTGTTGGAAATGATATTACGCGTTGAAGATTGCTCTACGCACTGTTCGAAAACTATACGCAAAGGGTAATTCTCATTAATAAAAATAAGTCTCCCGTATGTCATTTGATTTGTTGCCGAAGTAATCGTTGTCAAAGACTGCTGAAGAAAAACCGTAGCCAATACATTTCACCAATTTTTTACGTTGATTCTAAAAAAGAAACAACAATAAGGTCTCGAACCAGAATAAAAACTGTTCATGTCATAATAATGAAGAAAGACCGAATAAATATAAACAAAAAGAAAAAACTATTAACGGAAAAATATAAAAGAAAATATAATAGGCTTTTAAAAAAATATATAAAAATACAATCAGAGCTAAAAACTGAACTACGGATAAAAAATATAAAAAGAATATTGTTTTTTCCAAAAATGCATTGAAGTCGTTCATTGATTGTGTTCATTGTATAAACATCGAAACTGAAATGTTTTGCAAGCTTTTTCTAAGTTCTCGTCCAAAATAGTATTCAGACGATGTAAGATATCACGTTTCAACTTTATACCGGTGGGTCCCCATAAAAGTTTTACAGCTTGGTTTCAAAAACAGTGGTTTTGAATCCCTTAAACAAAGATGTTCTCAACTTGAAGGCAAGGATTTTAATCACGTGTTTTGATGTGATTGATGGATAAAATGTCAATAAGGAAGGAGTTATGATACAACACGCATCTTGATTTAATAGATGGATTCGAACACACTGGTTTCGAAAGATCCAATAAAATTGGTACGCAAGTATGGTATTTTTACTTAAGTCGATGTGCTCAAATGTATTATTATATTATTAATTATTTTATTTTGGAAAATATTTTAACAACTGCTACTTTGACCAAAATAGCGAACCATAATATAACTGTGCTTAAAAGTCCTGGCGTGAAAGTTAGAGTGCTAGTTTGCGATCAAGGTTTGTTCTCTTACCTTGGAATATCAGCTAAAAAAAAAACATATTTTTATATGGATAACAATAAAATATATTGTATGTTCGACTTTTAAATTAATTATTCGAATTATTTTTACTTTTTTCAATTTATAAATGAAAGTGATAAAAAAAAAGAAAATTAATTAATTAGCACAAATTTTTTAAGGCCCCAATTTGGGCTTCATAATTTACTTCATTTAAAGCTATTTTAACCCATAAACATTTAATTAAAACCAAAATATTTAAAAAAAAGTTTCAATTGCTATTCACGAATTCAGATAAGAACTCTTGAAAATACACGCCAAGTATTCCAAATTTGCTGACTTTGTAAAAAAAAACGAAATAATAAAAAAGGAAATTAAATACACACACTATAGCAGCTATGCTCGCTCTTATTATGAGCGACGTCACTTCACTATCGTTTTTGCAAACGCTTTCGCTCTCAGCAATGCGAGCGCAGCATACACATTGAAATCTGAGCAAATACGGATATAAATTTGTAAAAAGGTAGTAAATAAATTTCAAAGAGCAGAAAAAGGATTAAAGTACACTGCCAAGAATCAATGTTGGGATCGAGATTTAAAAGGGTTTAGGATCAAACATTACCAGCCCTTTTGCAACATCAAGGAAGTTGTAAACAATATGTCTTAATATAAATAAGAAGACGGTATAGTACAGTTTTTGGTGAGCTATTATTAATCTTTTTTGTTGTTTTACATTAGCCAGTATGAACCTTGGAAACGCGGTGAAACCAATAGCGACTCCAGCGTAGGGACCCGTTAGGACCCAGTGAATAGGCCAGTGGGGACCCCTGATATATCATATCTCGTCATTTGCACGCGCCTGACAACACCCAACTAAAAAATGTGTATTAGGTGAAGGGGCAACTAGGTTTCTCAACGAGCTATGACGTCACGATCTGCGCATAAACTTCCGGCCGAAGAAAGCTATCCTTCAACGGAGAGCCATCAAATGCGCAGAAACGGTGCTGAACGGTGTCGTTTTTAATCGTTACTGAGAGTCGTTTTTAATCGTTACTGTCCGGAAATTTTGACTGTAACGTATCGGATGTGTCCGGCATATCTTATTGCTCTTGTCGCGAGTCGACCAGATCTCTATCGCGCTCGAGTAAGCCGACGTTGTAGCTGGAGGGATGACACAGGTAAAATAACAAGTCACAGCTGCAGCCCAGTGGTCAGTAGCCAAAAGCCAACAGGCTACATTTCTGATTAACGGCATTGAAGCCATGAATTGATTTCACCAGGAATGTGCTGTCTACCGAAACTATGTGTTTAAGTTCCTTTTAGGGTTTTTTATAGTTCTTTGATGACCCTGTATCTATTAATAATCTAATAGTTTTCCCTGCTATTGTGATTTCTATGAACGGTATCAGGGAGTTTTGTATAAAAATGTATCCGATGTAATTCCTGCTCTTCATCGATTTCCGATGCCACTGACTCTGCTCTTGTCTGGTTTTCATTCGTCCCATGTTTTTTAGTTTCCTATGAAATGTAATTAATTTTCTGTTGCTTAGGCCCCGTAAATCTAGCTGAGCCATTATTCTGTCTTTTCATCGCCTACCCAGAGGTTTGATGAGCAATACGCTCAACCTTCGCGGCCTCGTTACTACAATAGAGGCTGTGAAGGTTGAGCGTATTGCTGGAACCTTGTTGGTTGCCTAAATCCTATAGACTCGTTAACATCCATTGGTTCCACCTTCTGAGAATCTCCATTCCCAAAGCCTTGTCGTCTCGAAAAATAAGGATTTTTAATTGCTTGACTTCCTGCAGTATTGTTCCTATTCCGTTGCCTCTCTTTGTCCTCGTTGGATCTCGCATAGTTGCTAGCAAATAAGTATCGTTCGTGGTTAGACTCAACCTCTTGAGTTAATGCTAACGCCGGGGGTAAGTCGCCTGTGCCGAGCCAAATAAGGACATCACTCACACTTTTCTTAGTTCCAGATATGAATATCCGCATCGCATCCATCCTGTTCTTCTCATTAATGGAAGCAGCAGTGGCCCTAGGTCATAGTAGGTTATAATAGTTTTATTCGCCAGTAAATTATATTATTAAATTATTTCCCGACCTCGTCATAAAATTGCAAAAGGGTCATATTTCCCTGCCGTAGAATTGAAAGTTCTTGCTCGATGAGGTAAATTGGGCGTTTATCTGAATATGTAAAGTCAAGGCGATCTATGATTGCCTTGAACATATAAACAGTGTTGATAGCACCATATCCGATGGCCCCTTTACCTTGTTTCAAATTATGGCTACTGCTTGGTAGTTTTTGGAGCTACCATCGAAATTTTCGAAAAAATTTTAGGCATTATGACCTGACTGACGTGATGAAATGAATGTTCCTTGTTTTCCCCCAAAGTCTGCCAAAGATTTTACTATGTCCAGTGTCATCGCATTTTTTGTCTGGGACTATTTCGACCTTTCTATAAGGCTCAACTTCGGGAGAAGTAATGATAATTTAATTGAACCGTTGGTTGTTTTTGAGTCCTTAAGACGGTATTTATAGCGTCCTCAGCTTTAACACTGACTTGGTCCGCTGTCATCGCCATAGTTCCGTCTCTCCATCAATTACTCTGTTCCGAATTACTAATATTTTCTTTTCTATATACGGCTATCTGGCTCTATCCTCTTTATTCATAAGAAACCGACCCGTTTTCTTAATTACAAGTAATAATTTGTCTTATGCTACTTACAAAATCATTTTATATTCTATGTTATTTGTTTGCTGCGTATAGTATCTTCTTTTGTTGGACGATCTTCCTCTGCTCTCCGCTCTCTAGATATTTCCGTTTAAGTTTCTTTGGTTGTTATGTCCACTTGATTTAGGTTGGGATTATTTTTCTTTCGTATTTTAGTTTTCTTCGATTCTGGAAATTTTGTTTGAATTTCTATAGTTGCTACTGGATTTAGGTTAGTGTTTTTTTTTTTTTATTTTTCTTTCGTATTTTTGTTTCAGGAAATTCTGTTTGAATTTCTTTAGTTGTTATGTTGACTGGATTTAGGTTGGTGGATCTTTCTTATTTTTCTTTCACATTTTTTTTTTCTTTTTGTCCAAGATGAAACGACTTATTTGTTTATTTTTTATTCAGAATTATTTATTTTTTAAAAATGTTCCACGTTGTGTGCGCCAATTAATTGATTCCGTGATTATATTTTTTATTAATATACTATATTTGGATCACGCGTTAGCTGGAATCTTCTTAAGTGCATTTCTTAAACTAAAAACTTAATTTTTTTATGTTCATGCCCTAACTGCACTGCCGTCCACCAGTACGCGACGCAGGCAGAGCACCTGACGTTGCAACTCGAGCGGAATCATATTACTTCGACGAAAACATTGGGTTCGGTAGACCTGGAATAAGCATAACAATCTGTGGGAACCGTTGATTTAGGTGTTTACTGCAACGTGTTAACTTATATATATATATTAATAAGGGAGCATTCGTCAATTCAATGAGACAAATAAAAATAAATATTGCGGCCTTTTGTCTGATTTCTTCTTTTTATATCCTTACTTGACCGAGATATTTACGCACAGCCGTTTAATTTTGTAAAGCAACACGGAATGTAATTTTTTACACCACCAAGTCAAAATTAATGAGAAAACACTTATCAGCTGTAATAAAAAATAACATACATAGTTCAGTATACCCCACAGAGAAAACATATGTACTCACACTCACAAATAACAGAAACTGCATGTATGTACATCGAATATGTTATTATTTAAATATGTTGATTTCGACGTGAGCGAGGGTATTTATGAAAATAAAAATGCAAAAGGGTTTCTGTGGCAACCCGTGTCTAGTCACATACAGACACAACCATGTCAACAAATACACAGCGACGATCAAGAGAATTGACAGCAACAGAGAGAGAGTTAGTCTTGAAAGAACTATCAACCGGTGTATACCAATTACTGCCATTTAAATATATAATTAATAAATGTATTAAACTAATCATACGAATCGGCTTGTTACTTAGTAAATTACCCAGGTTGTTACAGTGGCGACGAGTAAAAAAAAGAGAAAAAAACTAAGTCATACTTAATTGTTAATTTCGGAACATTTAAAACATTTTTTTATTATTGGAAACGTGGTCGCGTGAAACAAACAGAGGTAACCAGTTATGTGCAAGGCAGGGGAGATGTAAAAAAAAGAACATAAAGGAATAAGAAAAAATCTAGACGAAATAGTGATGCGTGTTAAAGCCCGGTAACTAATAAAATTGTGACGCATTAATATGCAGGCCACTATATTCTATATGTAAATCTGACATGGGTCAGAGGCTGTGATACAGGCCCGTATTTTGTTATCTGGCAAATGTCAGAAGCCTTGTTTGGAATACAGGCTGAAGGAACATTTAAGAATCTGGCAAAGGTCAGAGGCTGTATGCCGGTAAAGTTGTAATCTGGCAAAGGTCAGAGGCTGTATGCCGGTAAAGTTGTAATCTGGCAAAGCTCAGAGGCCGTGCGTTGAACGCAAGCTAATACTTCTTCAGCAATCTGATAAATGTCAGTTGCAGTGTTAGAGGAGAAAGAAAGCAATAATCTGACAAAGGTCTGATCGTAATAATATGTACATACTTAATTTTACATTTCAGGTGAGGTGTGGAGAAAAGAACAACCATGGCTGAGATAATTAAACCATTTTTGTGTGATTCGATTGAGAAATCATTGCTGCGAGCCGAGTGGGAGAAATGGCTATGATCCTTCCAGATTTATGTAGATGCAGAAGAGATCAGCTCCGTTTTGCGGAAACGCAAAAAATTACTCCATTTTGGTGGTCCTCAACTACAGTCGGTGGCATATTCATTACCGGGTGCAGTTATTCCATATGATGAGAAGAATGATAACGATGTGTTCACAATTTTGGTTGAAAAACTGAATGAGTATTTCACGCCAAAACGGAATTCGGCATTTGAACGACATCTCTTCAGGAAAATTGCTCCTTTGGATGGGGAAAGTTTCAACAAATTTGTTGTACGATTGCGTCAACAAATAGCTAAGTGCTCGTTCGGCACCACTCAAGCGGAGATAGAGGAAATCTGTCTAAAGGACAAAATTATCGATGTATGGGCATCATTAGACCTTAAGCGGAAACTGTTGGGAAAAGAACACAGTCTGGACGAGATTTTAGATGCATGCCAAGTAGACGAACAAATAGGCAAGCAGTCGCAAACAATGTCGACCAAACCAGATGCAGACACTATCAGTAAGATTGGTTCACGGAAAATGCGACCAAACTTTAATAACGCCGAATGTGGCAGATGCGGCCGCACAGACCATGCTGAAAACGCTCAAAACTGTCCGGCTCGGGATATTAAATGCAATAGATGTTCTCGTATAGGTCATTTCGCTCGCAAGTGTAGAACGAAAAGACAACTTGGACAGGGGCGGAGCTCGGATTCGAAGCGGAGGCGCACTGAGATACGGTCTGTAGAAGACAATAACCCTGATGCTGACTTCAAGAGGTGCCATATTGACTGTTTTAAGATAATAAGTGACAGCGAAATGGATGAAACGGTGGTGTGTCAGATTGGTGGCCACTCAATCTCGTTGATTATAGACTCCGGATCTAGATTTAACCTCATTAGTCACGCAGATTGGAAATGCCTACAGGAAAGGAAAGCGACGCTTTTTAACATTCGCGCTAAGTCCACTAATCAGTTTCGTGCATACGCTTCTGAAAAATTACTTAATGTAATTTGCGTTTTTGAAGCTCCGATTGCCATTAAAAAGAACCCTGAGATGATTGCCACATTTTATGTGATTGAAAATGGGAGACAATCATTATTAGGACGAGAAACGAAGTTCGACACATTTATGACCAAGTTAAGAGGAGCCAAATACTTTTCTCGGCAGGACCTGAAGAACGCTTACCATCAATTGGAACTCCACGAGGATAGCAGGGAAATCACGACCTTTATAAGCATTCGAGGGTTGTTTAGGTTCAAACGACTACTGTTTGGGGTAAACTCTGCACCTGAAATATTTCAACGAATGCTCGAGGAACTGTTGGCGCCGTGCCCGAACGCTTTGAATTACATCGACGACGTAATAATATTCGGAAGCAGCGAGGAGGAACATGACAAAGCGGTCCAGGCAGTATGTAAAATTTTCCGTGACAACGAAGTTTGCTTGAACGAGGAGAAATGTGTCTGGAAGACACAAAGGCTTAAATTTCTGGGTCACATATTGTCCGACCAAGGCATTGAGGTTGATCCCGAAAAGGTCCAGGTAATATCTTCGTTTAGAGACCCCAAAAACAAGGAAGAAATGCGGAGTTTTCTGGGCCTAGTCACATATGTGGGCATATTCATTCCGGATTTGGCGAATCGCACTGAGCCGTTAAGACGTCTACTCAAAACAAGTAATAAATTCAGCTGGGGTGTAGAGGAGAAGCAGGCTTTTGAGGGCCTTAAAGTTGTACTGGCCGGGATACCAAATTTATCTTACTTCGATCCGAAACGTAAGACTCGTTTGATTGCTGACGCTAGTCCCGTGGCTTTAGGGGCAGTACTGGTCCAATTCGACGATAACAACGATGCACGTGTCGTTTCATTTGCCAGCAAGAGCCTATCGGAGGTTGAAAAACGTTACTCGCAAACGGAAAAGGAAAGCCTTTCGTTGGTCTGGGCGGTGGAGAAGTTTTATTATTATCTGGCGGGCCTTGTATTTGAGCTGGTCACCGATCACAAGCCGCTGAAGGCTATTTTTAAGCCTACGTCGAAACCACCAGCCCAGATTGAAAGATGGCTTTTACGTCTTCAGGCTTTCAAATTCAGAGTAATCTACAGAGCTGGTAAAGATAATATTGCTGACTCTCTATCCAGACTTTGTCAAACGACGAACACCAACTGTTTCGATTGGAAGGGTGAGCAGAGCATTTTTCACGTCATATCAAGTTGTGTGCCCACTGCGCTTACCATTTCTGAGATTGCGGAAAAAAGTTTGGAGGATGTGGAAATTGTTGACGCCATGACATGTCTTGACAGTAACTCGTGGAATACCGCTACTACCAACGGTTTCTACCCATTCCGTTTCGAGTTGTCGACGCTTGGTAGTATACTTTTGCGCGGGACACGCCTGGTTATTCCTAAACCACTGCGACTCAAGGTCCTTGAACTAGCGTATGAGGGTCATCCTGGGGGAGTCGGCCATGAAACGCAGATTAAGATCAAAAGTGTGCTGGCCCCTAGTTGATCGGGAAGCGGAAAGTTTTGTTAAGGCTTGCAGGGACTGTCTTTTAGTATCACAACCATCAAACCCAGCACCGATGGACAGACATCCGTTCCCAACTGGTCTTTGGATCACACTGGCTACTAACCTATTAGGTCCGTTGCCAAATAACCAGTATGTCCTTGTTTTTATCGATTATTATTCGAGATATATGGAATTTAAGCTCCTCCGCTCGATATCTTCGAAGGCAGTTATTGACTCAATGAATGAGATATTTTGTAGACAGGGACCACCAAAACAGCATAGAACCGACAACGTGAGTGCAGAGTTCAACCAATATTGTCAGATGAACGGCATAGAGCAAATATTGACACCACCATATTGGCCTCAAGCAAATGGAGAGGTCGAGAACATGAATAGGTCCCTGGTGAAACGTTTGAAAAATGCGTCCGTAAATAAGAGGAACGTGTTAGAAGAGCTCCAAAAATTCGTCCACATGTATAATGTCACACCACATAGCACTACCGGTTTGGCTCCAACGGAACTGATGTTCAACCGTGTCATTCGGGACAAAATACCGGGAGTGGAGGACTTAACAGGAGAATTTAATGACTCGGTCGGAAAAGATCGGGATTGTATGAACAAGCAGAAGGGCAAGGAACTTGCTGACAAGAAGAGAGGGGCCAAGGATCCAGATATTGCTGTAGGGGACAAAGTGCTGTTGAAGAATGTTGTGTTTCCCCATAAATTGACACCGAACTTTGACACGACCGAGTATGTTGTAACGGAAAGAACTGGAAACATAGTTAGCCACCTGAAGAAAGTCCCGGCAGTGACGCTGCCACTGTCATCGGCAGCGACGGACTCCACAGACGTCCGATTCAGGGAGCCAACGACCGAGCGAGGTGTCCGGAGGTGAAACCTTGTCCGGTGGACGGGACCTCAAGGTCCATCTTAAAAACATTGGAGGGATGTGGCAACCCGTGTCTAGTCACACACACACACAACCATGTCAACAAATACACAGCGACGATTAAGAGAATTGACAGCAACAGAGAGAGAGTTAGTCTTGTAAGAACTATCAACCGGTGTATACCAATTACTGCCATTTAAATATATAATTAATAAATGTATTAAACTAATCATACGAATCGGCTTGTTATTTAGTAAATTACCCAGGTTGTTACAGTTTCAATATAATTTTTTTCCAAAAATGTTGGAATCTGTATTAGAAAGCAATATTACCAAGGGCGAAGATCGTAACCGGAGGAAGGATATTAACTTAACGAGTAAGTAGGAAACAACCAAGATGGACAAAGTGGCGGCTACTATGAAAGAAAACGAGTACAATGTGTAGAAAAAAATTAAAGTACACTGTCAATAATCGAAAATAAGGTATATAAGCTTCCATTATGATGCACTATAATTGAGTATATTTATTTTACTATATTTACAAATATATTAAGTTAAAATTCTCCCTAAGTAGGTTGTACAAGTATTGTCCGTAGTCACATCGTAAATTAAAAGTATTCAGTGTTAATTTTTGGAATTGATTTATAAGAAGAAGTCTAAAGTTTGGTGTGGCTGCTGTAAAATACCCTACACCAGACTGCCTGTTATAGAGCCTGAATAGAAAAAGCCCGGACCTAGATTCTGCTCTGTGTGCCAGGTCTTCATACAAAACCACCAAACATCTGTGCCGAGAATACGCAACATAAGCTGACCACCCCCGTGAGCCAACAGGACATGGACCGTTGTTAATTAAGCAAAACGGCTGCCGTTGAGTAAAAGGATTGGATGCAGTTCGGTAAAAGAAAGAATCGGAGCCCGTTCTTAACGTTCATTCAGTCACAAACGCAATCCCTATGCAGAAACGGATTTAACGAGCTCCCCGGTTATAATGGCTAGCCGTCTAGCATACAGCGATATTCTTTTGCATAGTAACGTTTTTCAGCCACCATTCCTAATTCTATCATTACCCTCTTTATTTCATCAGCCGATATGACGTATACATATTCATACATATTTAAACCCTTAAAAGAATGATGTATGCACTTCAACATCGGTGTCAAGTCTTGACAGATCACAAATATTTCATCGGTCTTTATTGGAAGTAGGACTCAAGGACGAAAACCAACTCATCTAGGGATTTTATTTACATTTAAGTTCTGTCGTCTCAACCAATATTGTCAAGCGAAATTTTCTGCATGATTATTATTGCAACGACTATTACTGGGCCTAACCAACCCACTGATCAAACAGCTTAGCGATCGCAGAAAGTACTTTTCGCCTTGTATTCCCAGATTTTTATCCGAGGAGGCTAACGGCGAAATAGAGGTTTCGAAGTAATAGCTTCAATGATTTCCAAAAGCTTGGCATCGACGAAGTGTTCGAAGGGGAACCGATCTAATAGCGATCTTACGCTAGCAGTCGACTTTCTGAGCTGAAATTAAGCTGTGCTGAGCGCCGCTATTAATTGATCACAGACTTTTAAAGCAGTCAACATCATGAGCCCCTGCTAAAGTGTCATCAACTTGCATGCACCGGCGGAAGATCTTTGCTGCAAGGTAAAACTAATTTTCCGTGTCATTTCGATTTCGGAAGGTAAATCCATGAACAGCGTTTTGCAAAGGGGTATGGGTAGGGGCAACTGTGATTTGTGGATACATTTGCGTAATATTGCAATTTAAAACAAACTTGAAAAGCATCCTCCATAATATCAAAAGTACTAAGTTCAACTGTAGGGTCGGTCCGACGTGAAGAATATCATAAAGACTATTCCCACTAGAAGATAAATTCTACGCGTTAAAAACGACACGTAAACTGACTATAAATTGACTCTGGAAGACAAAGCCGCCGCCACCCTCGGGTTAATGTGCAAGGTCAAAATGTAGCGACCATTGGCATTTCTACGCGAGGTCTGTGAGAAATTTTTCTAGGAAATTTTAGATTTCTATTGAGATTATATTCTTCTGCAATTTCCGCAGTATTCACAAAATTACTGACATGAAGTGAGGTAATCGAACCCGTTATCAACCACACGAAATTGGTATTTTGACTTATCAAAGATTTAAACAACCTCACTGTGTATTTATGAATATTAGGATACAGATTAGCACCAAGTAGGAGGTCAACCGGACGACTGTCATAAAAGTGAGGGTCTGCCTAATGGAAGTTATATAAACGGGATCTAAATTCCGCAGGGACGACGAGCGGTGGTAAGTTGCCAATGATAAAAGATATGACAAAGCTTTCTTGACGTAGCCGATAGCGCATGATTAATACTCTATATAGGAGCATTCGTGGTCAGCGAAATAAATAATGAAAACACGATGAGCGGTATTAATGTATAAATCGAACAAGACTATTATTGGAATTTATCTCAGACAGTATTGTTGATAAGTCGATGGCGGTGAACAAATTTTTTGGGTGGACTATACAAGGTCGTTCTAATGATAAAAATTAATTAAGTTCCAACTGTGATATTTTACTCTGTGATTATTTGTATTATCGCGGCGAATTTTAATTTACGTAAATGGCCATCAAGTAGCCAAAATATATAATGAGCGCGTAGAATATATGAACGATTTGGAATAAAACATACGATACAATTAGAGTGGATATAGCAAACAAATTACAACTATTTACAAGACTTGAAGGCAACTAAACGCAACGTTCTTATGGCAATAGCAAAAATTTACGATCCAATGGGATTCTTGGGAGCATTCACTGTCCGAGTTCAAATATTGCTTCAGGTGATATAGGACAACGATTGGGAGCAGCTATTGTCAGGAGAATTTGCGGAAGATTTCCAGCAGTGGCAGAGAGTACTGGATCTACTAAGCGAATATAATTTACACCTGCGTCTCTCGCCCTCCTGCGTATCGATCATCGAACTGTATATCTTTACAAGCAAGCTTAAAATCATATGGTATTGTAGCGTATACACGGACCATAACAAAGTTAACAAAAATATCAACAAATTTGTTGTGTTCAAAGAATAGAATCAGTCCAATGAAGCAAGAAAATAAAGAAATCACTTTACTCAAGCTGGACTTGACAGCATTTTTAATAGCGACGAGACTGTAAAAACTTCTACTCACCGTCTTAGATATTCAAGTACACTCCACAATATTATGGACTGACTCATCGGTAACCTTAAATTGGCTAAACGGACAAGGTAACAATTGTAAGCAATGTACGTATATGAAGCCCAAAGTTATGGAGGTGGACAGTTTCACGAACGAACACGACTGGAGACATTGCGATGGGAAAAGTAACCCGCCATTCTTTTGACGCGAGTTATTAAAACCAGCTAAATGATTAAATCTGAAACGTAGAGAAGAGGACCATCATGGTTATTGGAGCACAAGTCTTACTAGCCTGCAAAAAATGTCGCCGAAAAATCAACGAGCCTTATTATCAGCGATAAAAATCCAATGGAAAGTGAATTAAATGAAGCTGTTATTAACATTAAGCGATTCAATAATCTCAGTAGACTTCAGCGTACTAAAGCATAAGTATTCCGATTAACTCAATAAACTAGATCAAATCCAGCAAAAAAATAAAAAATAACAGCTAGCGAAATTCAACAAACAACGAACTACTATAGAAACTACAGCGTGGAAATAGCGGCATTAGAGAAAAATCATCCTAAACTCAAAAATATCGTCATAAAACCCCAGTTATAAGGCTCATCTGAGCTAAAAAATTAAACATATTTTGCTTTCGCTTCAGATGCGGGGGGAAAGTAGGAAGCGCAAGCAAACACAGAGTGAGAGCAACGGTGCCACTGACGTCAGCTTTACTCTCACCACAGTCTCTCTCTTGCCTTTATTCGGTTCGCTACAGTGATAGCGCTTCGTATTCTTGCTACAGCTTGTTGTTAAAATATTATTTTGTATTGAATATTTTTTCTGGGCTTTCACTTGATTTTGCGATGCTAATGCGACACAATGAGCGGACGAAAACAAAAAAATACTTTGCCCAGTGGCATAAAATGCTGCACTAAGACGTGTGGAAAATCGAGAAGGCGTTGCAGGAAATTGAAAATGTTAAAATTTCCTGCACCTGATTTGATTCTTGATCAAATTTGGAGAAAAAAAGCCAAATTCCTAAAATGAAAAAAAATTATATATTTGCGAAAATTATTTCTCGAGCACATATGTTGGAAAAAGAAATTTAAAAGCAGTAGCTATTCCTAAACAGTAGCTATCCAAGCAGTAGCTAATCCTAAGCAGTAGCTATTCCTAATCAGTAGCTATTCTTACAATAGGATTAGGTGTAGAGGACGAAATGGGCATTGATTTCGATTTTTTAAATTCGACGGAAATGTTTGTAATGATAGGATAGAAGCACTTTTTTGTAAGAATTGCGAACATGAAATAACATTATCGTAAAAATTATGACTTGAACAGTTTTTATTCAGGTTCAATACCTTTTTGATGTTTCTTTCTCAGAATCAACGTAACAAATTGTGAATTATATTGGCTTCGGTATAAACAAAAAGAAAAAACTATTAAAAAGGATTGGTACGCCCTAGTGTACAATGCATGTATGAATATATGTACGCACAAAACATGCACACTTTGTTTGTGCTTTTTGCATTCGTGGTTTTCAACGAAGACCCATGCGAAAGGGAATTGTTGGAAATGATATTGCGCGTTGAAGATTGCGTTGAAGATTGGGTAATTCTCATTAATAAAAATAAGTCTCCCGTATGTCATTTGATTTGTTGCCGAAGTAATCGTTGTCAAAGACTGCTGAAGAAAAACCGTAGCCAATACATTTCACCAATTTTTTACGTTGATTCAAAAAAAGAAACAACAATAAGGTCTCGAACCAGAATAAAAACTGTTCATGTCATAATAATGAGGAAAGACCGAATAAATATAAACAAAAAGAAAAAACTATTAACGGAAAAATATAAAAGAAAATATAATAGGCTTTTAAAAAAATATATAAAAATACAATCAGAGCTAAAAACTGAACTACGGATAAAAAAATATAAAAAGAATATTGTTTTTTCCAAAAATGCATTGAAGTCGTCCATTGATTGTGTTCATTGTATAAACATCGAAACCGAAATGTTTTGCAAGATTTTTCTAAGTTCTCGTCCAAAATAGTATTCAGACGATATAAGATATCTGGTTCAGAATATATTTTATATGTCTCAGTCAACTTTTGCCTTTTTACGAACTAAATTGAATCTCAATTTACCTCACGTTTCAACTTTATACCGGTGGGTCCCCATAAAAGTTTTACAGCTTGGTTTCAAAAACAGTGGTTTTGAATCCCTTAAACAAAGATGTTCTCAACTTGAAGGCAAGGATTTTAATCACGTGTTTTGATGTGATTGATGGATAAAATGTCAATAAGGAAGGAGTTATGATACAACACGCATCTTGATTTAATAGATGGATTCGAACACACTGGTTTCGAAAGATCCAATAAAATTGGTACGCAAGTATGCGTATTTTTACTTAAGTCGATGTGCTCAAATGTATTATTATATTATTAATTATTTTATTTCGGAAAATATTTTAACAACTGCTACTTTGACCAAAATAGCGAACCATAATATAACTGTGCTTAAAAGTCCTGGCGTGAAAGTTAGAGTGCTAGTTTGCGATCAAGGTTTGTTCTCTTACCTTGGAATATCAGCTAAAAAAAAACATATTTTTATATGGATAATAATAAAATATATTGTATGTTCGACTTTTAAATTAATTATTTGAATTATTTTTACTTTTTTCAATTTATAAATGAAAGTGATAAGAAAAAGAAAATTAATTAATTAGCACAAATTTTTTAAGGCCCCAATTTGGGCTTCATAATTTACTTCATTTAAAGCTATTTTAACCCATAAACATTTAATTAAAACCAAAATATTTAAAAAAAGTTTCAATTGCTATTCACGAATTCAGATAAGAACTCTTGAAAATACACGCCAAGTATTCCAAATTTGCTGACTTTGTAAAAAAAAAACGAAATAATAAAAAAGGAACATAAATACACACACTATAGCAGCTATGCTCGCTCTTATTATGAGCGACGTCACTTCACTATCGTTTTTGCAAACGCTTTCGCTCTCAGCAATGCGAGCGCAGCATACACATTGAAATCTGAGCAAATACGGATATAAATTTGTAAAAAGGTAGTAAATAAATTTCAAAGAGCAGAAAAAGGATTAAAGTACACTGCCAAGAATCAATGTTGGGATCGAGATTTAAAAGGGTTTAGGATCAAACATTACCAGCCAACATCAAAGAAGTTGTAAACAATATGTCTTAATATAAATAAGAAGACGGTATAGTACAGTTTTTGGTGAGCTATTATTAATCTTTTTTGTTGTTTTACATTAGCCAGTATGAACCTTGGAAACGCGGTGAAACCAATAGCGACTCCAGCGTAGGGACCAGTTAGGACCCAGCGAATAGGCCAGTGGGGAACGGTGTCGTTTTTAATCGTTACTGAGAGTCGTTTTTAATCGTTACTGTCCGGAAATTTTGACTGTAACGTATCGGATGTGTCCGGCATATCTTATTGCTCTTGTCGCGAGTCGACCAGATCTCTATCGCGCTCGAGTAAGTCGACGTTGTAGCTGGAGGGATGACACAGGTAAAATAACAAGTCACAGCTGCAGCCCAGTGGTCAGTCGCCAAAAGGCTACATTTCCGATTAACGGCATTGAAGCCATGAATTGATTTCACCAGGAATGTGCTGTCTACCGAAACTATGTGTTTAAGTTCCTTTTAGGGTTTTTTATAGTTCTTCGATGATCCTGTATCTATTAATAATCTAATAGTTTTCCCTGCTATTGTGATTTCTATGAACGGTATCAGGGAGTTTTGTATAAAAATGTATCCGATCTAATTCCTGCTCTTCATCGATTTCCGATGCCACTGACTCTGCTCTTGTCTGGTATTCATTCGTCCCATGTTTTTTAGTTTCCTATGAAATGTAATTAATTTTCTGTTGCTTAGGCCCCGTAAATCTAGCTGAGCCATTATTCTGTCTTTTCATCGCCTACCCAGAGGTTTGATGAGCAATACGCTCAACCTTCGCGGCCTCGTTACTACAATAGAGGCTGTGAAGGTTGAGCGTATTGCTGGAACCTTGTTGGTTGCCTAAATCCTATAGACTCGTTAACATCCATTGGTTCCACCTTCTGAGAATCTCCATTCCCAAAGCCTTGTCGTCTCGAAAAATAAGGATTTTTAATTGCTTGACTTCCTGCAGTATTGTTCCTATTCCGTTGCCTCTCTTTGTCCTCGTTGGATCTCGCATAGTTGCTAGCAAATAAGTATCGTTCGTGGTTAGACTCAACCTCTTGAGTTAATGCTAATGCCGGGGGTAAGTCGCCTGTGCCGAGCCAAATAAGGACATCACTCACACTTTTCTTAGTTCCAGATATGAATATCCGCATCGCATCCATCCTGTTCTTCTCATTAATGGAAGCAGCAGTGGCCCTAGGTCATAGTAGGTTATAATAGTTTTATTCGCCAGTAAATTATATTATTAAATTATTTCCCGACCTCGTCATAAAATTGCAAAAGGGTCATATTTCCCTGCCGTAGAATTGAAAGTTCTTGCTCGATGAGGTAAATTGGGCGTTTATCTGAATATGTAAAGTCAAGGCGATCTATGATTGCCTTGAACATATAAACAGTGTTGATAGCACCATATCCGATGGCCCCTTTACCTTGTTTCAAATTATGGCTACTGCTTGGTAGTTTTTGGAGCTACCATCGAAATTTTCGAAAAAATTTTAGGCATTCTGACCTGACTGACGTGATGAAATGAATGTTCCTTGTTTTCCCCCAAAGTCTGCCAAAGATTTTACTATGTCCAGTGACTCATCGCATTTTTTGTCTGGGACTATTTCGACCTTTCTATAAGGCTCAACTTCGGGAGAAGTAATGATAATTTAATTGAACCGTTGGTTGTTTTTGAGTCCTTAAGACGGTATTTATAGCGTCCTCAGCTTTAACACTGACTTGGTCCGCTGTCATCGCCATAGTTCCGTCTCTCCATCAATTACTCTGTTCCGAATTACTAATATTTTCTTTTCTATATACGGCTATCTGGCTCTATCCTCTTTATTCATAAGAAACCGACCCGTTTTCTTAATTACAAGTAATAATTTGTCTTATGCTACTTACAAAATCATTTTATATTCTATGTTATTTGTTTGCTGCGTATAGTATCTTCTTTTGTTGGACGATCTTCCTCTGCTCTCCGCTCTCTAGATATTTCCGTTTGAGTTTCTTTGGTTGTTATGTCCACTTGATTTAGGTTGGGATTATTTTTCTTTCGTATTTTAGTTTTCTTCGATTCTGGAAATTTTGTTTGAATTTCTATAGTTGCTATGTCCACTGGATTTAGGTTAGTGTTTTTTTTTATTTTTCTTTCGTATTTTTGTTTCAGAAAATTCTGTTTGAATTTCTTTAGTTGTTATGTTGACTGGATTTAGGTTGGTGGATCTTTCTTATTTTTCTTTCACATTTTTTTTTCTTTTTGTCCAAGATGAAACGACTTATTTGTTTATTTTTTATTCAGAATTATTTATTTTTTAAAAATGTTCCACGTTGTTTGCGCCAATTAATTAATTCCGTGATTATATTTTTTATTAATATACTATATTTGGATCACGCGTTAGCTGGAATCTTCTTAAGTGCATTTCTTAAACTAAAAACTTAATTTTTTTTATGTTCATGCCCTAACTGCACTGCCGTCCACCAGTACGCGACGCAGGCAGAGCACCTGACTTTGCAACTCGAGCAGAATCATATTACTTCGACGAAAACATCGGGTTCGGTAGACCTGGAATAAGCATAACAATCTGTGGGAACCGTTGATTTAGGTGTTTACTGCAACGTGTTAACTTATATATATTAATAAGGGAGCATTCGTCAATTCAATGATACAAATAAAAATAAATATTGCGGCCTTTTGTCTGATTTCTTCTTTTTATATCCTTACTTGACCGAGATATTTACGCACAGCCGTTTAATTTTGTAAAGCAACACGGAATGTAATGTTTTACACCACCAAGTCAAAATTAATGAGAAAACACTTATCAGCTGTAATAAAAAATAACATACATAGGTCAGTATACCCCACAGAGAAAACATATGTACTCACACTCACAAATAACAGAAACTGCATGTATGTACATCGAATATGTTAATATTTAAATATGTTGATTTCGACGTGAGCGAGGGTATTTATGAAAATAAAAATGCAAAAGGGTTTCAATATAATTTTTTTCCACAAATGTTGGAATCTGTATTAGAAAGCAATATTACCAAGGGCGAAGATCGTAACCGGAGGAAGGATATTAACTTAACGAGTAAGTAGGAAACAACCAAGATGGACAAAGTGGCGGCTACTCCGAAAGAAAACGAGTACAATGTGTAAAAAAAATTAAAGTACACTGTCAATAATCAATGTTGTAATCGAGATGAAAATAGGGGTTATGATTAAACACAAAGTGTTACAAACAAAATAACAAACATTTATGTACTCGTAACAATTTCCTTTTACTTCTACGAAGGCAACTGAAGCGAATTTCTAAAAAGTTGAGCGATTCTGTGGTAGAGCTTACCACTTCAAGCCAGTCTGCGTTCACTGTCCCAAATTTTCATGTAGACGGGCGGTTACTTTCTAAAGCTATCTGAACTTTGTTTTACTGAGTTTCTTTCTGTGCCTTGTTGATGAGTTTTACGCCCATCGTCTTAAGAAGCTTTTGGTTTTACGTGAGGCTTTTCGTTAGTGCAAAACTCCATAAGGGTTTCAAGTCAGAAGTTCAGCTGAACTTTTTAGTTGTGATAATGTAATGAGCCAATTGATGGTGGCTGTTAGTAAGGTTGGCGGCCGCCACTTATCAGTTCGATTCTATAAAGTATTCTATTGTGATTCGAAAATAAGGTATATAAGCTTCCATTATGATGCACTATAATTGAGTATATTTATTTTACTATATTTACAAATATATTAAGTTAAAATTCTCCCTAAGTAGGTTGTACAAGTATTGTCCGTAGTCACATCGTAAATTAAATGTATTCAGTGTTAATTTTTGGAATTGATTTATAAGAAGAAGTCTAAAGTTTGGTGTGGCTGCTGTAAAATACCCTACACCAGACTGCCTGTTATAGAGCCTGAACCCGGACCTTGATTCTGCTCTGTGTGCCAGGTCTTCATACAAAACCACCAAACATCTGTGCCGAGAATACGCAACATAAGCTGACCACCCCCGTGAACCAACAGGATATGGACCGTTGTTAATTAAGCAAAACGGCTGCCGTTGAGTAAAAGGATTGGATGCAGTTCGGTAAAAGAAAGAGTCGGAGCCCGTTCTTAACGGTCATTCAGTCACAAACGCAATCCCTATGCAGAAACGGATTTAACGAGCTCCCCGGTTCTAATGGCTAGACGTCTAGCATACAGCGATATTCTTTTGCATAGTAACGTTTTTCAACCACCATTCATCATTCTATCATTACCCTCTTTATTTCATCAGCCGATATTTTTTTTTCTTATTTTCTTTATTTGCAATCTATTTACAGAGGAAATAATAAGCAAATTTAATATATCACTTAAGAGTAACAGAAAGTTAAGTTCCAATAAACTTAACAAGTAAATAAATTTATAGTTTGATATTTATATTGGTGACATAATAACTTATTCTATGGTTATCTTAAGTATATGTTAAAAAGGGAGATCTAAAATGTGTAACCTTTTTAATCTTCTCAATTCATCACTATCATCTAATAGACTAATGGCTAATATATGACAATGATTGCTTAATCTATCGAGATAGTTAGCACTACGCTTTTTTAATTCATCTTTGATAGGCATATTGAGATATTTATGTATATTTTCATTTCTTATAAACCATGGTGCGTTAACTAATAATCTAAGTGTTTTATTTTGGTATCTCTGCAATATTTCTAACTACTCTAAACAGTAGGTCCACACTGGTTTCAGTATTGTTTTGTATAGTATGACTTTATTCTCAAGGCTTAGTTGTGACTTAGATCCTAGTAGCCAATGCATTCTCTTCGTCTTTATATTTAGTTGGTGTCGTTTAAATTTGATATGCTCTTTCCATATCAATCTTCTATCAATGTGAAGGCCAAGGTATTTTACGCTTTCAGCTATGGGAATGTTAGATCCATTTAACATTAACGGTGGACAATTTTCCTTTCTTAAAGTGTATGTGACATGAGTTGATTTGACTGTGTTGACTTTAATGTTCCATTTATTTAACCAGTTTTGAATTAAATCAGGCTGCCTTTGAACTGCAGAAGCCTCCGCTGGATTTAGGTGTGTTCCTAAAATTGCCGTATCATCGGCATATGTTGCAATAATTACGTCAGTATTTGTAGGCATGTCGGATGTAAAAATTGTGTATAATACAGGACCCATTACACTACCCTGAGGAACACCTGATTTCATCATACCTTTTTCCGAGTCCTCGTCGTTAACGCTGACGTAAAAGCATCTATCATGTAGATACGACTTTAAAAGGAGGTAATAGGGGGTAGGTAACACAATCTTTAGCTTGTATAGTAAGCCACTATGTATAGTAAGCCACTTGTTTGTTTTCCAGTGCATCTCGTATTGTCTTAACGACTCTGTGGCATTGTTCGGGAGTCCCATGACTTTGGCGAAATCCAAACTGATGATCAGGCAATATTTTCAGAGCGTCAAGAATAGGAAATATTCGTTGTAGAAAAAGCCTTTCAAATAGTTTTGAAAGTATGGGCAATAAACTAATTGGTCTATACGAATTAAGTAAATTTTCACGTTTGTTAGGTTTTAACACCATAATAATTTTGGCAAGTTTCCATTTGGAAGGAAAATGGGATAGTCTCATAACAGTCTCATATATATATATATATATATATATATATATATATATATATATATATATATATATATATATATATATATATATATATATATATATATATATATATATATATATATATATATATATATATATATATATATATATATATATATATATATACACCTAATCCTGTTTTTACACGGTCTTTTTTTACACTATTTTGAAATAACACGGTCGACAGAAATAAACTTATCCTGCTTTCACACGTTTTTCTAAATAGCAGGAAAACACATATCCTGTTTTTACACGTTTTTTTAGACGGAAATAAAATCTATTTTATATTTAACTGTGATTTTATCTACATATGCATAGTTTTCTTCTCTCTTCAGCATTGCCAGTTAATAATGAAGTTTTGCCACTGTTTCCACAAGGAACTGCCATTCAAATATTATTTTTCCGTATATTTTTTAAATATGGCAACACAATGTGATTTTGACATTTCATTGCAAATTATACCGATAGTTAGGGGAGCTGTGAAATTTCAATCAGATCTACAATCCTGTATGGCTCGATACAAGGAACAGTACAAAGAACTCTCCAAAGTAGGATCGCAACGTACTATAACTGAATTTGCTATTAAAATAAATAAACCTGTGCCTGAAACAAGTTCTGATATGCAGTTACCAATGAACGCAGTTGAAGATGTGGACGTAGAACTGAACAATTCTACTGACGAAACAGATATTGCTCCAACGCAACAGAAAAGAATGCGCTTACATTCAGAAACTAATACCGAATAGAATTTACCCTTATACCATTTTTTATATTTGTATACAACTTTTTTATGTTCCTTGCATAGGAGATTTTTTTGTTTTTAAATTGGATTTTTATTGCTTAAAAACATTAAAATGATTTTATTTTTTAAGTTTCTTTATATAAAATTAGTTCCTTTATATAATATGTGAAATAAAATGGGCATGGTATACTGAAGAATAAAATGTATGTTTATTTTACCGAATTATGTATTAATTTTCGTAGGCTTTCTTGGGTTGCTGAACCAATCTAACATTTTTCCATGAAGTAGTGTCTTTATTTACACGATTTTTTTTTACACGATATTTTCTGGAACACATGTACCGTGCAAAAACAGGATTAGGTGTATATATATATATATATATATATATATATATATATATATATATATATATATATATATATATATATATATATATATATATATATATATATATATATATATATATATATATATATATATATATATATATATATATATACGAATGCTCCTATATAGAGTATTAATCATGCGCTATCGGCTACGTCAAGAAAGCTTTGTCATATCTTTTATCATTGGCAACTTACCACCGCTCGTCGTCCCTGCGGAATTTAGATCCCGTTTATATAACTTCCATTAGGCAGACCCTCACTTTTATGACAGCCGTCCGGTTGACCTCCTACTTGGTGCTAATCTGTATCCTAATATTCATTAATACACAGTGAGGTTGTTTAAATCTTTGATAAGTCAAAATACCAATTTCGTGTGGTTGATAACGGGTTCGATTACCTCACATCATGTCAGTAATTTTGTGAATACTGCGGAAATTGCAGAAGAAGATAATCTTAATAGAAATCTAAAATTTCCTAGAAAAATTTCTCACAGACCTCGCGTAGAAATGCCAATGGTCGCTACATTTTGACCTTGCACATTAACCCGAGGGTGGCGGCGGCTTTGTCTTCCAGAGTCAATTTATAGTCAGTCTACGCTTCGTTTTTAACGCGTAGAATTTATCTAGTTCTTCTAGTGGGAACAGTCTTTATGATATTCTTCACGTCGGACCGACCCTACAGTTGAACTTAGTACTTTTGATATTATGGTTTGTTTTAAATTGCAATATTACGCAAATGTATCCACAAATCACAGTTGCCCCTACCCATACCCCTTTGCAAAACGCTGTTCATGGATTTACCTTCCGAAATCGAAATGAAACGGAAAATTAGTTTTACCTTGCAGCAAAGATCTTCCGCCGGTGCATGCAAGTTGATGACACTTTAGCAGGGGCTCATGATGTTGACTGCTTTAAAAGTCCGTGATCAATTAATAGCGGCGCTCAGCACAGCTTAATTTCAGCTCAGAAAGTCGACTGCTAGCGTAAGATCGCTATTAGATCGGTTCCCCTTCGAACACTTCGTCGATGCCAAGCTTTTGGAAATCATTGAAGCTATTACTTCGAAACCTATATTTCGCCGTTAGCCTCCTCGGATAAAAATCTGGGAATACAAGGCGAAAAGTACTTTCTGCGATCGCTAAGCTGTTTGATCAGTGGGTTGGTTAGGCCCAGTAATAGTCGTTGCAATAATAATCATGCAGAAAATTTCGCTTGACAATATTGGTTGAGACGACAGAACTTAAATGTAAATAAAATCCCTAGATGAGTTGGTTTTCGTCCTTGAGTCCTACTTCCAATAAAGACCGATGAAATATTTGTGATCTGTCAAGACTTGACACCGATGTTGAAGTGCATACATCATTCTTTTAAGGGTTTAAATATGTATGAATATGTATACGTCATATCGGCTGATGAAATAAAGGGGGTAATGATAGAATTAGGAATGGTGGCTGAAAAACGTTGCTATGCAAAAGAATATCGCTGTATGCTAGACGTCTAGCCATTAGAACCGGGGAGCTCGTTAAATCCGTTTCTGCATAGGGATTGCGTTTGTGACTGAATGACCGTTAAGAACGGGCTCCGACTCTTTCTTTTACCGAACTGCATCCAATCCTTTTACTCAACGGCAGCCGTTTTGCTTAATTAACAACGGTCCATATCCTGTTGGTTCACGGGGAGTATTCTTGGCACAGATGTTTGGTGGTTTTGTATGAAGACCTGGCACACAGAGCAGAATCAAGGTCCGGGTTTTTTCTATTCAGGCTCTATAGCAGGCAGTCTGGTGTAGGGTATTTTACAGCAGCCACACCAAACTTTAGACTTCTTCTTATAAATCAATTCCAAAAATTAACACTGGATACTTTTAATTTAATTACGATGTGATTACGGACAATACTTGTACAACCTACTTAGGGAGAATTTTAACTTAATATATTTGTAAATATAGTAAAATAAATATACTCAATTATAGTGCATCATAATGGAAGCTTATATACCTTATTTTCGAATCACAATAGAATACTTTATAGAATCGAACTGATAAGTGGCGGCCGCCAACCTTACTAACAGCCACCATCAATTGGCTCATTACATTATCACAACTAAAAAGTTCAGCTGAACTTCTGACTTGAAACCCTTATGGAGTTTTGCACTAACGAAAAGCCTCACGTAAAACCAAAAGCTTCTTAAGACGATGGGCGTAAAACTCATCAACAAGGCACAGAAAGAAACTCAGTAAAACAAAGTTCAGATAGCTTTAGAAAGTAACCGCCCGTCTACATGAAAATTTGGGACAGTGAACGCAGACTGGCTTGAAGTGGTAAGCTCTACCACAGAATCGCTCAACTTTTTAGAAATTCGCTTCAGTTGCCTTCGTAGAAGTAAAAGGAAATTGTTACGAGTACATAAATGTTTGTTATTCTGTTTGTAACACTTTGTGTTTAATCATAACCCTTATTTTCATCTCGATTACAACATTGATTATTGACAGTGTACTTTAATTTTTTTCTACACATTGTACTCGTTTTCTTTCGGAGTAGCCGCCACTTTGTCCATCTTGGTTGTTTCCTACTTACTCGTTAAGTTAATATCCTTCCTCCGGTTACGATCTTCGCCCTTGGTAATATTGCTTTCTAATACAGATTCCAACATTTTTGGAAAAAAATTATATTGAAACCCTTTTGCATTTTTATTTTCATAAATACCCTCGCTCACGTCGAAATCAACATATATAAATAATAACATATTCGATGTACCTACATGCAGTTTCTGTTATTTGTGAGTGTGAGTACATATGTTTTCTCTGTGGGGTATACTGACCTATGTATGTTATTTTTTATTACAGCTGATAAGTGTTTTCTCATTAATTTTGACTTGGTGGTGTAAAAAATTACATTCCGTGTTGCTTTACAAAATTAAACGGCTGTGCGTAAATATCTCGGTCAAGTAAGGATATAGAAAGAAGAAATCAGACAAAAGGCCGCAATATTTATTTTTATTTGTCTCATTGAATTGACGAATGCTCCCTTATTAATATATATAAGTTAACACGTTGCAGTAAACACCTAAATCAACGGTTCCCACAGATTGTTATGCTTATTCCAGGTCTACCGAACCCGATGTTTTCGTCGAAGTAATATGATTCTGCTCGAGTTGCAAAGTCAGGTGCTCTGCCTGCGTCGCGTACTGGTGGACGGCAGTGCAGTTAGGGCATGAACATAAAAAAAATTAAGTTTTTAGTTTAAGAAATGCACTTAAGAAGATTCCAGCTAACGCGTGATCCAAATATAGTATATTAATAAAAAATATAATCACGGAATTAATAAATTGGCGCACACAACGTGGAACATTTTTAAAAAATAAATAATTCTGAATAAAAAATAAACAAATAAGTCGTTTCATCTTGGACAAAAAGAAAAAAAAAATGTGAAAGAAAAATAAGAAAGATCCACCAACCTAAATCCAGTCAACATAACAACTAAAGAAATTCAAACAGAATTTCCTGAAACAAAAATACGAAAGAAAAATAAAAAAACCACTAACCTAAATCCAGTGGACATAGCAACTATAGAAATTCAAACAAAATTTCCAGAATCGAAGAAAACTAAAATACGAAAGAAAAATAAACCCAACCTAAATCGAGTGGACATAACAACCAAAGAAACTCAAACGGAAATATCTAGAGAGCGGAGAGCAGAGGAAGATCGTCCAACAAAAGAAGATACTATACGCAGCAAACAAATAACATAGAATATAAAATGATTTTGTAAGTAGCATAAGACAAATTATTACTTGTAAATAAGAAAACGGGTCGGTTTCTTATGAATAAAGAGGATAGAGCCGGATATCCGTATATAGAAAAGAAAATATTAGTAATTCGGAACAGAGTAATTGATGGAGAGACGGAACTATGGCGATGACAGCGGACAAAGTTAGAGTTAAAGCTGAGGACGCTATAAATACCGTCTTAAGGACTCAAAAACAACCAACGGTTCAATTAAATTATCATTACTTCTCCCGAAGTTGAGCCTTATAGAAAGGTCAAAATAGACCCAGACAAAAAATGCGATGAGTCACTGGACATAGTAAAATCTTTGGCAGACTTTGGGGGAAAACAAGGAACATTCACTTCATCACGTCAGTCAGGTCATAATGCCTAAAATTTTTTCGAAAATTTCGATGGTAGCTCCAAAAACTACCAAGCAGTAGCCATAATTTGAAACAAGGTAAAGGGGCCATCGGATATGGTGCTATCAACACTGTTCATATGTTCAAGGCAATCATAGATCGCCTTGACTTTACATATTCAGATAAACGCCCAATTTACCTCATCGAGCAAGAACTTTCAATTCTACGGCAGGGAAATATGACCCTTTTGCAATTTTATGACGAGGTCGGGAAATAATTTAATAATATAATTTACTGGCGAATAAAACTATTATAACCTATTATGACCTAGGGCCACTGCTGCTTCCATTAATGAGAAGAACAGGATGGATGCGATGCGGATATTCATATCTGGAACTAAGAAAAGTGTGAGTGATGTCCTTATTTGGCTCTTCACAGGCGACTTACCCCCGGCGTTAGCATTAACTCAAGAGGTTGAGTCTAACCACGAACGATACTTATTTGCTAGCAACTATGCGAGATCCAACGAGGACAAAGAGACGCAACGGAATAGGAACAATACTGCAGGAAGTCAAGCAATTAAAAGTCCTTATTTTTCGAGACGACAAGGCTTTGGGAATGGAGATTCTCAGAAGGTGGAACCAATGGATGTTAACGAGTCTATAGGATTTAGGCAACCAACAAGGTTCCAGCAACACGCTCAACCTTCACAGCCTCTATTGTAGTAACGAGGCCGCGAAGGTTGAGCGTATTGCTCATCAAACCTCTGGGTAGGCGATGAAAAGACAGAATAATGGCTCAGCTAGATTTACGGGGCCTAAGCAACAGAAAATTAATTACGTTTCATAGGAAACTAAAAAAAAATGGGACGAATGAATACCAGACAAGAGCAGAGTCAGTGGCATCGGAAATCGATGAAGAGCAGGAATTAGATCGGATACATTTTTATACAAAACTCCCTGATACCGTTCATAGAAATCACAATAGCAGGGAAAACTATTAGATTATTAATAGATACAGGGTCATCAAAGAACTATAAAAAACCCTAAAAGGAACTTAAACACATAGTTTCGGTAGACAGCACATTCCTGGTGAAATCAATTCATGGCTTCAATGCCGTTAATCGGAAATGTAGCCTTTTGGCTTTTGGCGACTGACCACTGGGCTGCAGCTGTGACTTGTTATTTTACCTGTGTCATCCCTCCAGCTACAACGTCGGCTTACTCGAGCGCGATAGAGATCTGGTCGACTCGCGACAAGAGCAATAAGATATGCCGGACACATCCGATACGTTACAGTCAAAATTTCCGGACAGTAACGATTAAAAACGACTCTCAGTAACGATTAAAAACGACACCGTTCAGCACCGTTTCTGCGCATTTGATGGCTCTCCGTTGAAGGATAGCTTTCTTCGGCCGGAAGTTTATGCGCAGATCGTGACGTCATAGCTCGTTGAGAAACCTAGTTGCCCCTTCACCTAATACACATTTTTTAGTTGGGTGTTGTCAGGCGCGTGCAAATGACGAGATATGATATATCAGGGGTCCCCACTGGCCTATTCGCTGGGTCCTAACTGGTCCCTACGCTGGAGTCGCTATTGGTTTCACCGCGTTTCCAAGGTTCATACTGGCTAATGTAAAACAACAAAAAATATTAATAATAGCGCACCAAAAACTGTACTATACCGTCTTCTTATTTATATTAAGACATATTGTTTACAACTTCTTTGATGTTGGCTGGTAATGTTTGATCCTAAACCCTTTTAAATCTCGATCCCAACATTAATTCTTGGCAGTGTACTTTAATCCTTTTTCTGCTCTTTGAAATTTATTTACTACCTTTTTACAAATTTATATCCGTATTTGCTCAGATTTCAATGTGTATGCTGCGCTCGCATTGCTGAGAGCGAAAGCGTTTGCAAAAACGATAGTGAAGTGACGTCGCTCATAATAAGAGCGAGCATAGCTGCTATAGTGTGTGTATTTATGTTCCTTTTTTATTATTTCGTTTTTTTTACAAAGTCAGCAAATTTGGAATACTTGGCGTGTATTTTCAAGAGTTCTTATCTGGATTCGTGAATAGCAATTGAAACTTTTTTTTAAATATTTTGGTTTTAATTAAATGTTTATGGGTTAAAATAGCTTTAAATGAAGTAAATTATGAAGCCCAAATTGGGGCCTTAAAAAATTTGTGCTAATTAATTAATTTTCTTTTTTTTATCACTTTAATTTATAAATTGAAAAAAGTAAAAATAATTCAAATAATTAATTTAAAAGTCGAACATACAATATATTTTATTGTTATCCATATAAAAATATGTTTTTTTTAGCTAATATTCCAAGGTAAGAGAACAAACCTTGATCGCAAACTAGCACTCTAACTTTCACGCCAGGACTTTTAAGCAAGTTATATTATGGTTCGCTATTTTGGTCAAAGTAGCAGTTGTTAAAATATTTTCCGAAATAAAATAATTAATAATATAATAATACATTTGAGCACATCGACTTAAGTAAAAATACGCATACTTGCGTACCAATTTTATTGGATCTTTCGAAACCAGTGTGTTCGAATCCATCTATTAAATCAAGATGCGTGTTGTATCATAACTCCTTCCTTATTGACATTTTATCCATCAATCACATCAAAACACGTGATTAAAATCCTTGCCTTCAAGTTGAGAACATCTTTGTTTAAGGGATTCAAAACCACTGTTTTTGAAACCAAGCTGTAAAACTTTTATGGGGACCCACCGGTATAAAGTTGAAACGTGAGGTAAATTGAGATTCAATTTAGTTCGTAAAAAGGCAAAAGTTGACTGAGACATATAAAATATATTCTGAGCCAGATATCTTACATCGTCTGAATACTATTTTGGACGAGAACTTAGAAAAATCTTGCAAAACATTTCGGTTTCGATGTTTATACAATGAACACAATCAATGGACGACTTCAATGCATTTTTGGAAAAAACAATATTCTTTTTATATTTTTTATCCGTAGTTCAGTTTTTAGCTCTGATTGTATTTTTATATATTTTTTTAAAAGCCTATTATATTTTCTTTTATATTTTTCCGTTAATAGTTTTTTCTTTTTGTTTATATTTATTCGGTCTTTCTTCATTATTATGACATGAACAGTTTTTATTCTGGTTCGAGACCTTATTGTTGTTTCTTTTTTAGAATCAACGTAAAAAATTGGTGAAATGTATTTGCTACGGTTTTTCTTCAGCAGTCTTTGACAACGATTACTTCGGCAACAAATCAAATGACATACGGGAGACTTATTTTTATTAATGAGAATTACCCAATCTTCAACGCAATCTTCAACGCGCAATATCATTTTCAACAATTCCCTTTCACATGGGTCTTCGTTGAAAACCACGAATGCAAAAAGCACAAACAAAGTGTGCATGTTTTGTGCGTACATATATTCATACATGCATTGTACACTAGGGCGTACCAATCCTTTTTAATAGTTTTTTCTTTTTGTTTATACCGTAGCCAATATAATTCACAATTTTTTACGTTGATTCTGAGAAAGAAACATCAAAAAGGTATTGAACCTGAATAAAAACTGTTCAAGTCATAATTTTTACGATAATGTTATTTCATGTTCGCAATTCTTACAAAAAACTGCTTCTATCCTATCATTACAAACATTTCCGGCGAATTTAAAAAATCGAAATCAATGCCCATTTCGTCCTCTACACCTAATCCTATTGTAAGGATAGCTACTGATTAGGAATAGCTACTGCTTAGGAATAGCTACTGCTTAGGAATAGCTACTGCTTAGGAATAGCTACTGCTTTTAAATTTCTTTTTCCAACATATGTGCTCGAGAAATAATTTTCGCAAATATATAAATTTTTTTCATTTTAGGAATTTGGCTTTTTTTCTCCAAATTTGATCAAGAACCAAATCAGGTGCAGGAAATTTTAACATTTTCAATTTCCTGCAACGCCTTCTCGATTTTCCACACTTCTTAGTGCAGAATTTTATGCCACTGGGCAAAGTATTTTTTTGTTTTCGTCCGCTCATTGTGTCGCATTAGCATCGCAAAATCAAGTGAAAACGTTGCTATGCAAAAGAATATCGCTGTATGCTAGACGTCTAGCCATTAGAACCGGGGAGCTCGTTAAATCCGTTTCTGCATAGGGATTGCGTTTGTGACTGAATGACCGTTAAGAACGGGCTCCGACTCTTTCTTTTACCGAACTGCATCCAATCCTTTTACTCAACGGCAGCCGTTTTGCTTAATTAACAACGGTCCATATCCTGTTGGTTCACGGGGAGTATTCTTGGCACAGATGTTTGGTGGTTTTGTATGAAGACCTGGCACACAGAGCAGAATCAAGGTCCGGGTTTTTTCTATTCAGGCTCTATAGCAGGCAGTCTGGTGTAGGGTATTTTACAGCAGCCACACCAAACTTTAGACTTCTTCTTATAAATCAATTCCAAAAATTAACACTGGATACTTTTAATTTAATTACGATGTGATTACGGACAATACTTGTACAACCTACTTAGGGAGAATTTTAACTTAATATATTTGTAAATATAGTAAAATAAATATACTCAATTATAGTGCATCATAATGGAAGCTTATATACCTTATTTTCGAATCACAATAGAATACTTTATAGAATCGAACTGATAAGTGGCGGCCGCCAACCTTACTAACAGCCACCATCAATTGGCTCATTACATTATCACAACTAAAAAGTTCAGCTGAACTTCTGACTTGAAACCCTTATGGAGTTTTGCACTAACGAAAAGCCTCACGTAAAACCAAAAGCTTCTTAAGACGATGGGCGTAAAACTCATCAACAAGGCACAGAAAGAAACTCAGTAAAACAAAGTTCAGATAGCTTTAGAAAGTAACCGCCCGTCTACATGAAAATTTGGGACAGTGAACGCAGACTGGCTTGAAGTGGTAAGCTCTACCACAGAATCGCTCAACTTTTTAGAAATTCGCTTCAGTTGCCTTCGTAGAAGTAAAAGGAAATTGTTACGAGTACATAAATGTTTGTTATTCTGTTTGTAACACTTTGTGTTTAATCATAACCCCTATTTTCATCTCGATTACAACATTGATTATTGACAGTGTACTTTAATTTTTTTCTACACATTGTACTCGTTTTCTTTCGGAGTAGCCGCCACTTTGTCCATCTTGGTTGTTTCCTACTTACTCGTTAAGTTAATATCCTTCCTCCGGTTACGATCTTCGCCCTTGGTAATATTGCTTTCTAATACAGATTCCAACATTTTTGGAAAAAAATTATATTGAAACCCTTTTGCATTTTTATTTTCATAAATACCCTCGCTCACGTCGAAATCAACATATATAAATAATAACATATTCGATGTACCTACATGCAGTTTCTGTTATTTGTGAGTGTGAGTACATATGTTTTCTCTGTGGGGTATACTGACCTATGTATGTTATTTTTTATTACAGCTGATAAGTGTTTTCTCATTAATTTTGACTTGGTGGTGTAAAAAATTACATTCCGTGTTGCTTTACAAAATTAAACGGCTGTGCGTAAATATCTCGGTCAAGTAAGGATATAGAAAGAAGAAATCAGACAAAAGGCCGCAATATTTATTTTTATTTGTCTCATTGAATTGACGAATGCTCCCTTATTAATATATATAAGTTAACACGTTGCAGTAAACACCTAAATCAACGGTTCCCACAGATTGTTATGCTTATTCCAGGTCTACCGAACCCGATGTTTTCGTCGAAGTAATATGATTCTGCTCGAGTTGCAAAGTCAGGTGCTCTGCCTGCGTCGCGTACTGGTGGACGGCAGTGCAGTTAGGGCATGAACATAAAAAAAATTAAGTTTTTAGTTTAAGAAATGCACTTAAGAAGATTCCAGCTAACGCGTGATCCAAATATAGTATATTAATAAAAAATATAATCACGGAATTAATAAATTGGCGCACACAACGTGGAACATTTTTAAAAAATAAATAATTCTGAATAAAAAATAAACAAATAAGTCGTTTCATCTTGGACAAAAAGAAAAAAAAATGTGAAAGAAAAATAAGAAAGATCCACCAACCTAAATCCAGTCAACATAACAACTAAAGAAATTCAAACAGAATTTCCTGAAACAAAAATACGAAAGAAAAATAAAAAAACCACTAACCTAAATCCAGTGGACATAGCAACTATAGAAATTCAAACAAAATTTCCAGAATCGAAGAAAACTAAAATACGAAAGAAAAATAAACCCAACCTAAATCGAGTGGACATAACAACCAAAGAAACTCAAACGGAAATATCTAGAGAGCGGAGAGCAGAGGAAGATCGTCCAACAAAAGAAGATTCTATACGCAGCAAACAAATAACATAGAATATAAAATGATTTTGTAAGTAGCATAAGACAAATTATTACTTGTAAATAAGAAAACGGGTCGGTTTCTTATGAATAAAGAGGATAGAGCCGGATATCCGTATATAGAAAAGAAAATATTAGTAATTCGGAACAGAGTAATTGATGGAGAGACGGAACTATGGCGATGACAGCGGACAAAGTTAGAGTTAAAGCTGAGGACGCTATAAATACCGTCTTAAGGACTCAAAAACAACCAACGGTTCAATTAAATTATCATTACTTCTCCCGAAGTTGAGCCTTATAGAAAGGTCAAAATAGACCCAGACAAAAAATGCGATGAGTCACTGGACATAGTAAAATCTTTGGCAGACTTTGGGGGAAAACAAGGAACATTCACTTCATCACGTCAGTCAGGTCATAATGCCTAAAATTTTTTCGAAAATTTCGATGGTAGCTCCAAAAACTACCAAGCAGTAGCCATAATTTGAAACAAGGTAAAGGGGCCATCGGATATGGTGCTATCAACACTGTTCATATGTTCAAGGCAATCATAGATCGCCTTGACTTTACATATTCAGATAAACGCCCAATTTACCTCATCGAGCAAGAACTTTCAATTCTACGGCAGGGAAATATGACCCTTTTGCAATTTTATGACGAGGTCGGGAAATAATTTAATAATATAATTTACTGGCGAATAAAACTATTATAACCTATTATGACCTAGGGCCACTGCTGCTTCCATTAATGAGAAGAACAGGATGGATGCGATGCGGATATTCATATCTGGAACTAAGAAAAGTGTGAGTGATGTCCTTATTTGGCTCGGCACAGGCGACTTACCCCCGGCGTTAGCATTAACTCAAGAGGTTGAGTCTAACCACGAACGATACTTATTTGCTAGCAACTATGCGAGATCCAACGAGGACAAAGAGACGCAACGGAATAGGAAGAATACTGCAGGAAGTCAAGCAATTAAAAATCCTTATTTTTCGAGACGACAAGGCTTTGGGAATGGAGATTCTCAGAAGGTGGAACCAATGGATGTTAACGAGTCTATAGGATTTAGGCAACCAACAAGGTTCCAGCAATACGCTCAACCTTCACAGCCTCTATTGTAGTAACGAGGCCGCGAAGGTTGAGCGTATTGCTCATCAAACCTCTGGGTAGGCGATGAAAAGACAGAATAATGGCTCAGCTAGATTTACGGGGCCTAAGCAACAGAAAATTAATTACGTTTCATAGGAAACTAAAAAAAAATGGGACGAATGAATACCAGACAAGAGCAGAGTCAGTGGCATCGGAAATCGATGAAGAGCAGGAATTAGATCGGATACATTTTTATACAAAACTCCCTGATATCGTTCATAGAAATCACAATAGCAGGGAAAACTATTACATTATTAATAGATACAGGGTCATCAAAGAACTATAAAAAACCCTAAAAGGAACTTAAACACATAGTTTCGGTAGACATCACATTCCTGGTGAAATCAATTCATGGCTTCAATGCCGTTAATCGGAAATGTAGCCTTTTGGCTTTTGGCGACTGACCACTGGGCTGCAGCTGTGACTTGTTATTTTACCTGTGTCATCCCTCCAGCTACAACGTCGGCTTACTCGAGCGCGATAGAGATCTGGTCGACTCGCGACAAGAGCAATAAGATATGCCGGACACATCCGATACGTTACAGTCAAAATTTCCGGACAGTAACGATTAAAAACGACTCTCAGTAACGATTAAAAACGACACCGTTCAGCACCGTTTCTGCGCATTTGATGGCTCTCCGTTGAAGGATAGCTTTCTTCGGCCGGAAGTTTATGCGCAGATCGTGACGTCATAGCTCGTTGAGAAACCTAGTTGCCCCTTCACCTAATACACATTTATTAGTTGGGTGTTGTCAGGCGCGTGCAAATGACGAGATATGATATATCAGGGGTCCCCACTGGCCTATTCGCTGGGTCCTAACTGGTCCCTACGCTGGAGTCGCTATTGGTTTCACCGCGTTTCCAAGGTTCATACTGGCTAATGTAAAACAACAAAAAATATTAATAATAGCGCACCAAAAACTGTACTATACCGTCTTCTTATTTATATTAAGACATATTGTTTACAACTTCTTTGATGTTGGCTGGTAATGTTTGATCCTAAACCCTTTTAAATCTCGATCCCAACATTAATTCTTGGCAGTGTACTTTAATCCTTTTTCTGCTCTTTGAAATTTATTTACTACCTTTTTACAAATTTCCGTATTTGCTCAGATTTCAATGTGTATGCTGCGCTCGCATTGCTGAGAGCGAAAGCGTTTGCAAAAACGATAGTGAAGTGACGTCGCTCATAATAAGAGCGAGCATAGCTGCTATAGTGTGTGTATTTATGTTCCTTTTTTATTATTTCGTTTTTTTTACAAAGTCAGCAAATTTGGAATACTTGGCGTGTATTTTCAAGAGTTCTTATCTGGATTCGTGAATAGCAATTGAAACTTTTTTTTAAATATTTTGGTTTTAATTAAATGTTTATGGGTTAAAATAGCTTTAAATGAAGTAAATTATGAAGCCCAAATTGGGGCCTTAAAAAATTTGTGCTAATTAATTAATTTTCTTTTTTTTATCACTTTCATTTATAAATTGAAAAAAGTAAAAATAATTCAAATAATTAATTTAAAAGTCGAACATACAATATATTTTATTGTTATCCATATAAAAATATGTTTTTTTTAGCTAATATTCCAAGGTAAGAGAACAAACCTTGATCGCAAACTAGCACTCTAACTTTCACGCCAGGACTTTTAAGCAAGTTATATTATGGTTCGCTATTTTGGTCAAAGTAGCAGTTGTTAAAATATTTTCCGAAATAAAATAATTAATAATATAATAATACATTTGAGCACATCGACTTAAGTAAAAATACGCATACTTGCGTACCAATTTTATTGGATCTTTCGAAACCAGTGTGTTCGAATCCATCTATTAAATCAAGATGCGTGTTGTATCATAACTCCTTCCTTATTGACATTTTATCCATCAATCACATCAAAACACGTGATTAAAATCCTTGCCTTCAAGTTGAGAACATCTTTGTTTAAGGGATTCAAAACCACTGTTTTTGAAACCAAGCTGTAAAACTTTTATGGGGACCCACCGGTATAAAGTTGAAACGTGAGGTAAATTGAGATTCAATTTAGTTCGTAAAAAGGCAAAAGTTGACTGAGACATATAAAATATATTCTGAGCCAGATATTTTACATCGTCTGAATACTATTTTGGACGAGAACTTAGAAAAATCTTGCAAAACATTTCGGTTTCGATGTTTATACAATGAACACAATCAATGGACGACTTCAATGCATTTTTGGAAAAAACAATATTCTTTTTATATTTTTTATCCGTAGTTCAGTTTTTAGCTCTGATTGTATTTTTATATATTTTTTTAAAAGCCTATTATATTTTCTTTTATATTTTTCCGTTAATAGTTTTTTCTTTTTGTTTATATTTATTCGGTCTTTCTTCATTATTATGACATGAACAGTTTTTATTCTGGTTCGAGACCTTATTGTTGTTTCTTTTTTAGAATCAACGTAAAAAATTGGTGCAATCTTCAACGCGCAATATCATTTTCAACAATTCCCTTTCACATGGGTCTTCGTTGAAAACCACGAATGCAAAAAGCACAAACAAAGTGTGCATGTTTTGTGCGTACATATATTCATACATGCATTGTACACTAGGGCGTACCAATCCTTTTTAATAGTTTTTTCTTTTTGTTTATACCGTAGCCAATATAATTCACAATGTTTTACGTTGATTCTGAGAAAGAAACATCAAAAAGGTATTGAACCTGAATAAAAACTGTTCAAGTCATAATTTTTACGATAATGTTATTTCATGTTCGCAATTCTTACAAAAAACTGCTTCTATCCTATCATTACAAACATTTCCGGCGAATTTAAAAAATCGAAATCAATGCCCATTTCGTCCTCTACACCTAATCCTATTGTAAGGATAGCTACTGATTAGGAATAGCTACTGCTTAGGAATAGCTACTGCTTAGGAATAGCTACTGCTTAGGAATAGCTACTGCTTAGGAATAGCTACTGCTTTTAAATTTCTTTTTCCAACATATGTGCTCGAGAAATAATTTTCGCAAATATATAAATTTTTTTCATTTTAGGAATTTGGCTTTTTTTCTCCAAATTTGATCAAGAACCAAATCAGGTGCAGGAAATTTTAACATTTTCAATTTCCTGCAACGCCTTCTCGATTTTCCACACTTCTTAGTGCAGCATTTTATGCCACTGGGCAAAGTATTTTTTTGTTTTCGTCCGCTCATTGTGTCGCATTAGCATCGCAAAATCAAGTGAAAGCCCAGAACAAATATTCAATACAAAATAATATTTTAACAACAAGCTGTAGCAAGAATACGAAGCGCTATCACTGTAGCGAACCAAAATAAAGGCAAGAGAGAGACTGTGGTGAGAGTAAAGCTGACGTCAGTGGCACCGTTGCTCTCACTCTGTGTTTGCTTGCGCTTTCTACTTTCCCCCGCATCTGAAGCGAAAGCAAAATATGTTTAATTTTTTAGCTCAGATGAGCCTTATAACTGGGGTTTTATGACGATATTTTTGAGTTTAGGATGATTTTTCTCTAATGCCGCTATTTCCTCGCTGTAGTTTCTATAGTAGTTCGTTATTTGTTGAATTTCGCTAGCTGTTATTTTTTTATTTTTTTGCTGGATTTGATCTAGTTTATTGAGTAAATCGGAATACTTATGCTTTAGTACGCTGAAGTCTACTGAGATTATTGAATCGCTTAATGTTAATAACAGCTTCATTTAATTCACTTTCCATTGGATTTTTATCGCTGATAATAAGGCTCGTTGATTTTTCGACGACATATTTTGCAGGCTAGTACGACTTGTGCTCCAATAACCATGATGGTCCTCTTCTCTACGTCAGATTTAATCATTTAGCTGGTTTTAATACCTCGCGTCAAAAGAACGGCGGGTTACTTTTCCCATCGCAATGTCTCCAGTCGTTTTCGTTCGTGAAACTGTCCACCTCCATAACTTTGGGCTTCATATACGTACATTGCTTACAATTGTTACCTTGTCCGTTTAGCCAATTTAAGGTTACCGATGAGTCAGTCCATAATATTGTGGAGTGTACTTGAATATCTAAGACGGTGAGTAGAAGTTTTTACAGTCTCGTCGCTATTAAAAATGCTGTCAAGTCCAGCTTGAGTAAAGTGATTTCTTTATTTTCTTGCTTCATTGGACTGATTCTATTCTTTGAACACACCAAATTTGTTGATATTTTTGTTAACTTTGTTATGGTCCGTGTATACGCTACAATACCATATGATTTTAAGCTTGCTTGTAAAGATATACAGTTCGATGATCGATACGCAGGAGGGCGAGAGACGCAGGTGTAAATTATATTCGCTTAGTAGATCCAGTACTCTCTGCCACTGCTGGAAATCTTCCGCTAATTCTCCTGACAATAGCTGCTCCCAATCGTTGTCCTATATCACCTGAAGTAATATTTGAACTCGGACAGTGAATGCTCCCAAGAATCCCATTGGATCGTAAATTTTTGCTATTTCCATAAGAACGTTACGTTTAGTTGCCTTCAAGTCTTGTAAATAGTTGTAATTTGTTTGCTATATCCACTCTAGTTGTATCGTATGTTTTTTTCCAAATCGTCCCCAAAACCTTATTCTTCATATATTCTACGCGCTCATTTTATATTTTGGCTACTTGATGTCCACTTACGTAAATTAAAATTCGCCGCGATAATACAAATAATCACAGAGTAAAATATCACAGTTGGAACTAAATTAATTTTTATCATTAGAACGACCTTGTATAGTCCACCCAAAAAATTTGTTCACCGCCATCGACTTATCAACAATACTGTCTGAGATAAATTCCAATAATAGTCTTGTTCGATTTATACATTAATACCGCTCATCGTGTTTTCATTATTTATTTCGCTGACCACGAATGCTCCTATATAGAGTATTAATCATGCGCTACATCAAGAAAGCTTTGTCATATCTTTTATCATTGGCAACTTACCACCGCTCGTCGTCCCTGCGGAATTTAGATCCCGTTTATATAACTTCCATTAGGCAGACCCTCACTTTTATGACAGCCGTCCGGTTGACCTCCTACTTGGTGCTAATCTGTATCCTAATATTCATTAATACACAGTGAGGTTGTTTAAATCTTTGATAAGTCAAAATACCAATTTCGTGTGGTTGATAACGGGTTCGATTACCTCACTTCATGTCAGTAATTTCGTGAATACTGCGGAAATTGCAGAAGAAGATAATCTCAATAGAAATCTAAAATTTGCAAGAACAATTTCTCACAGACCTCGCGTAGAAATGCCAATGGTCGCTACATTTTGACCTTGCACATTAATCCTAGGGTGGCGGCGGCTTTGTCTTCCAGAGTCAATTTATAGTCAGTTTACGCGTCGTTTTTAACGCGTAGAATTTATCTTCTAGTGGTAACAGTCTTTATGATATTCTTCACGTCGGACCGACCCTACAGTTGAACTTAGTACTTTTGATATTATGGAGGATACTTTTCAAGTTTGTTTTAAATTGCAATATTACGCAAATGTATCCACAAATCACAGTTGCCCCTACCCATACCCCTTTGCAAAACGCTGTTCATGGATTTACCTTCCGAAATCGAAATGACACGGAAAATTAGTTTTACCTTGCAGGAAAGATCTTCCGCCGGTGCATGCAAGTTGATGACACTTTAGCAGGGGCTCATGATGTTGACTGCTTTAAAAGTCCGTGATCAATTAATAGCGGCGCTCATCACAGCTTAATTTCAGCTCAGAAAGTTGACTGCTAGCTTAAGATCGCTATTAGATCGGTTCCCCTTCGAACACTTCGTCGATGCCAAGCTTTTGGAAACCATTGAAGCTATTACTTCGAAACCTCTATTTCGCCGTTAGCCTCCTCGGACAAAAATCTGGGAATACAAGGCGAAAAGTACTTTCTGCGATCGCTAAGCTGTTTGATCAGTGGGTTGGTTAGGCCCAGTAATAGTCGTTGCAATAATAATCATGCAGAAAATTGACAATATTGGTCGACAGAACTTAAATGTAAATAAAATCCCTAGATGAGTTGGTTTTCGTCCTTGAGTCCTACTTCCAATAAAGACCGATGAAATATTTGTGATCTGTCAAGACTTGACACCGATGTTGAAGTGCATACATCATTCTTTTAAGGGTTTAAATATGTATGAATATGTATACGTCATATCGGCTGATGAAATAAAGGGGGTAATGATAGAATTAGGAATGGTGGCTGAAAAACGTTGCTATGCAAAAGAATATCGCTGTATGCTAGACGTCTAGCCATTAGAACCGGGGAGCTCGTTAAATCCGTTTCTGCATAGGGATTGCGTTTGTGACTGAATGACCGTTAAGAACGGGCTCCGACTCTTTCTTTTACCGAACTGCATCCAATCCTTTTACTCAACGGCAGCCGTTTTGCTTAATTAACAACGGTCCATATCCTGTTGGTTCACGGGGGTGGTCAGCTTATGTTGCGTATTCTCGGCACAGATGTTTGGTGGTTTTGTATGAAGACCTGGCACACAGAGCAGAATCTAGGTCCGGGTTTTTTCTATTCAGGCTCTATAACAGGCAGTCTGGTGTAGGGTATTTTACAGCAGCCACACCAAACTTTAGACTTCTTCTTATAAATCAATTCCAAAAATTAACACTGAATACTTTTAATTTACGATGTGATTACGGACAATACTTGTACAACCTACTTAGGGAGAATTTTAACTTAATATATTTGTAAATATAGTAAAATAAATATACTCAATTATAGTGCATCATAATGGAAGCTTATATACCTTATTTTCGAATCACAATGGAATACTTTATAGAATCGAACTGATAAGTGGCGGCCGCCAACCTTACTAACAGCCACCATCAATTGGCTCGCTACATTATCACAACTAAAAAGTTCAGCTGAACTTCTGACTTAAAACCCTTATGGAGTCTTGCACTAACGAAAAGCCTCACGTAAAACCAAAAGCTTCTTAAGACGATGGGAGTAAAACTCATCAACAAGGCACAGAAAGAAACTCAATAAAACAAAGTTCAGATAGCTTTAGAAAGTAACCGCCCGTCTACATGAAAATTTGGGACAGTGAACGCAGACTGGCTTGAAGTGGTAAGCTCTACCACAGAATCGCTCAACTTTTTAGAAATTCGCTTCAGTTGCCTTCGTAGAAGTAAAAGGAAATTGTTACGAGTACATAAATGTTTGTTATTCTGTTTGTAACACTTTGTGTTTAATCATAACCCCTATTTTCATCTCGATTACAACATTGATTATTGACAGTGTACTTTAATTTTTTTCTACACATTGTACTCGTTTTCTTTCGGAGTAGCCGCCACTTTGTCCATCTTGGTTGTTTCCATACTTACTCGTTAAGTTAATATCCTTCCTCAGGTTACGATCTTCGCCCATGGTAATATTGCGTTCTAATACAGATTCCAACATTTTTGGAAAAAAATTATATTGAAACCCTTTTGCATTTTTATTTTTATAAATACCCTCGCTCACGTCGAAATCAACATATTTAAATAAAAACATATTCGATGTACATACATGCAGTTTCTGTTCTTTGTAAGTGTGAGTACATATGTTTTCTCTGTGGGGTATACTGACCTATGTATGTTATTTTTTTATTACAGCTGATAAGTGTTTTCTCATTAATTTTGACTTGGTGGTGTAAAAAATTACATTCCGTGTTGCTTTACAAAATTAAACGGCTGTGCGTAAATATCTCGGTCAAGTAAGGATATAAAAAGAAGAAATCAGACAAAAGGCCGCAATATTTATTTTTATTTGTCTCATTGAATTGACGAATGCTCCCTTATTAATATATATAAGTTAACACGTTGCAGTAAAAACCTAAATCAACGGTTCCCACAGATTGTTATGCTTATTCTAGGTCTACCGAACCCGATGTTTTTGTCGAAGTAATATGATTCTGCTCGAGTTGCAACGTCAGGTGCTCGCGTACTGCTGGACGGCAGTGCAGTTAGGGCATGAACACAAAAAAAATAAGTTTTTACTTTAAGAAATGCACTTAAGAAGATTCCAGCTAACGCGTGAACAAATATAGTATATTAATAAAAAATATAATCACGGAATTAATTAATTGGCGCACACAACGTGGAACATTTTTAAAAAATAAATAATTCTTAAAAAAAAATAAACAAATAAGTCATTTCATCTTGGACAAAAAGAAAAAACATGTGAAAGAAAAATAAGAAAGATCCACCAACCTAAATCCAGTCAACATAACAACTAAAGAAATTCAAACAGAATTTCCTGAAACAAAAATACGAAAGAAAAATAAAAAAAACCACTAACCTAAATCCAGTGGACATAGCAACTATAGAAATTCAAACAAAATTTCCAGAATCGAAGAAAACTAAAATACGAAAGAAAAATAAACCCAACCTAAATCGAGTGGACATAACAACCAAAGAAACTCAAACGGAAATATCTAGAGAGCGGAGAGCAGAGGAAGATCGTCCAACAAAAGAAGATACTATACGCAGCAAACAAATAACATAGAATATAAAATGATTTTGTAAGTAGCATAAGACAAATTATTACTTGTAAATAAGAAAACGGGTCGGTTTCTTATGAATAAAGAGGATAGAGCCGGATAGCCGTATATAGAAAAGAAAATATTAGTAATTCGGAACAGAGTAATTGATGGAGAGACGGAACTATGGCGATGACAGCGGACCAAGTTAGAGTTAAAGCTGAGGACGCTATAAATACCGTCTTAAGGACTCAAAAACAACCATTGGTTCATCAAATTATCATTACTTTTCCCGAAGTTGAGCCTTATAAAAAGGTCGAAATAGTCCCAGACAAAAAATGCGATGAGTCACTGGACATAGTAAAATCTTTTGGCGAGGTCATCTGCAAAATGGGTATATATCCTGGACAATTTTATTGCACGTTCTGCACAAATATTGCTCCTTTGCTGATTTTTGATGAATGAATCATCTTGTACCCAATGTTTAAGAAAGCATTTCTTGGCGTTTTCGAATCTTGCTAATGATAGGTTTAAAAGCTGAAAATTATCTTCGTTGAATTGGTGATCTGAGAACCATATATCGTACCATTGACCGCAAATAAAATCACAAATTGGGTATAACTCAGACCGATATTTTGGTATTAGTGTAAAAGCTAAAAGTGCAAGGATGGCCTTCGAATTTCATCGTGCATTGCTGATCGGCGGAATAGTTTTAAATTTTATAAATGGAAACTTTTGGTTTTTTTGAAAATATCTGAATGCATTTCCTAATTCAAACAGATACTGCATATCATCGCGCCACTTTATGTTTTTGGTGTCTATTTTTTCTTTATTTTGGGTATAGCTTATCTTGAGTTCGTTGTAATTGTTGATTAATTCTGGTATAAAATTGTAACATACTTCGGGAGATGACGTTTTTCCTCCGAGCAACCCATCCATAACGTGCCTTAATATTAAATCTAAAATATGGTGTTGACAACCAACGTATTGCGGCGTATTCAATTTAATTGATTTAAAATAGTTTTGCAATTGAATAACTACTCCATTTTTATTCCCTGTGTTTACTACTGTTGTATCGCAAATTATCATTTTTATGCATTCGTAAAGTTCGAACTTACTAAGAATATCTTTTATTCCATGAGATATAGAATTCGCTTTTCCATCATCCAAAACCAGTACTCTAAGGTAGATTTCTTTACTTTCATTTTTTAAAACTATCACCTGAATTTATTTACCATTTATTTTTTTGCCATCAAAGTGCAGACACCAATTTTCTTCTTTTAACTTCTTTTTTAATAATTCTTCTTTTTGTTCAGCTGATTTAATAACTGCCTTATGTATAGCTGGTTGCGAAGGTGTGGAGATTTTAATTCCAGATTGAGCCAATTCCTCACAAATTTTTGCAGCCTTTCTTGTACTTATATGAACTTTGTTCACAAGCTCCACAGCTGGAACTGTAGATTGTGGATTCCGTGTTAGTCGTGCTGGAGGTTTATAATTATCCGATTCTGGTGAGGAAATGTTGTCTTCAAATGTATAACTTGATATTGATTCCAAATCTATTTCTTTTGATTGGAAATCTAGATCTTCTGATTTGAAATCTGCCACTTCGTTAGTTATATTAAAAATGTCTTCAAAATTAACACCACTTTTTTGCTTTCGTGAATATTTATGATAAAGTTGAATTAAGTTTTCCACTTTTCTTTTCACTGATCTTTTAGTAAGTTTTGGAATACTCATCTTTTCCCATAATGTGTGTAATTCACCAGATATTGTAACATATCTTTTATTTTTACTTTTTACTGATTTTGCTAAAGCATTAAATCTTCCAATTATTATCTTTTGACTAGGCATTTTGTTCAATTCGTATAATTCGGTCTTTATATTGGGAATCATTCGAGACATTGATAAACTGTTTTGGAATGTGATTAATTGTTTCTCCCAGATTTTGGAATTTTTTTGAACCACTATTACACTTTTCTTATAAGACATATTGAAATGCAATGAATCACGAAGCCAAATTATTAACAATAAAGGTGGCTATACTCGAAAACGCGCCGAAGAAGCTAAAATTTCCATTAAAACTAAAATAAAGATTGACAGAATTGTTTTTTGTTTTCATATTCATATTCTAAACTTCATCGCTGTTGGTGGGTGAACTTTTTTGACGCTAGCGACAAAGTAAAAACGCATTTCTTCATAGTTTTTAATGGCCTATTAGACTATAGTATGCCAATTTTGAAATTCGCAAAAATTGTTAAATAGTTATAGCCGTATATATATATACGAATGCTCCTATATAAAGTATTAATCATGCGCTATCGGCTACGTCAAGAAAGCTTTGTCATATCTTTTATCATTGGCAACTTACCACCGCTCATCGTCCCTGCGGAATTTAGATCCCGTTTATATAACTTCCATTAGGCAGACCCTCACTTATCCTGCTTTTACACGTTTTTCTAAATTGCAGGAAAACACTTATCCTGTTTTTACACGTTTTTTTAGACGGAAATAAAATCTATTTTGAATTTAACTGTGATTTTATCTACATATGCATAGTTTTTTCTATCTTCAGCATTGCCAGTTAATAATGAAGTTTTGCCACTGTTTCCACAAGGAACTGCCATTCAAATATTATTTTTCCGTATATTTTTTAAATATGGCAACACAATGTGATTTTGACATTTCATTGCAAATTATACCGATAGTTAGGGGAGCTGTGAAATTTCAATCAGATCTACAATCCTGTATGGCTCGATACAAGGAACTGTACAAAGAACTCTCCAAAGTAGGATCGCAACGTACTATAACTGAATTTGCTATTCAAATAAATAAACCTGTGCCTGAAACAAGTTCTGATATGCAGTTACCAATGAACGCAGTTGAAGATGTGGACGTAGAACTGAACAATTCTACTGACGAAACAGATATTGCTCCAACGCAGCAGAAAAGAATGCGCTTACATTCAGAAACTAATACCGAATAGAATTTACCCCTATACCATTTTTTATATTTGTATACAACTTTTTTATGTTCCTTGCATAGGAGATTTTTTTGTTTTTAAATTGGATTTTTATTGCTTAAAAACATTAAAATGATTTTATTTTTTAAGTTTCTTTATATAAAATTAGTTCCTTTATATAATATGTGAAATAAAATGGGCATGGTATACTGAAGAATAAAATGTATGTTTATTTTACCGAATTATGTATTAATTTTCGTAGGCTTTCTTGGGTTGCTGAACCAATCTAACATTTTTCCATGAAGTAGTGTCTTTATTTACACGATTTTTTTTACACGATATTTTCTGGAACACATGTACCGTGCAAAAACAGGATTAGGTGTATATATATATATATATATATATATATATATATATATATATATATATATATATATATATATATATATATATATATATATATATATATATATATATATATATATATATATATATATATATATATATATATATATATATATATATATATATATATACGAATGCTCCTATATAGAGTATTAATCATGCGCTATCGGCTACGTCAAGAAAGCTTTGTCATATCTTTTATCATTGGCAACTTACCACCGCTCGTCGTCCCTGCGGAATTTAGATCCCGTTTATATAACTTCCATTAGGCAGACCCTCACTTTTATGACAGCCGTCCGTTTGACCTCCTACTTGGTGCTAATCTGTATCCTAATATTCATTAATACACAGTGAGGTTGTTTAAATCTTTGATAAGTCAAAATACCAATTTCGTGTGGTTGATAACGGGTTCGATTACCTCACATCATGTCAGTAATTTTGTGAATACTGCGGAAATTGCAGAAGAAGATAATCTCAATAGAAATCAAATTTGCAAGAAAAATTTCTCACAGACCTCGCGTAGAAATGCCAATGGTCGCTACATTTTGACCTTGCACATTAACCCGAGGGTGGCGGCGGCTTTGTCTTCCAGAGTCAATTTATAGTCAGTCTACGCGTCGTTTTTAACGCGTAGAATTTATCTAGTTCTTCTAGTGGGAACAGTCTTTATGATATTCTTCACGTCGGACCGACCCTACAGTTGAACTTAGTACTTTTGATATTATGGTTTGTTTTAAATTGCAATATTACGCAAATGTATCCACAAATCACTGTTGCCCCTACCCATACCCCTTTGCAAAACGCTGTTCATGGATTTACCTTCCGAAATCGAAATGAAACGGAAAATTAGTTTTACCTTGCAGCAAAGATCTTCCGCCGGTGCATGCAAGTTGATGACACTTTAGCAGGGGCTCATGATGTTGACTGCTTTAAAAGTCCGTGATCAATTAATAGCGGCGCTCAGCACAGCTTAATTTCAGCTCAGAAAGTCGACTGCTAGCGTAAGATCGCTACTAGATCGGTTCCCCTTCGAACACTTCGTCGATGCCAAGCTTTTGGAAATCATTGAAGCTATTACTTCGAAACCTATATTTCGCCGTTAGCCTCCTCGGATAAAAATCTGGGAATACATGGCGAAAAGTACTTTCTGCGATCGCTAAGCTGTTTGATCAGTGGGTTGGTTAGGCCCAGTAATAGTCGTTGCAATAATAATCATGCAGAAAATTTCGCTTGACAATATTGGTTGAGACGACAGAACTTAAATGTAAATAAAATCCCTAGATGAGTTGGTTTTCGTCCTTGAGTCCTACTTCCAATAAAGACCGATGAAATATTTGTGATCTGTCAAGACTTGACACCGATGTTGAAGTGCATACATCATTCTTTTAAGGGTTTAAATATGTATGAATATGTATACGTCATATCGGCTGATGAAATAAAGGGGGTAATGATAGAATTAGGAATGGTGGCTGAAAAACGTTGCTATGCAAAAGAATATCGCTGTATGCTAGACGTCTAGCCATTAGAACCGGGGAGCTCGTTAAATCCGTTTCTGCATAGGGATTGCGTTTGTGACTGAATGACCGTTAAGAACGGGCTCCGACTCTTTCTTTTACCGAACTGCATCCAATCCTTTTACTCAACGGCAGCCGTTTTGCTTAATTAACAACGGTCCATATCCTGTTGGTTCACAGGGGTGGTCAGCTTATGTTGCGTATTCTCGGCACAGATGTTTGGTGGTTTTGTATGAAGACCTGGCACACAGAGCAGAATCAAGGTCCGGGTTTTTTCTATTCAGGCTCTATAGCAGGCAGTCTGGTGTAGGGTATTTTACAGCAGCCACACCAAACTTTAGACTTCTTCTTATAAATCAATTCTAAAAATTAACACTGGATACTTTTAATTTAATTACGATGTGATTACGGACAATACTTGTACAACCTACTTAGAGAGAATTTTAACTTAATATATTTGTAAATATAGTAAAATAAATATACTCAATTATAGTGCATCATAATGGAAGCTTATATACCTTATTTTCGAATCACAATAGAATACTTTATAGAATCGAACTGATAAGTGGCGGCCGCCAACCTTACTAACAGCCACCATCAATTGGCTCATTACATTATCACAACTAAAAAGTTCAGCTGAACTTCTGACTTGAAACCCTTATGGAGTTTTGCACTAACGAAAAGCCTCACGTAAAACCAAAAGCTTCTTAAGACGATGGGCGTAAAACTCATCAACAAGGCACAGAAAGAAACTCAGTAAAACAAAGTTCAGATAGCTTTAGAAAGTAACCGCCCGTCTACATGAAAATTTGGGACAGTGAACGCAGACTGGCTTGAAGTGGTAAGCTCTACCACAGAATCGCTCAACTTTTTAGAAATTCGCTTCAGTTGCCTTCGTAGAAGTAAAAGGAAATTGTTACGAGTACATAAATGTTTGTTATTCTGTTTGTAACACTTTGTGTTTAATCATAACCCCTATTTTCATCTCGATTACAACATTGATTATTGACAGTGTACTTTAATTTTTTTCTACACATTGTACTCGTTTTCTTTCGGAGTAGCCGCCACTTTGTCCATCTTGGTTGTTTCCTACTTACTCGTTAAGTTAATATCCTTCCTCCGGTTACGATCTTCGCCCTTGGTAATATTGCTTTCTAATACAGATTCCAACATTTTTGGAAAAAAATTATATTGAAACCCTTTTGCATTTTTATTTTCATAAATACCCTCGCTCACGTCGAAATCAACATATATAAATAATAACATATTCGATGTACCTACATGCAGTTTCTGTTATTTGTGAGTGTGAGTACATATGTTTTCTCTGTGGGGTATACTGACCTATGTATGTTATTTTTTATTACAGCTGATAAGTGTTTTCTCATTAATTTTGACTTGGTGGTGTAAAAAATTACATTCCGTGTTGCTTTACAAAATTAAACGGCTGTGCGTAAATATCTCGGTCAAGTAAGGATATAGAAAGAAGAAATCAGACAAAAGGCCGCAATATTTATTTTTATTTGTCTCATTGAATTGACGAATGCTCCCTTATTAATATATATAAGTTAACACGTTGCAGTAAACACCTAAATCAACGGTTCCCACAGATTGTTATGCTTATTCCAGGTCTACCGAACCCGATGTTTTCGTCGAAGTAATATGATTCTGCTCGAGTTGCAAAGTCAGGTGCTCTGCCTGCGTCGCGTACTGGTGGACGGCAGTGCAGTTAGGGCATGAACATAAAAAAATTAAGTTTTTAGTTTAAGAAATGCACTTAAGAAGATTCCAGCTAACGCGTGATCCAAATATAGTATATTAATAAAAAATATAATCACTGAATTAATAAATTGGCGCACACAACGTGGAACATTTTTAAAAAATAAATAATTCTGAATAAAAAATAAACAAAAAAGTCGTTTCATCTTGGACAAAAAGAAAAAAAAAATGTGAAAGAAAAATAAGAAAGATCCACCAACCTAAATCCAGTCAACATAACAACTAAAGAAATTCAAACAGAATTTCCTGAAACAAAAATACGAAAGAAAAATAAAAAAACCACTAACCTAAATCCAGTGGACATAGCAACTATAGAAATTCAAACAAAATTTCCAGAATCGAAGAAAACTAAAATACGAAAGAAAAATAAACCCAACCTAAATCGAGTGGACATAACAACCAAAGAAACTCAAACGGAAATATCTAGAGAGCGGAGAGCAGAGGAAGATCGTCCAACAAAAGAAGATACTATACGCAGCAAACAAATAACATAGAATATAAAATGATTTTGTAAGTAGCATAAGACAAATTATTACTTGTAAATAAGAAAACGGGTCGGTTTCTTATGAATAAAGAGGATAGAGCCGGATAGCCGTATATAGAAAAGAAAATATTAGTAATTCGGAACAGAGTAATTGATGGAGAGACGGAACTATGGCGATGACAGCGGACCAAGTTAGAGTTAAAGCTGAGGACGCTATAAATACCGTCTTAAGGACTCAAAAACAACCAACGGTTCATCAAATTATCATTACTTTTCCCGAAGTTGAGCCTTATAAAAAGGTCGAAATAGTCCCAGACAAAAAATGCGATGAGTCACTGGACATAGTAAAATCTTTTGGCGAGGTCATCTGCAAAATGGGTATATATCCTGGACAATTTTTATTGCACGTTCTGCACAAATATTGCTCCTTTGCTGATTTTTGATGAATGAATCATCTTGTACCCAATGTTTAAGAAAGCATTTCTTGGCGTTTTCGAATCTTGCTAATGATAGGTTTAAAAGCTGAAAATTATCTTCGTTGAATTGGTGATCTGAGAACCATATATCGTACCATTGACCGCAAATAAAATCACAAATTGGGTATAACTCAGACCGATATTTTGGTATTAGTGTAAAAGCTAAAAGTGCAAGGATGGCCTTCGAATTCCATCGTGCATTGCTGATCGGCGGAATAGTTTTAAATTTTATAAATGGAAACTTTTGGTTTTTTTGAAAATATCTGAATGCATTTCCTAATTCAAACAGATACTGCATATCATCGCGCCACTTTATGTTTTTGGTGTCTATTTTTTCTTTATTTTGGGTATAGCTTATCTTGAGTTCGTTGTAATTGTTGATTAATTCTGGTATAAAATTGTAACATACTTCGGGAGATGACGTTTTTCCTCCGAGCAACCCATCCATAACGTGCCTTAATATTAAATCTAAAATATGGTGTTGACAACCAACGTATTGCGGCGTATTCAATTTAATTGATTTAAAATAGTTTTGCAATTGAATAACTACTCCATTTTTATTCCCTGTGTTTACTACTGTTGTATCGCAAATTATCATTTTTATGCATTCGTAAAGTTCGAACTTACTAAGAATATCTTTTATTCCATGAGATATAGAATTCGCTTTTCCATCATCCAAAACCAGTACTCTAAGGTAGATTTCTTTACTTTCATTTTTTAAAACTATCACCTGAATTTATTTACCATTTATTTTTTTGCCATCAAAGTGCAGACACCAATTTTCTTCTTTTAACTTCTTTTTTAATAATTCTTCTTTTTGTTCAGCTGATTTAATAACTGCCTTATGTATAGCTGGTTGCGAAGGTGTGGAGATTTTAATTCCAGATTGAGCCAATTCCTCACAAATTTTTGCAGCCTTTCTTGTACTTATATGAACTTTGTTCACAAGCTCCACAGCTGAAACTGTAGATTGTGGATTCCGTGTTAGTCGTGCTGGAGGTTTATAATTATCCGATTCTGGTGAGGAAATGTTGTCTTCAAATGTATAACTTGATATTGATTCCAAATCTATTTCTTTTGATTGGAAATCTAGATCTTCTGATTTGAAATCTGCCACTTCGTTAGTTATATTAAAAATGTCTTCAAAATTAACACCACTTTTTTGCTTTCGTGAATATTTATGATAAAGTTGAATTAAGTTTTCCACTTTTCTTTTCACTGATCTTTTAGTAAGTTTTGGAATACTCATCTTTTCCCATAATGTGTGTAATTCACCAGATATTGTAACATATCTTTTATTTTTACTTTTTACTGATTTTGCTAAAGCATTAAATCTTCCAATTATTATCTTTTGACTAGGCATTTTGTTCAATTCGTATAATTCGGTCTTTATATTGGGAATCATTCGAGACATTGATAAACTGTTTTGGAATGTGATTAATTGTTTCTCCCAGATTTTGGAATTTTTTTGAACCACTATTACACTTTTCTTATAAGACATATTGAAATGCAATGAATCACGAAGCCAAATTATTAACAATAAAGGTGGCTATACTCGAAAACGCGCCGAAGAAGCTAAAATTTCCATTAAAACTAAAATAAAGATTGACAGAATTGTTTTTTGTTTTCATATTCATATTCTAAACTTCATCGCTGTTGGTGGGTGAACTTTTTTGACGCTAGCGACAAAGTAAAAACGCATTTCTTCATAGTTTTTAATGGCCTATTAGACTATAGTATGCCAATTTTGAAATTCGCAAAAATTGTTAAATAGTTATAGCCGTATATATATATACGAATGCTCCTATATAAAGTATTAATCATGCGCTATCGGCTACGTCAAGAAAGCTTTGTCATATCTTTTATCATTGGCAACTTACCACCGCTCATCGTCCCTGCGGAATTTAGATCCCGTTTATATAACTTCCATTAGGCAGACCCTCACTTATCCTGCTTTTACACGTTTTTCTAAATTGCAGGAAAACACTTATCCTGTTTTTACACGTTTTTTTAGACGGAAATAAAATCTATTTTGAATTTAACTGTGATTTTATCTACATATGCATAGTTTTTTCTATCTTCAGCATTGCCAGTTAATAATGAAGTTTTGCCACTGTTTCCACAAGGAACTGCCATTCAAATATTATTTTTCCGTATATTTTTTAAATATGGCAACACAATGTGATTTTGACATTTCATTGCAAATTATACCGATAGTTAGGGGAGCTGTGAAATTTCAATCAGATCTACAATCCTGTATGGCTCGATACAAGGAACTGTACAAAGAACTCTCCAAAGTAGGATCGCAACGTACTATAACTGAATTTGCTATTAAAATAAATAAACCTGTGCCTGAAACAAGTTCTGATATGCAGTTACCAATGAACGCAGTTGAAGATGTGGACGTAGAACTGAACAATTCTACTGACGAAACAGATATTGCTCCAACGCAGCAGAAAAAAATGCGCTTACATTCAGAAACTAATACCGAATAGAATTTACCCCTATACCATTTTTTATATTTCTATACAACTTTTTTATGTTCCTTGCATAGGAGATTTTTTTGTTTTTAAATTGGATTTTTATTGCTTAAAAACTTTAAAATGATTTTATTTTTTAAGTTCCTTTATATAAAATTAGTTCCTTTATATAATATGTGAAATAAAATGGGCATGGTATACTGAAGAATAAAATTTATGTTTATTTTACCGAATTATGTATTAATTTTCGTAGGCTTTCTTGGGTTGCTGAACCAATCTAACATTTTTCCATTAAGTAGTGTCTTTATTTACACGATTTTTTTTACACGATATTTTCTGGAACACATGTACCGTGCAAAAACAGGATTAGGTGAATATATATATATATATATATATATATATATATATATATATATATATATATATATATATATATATATATATATATATATATATATATATATATATATATATATATATATATATATATATATATATATATATATATATATATATATATGGTTGATAACGGGTTCGATTACCTCACTTCATGTCAGTAATTTTGTGAATACTGTGGAAATTGCAGAAGAAGATAATCTCAATAGAAATCTAAAATTTGCAAGAAAAATTTCTCACAGACCTCGCGTAGAAATGCCAATGGTCGCTACATTTTGACCTTGCACATTAACCCGAGGGTGGCGGCGGCTTTGTCTTCCAGAGTCAATTTATAGTCAGTTTACGCGTCGTTTTTAACGCGTAGAATTTATCTTCTAGTGGGAACAGTCTTTATGATATTCTTCACGTCGGACCGACCTTACAGTTGAACTTAGTACTTTTGATATTATGGAGGATGCTTTTCAAGTTTGTTTTAAATTGCGAAATTACGCAAATGTATCCACAAATCACAGTTGCCCCTACCCATACCCCTTTGCAAAACACTGTTCATGGATTTACCTTCCGAAAACCATATATTGAACGAGATGCGGCATTGATATTGGAGTATGCACGCATAAAGAAATTATTTATAAATCCACTTAAAACAAAACATGAGATTTAGACCTCATTTCCGTTTTAATGACTCCTTCAGTATATTTGTGGACGGCAGGGAAGTAAAAGAAGTTTCTTCTATGAAGTATTAAGGACTTCATCTTCAAACAAACCTGGCTTGGGACAAACATATACAACATGTTATATCAAAGATTGCACCTGCTGTAGGCTTGCTGTACAAATTTAAAAACAAGTTTGATCAAGAAACGAAATTGTTAATATATCAGGCTCTAATACAGAGCCATTGCAACTACCTTGCTGTTATATATGGATATAAAAAAAGCACAGAGTTAAAATCTCTTCAACGCCTCCAGAACAAAGCATTAAAATCTGTGGCAAAACTTCCAATTCGATATCCGACATATTCTTTGTATACAGATATCTTTCCGTCGATCTTACCAATACAAGCAACATATAAGTTGCAATTATTATTATATGTCTTCAAATGTCTGCATAACATAGGTCACCATACAATCTCGTTTTCCCAAAACCAACATCGATTTTACACTCGCAATAATGATAATTTGAGCGTCGTACTTTGTCGGACAGAAACAACAAAACAACGCATTGAGTATTCTGGTAGCAGGGAATTTAATAATTTACCTGATGAAATTAAGTCTAGTACAGCAATTTCTCTTTTCAAATCAAGATTAAAAGAGTATTTAACACAAAATATGGATGAGCTCCTGAGATAAATAAATTTATATATGTATATCTAAATGTATATTTAAAATTTTCTTTTGTAACGTAAATAATATTTCAAATTAAAAATAATTGTAATCGATAACTTTGCCAACTTGCCTCAAAAATGCCTTACGGCGCTGAGGCCCTTGTTATTTCTGAGCTTTGAATTATTATAACGTTTTTGAATAAATTTAATAAAAAAAAAAAAAAAAAAAAAATCGAAATGACACGGAAAATTAGTTTTACCTTGCAGCAAAGATCTTCCGCCGGTGCATGCAAGTTGATGACACTTTAGCAGGGGCTCATGATGTTGACTCTGCTTTAAAAGTCCGTGATCAATTAATAGCGGCGCTCAGCACAGCTTAATTTCAGCTCAGAAAGTTGACTGCTAGCTTAAGATCGCTATTAGATCGGTTCCCCTTCGAACACTTCGCCGATGCCAAGCTTTTGGAAATCATTGAAGCTATTACTTCGAAACCTCTATTTCGCCGTTAACCTCCTCGGACAAAAATCTGGGAATACAAGGCGAAAAGTACTTTCTGCGATCGCTAAGCTGTTTGATCGGTGGGTTGGTTAGACCCAGTAATAGTCGTTGCAATAATAATCATGCAGAAAATTTCGCTTGACAATATTGGTTGAGACGACAGAACTTAAATGTAAATAAAATCCCTAGATGAGTTGGTTTTCGTCCTAGAGTCCTAATTCCAATAAAGACCGATGAAATATTTGTGATCTGTCAAGACTTGACACCGATGTTGAAGTGCATACATCATTCTTTTAAGGGGTTAAATATGTATGAATATGTATACGTCATATCGGCTGATGAAATAAAGGGGGTAATGATAGAATTAGGAATGGTGGCTGAAAAACGTTACTATGCAAAAGAATATCGCTGTATGCTAGACGGCCAGCCATTAGAACCGGGGAGCACGTTAAATCCGTTTCTGCATAGGGATTGCGTTTGTGACTGAATGACCTTTAAGAACGGGCTCCGACTCTTTCTTTTACCGAACTGCATCCAATCCTTTTACTCAACGGCAGCCATTTTGCTTAATTAACAACGGTCCATATCCTGTTGGTTCACGGGGGTGGTCAGCTTATGTTGAGTATTCTTGGCACAGATGTTTGGTGGTTTTGTATGAAGACCTGGCACACAGAGCAGAATCAAGGGTTTTTTCTATTCAGGCTCTATAACAGGCAGTCTGGTGTAGGGTATCTTACAGCAGCCACACCAAACTTTAGACTTCTTCTTATAAATCGATTCCAAAAATTAACACTGACTACTTTTAATTTACGATGTGACTACGGACAATACTTGTACAACCTACTTTAACTTAATATATGTGTAAATATAGTAATATAAATATAATTATAGTGCACCATAATGGAAACTTATATACCTTATTTTCGAATCACAATAGAATACTTTATAGAATCGAACTGATAAGTGGCGGCCGCCAACCTTACTAACAGCCACCCTCAATTGGCTCACTACATTATCACAACTAAAAAGTTCAGCTGAACTTCTGACTTACAACCCTTATGGAGTCTTGCACTAACGAAAAGCCTTACGTAAAACCAAAAGCTTCTTAAGACGATGGGAGTAAAACTCATCAACAAGGCACAGAAATAAACTCAATAAAACAAAGTTCAGATAGCTTTAGAAAGTAACCGCCCGTCTACATGAAAATTTGAGACAGTGAACGCAGACTGGCTTGAAGTGGTAAGCTCTACCACAGAATCGCTCAACTTTTTAGAAATTCGCTTCAGTTGCCTTCGTAGAAGTAAAAGGAAATGTTTAAATGTTTGTTATTCTGTTTGTAACACTTTGTGTTTAATCATAACCCCCATTTTCATCTCGATTACAACATTGATTATTGACAGTGTACTTTAATTTTTTTCTACACATTGTACTCGTTTTCTTTCGGAGTAGCCGCCACTTTGTCCATCTTGATTGTTTCCTACTTACTCGTTAAGTTAATATCCTTCCTCCGGTTACGATCTTCGCCCATGGTAATATTGCTTTCTAATACAGATTCCAACATTTTTGGAAAAAAATTATATTGAAACCCTTTTGCATTTTTATAAATACCCTCGCTCACGTCGAAATCAACATATTTAAATAAAAACATATTCGATGTACATACATGCAGTTTCTGTTCTTTGTGAGTGTGAGTACATACATATGTTTTCTCTGTGGGGTATACTGACCTATGTATGTTATTATTTTATTACAGCTGATAAGTGTTTTCTCATTAATTTTTGACTTGGTGGTGTAAAAAATTAAACGGCTGTGCGTAAATATCTCGGTCAAGTAAGGATATAAAAAGAAGAAATCAGACAAAAGGCCGCAATATTTATATTTATTTGTCTCATTGAATTGACGAATGCTCCCTGATTAATATATATAAGTCAACACGTTACAGTAAACACCTAAATTAACGGTTCCCACAGATTGTTATGCTTATTCCAGGTCTACCGAACCCGATGTTTTCGTCGAAGTAATATGATTCTGCTCGAGTTGCAACGTCAGGTGCTCGCGTACTGGTGGACGGCAGTGCAGTTAGGGCATGAACACAAAAAAAAATAAGTTTTTACTTAAAGAAATGCACTTAAGAAGATTCCAGCTAACGCGTGAACCAAATATAGTATATTAATAAAAAATATAATCACGGAATTAATTAATTGGCGCACACAACGTGGAACATTTTTAAAAAATAAATAATTCTGAATAAAAAATAAACAAATAAGTCGTTTCATCTTGGACAAAAAGAAAAAAAAAATGTGAAAGAAAAATAAGAAAGATCCACCAACCTAAATCCAGTCAACATAACAACTAAAGAAATTCAAACAGAATTTCCTGAAAGAAAAATAAAAAACCCACTAACCTAAATCCAGTGGACATAGCAATTATAGCAATTCAAACAAAATTTCCAGAATCGAAGAAAACTAAAATACGAAAGAAAAATAAACCAAACCTAAATCGAGTGGACAAAACAACCAAAGAAACTCAAACGGAAATATCTAGAGAGCGGAGAGCAGAGGAAGATTGTCCAACAAAAGAAGATACTATACGCAGCAAACAAATAACATAGAACATAAAATGATTTTGTAAGTAGCATAAGACAAATTATTACTTGTAAATAAGAAAACGGGTCGGTTTCTTATGAATAAAGAGGATAGAGCCGGATAGCCGTATATAGAAAAGAAAATATTAGTAATTCGGAACAGAGTAATTGATGGAGAGACGGAACTATGGCGATGACAGCGGACCAAGTTAGAGTTAAAGCTGAGGACGCTATAAATACCGTCTTAAGAACTCAAAAATAACCATCGGTTCAATCAAATTATCATTACTTCTCCCGAAGTTGAGCCTTATAGAAAGGTCGAAATAGTCTCAGACAAAAAATGCGATGAGTCACTGGGCAAAGTAAAATCTTTTGGCGAGGTCTGTGAGAAATTTTTCCTTAAAATTTTAGATTTCTATTGAGATTATATATATATATATATTTATATATATATATATATATATATATATATATATATATATATATATATATATATATATATATATATATATATATATATATATATATATATATATATATATATATATATATATATATATATATATATATATATATATATATATATATATATATATATATATATATATATATATATATATATATATATAAATATATATATATATATGGTGGTTAGCAAAACCGCATGTAACGACCCAGTCAAAAAAACCTATATGTGACAGCGCATAGAGAAAGTGACCTAAGAGCAAATCAATTTTCATTTTTTTCTGTTTTTGATGTGGACAACATCTGAGCATCCAATGAGACCGATCCCATGCCCCAAAAGTGTTCCCTCCCAGAGATATGCGCGTTTTATGAAATTGAAGTCGACGATTTTGAGCGCAAATAGAAAGGGGACTTTAAAATGTTTGAGTGCGATAAAGCTTTTTATTCCGTATTATGGCGATTTATTTGTCGCGTTTTCAAGAAGAAAACTGTTGATGACAACATACATAAATTTGCGCTGATTTTTTTCTATCCCAGATGATGAGCGAGTTTTGCAAGCACGTCTTCTTGTGGGAAGAACCGCTTATACAGTAGTAGACAATCGTTTGTTGTCTATTTTGGTGATATAAAATATCTGCCAATATGTTTTTTTACGTAACAGGTATTTTTACTTAGAAAAATAAGTAAACACAAACAAATATTTCAATACACTGTGGAAAATTTAATTGAAAGTTAAAAAATGCGGGAAATTCGTTTGCGCGCACTCTATTTTAATGTCAAAATAGGAAGTGAATATAAAATCTAACCCATTAATTAATATTTAGTATGTCCTCCATTATTCTGTTGGACGAAAAAGATTCGGACCAACACTCCTTAATCGTATATTTTGCACCGTGGTCTGTCTTTCACCCTCGTAAACCTTATCTGTGAAAATGTCCCATAGGTTTTCTATTGAATTGCAATCAGGACTGCAAGCCGGTCATGGTAATACTTTGATGTTTTTGTCTGAAAACCACGATTTTGTTTGCTAAGTAGTAGCATTTTCTTCGTCCACATTTTCATCAAGATGTGATAAAAACATATCTACATTGCGTTTACTTAAATCGTGCTAGTAGCAGCTATAACTGTATGGGCCACCTGAATTGAACTTTTTTTCGTAGGAAAAGATGACATGTTTCCATTCACTTGTCCAAGCCATATGCATTTTGGCAAACTCTAGCGTTTTAGTTTATGGGCATTTGTTAAGCTAGATTTTTTTTCCATCGTATGGATGGTGTAGACATTAAATACAGTGCAATTGTTCTAGAGTTAGCAGATAAGTCCAGTATTTCTATTATTTTGCTGCAGGTTAGCCGGTTTTTTTGTAGCTTTCCAACGAATTCGTTCTTTATCCTTCAATGTTAGTTTTGAATTGCCTTTGGTTGGAGTTTTAATACCTTATTTTTTGCCTTTTCGCAAATAATTTCTAATAACATATTCTGAATAGTTTAATAATTTCGAAATATTTTTATTGGACTGCCCATCTTTTTTAAGGGAATCGATGAAATTCTGTTCATAGTCATTTTAACGCTTACCCGAGCACATTTCTGCAAAAATGTAGCATCAACACAATTTTTTTAAATTTTTAATAGCTTGTACTTTATTAATTAGTATTTTCTTACCAAAAAATATGTTCACTTGCAATTTTTCAGTTGATAATACATTTTTTTGGCTGATGTGTTCAAACGAATGTCGCACAAAAAATGTGTTAGTTTTTGAAACCATATGATTTTTGTGTAAACAAAAAATATTCGCCATGTATCGGTTCTTACATTCCATTGCTTACTTAAAAAAGTAATAACTTCAGGTCGGTATCTAATAGTCACAGAGAAATAAATAACTGTTTTATGATAAAATAAATGAGAAAAACTGATTTCTATTTAAAAGGTTGGTCGCGGTTGGACCGTTTTTAATGAAGTTCAATAAGGTACTTAAACTGAAGTAACAAAAATATAGACTAGAGTAACATAAGCGGTAAAAGCTAGAAATCCAATCGCTTAAGGTTTTTTTTGATTTGGACATCATCTGAGCATCGAACGAGACCGATCCCATGCCCCAAAAGTGTTCCCTCCCAGAGATATGCGCGTTTTATGAAAGTGAAGTCGACGATTCAAAGCGGAAATAGAAAGGGACCTAATCTTTAAAATGGCTCTCCTGAACAAAACTGGTTTTTAACCTTAGGTCCCTTTCAATTTTGCGCGTCACATACATAAGTATAATCCCCGCCAAACTTCGCTGCCATATCGAGGGGCTTCCGCCACCAGCTCCAGCCTCACCATAATCTTCAGCTCCAGCCACGACGCCGGATTGCACCACCGCTAGGGTACCTGGTGGTGCCCAGGTACCCTAGTTAAGGCTTCCTTTTTGTGCCACTAACCGAACGATATAGAGGACTTGACGTACGGACAGACATAAATAAGAAATAAAATAAAAGAAACAATTTAAAACATTTAATATTCTATCAGCTATCATTTCATTTCCATTTTTTTGCCATTTCTTTTTATTGTTTTAATTTTCGATGTTTAATGAATATTTTCGTTATTATATATTTATCCCTTTCTAGCCTTATGCGATTGAATTTCTAGCTTTTGCCGCTTATGTTACTTTAGTCTATATTTTGTTACTTTAGTTTAAGTACCTCATTGAACTTCATTAAAAACGGTCCAACCGCGACCAACCTTTTAAATAGAAATCAGTTTTTCTCATTTATTCTATCATAAAACAGTTATTTATTTCTCTGTTACTATTAGATACCGACCTGAAGTGATTACTTTTTTAAGTAAGCAATGGAATGCAAGAACCGTTACATGGCGAACATTTTTTGTTTGCACAAAAATCATATGGTTTCAAAAACTAACACATTTTTTGTGCGACATTCGTCTGAACGCATCAGCAAAAAAAATGTATTATCAACTGAAAAATTGCAAGTCAACATATTTTTTGGTAAGAAAATACTAATTAATAAAGTACAAGCTATTAAAAATTTAAAAAATTGTGTTGATGCTACATTTTTGCAGAAATGTGCTCGTGTAAGCGTTAAAATGACTATGAACAGAATTTCATCGATTCCCTTAAAAAGATGGGCAGTCCAATAAAAATATTGCGAAATTATTAAACTATTCCGAATGTGTTATTAGAAATTTATTTGCGAAAAGGCAAAAAATATGGTATTAAAACTCCAACCAAACGCAAATCAAAACTAACATTGAAGGATAAAGAACGAATTCGTTGGAAAGCTACAAAAAAACCGGCTAACCTGCAGCAAAATAAAAGAAAAACTGGACTTATCTGCTAACTCTAGAACAATTGCACTGTATTTAATGTCTATACCATCCATACGATGGAAAAAAATCTAGCTTAACAAATGCCCATAAACTAAAACGCTAGAGTTTGCCAAAATGCATATGGCTTGGACAAGTGAATGGAAACATGTCATCTTTTCCTACGAAAAAAAGCTCAATTTAGATGGCCCAGACTGTTATAGCTGCTACTGGCACGATTTAAGTAAACGCAATGTAGATATGTTGTTATCACATCTTGATGAGAATGTGGGCGAAGAAAATGCTACTACTCATGCATCCAAGAAAACAAAAGCGTGGTTTTCATACAAAAACATCAATGTATTACCATGACCGGCTTGCAGTCCTGATTGCAATTCAATAGAAAACCTATGGGACATTCTCGCAGATAAGGTTTACGAGGGTGAAAGACAGACCACGTTGCATAATATACGATTAAGGAGTGTTGGTCCGACATGAGCTTTACAACCATTTAAAATTTGATAGAATCTTTTGACAGCGATAATCAGACGGACGACATTGTTTTGTTAATTGACAACCCCTGAAGATGATTGACGAAGTCAATCGAAATATTGGGATAAATAAAAATTAAACATCACAAATAAACAACGAGTTTAAATAAATGACCTCAAGCCGAAAAATAATTTTATAAAATAACAATACTAAAGGTCAACTATTCACTTACAACATTTGATAGAATCTTTTTCGTCCAACAGAATAATGGAGGACATACTAAATATTAATTAATGGGTAAGATTTTATATTCACTTCCTATTTTGACATTAAAGTAGAGTGCGCGCAAACAAATTTCCCGCATTTTTTAACTTTCAATTAAATTTTCCACAGTTTATTAAAATATTTGTTTGTGTTTACTTATTTTTCTAAGTAAAAATACCTATTACGTAAAAAAACATATTGAAAAATATTTTATATCACCGTAATAGACAAAAAGTCGTCTGCGCTTAAACGATTGTCTACTACTGTATAAGCCGTCCTTCCCACAAGGAGACGTGCTTCGCAAAACTCGCTCATCATCTGGGATAGAAAAAATCAGTGCAAATTTATGCTGTCATCAACAGTTTTCTTCCTGAAAACTCGACAAATAAATCGCCATACCACGGAATAAAAAGCTTTATCGCACTCAAACATAAAGTCCTGGGCACACTGATGCTTTTTTTGTTACGCCGCGTTTTTCTTAAATTCCATTTGTCTACAACCACTAAAATTTATGTTGAAATTTTACAAAAAGTTAATGATATTGCTTTGTCAGCATAGAAATCCCTGCCATCAATGGGGTTTGACGTTTATTTCAATGGTTTCTAGACTGCCGAAAGTTGAAAAATATGCAGCGAAAGAAACAAAAGCTTCATCAATAACTTCATCATGGAAGTAGTCATCATCATCGCTATCAACTATACAGAAAAAAAATACTCAACAACCCTACATCGCACAACAAGTCCATCCAATAGAAGAAAGTACGGTGACAATAGTGTTTTCTAATATTACGATCAATTAGAAAAAAGAAACGTCAAAAACAAAAACCAATGTCTGTACAAAAAGCAACATAACTTATAAGAACAAAATCGCAGACATTTACAACAATCGAAATTCAAAAGTGCACACAAAGTGCATAACGAAAAACATAGATGCTAAACAGTGCAAAAAAACTAAATTGCAACAATAAGAACCCCAACTTTAAAGGTGCATTTGAATAATATAATATAAAAGACAAATAATGAAAAAAACTGTTCTTATACTGTGCTAATCTAAAAGAGAACAAATTAAAAAAATGAAGCAGAAAAAATCTAACAAAAACTGAATTCAGATGAGTTCCATTAACAATAGCAACGGCTACAATTATTTTAAAAATTTACCAATACAAAAGTTAACTACATACTATGAAACTATCACTAACTGAACACACCCATGCCACAATTCTCTCATATTACACTAACTCAGTCAAAGATCGATAAATGTCAATACTAAGAAGAAAACAAACAGAAAGAAATCATAATTTTGAAACATTGAAAACGGAAAAACTAACGAAAAGTGTTAATGTGAAAAAAGTAAAATAAATATTTATGAAATAAAAGAGCAAAACTATTAGTTTTTGATGATATACCTCTGTAGCTCGTTTCTGTAACTCGTACCGATAGCAGTTACCGACTGATATTATCGATTTGACGTCACTCTGACGTCATTCGCTTAAAAAATGTTTCTGTAAGAAAAGTGACAACTTGAAATCAGTAATTTTTCTCACTGACTTTAAGCCAAGAGAGAACTCTGCCGACTGCTATAGTGTTGTTGCAATTATGAGGAAGCAAGTAATTGTATATAACTTTTTGAACCAAATACAATATTATTACAAATTAATACAAATAAATATTTTATTTAAAAAAATATGTTTTAATTGTGTTAGCGCGGTTTAATTGTGTGTTGAAAAAACGTAGCAGAACATAAACATTTGAGATGGCAGTGTGTTGAAATTTACAATTTATGAACCGGTTTCAACGAAATCGGTATGGTAATGCAAAATAACCGAGTGCAAATGTTTGTTTACTTCACCAACTGTCAGCTTATTTAATTCCTCTTTTTTATTTGTTTGCATATTTTTAACGAAATGAGTAAGAAGGTAAGTAATAGTTATGTCGTTTAAATATATTTGTTATATTAAAATAGCAGTGTTTTAATACAAAATATTTGTACATGAAAACAAATGCAAATAAAATGCTGCTTGTCATCTGTATCAATTCTTACCGTTTCTTTCCGATTTGTGTTTCTTTCCATCACAGATCGCATTTTACCGATTTCAACTTACAGAAACAGCAGTTATCACGAAATCGGTAACTTTCAATCTAGTCTGTGTGACGTCACATAAATTGCAAACTTACCGATTTATTTACAGAAACGAGATATTGGTGAGAATGTGTTAATAACCCTCCAGACTATTCTGATTATGCTTTTAAGAGAGAAATACGGAAAGAATTTTCTAATATTGAGGATTTTATTCTTGCGCAGGCTAATGACATGAAAAAAGAACAAACAGAAATTAAATCGAAATTTGAATACGTTGTTATTAAAATCCATGCTAAATTGCCGAAAAGCCTTAAGGAAATGAAAAACAATGTACTGAATTGTTAAAATCTTGTAACAGTAAAAAATCGGCAAACAGTAATAAATTTTACGATTTGGAGTTGCAGAACAATGCCTTACAGCATCGTGTAAATTGATAAGATATTGTAATAACTGGTCTTTCTACAAAATGAAAGGATTTAAATGGAGTGGTCGAAAAATTGTGTGCAATATTAAAAGTTGCTATCATTCCTATGGATATTTTGAATACAATGTATATAAAAAACCAAAAAAAAAACACTTTTAAAATTTGGTAGAATAAGTAAACATGATATGTTGATTTCATTTTAAATCCAAACCACTCAAAGTTTCTGGCATCGTTGAAGATGCTGCTGATAGCAGAGCTTATTTAAATGACAGCTATTCAAACCTTGCTAAAGAATGAAAGAAAATAGAAAAAACGCGATAAAACTATTTCCATAAATTGTATTGAGTCTTGCGAATGAGCTGAAGAATGTTATTAGCTGAAAAAGAATATAATGTCTTCAAGTAGGTCGCAGTCGTTGTTGTAGCACATTTGTATAAATAACTCCACTATCTGTATTAAATATTCAGTGTTAAAACAATTTATACTCTTAAGCCCGCTACTAAGTTCGCCTTTTCATGTGAAGAAATCTCAAATTTCAACAATAACGTTTTGTGAAACTGCGGTGAAAATTGAAAAAAATCTTGACAAACCCTCATTTACTCGTATGAGTTATTTTCTAAGCGATAATTATGGTTCTTACTTGTCCTTGAATAAATGTTTAATGCTGAACTGAACGAAATTAAAGTTGTCAGTGAAATGTTTACAAAACAAGAAACTATACGAAGTATCAAAATTGGTTTTTCACGATTTGTTTTGCCTTTTTTGTTTGTAAACAAACTTTTTTTTGGGATAATGCTACCATCTGATTCAAAATGTTGTTGAATGTTGCCAGAATACCATATTGCTAACTATAGTTATAACTAAGTAACTAAGTTAGTTATCTGAAAGAAACACGCCTAATGTTTTAATGGCTTGGTCAGTAGTTGGTAAACGGTTGATTCACAATGTTTACCAACTTCTGTCAACAAAAAGTAAACATCTTTGATTTAGCCCAGTACAGATCTGAGTGAGGTTATTGGCGTTTCTAAAATACAAAAATGATTTCATCTTGTCGCTTAAAATATTACATTTATATTTCATTTTGAGTATAGAAATTGAATAAAGGCGCAAGTAGATAGGAAGCCTCAGCTTTTTTCTTTACTTGATTTTTGTCATCTAAATCTTGACTTATTCTGTCAACCCACATAAAAAGCGTTCTTCAACCTTCGGACTCACACTCAACCGAAAGATATACCTTTCGAATAAAAAGATTTAAGCATTCGAAGTTAAAAATTTTAAAAATGTCGATTTTTGTCATTTCTGCGTAAAAAGTTTTTGTCTTATTTCGGAGTTATTGCAAAAAGTTGTAAAAAAACGTGAAATTATATTCCTTCATCTAAAAGGAAAATTCTTGGGGAAGATATTAAAAAAAAGTTAAAAATTGTTTTTGCCTTTTTTCATTTTTTATGTAAAATCCAAAAGTTAGCACTATTTTCTTCATTCGCAACGCTGGGATCAAAAAAAAAGTATAGCATTCTAGATAGACATAAGTGTTGTTAGTTAAACTGTAAAAGGATTCCACTTTTTCGCCAATAATGTGTCAAATATAACACGAAAACTGAAATATCCCAATTTTTGGATTTTCAAATTATTTTTTGGGAATTGTTTGATTATCTTTAAGAAATATAAAGTTTTTTATTTATTTCGTGTGTTTCTACTGGCAATACCAAAGTAAGTGCCAAATTTCATTGTTATATATTCATTATTAGGTGTTTTTTTTCCTTTATGGAATTTCCACCTGACAGTTATTAATGCAATGAGTGAGTGTAAATTACATTGGACAACCCATTGCTTTGTAGAAGATAATTCATACCTATCTCGCCATTGACACTAAATCTTTCCATTTAACGGCTCCATTTGGATACCAGGAAGCAGGGATATATCAAAATGAAAGTTACCTATTTCCTATTGTGTTCTAACTAATAACTAAGCACGCGATTTGTTACAGGAGTGTTATAAAAAAAATTAAGGTCAAAAGACACTTTATTTTTTAATAGAATTAGCTTATTTCTGCAAAGTAGTCGGAAACACAGTTATCCATATATGTAGATTATTAAAAATATCTTCATTTTGAGATTGTCTTGAACACTTCCACGAATGAAACTGTTAAATATGTCGGAAATCACGATGTCTTGCTTCCTGGGGTTCTTCAGTAAGTTCTCTAAAGGAAAGAATGTTGTTTTCAATGATTATTTGTCTATGTCGTAATACTTAATTTACGGTTGGTGTAAACTGTTTCCACTGATAGAATTCAGAAAGCCGTTGCAAAATGTCAGCCCAGTGATTGCCAAATTTTTCTGCGTTTACTTTATGTTAATTATTTATTGCCATTAAAATTATGTTAATCTCTCTCAGTAATTCCATATTAAGGCCCGTTATTTTCGAAGTTGTTTTATAATCTTTGAAGAATCGTCTTACAGTATTGCTATCATTTGTATTTCCAAATCTGGAAAGTGGTTTGTCGATATTTAATCCGGCGTTCTTTTAAAATTCCTCTTGTATCCTTTTTTCGCCAACTCTCACTTTTTCAGATCGTCGTTATTCACTACTCGGCTTAAATTTTCTGTTTGGCGTATGATGGTAAAACGTCAAGTTATTTCTCTTGCAACTCCTTTCATAAAGTGATGTAGTTAACCCGGCTCAGTTCCAGTTGCAACATTAGCGCAATAGCTTCAACAAAATCTGATGATGGTAAAGGAATGCTGTTAACCATTCTTTTAAGACGTTTCGGTGCAGCTGTTGGTAATACATTGGCGATTTTTATGGCATCCGAGGGCTGTTTTTTTTATTGTTTAACATTTCCCTAAAAGCGTCAGAAGCTTTTTCTCAGGCATAGTTGCCAGCAATTTCGATAATCGTTTTTTCTTTGATTTTTGACTTAAATCTGCAAATGGTTTCCAAGGAGATCCACAGGTAGATGTATAAAGAAGTATCTCGATAGTCGGATGTATCCAAGCGGAATACTTTAATTGAAATCTCGATTCAGATAAGCTGACGGACTTCCAACTAATATCTAATAATTTTACAAAATTTTCCAATTTAATACTTCACTTTTCGCTATTTAAAAGTTATAAGAATTTTCAATACATCCCACTAATAAATTACTTTTTCTTGAAACTGGCATGAGGGGGTTTACCACAAACACAAAATTAATTTTTTTAATGTTATCGCCATTTTTACCTAATTGCAAATGAAGCAAAATTTCGATATTGCTTTAGTTTTTAGTTCAAAACAATCGTATAAGAAATTACCATGTATGTTATATGAACACAATAGGAAAAAGGTACATCCATTTTGATATATCCCTGCTAGTACCTGGTATCCAGATGGAGCATGTGAATGGCAATATTTAGCATCAACGGTGGGATAGGTAAGAATTATCTTCTAAAAAGCAAAAAGAAGGATGTTCAAAGTAATTCACACTTACTAATTGCATAAATAACTGTCAGTTACAAAAAATGGGATTTTCCATAAAAGAAAAAATATTACGTCATAAAATTTTTAATAATGAATATATAACAATGAAATTTTATATTGACAGTAGAAGCACGAAATAATTAAAAAAAAATTATATTTCTTTAAAACAATCCCACAATTCCCAAAAAATATTTAAAAAATCCCAAATTTATGATTTTTCAGTTTTCGTGCTATATTTGCCACATTATTGGCGAAAAGGTGGAATCCTTTTGCAGTTTGATTAACAACACTTATGTCCATCTAGAAATGCTGTTAATTTTTTTAACCTCAGCGTTGCGATTGGAGAAATTAGGGCTAATTTTTAGATTTATATGGGGTGATCCATCTAGAGGTATTTTTTTAGAACAAAAAAAAATATAAAAATTAAAATCAAGTGTAGAATTTTTATTGGTTATTTAAAATGACATTTTATGGCATTTATTTTTTGAAAATAATTACCTTCAAATGTTGGCAACTGTATTATGGATATGAGCGTTCGGTGAGAAACGGGAAGATCCGCTGTTTTCGACCAAAATTTTGTTCAGTGATGAAACCCATTTCTGGCTCAACGGCAAAGTCAATAAATAAAGTTGCTGCATTTGGGCTGAAGAGCAACAAGAAGAGGTTCAAGAGGTGCCATTATATCCAGAGAAAACCACGGTTTGGTGCGGTTTATAAGCTGGTTGAATCATCGGTACATGTTTTTTCAAAAATGATGATAGCGGGAACGAAACCGTGAATGGTGCTCGCAATCGCGCCATGATATCGGACTTTTTGGTACCTGCAATTGAAGCCCGTAATCTTGAAGACACTTGGTTTCAACAGGACGGTGCCTGTTGAAAATCAGCTAATTTCACGTTTTGGACAGGTGAGTTGGCTGCCTAGATCGAGTGATATCACACCTTTAGCCATTTTTCTTTGGGATTACGTAAAGTCCAAAGTCTATGCTGACAAACCAACTGCGATTCAGGTTTTGGAAGTCAACATTACACGTGTCATTAAAGCCATACCGGTCGAAATGCTCGAACGAGTCATCCAAAATTGGACCCTCAGAATGGAAACCCTGAGGCGTAGTTGCGGCCAACATTTAGAGGAAATTATATTCAAAAAATAAATGCCATAAAATGTCCTTTCAAATTACCAATAAAGATTCCACACTTAATCTGAATTTTTATATTTTTATTTGTTCTGAAAAAATACCTCTGGTCAAAATGAGGAAATATTGCATTATGAATTATGTTCGCAAAAAACTGCAAAATCAAAAGAAGATGCCACTAGATTTTCAGACTCTAAATTAGGTCTCGGCGTTTTGGTGTCATTTCAAAACTTAAAATTGTACTTATAGTGTAATTACTTGATCATTTCTGCAAGAAACTGTGAAGATTATTGAATTTGTTAAGATTGGTAACTTTATTTATGAAATGGTGATTTAAATACATTTATGTTTTTTAAATTAAAGCTGCAACATAGGTTATTTATTAATGTATACTCCAGAAGCATGACCTAAGTAAAATAGATAAAAATAAACTTTGGAACGATTTTAAAACGGATTTATTGAAATTGGTGTTATTGAATATTTTTCTAAATTGATAATGAAGAATTCATAAATTTCACAAACCTAAAACTCTTTATAATTTAAAGAAATAAATAATATAGTAAGAGTTCTTTCAATTGCGATGCAAAAAATAAAGTAGGGCAAACAATTAGATTCATGTTTTTTTTGTAGGTTGGTATCAAATTGTAAATATAAGCGTACAAATGCAAGCGAGTTCTACGAACATTCTTCCTGACTCTTTCTAACACAACGTGCTACTTTCCTCTTGAATTCTGGATACGATTCCCTCCATTCCTCGGCAGCATCTACGTTAGCTGGAGACTCGTCGTTTGAATCAGCGAGCATTGATATCACAGATATCAAAATAGTCTCAACTGTATGTACAGGTAACCAACGCTCGGAAGCCTTCTCATAACCCCATTTATCGTCTCCTGGTTCATGTAGGATCGAGATGCAGACATCGCCATTTTTCTCAATATTCGGATGCCAAATTTCTGTGACAAACTTCATACGGGGTGGGCGCAATGGGTACTCTTTAGGGAAGTATAAATGAGCTTTAAAAAATCCGCCTTCACTGTAAGAAAAATGTAACACCTTTGTAGTTAAAATATGTAAGGATTTTTAGAACTAGATGTCTCTTTACATTATCCTTTAAAGTACTGCAGCTAGAATTATTTTTACTCAAATATTCTATCAACCAATGTACTTGAAATGGTGTAATATTTAAAAGTTTAATAAGCTCTATACCTTCAGTTTATTACACCAAAAATAGTTGTGTTCGATAGGATAATGCCATCACATACATGGCGTAAATATGTACTTACTAGAGTGTATCTGGTGGTCCAATAATAAGTACTTCCCATCTAAATATATCGTTTTCATCAATCAATCAGGCTGAAAATCCTTCAACAGGATTTTTATTTAATTCTAAAAAGATAAAACAAGTTTTAAGAGAACTAAATTTTTGCGGCCGCTAAAAAATTGTGGGTTTGATTTGAAATAAGAAGCCAAACAAAAACAAAAAAGTTGATTATATCCCTAAGAATAACTTTTATCTATTTTCCAAGGTGAATTTTATGGTAATAGTTACATTGAATCTAATTATCCGAACGCACTTGCACTTTCTAATAATTCCAGATATACGAGTATGTACCTCTTAATTATTGTTACACTATGTGTTTAGACCTGACAAACCGTATTGCTAGAGTTCCGTAAATTCTGTGCTAGTATATTGTATGTTGTTACACATACAGTAGACGAAATAAATTTTTAATATCGGGTGATCAATCTAGAGGTATTTTTTTCAAAATAAACAATTCAAATCAAGTGTGGAATCTTTATTAACTATTGTTCATTCGAAATGACATTTTATGCTATTTATTTTTTGAATAAAATTTCCTTCATATGTTGTCCGCAACTACGTCTCAGGGTGTCCATTTTGGATGACTCGTTCGAGCATTTCGACCGGTATGCCGTTAATGACACGCGTAATGTTGGCTTTTAAAAGCTAGTTTGTCAGTATAGACTTTGGACTTTACGCAGATATAAAGAAAACAGTCTAAAGGTGTGATATCACACGATCTAGGCGGCCAACTCACGGGTTCAAAACGTGAAGATAGCTGCTCTTCGAAATAACCTCTCAATAGATCCATTGTTTGAGCAACTGTATGTCAAGTGGCACCGTCCTGTTGAAACCAAATGTCGTCAAGATTACGGGCTTCGATTTCAGGTATTTAAAAGTCTAATATCATGGCGCGATAGCGAGAACAATTCACGGCTACGTTCCGGCCATCCTCATTTGTGAAAAAATATGGATCGATGAATCCACCAGACCATAAACCGCACCAAACCGTGGTTTTCCCTGGGTATAATAGTACCTATTGAACCTCTTCTGGTTGCTTTTTCAGCCCAAATGCGTCCATTTTGTTGTTGTTGTAACAACAATGTATTTATTTTTAAGTCTTGTTCGTCTATGGGGGATCTGCTTCGATATCCAAGTGGAGGAAACGCGCCATTTGAACTGGATGCGTCCACAGAGACCTGGGAGTCATCTGAGTGGGCTTGGCCGGACAATTGAAGAGGTGCAGCACATCATGTGGTCCCTGATGGCAGGCGGGGCAGATGTCCGGAACGTTAGCATCAATTCGTGTCCCCAAGAATTGAGGCGGCTGCACCATCCAGATCTCAGCTGCGCCAGAAACACGCGCGTCTGCCGAGGTAGCACCTTATCCTCAGGTGAGATCTCAAGGGGATGCTACCCTAGCACTACATTCACACGGTAGCTGGATACTGCTGCTGCGACTTCATCGGCGTGAATGTTGTTTAGACCTGCCTGATAGTTTCGATGATCTTAAGGATCTCTCTTATATCGCTGGACCTCTCTCTCTCTAGATCATGAAGATCGTATCTGATCTGCCTGGGCTGAGCATCCTGTCTAAGAGTTACTGGTTAGGATGACTGCTGCGAAAATACCCTAGCAGCAATTGCTTAGACAACAGGAAATTGTGTCTGCGCCGGTAAGGACCTTCGTCTCCTCATGTAAATGGTCCTCAGAAGATGTTCTGAGAGCGGCATTCTGGCAAGTCTGAATTTTCTACCACTGCGTCGTACTCACGTTCGCCGACCATACAGGTTCTGCGTAGTTTGCTACAGGCCAACCGATAGCTTTGTAAGAGGTCAACAAGATTTCTTTGTCGGCTCCCCAAGTACTGCCGGCAAGTGACTTGCCACACATATAGGTTACTACCCAAAGTTTTAAACTGGGCGAAAGGGACGTTTCTTCGAACAGAGTGGCATGATTGACACGTGTCGAAGGCTTTTGTTAGGTCAAGAGCCACGAGGACCGTCCTGTCGTTAGGCTTATTCTGGTTAAGACCGCGACTTATATGTGCGGTGATGGCGTGTAAAGCAGTTGTTTGCTGTGCTGCTTGCGGAATCCATGCTGATGATCAACACAAGAAAAGTGTTTGATCAGGCTGGGGAGGAGCAGAGCTTCAAGCGTCTTTGTTACTGAAGAAAGCAGAGATCGGCCTGTACGAATCTCCTTTACTTGCGTCTTTGCCTGGCTTCAGTAGCGGAACCACTCTGCCCATTTTCCAGGCATCGGGAACTTAGTGAGTGGCAAGCGACAGAATGAGCACTTTGGTCATGTACTCTACTCCCGGGGTATCCAAATGCTTTAATATAAGCATTGAGATTCCGTCTGGCCTTTGATGACTTTGCGCTGCGGATGACATGGGCAACTTCGCCAACGGTAAATTGTGGTGGTGCCTCTTCGACTCGGAGAGCGCGGATACGACGCAATACTCTCCTTTTCGCCTTATCACTCTCTGGGTGCTCAATAAAAAGCCGGTTAAAAAAGGGGGAATCGCTTCGGATCTGTCACTGTTCTATCACCGAACGTGCCAGCTGTCCGATCATCTTTCCTTCCAGGGTTAGAGAGCGATTTGGCCGTTGTCCACAACTTACCAATTCCGGAACTCAAGTTGCACTGCTTTAAGTGGTCTAGCCATTTGTTCCGCTTATATGTATTCGTTGACCAACCTACTGATCTCAGAGTTGAGATCACTAATTCTAGGGTCAGTAGGGTTGTAGCGACGAATGTCATCACGATCGTCTGCGAGTCCCGCTGCCTCTGCTGGGAAGTTTGGTCGTATTTCGGGTATTCGACCAGCAGGGATATGGCGAGCGGCTGCTGCGTTGATGATGGCCCGGACATCCGGCTACCCGAACATCCGACGGAATAGCTAGATTATTAAAAATGCGGTTGGTGGCTTCTCTGAAGGCCTCCAAATCAGCCTTTTTTGATTTACGTCGTTGATCAGGCCAGGCGATGCCATAGTGATGTCTGACGAGCTACGGCTATCGCCCATAATCCGCGTGGGGGCGTCCTCTTTCACTGTGGTGAGCATTAAAGTCTCCTAGGACCAAGCGGTTATTGCCTTGTAGCAGATTAATAATTGCTCTATCTCGGCAGTTCCAGACTTGACTGCTTCCCCCATACATTCCATGTATGGGTCTTTAGAGTCAAGCTCAGGCGAAATAAGTCTGTACTGCACAGAATGGTGTAACAGGAAAGCAAGTCCCCCACCTCCACGATCCTTACGTAGCACGTAGTAAACGTCACAACTGTGCAAGCTGCAGGTGGCATTCAGCGTTGCAGCGACCATTATGTTTCTCCGACTCATAAATTCTATTACCTCACTGATTTTGTTGCTGTATATGTTGATGCTGTTGCGAGGGCGACTGCGAGGGAGTCTCGTAGTTGGATGATGATGACGACGACGAAAATGTAGACGGCGATGATAACACCAAATCCAGAGACCCACTGCTAACTTCGTTGATTCAGCATGAGGCAACAAAGTCCGCTTCGCTATACTCCCTGATGTGGTTCAGACCTGAACAGCTCCTGAAGTGCACCCACTCCATGCAGCGATTACACCGTAGCACGATGGTGTATACGGTTCTAACAAACCGAGCAGATCCAAGGTCCGGGGTTTTGTTCGATCCCGGCTCGGACCAGTAGTATTCGGAGCAGGCATTCCGGGAAGTGCTGCTCTCACGATGAAAAAATGGACGAACAAAAAACACATATTGTTGAGGTGACTGCCCCTGGCCAAAGAGTGTTTGTTTCGGGTCAATCCGGTACAAAGAACCGGCAGTCGAGGGTTTTGTAATTGACGTTGCAGTTGAGCCAGAAATGGGCCTCATCACAGAACAAAATTTTGGTCGAAAACAACAGATCTTCTGCGAGGTTTTGAATAACCCAAATACTGAAACGGCAACACGCAGGAACGGTGTAAGTCTTTTCATGATTAAATAGCAAACAATACTGAAAGAAAAAAAATAAAGTTTAACCCAACTCTCGCGTTATCTGTAAAAAAATCCTATTGAAAAAAATATCTCTAAATTGATCACCCGTTATTTAGCTGATCGCCATAACTTTTCTTTGCGCAGTGTTTGCAGTAGATTAACTCATTGATTTTTAAATCCTTAAAAAGGGTGATCCATCTAGAGGTATTTTTTCAGTACAAAAAAAAATATAAAAATTCAAATCAAGTGTGGAATCTTTATTGGTAATTTGAAAGGACATTTTATGGCATTTATTTTTTGAATATAATTTCCTATAAATGTTGGCCGCAACTACGCCTCAGGGTTTCCATTCTGAGGGTCAAATATTGGATGACACGTTCTAGCATTTCGACCGGTATGGCTTTAATGACACGCATAATGCTGGCTTTCAAAACCTGAATCGTAGCTGGTTTGTCAGCATAGACTTTGGATTTTACGTAACCCCAAAGAAAAATGTCTAAAGGTGTGAGATCACTCGATCTAGGCGGCCAACTTAACTGTCCAAAACGTGAAATTAGCTGCTTTTCGAAATGACGTCTCAAAAGATCCATTGTTTGAGCAGCTGTATGGCAAGTGGCACCGTCCTGTTGAAACCAAGTGTCTTCAAGATTACGAGCTTCAATTGCAGGTACCAAAAAGTCCGATATCATGGCGCGATTGCGAGCACCATTCACGGTTTCGTTCCCGCTATCATCATTTTTGAAAAAACATGTACCGATGATTCCACCAGCTTATAAACCGCACCAAACCGTGGTTTTCTCTGGATATAATGGCACCTCTTGAACCTCTTCTTGTTGCTCTTCAGCCCAAATGCAGCAACTTTGTTTATTGACTTTGCCGTTGAGCCAGAAATGGGTTTCATCACTGAACAAAATTTTGGTCGAAAACAGCGGATCTTCCCGTTTCTCATCGAACGCTCATATCCATAATACAGTTGCCAACATTTGAAGGTATTTATTTTCAAAAAAATAAATGCCATAAAATGTCCTTTCAAATTACCAATAAAGATTCCACACTTGATTTGAATATTTATAATTTTTTTGTTCTGAAAAAATACCTCTAGATGGATCACCCTATACTCGTATATGTTGGTGTTTTTTCGCTTTTACATAAAAAAATAAGTTTGCATTATTTTTGACCATGTAGAAAACAGAATTAATATAGGTTGAGCGTAATTTAAGAGCTTTACGTGTGTCAAGCATAAGTTTTCCTAAATTTACGAGGGCATATCAATAATTCCGTGACTTCATTTAGTTTGTGTTTAACAGCTGCTCAAAACATACAATTTCGTGGATTTGGTCAAAAATGAAAAAAAACCGTCAACCAAACCAAGGAAAAGCTTTATAAATACTTTGTGGACTCTGCACAATCGATTTCAATGGTAAAAAAGTGGTTTACTGACTTTAGTTGTGGTCGCACAAGTACAAATGACACTGGACGTTCTGGATGGCCAATTGAGGGTAATACACCCAAAAATGTCGAAAAAGTAAAAGTGCGTGAGGTTGTTGATGCCATACGCATTTCATATGGCAGTGTGATTTCGATTTTACATGATCAGTTGGGTTTAAGAAAGCTGTCTGCAAAAGCTGTGCCGCGTTTACTCTCAATTGACCATAAACATAATCGTATGACAATTTCAAAGTATTGTTTGGGGTTGTTCAACCGCAATTCGAATGGGTTTTTGCGGCGTTTTGCAGCTGTAGATGAAACATAGATCCATTACAACACTCCGGAGACCAAGCAGCAGTGTAAACAATGGGTTTCTCCAGGTGAACCGGCTCCGAAGAAGGTCAAGGTGACTTTGTTGGCCAATAGGGTGATGGCACAAGTTTTTTGGGATACACGCGGGATAATCAACATCTATTACCTTCAAAAGGGAAAAAAACAATAAACGACGAATATTATGCCAAATTATTGGACCGAATTAACGAGGAATTAAAAACAAACGACCCCATATGGCTAAGAAAAAAGTTTTTTTTCATCATGATAAAGCACGAGTGCACACGTGTGCAGTCTTAATGGCAAATTTGAAAGAATTGTGTTACAAATTGGTACCTCATCCGCCATATTCTTGCGATTTAGCCCCCAGTGACTATCCAAACGATGAAATTATTGATCAAACAAATGCCTATTTTATGGACCTCGAAAAATCCATTTTTTTTTGGAAGGAATACAAAAATTGGAGAAACGTTGGACTGAGTTAAAAGAGATTATGTTGAAAAATATTTTTTTCCAAAAAAAAAAACTACGTTTTATTCTCACTCACGGAATTATTGATATGTCCTCGTACCTCAAATGCATTTATTATCAGCAGAAGAAGATTAAATATTAGACTGAAAATCGCGCATTTGTAATAAAAATTGTCAGCAACTATATGTGGGTTATTATTTTGTTAAATTAAGATCTTTTAACGGCACTAAAAAAACTTTTTTGTGTCACAATGAAGGGATCAGCTTGACCTTATTGCGACCACCAGACGGTGGTTTTACAAAGCTCTGAAAACCTTATTTTTCGAAAAGAATGGCATGTCCAGCACTGTTTGGTTTTCAGTTCGCTAGAAACCAAATTTTGTTATTAATTTTGTTAATACCTAAATATTTTATGCGGTGATTTCAGAAATGAATTTTTTAAAGACAAAATTGCATGAATTTGAATCCCGGCTCGGACCGGTAATATTCGGAGCAGGCATTCCGGAAGTGCCGCTTCCACGACAAAAAAAAGGGCTAACAAGAAACACACATTATTGAGGCCTAAATATTTTATGCGGTGATTTCAGAAATGCATTTTTTTGTACCGTTACGGCTTCTATTTTTTTTAATTGCTTTTTTCACAATGTTGAAATGAAAACTACGAGGATCGGCTCCTTTATGGATTTTATTATCTGAGAATAAGCGAACGATAAAAATTTCACAAAAAAACATAGACCGATTTTTGCAAATATCGAATCGAATACCATAACAATAAGCTAAGTTTTCCCCCCGATTTTCGTGCAATTTAAAAATTTTTCATATGGATCATTTTGATCACGAGCGGCTGTTATTTTAAAATCAGCTGCCTAAATATTCCACTGCTCAAAGCGCGATGCAAAGTTCCATTTTTCTCCTCGACAAATTTCCGTCTCGTGCAAGGTCGTTGGAGTCGGCTTGTGTTACTGAATGCGGCACTGCAGTCCCAAGTTCACTAGGTGTTGGAACAAATTCCGATACTTCTGGACTCTCGCCCCTCGCATGCGATGCATTTTCCATTTCCTCGATTTTTATGTTTTTTTTTAATTTCATTACAATGTCTATTACCAAAAAAGGGAAAAATTGTTTCAACACCAGCAGACATTTTACAATCAAAGCCAGTCATTTGTATTCCAAAATTTATCAAACCAAGTTAGGTTTCAATGCCAGTGAAGGATAGTTAAACAAATTAAAGCATCTACAAGGAATTAGATTATTAAAAATTATGGACGAGAAATTGACTTCGAAACCTCATCTTGTTGTTCCATTTGTAAAGAGTTGAGCATAAGTTGACTCTTCACCAAATCTACAATGCCAACGAATCCGGTTTATAAAGAGTGATCCATCTAGAGGTATTTTTTCAGAAGAAAAAAATATAAAAATTCAGATCAAGTGTGGCATTTTTTTGTTGAAAAGATACGCTGTTTTCGACCAAAATTTTGTTCAGTGATGAGGCCCACTTCTGGGTCAACGGCAAAGTCAATAAACAAAATTGCAGCTTTTGTGCTGAAGAGGAACAAGAAGAGGTTCAAGAGGTGTCATTATACCAAAAAAACTACAGTTTGGTGCAGTTTATAAGCGGTGCATATTTTTTTTCAAAAATGATGATGGTCGAAACGTAACCGTGAATGGTGCTCGCTATCGCGTCATGATATCGATCTTTATGCTACCTGAATTGAAGCCCGTAATCTTGGAGACACTTGGTTTCAACAGGACGGTGCCACTTGCCATTCAGCTGCTCAAACAATGGATCTATTGAGAGGTCATTTCGAAAAGCAGCTAATTTCACGTTTTGGACAGGTGAGTTGGCCGACTAGATCGAGTGATATCACACCTTTAGACATTTTTCTTTGGGGTTACGTAAAGTCCAAAGTCTATGCTGACAAATCAGCTGCAATTCAGGTTTTGGAAGCCAACATTACGCGTGTCATTAAAGCCATACCGGTCGAAATGCTCGAACGAGTCATCCAAAATTAGACCCTCAGTATGGAAACACTGAGGCGTAGTTGCGGCCAACATTTCAAGGAAATTATATTCAAAAAATAAATGCCATAAAATGTCATTTCAAATTACCAATAAATATTCCACACTTGATTGAATTTTAATATTTTTTTTTGTTCTGAAAAATACATCTAGATGGATCGCCTATTATATTAAAAAAAGGCGGTTATTTCAGATGGCAATAGCACCAACAAGAAAAGCAGTTTTGAACTTTTTTTTGATTATCTTCCCCATAAACTTTCCTTTGAGATGAAGGTATATAATTTATACGTTTTCCTTACAACTTTTTGCAAAAACTTCAAAATAAGACAAGTACTTTTTAAGCAAAAATGACAAAAAAAAAGTCGACAATTTTCAAATTTTTCTCTTTGAATGCTTATAAGTTTTTACTTAAAGGTATATCTTAGCAATTTTTATTTTCTTTTTAAACCAATTTTGCTTTTAAAACAAAATTAAAATAAATCGGTTGATATTTGGTGTTCAGTTTTAACTGCAGGCAACCCCGCCACTTGTTACTGTTTTGTGCGATGGAAAAAATCTACTACCAGCGAATGTCGCGTGAAAGGGTAGTGAGATTATGCCAACGAGTAGTTGCCGCTGTCTCGCAGCATCTTATTCGGTCGTTGCTTTTAACTATTGTTCGTTATTAACTTCTGCCACAATCGTGCGCTCCAACCAATCCTTATACATACAAGGTAAATTAAATAAACGCAATTTACATCGCAACAAAATTATAATTATTCTCGTTTTTCTTTTTCCGCTCAAAACACCGCATTGGCATATGCGACCAACCATTTGATCCTTCGCACAGTGGGCGATTGGGCCTCGTTAGCGGCATTTAATTAATAACTTCTAAACGAAAAAAGATAGCTTCAGACGGTTTTTTTCCACAGCTCAGAAAAAAGTCATAGAATTTTTTAAGAAAAAAAAATTTTGTTTAAATTTATTTTTTTAATTTTTTTTTAATTTCAAAATTTATTTTTTAACATCAATAAACAAATTTTATAAATCAAAATTATCTTCGGAATCAGAATCAGGCATATCTAGATGCTTCATTAAAAGCAAGCTCTTAACATCATCGTCCATAATAATATTTTTTGCAGACGAAATTGAAGACCCATTTGACAATGAAGATATCAAAGGGTCAGACGAAACTAATAAAGCATTTATGATATCTTCCATTGTATTTTTCCTGGTATTTTTTCTTGTATTGCTCTCGCGTATGTTTCGATAGTCCTTGGTCCTGGCTTCAAGAGCTTCTTCGGACATCATACCAATCGGAAGGGAAAAATGTTTTATTATATCTGCTCCATGAATTAAAATTCTGTGAACAGACGATGGCATGTAAAACCAGGAGTATGCTTTAACAAAAATTTCGGCAGTTTCCAATGCGTAAGATCCGAATGCGTCCGAATTTATGTCGTATCCACAAGCCAATGCTCGTAAGACTACGCTAAATCGATATATTAAATCATAGCTTACTCCTGTTATACGAGCAGCCAAATTTGGTTGTTGGAAAAACCTCCTTGCAGTGTTTCCGTTGTTCGTGCTGCCAGTACCAGCCATTGGTATATCCATCAACAAATGCATTTCTTCCCTTAGCTTCTGCTGAATACTTCTTTTATTTTGTTCAACGACATCCTTGTCAGCACCACGAGCTTGCCACTTTTGTATTGGTATTCTATATGCAATGTGCAAAACACACTCGAAAAATCTAATCCATGCGTGGAGACTTGATAAGCCATATTCAAATAGGTTTCCCTTAATAGGAAAGCTTTTCACCAAATTTAGATCGTTCATATTTTTGGGAGTCGCGCTACAGATTCCGCATGTTTGCGAAGCCGATTCCGCCATCATGCATGGTCATATGAAATTGGTGATCAATTCTTAAGGTACTCACAAATGTTGGAAAAATATTTAATATTTGGCTGTTAATGTTTTGAATTTCTCTGCGAGACAAGTCTGCCGATTCTTTTTCGCAAAGTAATTTAATGGGTCGACAATATCGGGTAGAAGAAGGCCGATTGTTTTTCCATAAAACTGTCGGTCCTTTCTGCACTATCAATGGTACCATACAAATTAAAAATAAATATTGATCTATCATGTCTCCATCGAAGTCATTAAATTTTTGCCTGTAAGTAGAATGGCCGCTGCTGCCATCACAAACCCATTTGTAGGTAGCAGTTAATTGGGTGTTATTATTATTTTCAATATGGTTTTGAAAACTTTCTGGGTGTGCTTCAATAATCCTAGCAATCGTATGGTCTACTAAGCTTTGTAATGGTACTTCAGCGAAATGATCAGTGACCGTGATGACACTAGGATAGCATTTTTTTTCACACAACGCAGTTTGTCGTAGCATGGATATATATCGGCGTTTTGCCCTTTAGCGGCTCTCTTTGACAAATTCCATGTGTACTTGGTATGTCCAACATCTACAAATAGCGCCAGTGCTTTTTCATCAGAAAATTTTGTCGGTAGACGCTCAGGGGTACTCAAAGTTTTCAAAATCTTACCGCTAAACTCTTCGTCGGCGTTTAGCATTGACACCACCTGTGAAGCACTACGTTTTCCACCTTTATACAAGCTGCAGCTTGCAGCTACCAACAATGCTTCTGATGACATATCTTCAGTAAGGCCTGACAATTTCTTAACTTGCGTTTTTTTGCAACACTCCGAAATATCTTTTTGTGGACGTCCAATAATTTCGGAAGATGATCTTTCAATCAATACTAACGGCGTATCTAGCCATTCCTGGTTTTTGTTTTCAAAAAAAACCTTATTTCTTCTACAGTTTTTCCACTTTTCTACAAGCTTACTAGTAAAATTTCGCAGCTTTTTGCCAATCTCGTACTGCTCCTCCTGAGTATATTTAAGGTTTTTGAGAACAGTACCAAATACAAAGTTTTCCATGGTGAGAAACTTCTTGGTTGGGATCGCTTCTTCATGCCATACTAAAAAAAGTACCCGTTTTGCTACCGGCATTGTTCCTAAAAAGTGCCATGATTTAAAGGTTAGCAGGTAATAGCAGTTCATATTACACATTTTGGACGCACAATGACTCATACTTCCAGCTAAAAAAAAGAGTTAGACCTAATCCGTGCGAATCTTGTAAGTTATACTCCACGAACGACAGGTGCACGCTAGTGCGGGCTAGTTGTTAATACACTTAATTACCACTACGTTTTATGAACAACACATTTATAGACCGGTCACAAACACTGATTTTTTATGTAATACATACCTTGAAGTTAATAAAAAGCCACACTTTTAATAAAACAAGTAAAAATTGTAAATTTCCAAGGAGCTCGAAATCAATGCGCACAGCAAAGAAAAAATATTGTAAAGCTAAAACATATTTTGTGTTTGACAGCTCACAGCTGATGATCAGCTGATCGTAGAGCTTATAAAAAACGCCAAAAATCTAATCAAAGCATCTGTTATCGATTTGTGAAAAAAAATTAACGCTTTTTCAAATTTGAATTAAATGCCGCTAGCGAGGTCCAATCGCCCACTGTGCTTCGGACCGGATTTTAACGAGAATAATTAATTATCTTTCCTTGTTCAAGGGAACAAAAAAAAACATTATCACTCTTTTCATATCATCCGTGCTGCAATTTAAATTCGAAAATTAACAGGGAGTGTACATTGTGTTAATTTTTTTCTATTAAGTGATATCGCCGCTAGTGTTAAATTCGTTAACATTAACCCTGTAAACAAATTGCCGGTCGTCAAAATGCCATTTTCATACTGTCGGTTAAACATATTAAATATTGATATATTTGATTTGTTCGAACATTTATGGTGTTTTGGAATAAGTGACAAGTAAAGGTGGTTGAAAAAATAAAGAGTTAAACAAACATACGAGGGCGACCGCAAAACTAACTGGCCTGGCACATTTTCTGTTTTACTAGCAACTTTTTTGTTTTTTGTTTTTTAAAAGCAATTTTTTATAAGCCATCTGTCAAAATTTCCGAAATATTTAATGATTATTTTCTTTGTTACAGGTGATTGAAGTAAACAAGTTTTATAATTTTTGAAAAGTGGAAAATAAAGAGTTTCGTGCGGTAATTAAACACTTTTATATGAAAGGTTATACGCCACAATTAATCAAAGATGAATTGGATTCTGTTCATGGTGATAATGCACCATCATAATCTACCGTGAAATCCTGGGTTCAACAATTTAAAATGGGTCGTTCAAGTACGGTAGATGAACAACGCTCTGGAAGACCGAAAACTGCTACTACTATTGAAAACATTAGAAAAATATTTAATGAAGTGAATAAAGATAGACGAATAAAGCTCAGAGAATTTGCTGATATTGTTTAAATACACGAAAAACAAGTTTGGAGTATTTTACATGATGAACTCCACATGAAAAAGCTATCCGCAAGATATGTGCCGCGTTTGTTGGCTTTGCCCCAAAAAATCGTCCGTTGGACCAATTCCGAGGAGCTTTTAGCGATTTATCAGCGTAATCCAATAGAGTTCTTGCGCCGATTCATAACTGTTGATGAAACATGGATCCATCACTACATCCCAGAATGCAAAGAACAGTCAAAACAATGGATAGAAGCTGGTAAAAGTGGTCCCTAGAAGGCGAAAACTGTTAAGTCAGCAGGAAAAGTAATGGCCACAGTATTTTGGGATGCAAGGGGTATTATATTTATTGATTATCTTGAGAAAGGAAAAACTATAAATAGTAAATATTATTGTGCATTATTCGATCGGTTGAGTGAAGAAATCAAGATAAAACGACCGCATTTATAAAAAAAGTTCTTTTTCATCAAGATAATGCTCCTTCACACACTGCATTTTTAACTCAACAAAAACTGGCCGAATTACGATTTGAAATTGCTCCGCATCCACCATATAGTCCAGATTTAGCTCCTTCTGATTATTTCTTGTTTCCAAATTTAAAAAAAGTCTCGGTGGCAAAAAATTGTGAAGGTCTTGAAAAATCTTATTTTTCGGATGGAATTAAAATACTTGAAAAACGTTTGATGAAGTGTATTGAGTTGAAAGGATATTATGTTGAAATATAAATAATAATAATGCCAAAAAAAACGGTTCTTTTCATGTAAGGCCAGTTACTTTTGCGGTCGCCCTCGTACATACAATCACATATTTGAATATAAATAACCACAACAACAACGCCCAGTCCACAGAGCTCGCCAAAATATTCTCCACCGACAGCAACCAAAAGAAAGTTATTACACTTGTATTCATTCCCACTATTCGCGGTACATAGTTATATGCACATAGATCGTACAGGTAAAAAAAGTGCACCGTACACCTTCGAACATGAATTATTATTGCAAGGTAGTTTCGATTTTTTTGTTTTTCGCCGATCGAAGGGGTCTATTCTGCATTTACAGCCAGATCTTAAAGTGTGTTACATCGATGTTTTGGTCTCGATCCATGCCCCATCATATCTCAGTTGCTACAGCCCTAATGTACCACCATAATATCAGAAAATAAAAGCTCGCATAAAATCATTAAACTCTTGCTCAGGAAGTATGTCGATAATCCCAGCAGATCAATATTTAAAAATGTTATTGCTATTTTGCCGATTGTAGGGGTTGTGTTTTTTTATTGTTCTTTGTATCTTCGGTGTTTGCAGTCAGATGTTGGTGTGATACATCAATGTTTTTGTCTTTGGAAGATATTAAAAAAAAAGTTAAAATTGTTTTTGCATTTTTCATGTAAAATCCAAAAGTTAGCACTAATTTCTTCATTCGCAACGCAGGGATCAAAAAAAGTATAGCATTCTGAATAGACATAAGTGTTGTTAATTAAACTGCAAAAGGATCCACTTTTTCGCCAATAATGTGTCAAATATAACACGAAAACTGAAATATCCCAATTTTGGGGTTTTAAAATAATTTTTTGGGAATTGTTTGATTATCTTTAAGAAATATAAAGTTTTTTTTTATTTATTTCGTGTGTTTCTACTGCCAATGCCTAAGTAACTGCAAAATTCCATTGTTATATATTCATTATTAAGTGATTTTGTCCTTTATAGAATTTCCACCTGACAGTTATTAATGCAATTAGTGAGTGTAAATTACATTGGACAACCCATTGCTTTGTAGAAGATAATTCATACCTATATCGCCATTGACACTAAACCTTTCCATTCAACGGCTCCATTTGGATACCAGGTAGCAGCGATATATCAAAATGAAAGTTACCTATTTCCTATTGTGTTCTAACTAATAACTAAGCACGCGATTTGTTACAGGAGTGTTATAAAAAAAATTAAGGTCAAAAGACACTTTATTTTTTAATAGAATTAGCTTATTTCTGCAAAGTAGTCGGAAACACAGTTATCCATATAGATTATTAAAAATATCTTCATTTTTAGATTGTCTTGAACACTTCCACGAATGAAACTGTTAAATATGCCGGAAATCACGATGTCTTGCTTCCTGGGGTTCTTCAGTAAGTTCTGTAGTTCCTGCAAGATGGCGTATGATGGTAAAACGTCAAGTTAATTCTCTTGCAACTCCTTTCATAAAGTGATGTAGTTAACCCGGCTCAGTTCCAGTTGCAACATTAGCGCAATGTCTGATGATGGTAAAGGAATGCTGTTAACCATTCTTTTAAGACGTTTCGGTGCAGCTGTTGGTAATACATTGGCGATTTTTATGGCATCCGAGGGCTGTTTTTTATTGTTTAACATTTCCCTAAAAGCGTCAGGATCTTTTTCAGGCATAGTTGCCAGCATTTTCGATAATCGGTTTTTCTTTGATTTTTGACTTAAATCTGCAAATGGTTTCCAAGGAGATCCACAGGTAGATGTATGAAGAATTATCTCGATAGTCGGATGTATCCAAGCAGAATACTTTAATTGAAATCTCGATTCAGATAAGCTGACGGACTTCCAACTAATATCTAATAATTTTACAAAATTTTCCAATTTAATATTTCACTTTTCGCTATTTAAAAGTTATAAGAATTTTCAATATATGCCACTAATAAATTACTTTTTCTTGAAACTGGCATGAGGGGGTTTACCACAAACACAAAATTAATTTTTTCTAATGTTATCGCCATTTTTACCTAATTGCAAATGAAGCAAAATTTCGATATTGCTTTAGTTTTTATTTCAAAACAATCGTATAAGAAATTACCAGTTATGTTATATGAACACAATAGGAAAAAGGTACATTCATTTTGATATATCCCTGCTAGTACCTGGTATCCAGATGGAGCATGTGAATGGCAATATTTAGCATCAACGGTGGGATAGGTAAGAATTATCTTCTAAAAAGCAAAAAAAGGATGTTCAAAGTAATTCACACTTACTAATTGCATAAATAACTGTCAGTTACAAAAAATGGGATTTTCCATAAAAGAAAAAATATTACGTCATAAAATTTTTAATAATGAATATATAACAATGAAATTTTATATTGACAGTAGAAGCACGAAATAATTAAAAAAAAATTATATTTCTTTAAAACAATCCCACAATTCCCAAAAAATATTTAAAAATCCCAAAATTATGATTTTTCAGTTTTCGTGCTATATTTGCCACATTATTGGCGAAAAGGTGGAATCCTTTTGCAGTTTGATTAACAACACTTATGTCCATCTAGAAATGCTGTTAATTTTTTTAATCTCAGCGTTGCGATTGGAGAAATTAGGGCTAATTTTTAGATTTATATGGGGTGATCCATCTAGATGTATTTTTTTAGAACAAAAAAAATATAAAAATTAAAATCAAGTGTAGAATTTTTATTGGTTATTTAAAAGGACATTTTATGGCAGCTTTTGTGCTGAAGAGCAACAAGAAGAGGTTCAAGAGGTGTCATTATACCAAAAAACTACAGTTTGGTGCAGTTTATAAGCTGGTGGAATCATCGGTGCATATTTTTTTCAAAAATGATGATGGTCGAAACGTAACCGTGAATGGTGCTCGCTATCGCGTCATGATATCGATCTTTATGCTACCTGAAATTGAAGCCCGTAATCTTGGAGACTCTTGGTTTCAACAGGACGGTGCCACTTGCCATTCAGCTGCTCAAACAATGGATCTATTGAGAGGTCATTTCGAAAAGCAGCTAATTTCACGTTTTGGACAGGTGAGTTGGCCGCCTAGATCGAGTGATATCACGCCTTTAGACATTTTTCTTTGGGGTTACGTAAAGTCCAAAGTCTATGCTGACAAATCAGCTACGATTCAGGTTTTGGAAGCCAACATCACGCGTGTCATTAAAGCCATACCGGTCGAAATGCTCGAACGAGTCATCCAAAATTAGACCCTCAGAATGGAAACACTGAGGCGTAGTTGCGGCCAACATTTCAAGGAAATTATATTCAAAAAATAAATGCCATAAAATGCCATTTCAAATTACCAATAAATATTCCACACTTGATTGAATTTTAATTTTTTTTTGTTCTGAAAAATACATCTAGATGGATCGCCTATTATAATAAAAAATGCGGTTATTTCAGATGGCAATAGCACCAACAAGAAAAGCAGTTTTGAACTTTTTTTTGATTATCTTCCCCATAAACTTTTCATTGAGATGAAGGTATATAATTTATACGTTTTCCTTACAACTTTTTGCAAAAACTTCAAAATAACACAAGTACTTTTTAAGCAAAAATGACAAAAAAAGTCGACATTTTCAAATTTTTCTCTTTGAATGCTTATAAGTTTTTACTTAAAGGTATATCTTAGCAATTTTTATTTTCTTTTTAAACCAATTTTGCTTTTAAAACAAAATTAAAATAAATCGGTTGATATTTGTTGTTCAGTTTTAACTTCAGGCAACCTCGCCACTTGTTACTGTTTTGTGCGATGGAAATATTCTACTACCAGCGAATGTCGCGTGAAAGGGTAGTGAGATTATGCCAACGAGTAGTCGCCGCTGTCTCGCAGCATCTTATTCGGTCGTTGCTTTTAACTATTGTTCGTTATTAACGTCTGCCACAATCGTGCGCTCCAACCAATCCTTATACAAGGTAAATTAAATAAACGCAATTTACATCGCAACAAAATTATAATTATTCTCGTTTTTCTTTTTCCGCTCAAAACACCGCTTTGGCATATACGACCAACCATTTGATTCTTCGGACCGGATTTTAACGAGAATAATTAATTATCTTTCCTTGTTCAAGGGAACAAAAAAAAAACATTATCACTCCTTTCATATCATCCGCGCTGCAATTTAAATTCGAAAATTAGCAGGGTGTGTACATTGTGTTAATTTTTTTCTATAAAGTGATATCGCCGCTAGTGTTAAATTCCTTAACATTAACCCTGTAAACAAATTGCCGGTCGTCAAAATGCCATTTTCATACTGTCGGTTAAACATATTAAATATTGATATATTTGATTTGTTCGAACATTTATGGTGTTTTGGAATAAGTGACAAGTAAAGGTGGTTGAAAAAATAAAGAGTTAAACAAACATACGAGGGCGACCGCAAAACTAACTGGCCTGGCACATTTTCTGTTTTACTAGCAACTTTTTTTGTTTTTTAAAAGCAATCTTTTATAAGCCATCTGTCAAAATTTCCGAAATATTTAATGATTATTTTCTTTGTTACAGGTGATTGAAGTAAACAAGTTTTATAATTTTTGAAAAATGAAAAATAAAGAGTTTCGTGCGGTAATTAAACACTTTTATATGAAAGGTTATACGCCACAATTAATCAAACATGAATTGGATTCTGTTCATGGTGATAATGCACCATCATACTCCACCGTGAAATAATCCATGGTTCAACAATTTAAAATGGGTCGTTCAACTACGGTAGATGAACAACGCTCTGGAAGACCGAAAACTGCTACTACTATTGAAAACATTAGAAAAATATTTAATGAAGTGAATAAAGATAGACGAATAAAGCTCAGAGAATTTGCTGATATTGTTTAAATACACGAAAAACAAGTTTGGAGTATTTTACATGATGAACTCCACATGAAAAAGCTATCCGCAAGATATGTGCCGCGTTTGTTGGCTTTGCCCCAAAAAATCGTCCGTTGGACCAATTCCGAGGAGCTTTTAGCGATTTATCAGCGTAATCCAATAGAGTTCTTGCGCCGATTCATAACTGTTGATGAAACATGGATCCATCACTACATCCCAGAATGCAAAGAACAGTCAAAACAATGGATAGAAGCTGGTAAAAGTGGTCCCTAGAAGGCGAAAACTGTTAAGTCAGCAGGAAAAGTAATGGCCACAGTATTTTGGGATGCAAGGGGTATTATATTTATTGATTATCTTGAGAAAGGAAAAACTATAAATAGTAAATATTATTGTGCATTATTCGATCGGTTGAGTGAAGAAATCAAGATAAAACGACCGCATTTATAAAAAAAGTTCTTTTTCATCAAGATAATGCTCCTTCACACACTGCATTTTTAACTCAACAAAAACTGGCCGAATTACGATTTGAAATTGCTCCGCATCCACCATATAGTCCAGATTTAGCTCCTTCTGATTATTTCTTGTTTCCAAATTTAAAAAAAGTCTCGGTGGCAAAAAATTGTGAAGGTCTTGAAAAATCTTATTTTTCGGATGGAATTAAAATACTTGAAAAACGTTTGATGAAGTGTATTGAGTTGAAAGGATATTATGTTGAAATATAAATAATAATAATGCCAAAAAAAACGGTTCTTTTCATGTAAGGCCAGTTACTTTTGCGGTCGCCCTCGTACATACAATCACATATTTGAATATAAATAACCACAACAACAACGCCCAGTCCACAGAGCTCGCCAAAATATTCTCCACCGACAGCAACCAAAAGAAAGTTATTACACTTGTATTCATTCCCACTATTCGCGGTACATAGTTATATGCACATAGATCGTACAGGTAAAAAAAGTTCACCGTACACCTTCGAACATGAATTATTATTGCAAGGTAGTTTCGATTTTTTTGTTTTTCGCCGATCGAAGGGGTCTATTCTGCATTTACAGCCAGATCTTAAAGTGTGTTACATCGATGTTTTGGTCTCGATCCATGCCCCATCATATCTCAGTTGCTACAGCCCTAATGTACCACCATAATATCAGAAAATAAAAGCTCGCATAAAATCATTAAACTCTTGCTCAGGAAGTATGTCGATAATCCCAGCAGATCAATATTTAAAAATGTTATTGCTATTTTGCCGATTGTAGGGGTTGTGTTTTTTTATTGTTCTTTGTATCTTCGGTGTTTGCAGTCAGATGTTGGTGTGATACATCAATGTTTTTGTCTTTGGAAGATATTAAAAAAAAAGTTAAAATTGTTTTTGCATTTTTCATGTAAAATCCAAAAGTTAGCACTAATTTCTTCATTCGCAACGCAGGGATCAAAAAAAGTATAGCATTCTGAATAGACATAAGTGTTGTTAATTAAACTGCAAAAGGATCCACTTTTTCGCCAATAATGTGTCAAATATAACACGAAAACTGAAATATCCCAATTTTGGGGTTTTAAAATAATTTTTTGGGAATTGTTTGATTATCTTTAAGAAATATAAAGTTTTTTTTTTATTTATTTCGTGTGTTTCTACTGCCAATGCCTAAGTAACTGCAAAATTCCATTGTTATATATTCATTATTAAGTGATTTTGTCCTTTATAGAATTTCCACCTGACAGTTATTAATGCAATTAGTGAGTGTAAATTACATTGGACAACCCATTGCTTTGTAGAAGATAATTCATACCTATATCGCCATTGACACTAAACCTTTCCATTCAACGGCTCCATTTGGATACCAGGTAGCAGCGATATATCAAAATGAAAGTTACCTATTTCCTATTGTGTTCTAACTAATAACTAAGCACGCGATTTGTTACAGGAGTGTTATAAAAAAAATTAAGGTCAAAAGACACTTTATTTTTTAATAGAATTAGCTTATTTCTGCAAAGTAGTCGGAAACACAGTTATCCATATAGATTATTAAAAATATCTTCATTTTTAGATTGTCTTGAACACTTCCACGAATGAAACTGTTAAATATGCCGGAAATCACGATGTCTTGCTTCCTGGGGTTCTTCAGTAAGTTCTGTAGTTCCTGCAAGATGGCGTATGATGGTAAAACGTCAAGTTAATTCTCTTGCAACTCCTTTCATAAAGTGATGTAGTTAACCCGGCTCAGTTCCAGTTGCAACATTAGCGCAATGTCTGATGATGGTAAAGGAATGCTGTTAACCATTCTTTTAAGACGTTTCGGTGCAGCTGTTGGTAATACATTGGCGATTTTTATGGCATCCGAGGGCTGTTTTTTATTGTTTAACATTTCCCTAAAAGCGTCAGGATCTTTTTCAGGCATAGTTGCCAGCATTTTCGATAATCGGTTTTTCTTTGATTTTTGACTTAAATCTGCAAATGGTTTCCAAGGAGATCCACAGGTAGATGTATGAAGAATTATCTCGATAGTCGGATGTATCCAAGCAGAATACTTTAATTGAAATCTCGATTCAGATAAGCTGACGGACTTCCAACTAATATCTAATAATTTTACAAAATTTTCCAATTTAATATTTCACTTTTCGCTATTTAAAAGTTATAAGAATTTTCAATATATGCCACTAATAAATTACTTTTTCTTGAAACTGGCATGAGGGGGTTTACCACAAACACAAAATTAATTTTTTCTAATGTTATCGCCATTTTTACCTAATTGCAAATGAAGCAAAATTTCGATATTGCTTTAGTTTTTATTTCAAAACAATCGTATAAGAAATTACCAGTTATGTTATATGAACACAATAGGAAAAAGGTACATTCATTTTGATATATCCCTGCTAGTACCTGGTATCCAGATGGAGCATGTGAATGGCAATATTTAGCATCAACGGTGGGATAGGTAAGAATTATCTTCTAAAAAGCAAAAAAAGGATGTTCAAAGTAATTCACACTTACTAATTGCATAAATAACTGTCAGTTACAAAAAATGGGATTTTCCATAAAAGAAAAAATATTACGTCATAAAATTTTTAATAATGAATATATAACAATGAAATTTTATATTGACAGTAGAAGCACGAAATAATTAAAAAAAAATTATATTTCTTTAAAACAATCCCACAATTCCCAAAAAATATTTAAAAATCCCAAAATTATGATTTTTCAGTTTTCGTGCTATATTTGCCACATTATTGGCGAAAAGGTGGAATCCTTTTGCAGTTTGATTAACAACACTTATGTCCATCTAGAAATGCTGTTAATTTTTTTAATCTCAGCGTTGCGATTGGAGAAATTAGGGCTAATTTTTAGATTTATATGGGGTGATCCATCTAGATGTATTTTTTTAGAACAAAAAAAATATAAAAATTAAAATCAAGTGTAGAATTTTTATTGGTTATTTAAAAGGACATTTTATGGCAGCTTTTGTGCTGAAGAGCAACAAGAAGAGGTTCAAGAGGTGTCATTATACCAAAAAACTACAGTTTGGTGCAGTTTATAAGCTGGTGGAATCATCGGTGCATATTTTTTTCAAAAATGATGATGGTCGAAACGTAACCGTGAATGGTGCTCGCTATCGCGTCATGATATCGATCTTTATGCTACCTGAAATTGAAGCCCGTAATCTTGGAGACACTTGGTTTCAACAGGACGGTGCCACTTGCCATTCAGCTGCTCAAACAATGGATCTATTGAGAGGTCATTTCGAAAAGCAGCTAATTTCACGTTTTGGACAGGTGAGTTGGCCGCCTAGATCGAGTGATATCACGCCTTTAGACATTTTTCTTTGGGGTTACGTAAAGTCCAAAGTCTATGCTGACAAATCAGCTACGATTCAGGTTTTGGAAGCCAACATCACGCGTGTCATTAAAGCCATACCGGTCGAAATGCTCGAACGAGTCATCCAAAATTAGACCCTCAGAATGGAAACACTGAGGCGTAGTTGCGGCCAACATTTCAAGGAAATTATATTCAAAAAATAAATGCCATAAAATGCCATTTCAAATTACCAATAAATATTCCACACTTGATTGAATTTTAATTTTTTTTTGTTCTGAAAAATACATCTAGATGGATCGCCTATTATAATAAAAAATGCGGTTATTTCAGATGGCAATAGCACCAACAAGAAAAGCAGTTTTGAACTTTTTTTTGATTATCTTCCCCATAAACTTTTCTTTGAGATGAAGGTATATAATTTATACGTTTTCCTTACAACTTTTTGCAAAAACTTCAAAATAACACAAGTACTTTTTAAGCAAAAATGACAAAAAAAGTCGACATTTTCAAATTTTTCTCTTTGAATGCTTATAAGTTTTTACTTAAAGGTATATCTTAGCAATTTTTATTTTCTTTTTAAACCAATTTTGCTTTTAAAACAAAATTAAAATAAATCGGTTGATATTTGTTGTTCAGTTTTAACTTCAGGCAACCTCGCCACTTGTTACTGTTTTGTGCGATGGAAATATTCTACTACCAGCGAATGTCGCGTGAAAGGGTAGTGAGATTATGCCAACGAGTAGTCGCCGCTGTCTCGCAGCATCTTATTCGGTCGTTGCTTTTAACTATTGTTCGTTATTAACGTCTGCCACAATCGTGCGCTCCAACCAATCCTTATACAAGGTAAATTAAATAAACGCAATTTACATCGCAACAAAATTATAATTATTCTCGTTTTTCTTTTTCCGCTCAAAACACCGCTTTGGCATATACGACCAACCATTTGATTCTTCGGACCGGATTTTAACGAGAATAATTAATTATCTTTCCTTGTTCAAGGGAACAAAAAAAAAACATTATCACTCCTTTCATATCATCCGCGCTGCAATTTAAATTCGAAAATTAGCAGGGTGTGTACATTGTGTTAATTTTTTTCTATAAAGTGATATCGCCGCTAGTGTTAAATTCCTTAACATTAACCCTGTAAACAAATTGCCGGTCGTCAAAATGCCATTTTCATACTGTCGGTTAAACATATTAAATATTGATATATTTGATTTGTTCGAACATTTATGGTGTTTTGGAATAAGTGACAAGTAAAGGTGGTTGAAAAAATAAAGAGTTAAACAAACATACGAGGGCGACCGCAAAACTAACTGGCCTGGCACATTTTCTGTTTTACTAGCAACTTTTTTTGTTTTTTAAAAGCAATCTTTTATAAGCCATCTGTCAAAATTTCCGAAATATTTAATGATTATTTTCTTTGTTACAGGTGATTGAAGTAAACAAGTTTTATAATTTTTGAAAAATGAAAAATAAAGAGTTTCGTGCGGTAATTAAACACTTTTATATGAAAGGTTATACGCCACAATTAATCAAACATGAATTGGATTCTGTTCATGGTGATAATGCACCATCATACTCCACCGTGAAATAATCCATGGTTCAACAATTTAAAATGGGTCGTTCAACTACGGTAGATGAACAACGCTCTGGAAGACCGAAAACTGCTACTACTATTGAAAACATTAGAAAAATATTTAATGAAGTGACTAAATATAGACGAATAAAGCTCAGAGAACTTGCTGATATTGTTAAAATACACGAAAAACAAGTTTGGAGTATTTTACATAATGAACTCCACATGAAAAAGCTATCCCAAGATATGTGCCGCGTTTGTTGACTTTGCCCCAAAAAATCGTCCGTTGGACCAATTCCGAGGAGCTTTTAGCGATTTATCAGCGTAATCCAATAGAGTTCTTGCGCCGATTCATAACTGTTGATGAAACATGGATCCATCACTACATCCCAGAATGCAAAGAACAGTCAAAACAATGGATAAAAGCTGGTAAAAGTAGTCCCAAGAAGGCGAAAACTGTTAAGTCAGCAGGAAAAGTAATGGCCACAGTATTTTGGGATGCAAGGGGTATAATATTTATTGATTATCTTGAGAAAGGAAAAACTATAAATAGTGAATATTATTGTGCATTATTGGATCGGTTGAGTGAAGAAATCAAGATAAAACGACCGCATTTAGAAAAAAAAGTTCTTTTTCATCAAGATAATGCTCCTTCACACACTACATTTTTAACTCAACAAAAACTGGCCGAATTACGATTTGAAATTGCTCCGCATCCACCATATAGCCCAGATTTAGCTCCTTCTGATTATTTCTTGTTTCAAAATTCAAAAAAATTTCTCGGAGGCAAAAAATTTTCGTCCAATAGCGAGGTTATTGCTGAAACTGAGGCATATTGTGAAGGTCTTGAAAAATCTTATTTTTCGGATGGAATTAAAAAACTTGAAAAACGTTTGATTAAGTGTATTCAGATGGAAGGAGATTATGTTGAAAAATAAATTATAATAATTCCAAAAAAACGGTTCTTTGTACGAGGGCGACCGCAAAAGTAACTGGCCTATACTTTTGCGGTCGCCCTCGTACATACAATCACATATTTGAATATAAATAACCACAACAACAACGCCCAGTCCACAGAGCTCGCCAAAATATTCTCCACCGACAGCAACCAAAAGAAAGTTATTACACTTGTATTCATTCCCACTATTCGCGGTACATAGTTATATGCTCATAGAGCGTACAGGTAAAAAAAAGTTCACCTTACACCTTCGAATATGAATTATTATTGCAAGGTAGTTTCTATTTTTTTTTTTTTTTCGCCGATCGAAGGGGTCTATTCTGCATTTACAGCCAGATCTTAAAGTGTGTTACATCGATGTTTTGGTCTCGATCCATGTCCCATCATATCTCAGTTGATACAGCCCTAATATCAGAAAATAAAAGCTCGCATAAAATCATTAAACTCTTGCTCAGGAAGTATGTCGATAATCCCAGCAGATCAATATTTAAAAATGTTATTGCTATTTTGCCGATTGTAGGGGTTGTGTTTTTTTGTTGTTCTTTGTATCTTCGGAGTTTGCAGTCAGATGTTAGTGTGATACATCAATGTTTTTGTCTTGAAGAGACCAATTTTTCTGTTTTTAAAGTCATTAAACTCAAGAACTCTCCTTTTATACAGGGTGTCCGCCGGGAAGGTATACTCCTTTGTTTGTTTATAATTTTTGATTAAAGACAATATCAGATAAATGTCCGCATCTGTTAACCTCACAAATGCGAGCCCTTTTGAGCACATTTTTCATTACATTATCACACATTTCACGCGGTATTTCATTAATTTTATCACGAATATTTTGTTTGAGTTGCTCAACCGTTCCCGGTTTGTTTGCATAAGCCTTACTTTTCAGATATCCCCACAAAAATAAGTCCTGAGCAGTAAAATCAGGCGACCGTGGAGGCCAATCAACATCACCATTTCTTGAAATAACTTGTGTAAAGTGAGCATGCAGTTATTCTATTGCAATCCTGGCTGTATGCGATGTGGCACAGTCTGGTTTATATCACATGCTAATCAAGCCGAAAACATGCAGTTCTGGCGTTAAAAAGTTTTCAATCATATCACGATATCGCTCCCCATTGATTGTTACGTTACGCCGTTTTCATTTTCATAGAAGTAAGGTCAAATGATTCCTCCTGACTAAATTGCACAGCAGACTATCACTTTTAATGGATGAAAAGGTGACTGATGAATAATTTAAGGAGTTTCCATTGCCCAGAACCGTCTATTCTGCTCATTCACATATCCATTCAAATGAAAATGTGCCTCGTCGCTCATTATGATTTTTTTCATGAACATCGGGCGGCGTAAATAGTCTCGCCCTCCAATTGAGGTTGGTGGATTTTTTTGAACACTTTCTTGAGCAGCAGTAATGTTTTAATCCGATCTTGCAGCACGTTGTGGTCCATGCTTGGGCCTATCAGCTACAGACCCTCATTCTTCGAAATTCACTACACGATAAATAGTGAGTTTTGTTGGTACGTTGTTTTTCCCAAAAATTTCACGTAACTTTCTCATGGTCACAGTAATCGATGATTGATTTTGATAAAATGTTTTATCTATTAAAACACGGTGGTTTATCGAATATTTTTTCATAATAAATTTTCCAAGTCTCTACATCACGACTGCCAAATATAGACAAGTCTGTCAGTATGGTAGGAATTGTTTCAGTGAGTCGCTTGTGTGTCTCTCTTCGACAATAATACTTCGCATATGCAAAATAAATGCATGCTTCGTATATATAGATCGTTAAACGAGTAAAGGCCAGGTCGGCAGCACACATAAATGGTATTGATAAGTCGCCCACACCAAAGACGAAACGCCGCGTCTACCAGACGGTCATGTGTTTGCTTTACTTCGCTGGCTTATTTTTCCTTCCCTCTATGACAAACAACAACAAACCTGATCTTATTAGCTTGTGGAGTAATTCATCTATCAAAAGCAATAACAATAAATGATCACAACAAACCAAAAACTCAAAGAATGTAACAAAAGGAAAGCCCGCCTTCATTGTAGTAACAACAACATCGTTGTTCTATAAATAGAAACTTTCAAATCATCTACATACGTGCGTGTATGAACAAAAGTAAAATGCTCTCGAACTGAAAAAACGTCAGTCGGACAAGTCTGTCAGTATGGTAGGAAGAATTGTTTCAGTGAGTCGCTTGTGTCTCTCTCTTCGACAATAATACTTCGCATATGCAAAATAAATGAATGCTTCGTAGATCGTTAAACGTGCAGAGGCCAGGTCGGCAGCACGCATAAATGGTATTGATAAGTCGCCCACTCCAACGACGAAACGCCGCGTCTACCAGGCGGTGTTGTGTTTGCTTTACTTCGCTGGCTTACTTTTCCTTCCCTCTATGACAACCAACAACAAACCTGATCTTATTAGCTTGTTGAGTAATTCCTCTTTCAAAAGTAATGTCAAGACTAATGTTTACCAAAATGGCGGCAAAACAAAATAGTATACCCTCCCGACGGACACCCTGTACTTACCCAACATATCTCAACATATACATACAACAATAAATAACAAAATTAAGGTAAAATCAAATAATGAAAACGTATATCAACTAAAACCCTGCATGAACATCGTTTTCACACACCCGAACACATTCTTTTGTTTACAAAAGCGTAAATGTGCTCATTCTAGCGATAAGAGTATCGTACACACAACCATTCCTCTTAGCAAGTAGCATCGGGAATGAAACAGAATGGTACCGAGACGACAGAGTTCGGGTATGAACGAGTTGTAAGGTGATCGGGTAAAAGGTCTTTAGAGACAACCACAACTACTCGAATACTGAGATGTATTAATAAGACTATTTGAGAAAAAATCTATTTCCATGAGCGTAACATATGATGAGCGTAGCAAATGATGTTGTTTTTGCTTTGATTTTTGTTTTTTTTGTTATTTTTTTGTTTACACCTTGCTCACCCTTGTTGATTTCTTAAATGACTGAAAGCTAATGATACCCACAACCATTCATAATTTACCGTATACCATTCAAAGACTTCTTATGTACTCAAATGCCTTTTACAGTCTCGAATATTTATTGAGAACAATATTGTGTTCTCTTAACAGAATTGAGACGAATAGAGTAGTTAAGAGAGCAGAGAACCATACAACATTCATTCGAAGAGCAAGCAATCTCGTCTCGTTTCATTTCATTGTTTACACTATTCGGGACAGTGGTACTGGTACAATGACTAAATGAATGTATTGTAAACCAGAGTGTGTTCATGCATGTTTCTAATATCAACCATCGACGTGATTCAAGTTGGATGCATTTTTGACGGTTCTCAAGTTTAGCAAAAATGTGGATTGCTTATCGGTGAGCGCCATGGCAAATTCATGTACAAAAATGCATCCTGATGATTCATTGCGGGCTGATACAATTTTATCATACAGATGGGTATTAGTTGATCTTGGTCTATTATCATCGATAACAAAACATTCTCTAGGTGGAAAAATACCCGTTATTTTCGATGAAAGGACGGAGGACCTCTTGAACCTCTATCGGCAACTGACGAATCCAATTTGTATAAGGAAAGTATTCGGACTTCCGTGAATTGACAGTAGTTGGCTTTTCATAAGAAACAAGAATGGGGCGTACACTTTCACAACGGGTGTACGTGTACGCAACATAGTAGGATTCGAAAGACAGTTGTTAGCCAACGCTTTGTGCTAATAGCACCGGGCTTCACGCTGGCTAATTTCTCAATAACAATAGGAAAACAATGTTACAGAGTAGTTTTATTCATGTTGTACATGACTCTGCTATGGCGGTCACCGATGACCCACGCATGGACCACATTTTTGCTAAACTTGAAAACCGCCAAAAATGCAGCCAAATTTAATCACGTCGAAATGTGGTTAATAAGTATTTTCATTATTTAATTTTACATTAATTTTGTTTATTATTGTTGTATAATTTGAGATATAATAGGTAAGTTGAGATATTATTGAAAGGGGTTCTTGAGGTCAATGACTTTTAAAACAGAAAAATTGGTTTCTTCAAGACAAAAACATAGATGTGTCACACTTGAACATTACTGTAAACACCGAAGATACAAAGAACAACATAATTTAATCATTTTCGAAAATATCTTGCAATAATACTTTATATTCGATGGTTTACGGTGAACTTTTTTTTTGAGGTTAGGCCTAATGCACATACATACATGTATAATTAAAAACCCTTTTCGCTACGGTGTACCAAATTATTTCAATTTAGTACAAACTTTCTACAAAATTTGTACTGTGCGTTACGGGTTACTTTATTGGAATTTCGTGGAAATATCGTGTACCCAACGGTCGGTCAATTAAACTATTAATTATTTTGGTGACCAAATTAAAGTAAACGGTTGATCAAGCAATTAATTTGTGGAAACTGATTAAAGTGTTTTGAATTTAGATTTATGCACCCTCAGTCGGTCTAAAGGACTAATTCAGTTTTTGAGTGCCGAGTTTTGTGTTTATTCGAGTTCTGAATATTTGTTTTGTCCACAGCTTGTTACACAGTGAGTCGTCAAATGGAGAAGGTACAACGGCAGTACCCCATTCTCCTGGACTGTCCGAGGTCAGAAACGGCTACTCGCACTGCTTTCTCCTCACCCTCTGATATAGTTCTGCTTGATTGCCGCCCGATAGATTTACTTCTTGGGCAGACCACTATCCTCAAATATTACTAGGAGGTGTTAGATATAGAGATAGGATCATTGCTTGCGCAGGAAACTGTCTTCGGCTGGATTATTACTGGTCCCGTTCCATCATATAATATCCGTGCTTTTACCACTGGGGTGGACTTTTCTGATAAGAACATATTAGAAGCAGATTTAGCAAGGATCAACACCTTAGTTTTAGAGGAGTCTAAGTCGGATGACCTTAACCAAAACTTTTGCTATGCAACCCCTTTGCGCCGACGGCCGGGGGTGGCGGCGGTACATGAAAGACACTCCTTTCGTTACAACAAGGACTAACTTAGCAAAACCTTTTGACATCAAGCCGATTGCAGGTAGGGCATGTAACATTACTAAGGATTATGTATGCGTGTTTGTGATCTTTTTTACAAAAGCCATACTTTTCGAATCCACTACTGGCTTGTCGACACCCACCTTCAATCAATTTGTAAGCCACCGTGGTTATCCGACTACGGTCTTTTTAGACTTTGGTTCCAATTTTGTCGGCGCGTCCAGAGAGTTCAAACACGATTTCAAGATATTCCTCCGTGAATGTCAAGTTTTGGTGATTTCTGCCTTCTCTTTTCAGTGACTTTGGTTGCGATTCATACCGACCGGAGCTCCGCGTATAGGAGGAGCTGGGAAGCTGCTGTAAAATGTTTTAAGCATCGCAAACAGTGTAATAGACTCGAATATACGTTTGAGGAATTTTCGATTGTTTTGGCTAGGATCGAGACCCGCCATTATGTCCGATGACAGGAAACCCTCATCGGTTAGTTGCCTTAACTCAGGTTCACTTCTTAATTGGGACTCCTATTAATGCTCCGATGACCGTTATATATGACGAGCCTCTAGACATCGTGAATCGGTTTCGCAAAGTTCTTGCGAAACCTGATAGTTCAAAGTTCGTGCGTATTCATTCGGGAAGCAATACTCACGTTCGGGTCGCAGATGTACGTACGGAATATAGTATTTTGCGCCGACTCTGCTGGTCGTCAAACCCGAGTTTGGCACCCAGCTTGTGGTTATGGTTATGGAATGTCGGGTTCCCGTCACGAGAGTCGCAACGCCGACTTTTGTATTTTAGAGCTCGAGTCCACATATAACTCCGCCAACCGGATCACCGTCTCTGCCCAGGTTTGGAGTCTGGACCGTTTTGTGACCCCGTCTGAGTCGGTCCCATTAAGTCTTGCGGACAATTTTGAAGGGTTTCATCTGGCCGACCCCAATTGTTATAGCGCTGGTCCAATTGTTATGGTTCTTGGACCTGAGGTGTACTTCCATGTCGTAAGGAGGGAAATTTAATCGAATCTGGGTTTACCGTTGGCTCAATATACCATCTTTGGCTGGGTCATTTCTGGCTCCTTCCTATGTTAATAAATGCTACTTCCTAAAATCTTGTTGTTTACCGCATAACTAAGGCCGCAGTGCCTTTCCTTCAGAAAGGAAGTGTCATTTGCTACATGGTACTAGGTAAGATCCTCTTGGCCTGCTTTCCTCGTTAATGTAGCTCATCCGTAATAGCTTTCCTTCTGAAAGGTGCTACGTATCGTCATCTTGGCCTATTTCTGTAGTGCCACTTGCCGCATTGTACTACGTAGGGTCCTATTGGCCCATTTAGTTAGTGAGTTTGAGTTGCAAAACCCCATGATTTTGCAAGGTGGCCAGCAATGTTAAGTTCTAACTGCAGGCAACCCTGCCACTTGTTCCTTTATTGCGTTTGGAAATTTCTACTACAGCTTAATAAGACTTTGTGCGAATGTAGCGTAACAGGGTAGTAGGGATTATCCCAACGAGTAGTTGCCGCTGCCTCGCAGCATCTCTTTCGGTCATTGCTATTAAGTATTGGTCGTTATTAACTGCCACCACGATCGTGGGCTCCAACTAACCCTTATAAATGTACGCAATTTTCATTGCAACAGAATTATAATTATTCTCGTTTTTCTTGTTCCGCAAGTACAGCCAATCATTTGGCTCAGTTATTACGAAAATACTACACCAAGGTAGGGCAAAACCAATTTTTTAATTTGTAAACACGTATATCTCAAAAACTATACTAGATAATGCATAGATGTAAAACACTTTTTTGTAGGTTCACAAATACAAGATACATGCGTTTTAAAATTGTATAAATTCGAGGTGCCCAACTTGGGGGCCCTGTAGCTCCGCCCCTGCATATCAAACTTAAAACTTAAATTCGAAAACACCTCTTCTATAGGTGTGTGCAATTTCATTAAAATCCAACTGTTAGTTTCGAAACGGCTGAATTATTTAATTTTTTTAAACTCATCCACTGTGAGTGAAAGTGAACTTTACCATGATGACAATGTTGGCTTCGACCAACGTTTTGACACTGAAAGATCATTAACATTCATCTGCTCCTTAAAAAACTTACGTTGATTTCCCTAGTGTGTCAATTTTGACACATATTCGAATCCAGTATTTTATTAAAAAGGTATTAAGTAAACAAATTATTGAAAGTAATAAATATATAAAATTGCATTTTTGAAAAGAAAATATGGACAGTCAAAGCAGCTTTTCTTCAATACAAAACATTACGATGGTGTTCCTTCTAGCAGGCAGATTTTGCACAAAAGCAACAAATATTTGAAAATAAATTATTTTTAGAGTCTCATAGCACCATGCTCTACCTTTTATTATTGGTGGGTCGATTACTTACTCTTTTTGGTGGTTTTTGACATGTTGATGTTGAAGGGACATCTTCAGAAATATTTGAACTGTAATGTTTTCGCAAGAATTTTATTTGAACAAACCTTTTGTTTTGTTATAGTACTCTATAATTGATAGCAGCTTTTTTCCCAAGATTCAATTTCATTAGAGTTATGAAATGTGCTCTGCAGTATAGCGCACTTATTTTTTCTACCGATGTATAAAACAAGTGCTGTGTTGCCAGTGAATGCAAATGTTGATTGGTATAAGGAAAGTTTCTTACATTGTAAACGTTTTGGTGGAATGCTTCTTTTGTTTATTCACATTGTTCCTACCATTGTTATGCTTTTAGACAGCAATTTTTGACCAAGGTTATACGAAGAAAAAAATTGTCCATGGTAACATTATGCCCTTTCAAGCCCTCAACGAGGTCCAAGACGACGCGCTCACTTTGTCTTTGTTCCCGTGCACTGGTATGAGTAGGCTTTCCCAAGTAAGGCTGAATTTTCTAGACATAACAAGTGTCAGAACAAACGCACAACCAAAATTAGATGCATTATTTTACTGGTTTTGGCGGCATATATTGACGAATATTACATCTTCCCCGAAAACCAGGTAACTCCTCGTCAAATGTTACACACTCGTGTGGGTTATAATATTTTCGGTGCAACCTTGTCTGTCTCCTACCAATAGCATCGTCAATCTAATGACTTTGCTCACAAATTCAAAAGTTTTTTTTCGACATTATTGCTTTGAACACTGGTCGACCATATTCACCATCAAACAAATTAATAGTTGTTTAATTTTTTGATCTAAAATACAAGACAAAACAATAAATTTATTTGAAAAAAATATCACTTATAACTAACTTGTCTGTAACTAAAGCCAATATAAAGAGACCAATATATGCCTGCAATAGATTTGAGTCGATTTTTGTACAGTCTTCACCATACTTAGCACGAGCAAAGGCATAAGAAAGACTTAAAATTATATTTTCGATATGTTGAGGAAAACAACAGTAAAAACGCGACTTTTATATCACCAACACGAACAATTTCATATCTTGTAGTCACAGGGGGAAGGCAAATAACATTCTCAATACGAAATCTTCTACATCGATGTTCAATTGGTTCTGGTTGCCACACAATTCCATCTTTTGAAACAAACAATGGATCAATATTTTCACTGGAATGCTCGTGTTCGTTTATTTGACTAGATGTGTCTCTTTCCTCAATATCAGAATCACTATCAAGAAAATATAAATCATCTTCAGGATCAGGAATTTCATTCTTGGGTTCGTATTCTTCATCACTGGTACCAGAAAAATTAACACTCCCATCACCTGCATTTAGCAATTCTTCGATTTCTTCATTTAAAATATATCGCGGCGTTGACATTTTTAATTATTTTTTAGTTTTATGGAAAACAAGCACCTGTATTACACGTTTCTTCTTCATATCTTACTCAAATGTGCTGAAAATGTCAGTTTTCCCTCCAAACACAGGTGGTATTGCCATGTGCGTCAAAAACGACACATATGGGTAGCCAACGTAACTTTTTGAATCAAATTTCCTAAAACACTTTTTCTAATAATCTGAAACACGCTTTAAGTATAAAATTACAAGAAAAAAATGTCAAAGAAATTTATAAGATTTCGATTAAAAGAAAAAAGAAAACGAATAAACAAAATCCTCATGTGTCGTTTTTGACACAAGGAGCATATAAAGGTTAAAAATATTTGAGAGTGCGTTGACATAAAGATACGTAATTGTTACGTCCCTATTGGAAAACCCTGTATATAAATGTATGTAGTAAAAACAATGCAAAGATATTGAAGTTAGCCTTCATGCTTCAGCACGTAGCTAAGATGTATGTAAAGGGTGATCCACCTAGAGGTATTTTTCAAATTAAAAAAAATACTTAAATTCAAATGTCAAAGTGTGGAATCTTTTTTATTCATTCGAAGGAAATTTTATGCCATTTATTTTTTGAATATAGTTTCCTTCAAATATTTGCCGTAACTACGCCTCAGGGTGTCCGTTCTGAGGGTGCAATTTAGGATAACTCATTTGAGCATTTCGACCGGTTTGGCGTAAATGACACGCGTAATGTTGGCTTCCAAGGCCTGAATCATCACGATCTAGGCGGCCAATTCACCGGTCCAAAATGTGAAATTACCTGTCACTAGATCCATTGTTTGACCAGCTGAATGGCAAGTGGCACCGTTCTGTTGAAACAAATTGTCGTCAAGAATACGGGCTTAAATTTCAGGTAGTAAAAAGTTCGATATGATAGAGCAATAGCGAGCACAATTGAAAGTTACGTTTCGACCATCATCACTTTTAAGAAAATATGGACCGATCCACCAGCCCATAAACCGCACCAAACCGTGGTTTTCTCTGGATATAATAGCACCTCTTCTGGTTCCTCTTCAGCCCAAATGCGACAATTTTGTTTATTGACGTTGCCGTTGCGCCAGAAATGGGCCTCATCACTGAACACAATTTTAGTCGAAAACAGCGGATCTTCTTGTTTTTCGCCGAACGCTCATTTCCATATTACAGTTGTCAATATTTGAAGGAAATTATATTCAAAAAATAAATGGCATAAAATGTCCTTTCGTATGAACAATAAAGATTCCACACTTGATTTGAATTTTAGTATTTTTTTATTTTGAAAAAAAAAAATACTTCTTGATGGATAAGGGTGCATTAAAAAAAGATGCTAAAAGAAATATAACAATGAGAATAGATATGTTTTAGAGCAATTCCCAAAAAATATCGGCACTTGCGTCAGCATTCGTGAGCTAGACCAGTTTCAAAATTCCATTAAAAATCCTTGGATAACATTCTCGATTTTATATTTTTGTTGTCAGTACACGGACTTTGCATTTAAATAATTTTAAAATTTGAAATGTTAACAGTTTTGTGCCACTTTTTTTAGACTATTTTATTATATTCTATACCTTTCTCATATTTTCATTTTAATACAGAAACAATAGTATTGAATACAACCTATTCAAAGGTACCCTGAAATCAAAAAACGCGATTTAATATGAATTTCAAGAGATCATTATGACTTGAACAGTTTTTATTCTAGTTCGAGACCTTTTGTTGTATCTCTGTTGTATCAACTAAAAAATTGGTGAAATATTTTGCTTATGGTTGCCAGGCAGACTGTACAGCTGTTTCTAAATCCGCCAAGGTTTTTCTTCAGCAGTCTTTGGCAACGATTACTTCGGCTACAAATCAAATGACTTATATGGGAATCTCATTTGAATTAATGAGAATTACCCTTTGCGTATAATCTTCGAACTGTGCGTAGAGCAATCTTCATAGCGCAATATCATTTCCACCAATTCTGTTTCGCATGGGCTTTCGTTGAAAACCACAGCACAGTGTGTGCGTTTTTTTTGGGTGTAATGTATTCATGCATGCGTTGCACATTAGGGCGTACCGATCCTTATTAAATATGTTTGTTTTGCTTTGTTTACGTTTATTCGGTCTTTTATCATTATTATGACTTGAACCGTTTTTATTCTAGTTCGAGACCTTTTGTTGTCTGTTTTTTAGAATCATTTAAAAAATTATTGAAATGTGTTGGCTATGGTTGCAAGGCACAAACATACTTGCATTTACTGGGCCAAAATTTAAAATAAAGAATGGTATTGAAGAAAAAATTTGATTTGAAACGGGTCCAGCTCACGTATTCTGCCAGCTTGAGCCAAAAAAATCTCTCATGTGAAGTCTCTTTAAATGAATACATATTTTTTTTAGGAAAAGTGAGACTAACAGCAGTACTTCTTATGGTGTTTTTTTAGACGTGTGGTTTTCAAGATGAAATAAAACGCATATAATTTAATGGTATGACCAAGAATTTAGCTCTTTTATAAAGTTAAGAGTTTGCCATTATGTTTTAAAAATGCTTTAGGGGAAGTGGCCGCCGGGGCTGGCTCAAATAAATTCCAGCCGAGGCTCAATTTTCGACCACTTTATGTAGCATTTGGGACCGTATGTCAGCAATGAGGAGCCAAATATTCTGTTCCAAGGCATTAGTCGTGTCGGGCTTGTCTTCGTAGACAAGCGACTTCATATAACCCCACAAAAAATAGTGCAGCGGTGGCCCACGAAGAGAGATAGCGCGCTCACCAACATTTTCCTTCAATAAATTGATTGTTTCGTTGGTTGTATGGCATGTAGCGCCGTCTTGATGGAACCAAAAGTCGTCCACGTCAACATCCTCAAAATCAGGCAGGCTGACTTTTTGAGGATGTAACGGCGTCTCAACAATAGCTTGTGAATTTTCAAATGCGACAATTTTGGTTATTAACGTACCCATTCAACCAAAAGTGAGCTTCATCGCTGAACAATATTTTCTTGTAAAAACCAGAAACGGTGGCCATCTTGTTTTGGGCCCATTCACCACGATTTGCAAACGTTGTTCCGGAGAATGTCTATTCATTATGAAATGGCAAACCAAACTGATTATAAATCAAGTGACAGCCGTCAAAAAGACCAACTCTGAAAAAAGTGTGGCCAAATTAATAACCACACGTCTAAAAAAAAAACACCTTTTCCATTAACAATAGCAGCCAAGTAGTTTATAACAAAGCAGTGGACCGCCACGACAAGTGGCTGTCCACACAAGTCAAGCCACCCTAGTGTACATAGTTTATGGCAGCAGTTTCTATATATTTATATATAAATGAAGGTGGCAATAAGAAAAATATGATTGTATCTTGTTTGAACTGCAAAGTGTAGTGCTTTTGGAGAAAATTGAAGAAACTGGTTATTCGACACAAAAAACAGATTATTCAAAAACCGGAAAAATAAAATTTGTTAAGAAACCGACGGTTTTTTCTTTCCCAAGAAATTGAACCGCCATCCCGGCTGAATATGACTTGTGCACTTGTTATTCTTTAATTCGTTTTTTCAAATACAATCAGCTCAAACAAAAATGATTGAACCAATTATATTAAAAAAAAAATCCAAACTTTAAAAATTCACTTTCCAAGTGATTAATATCGATTTATTTTTATTTTATTAAGAAGGTTTCATTCAAGTGAAAAAGTTTTCATTCCATTTGCAAGCACTTTAATTTGATTTGAAAATAATTGTATTTGGATAGGAAAATGATTCTTTTGCATTAATATGTGTTTCATTTAATTTGGAAAAGGTTTCATTTGCTTGTCAGAAGGTTTCATTTAAGCTGAAAATGCTATAATGCGCTCGAGAAGACCTTGTAAGATATGTGTAGTAAATTTTGTAATATTAATATTCCAATCATATTCTCATTATTTCAAATTGTGAAGAAATGTTATTGCATGTTATTACCCAACATATTCACTTCAGCCTAAAATAGCTCAGCCCTTAGCCATGGGCATCTACAGCATTATTCTATGAAAGGTTTGCGAATGCAATGTTGACTTCTTCTAGACTGGGTAATTGGTCGTTAAGATCGTCATCCATGATAAGTACTGGATAGTCAACTCCTACAGTTCTCTTTTTTTATCCATAACACTTGTCGTATGTTCACCCCTTATTATTTCCAACAATTAAATGTGCAGAAAGCAATAAACATAACAAACATCGTTTAAAATATATTCAACATTAAAAATAATTTATTTGTAATAGTTTTTTTCTTATACATATTTACAATACAAACGGTAGTTTTTATGTTATAGTCGCAACAATAAAGTACATACCAAAAATGCAAGAGACACCTGGAACAATTGTTTGGCACCACTAGGGGTTTCTTGATATTCAATTACATGCTTTCATAGCAACAGCTATGTCTATATTTTTAATGCAAACACCATACTTAGAAATTGCTCATAATGTATAGTTATAACTCCATCCATATCTGTATCATGTTGACGAAACGCAGATGTAAGTGTCTAAAATATAAAAAAAATGGTTTATTGGATATGGATAACACTAAAATTAAAAAAATATGTAAGTGGCGAATATATTTACACAGATAAAGGTTGGTCCAACTGAAACGCACGATGTTAATTGTAAATAAAACAAAGTTTTATTTACAACAATGATAGACACTCCTTTCGTTACAACAAGGACTAACTTAGCAAAACCTTTTGACATCAAGCCGATTGCAGGTAGGGCATGTAACATAACTAAGGATTATGTATGCGTGTTTGTGATCTTTTTTACAAAAGCCATACTTTTCGAATCCACTACTGGCTTGTCGACACCCACCTTCAATCAATTTGTAAGCCACCGTGGTTATCCGACTACGGTCTTTTTAGACTTTGGTTCCAATTTTGTCGGCGCGTCCAGAGAGTTCAAACACGATTTCAAGATATTCCTCCGTGAATGTCAAGTTTTGGTGATTTCTGCCTTCTCTTTTCAGTGACTTTGGTTGCGATTCATACCGACCGGAGCTCCGCGTATAGGAGGAGCTGGGAAGCTGCTGTAAAATGTTTTAAGCATCGCAAACAGTGTAATAGACTCGAATATACGTTTGAGGAATTTTCGATTGTTTTGGCTAGGATCGAGACCCGCCATTATGTCCGATGACAGGAAACCCTCATCGGTTAGTTGCCTTAACTCAGGTTCACTTCTTAATTGGGACTCCTATTAATGCTCCGATGACCGTTATATATGACGAGCCTCTAGACATCGTGAATCGGTTTCGCAAAGTTCTTGCGAAACCTGATAGTTCAAAGTTCGTGCGTATTCATTCGGGAAGTAATACTCACGTTCGGGTCGCAGATGTACGTACGGAATATAGTATTTTGCGCCGACTCTGCTGGTCGTCAAACCCGAGTTTGGCACCCAGCTTGTGGTTATGGTTATGGAATGTCGGGTTCCCGTCACGAGAGTCGCAACGCCGACTTTTGTATTTTAGAGCTCGAGTCCACATATAACTCCGCCAACCGGATCACCGTCTCTGCCCAGGTTTGGAGTCTGGACCGTTTTGTGACCCCGTCTGAGTCGGTCCCATTAAGTCTTGCGGACAATTTTGAAGGGTTTCATCTGGCCGACCCCAATTGTTATAGCGCTGGTCCAATTGTTATGGTTCTTGGACCTGAGGTGTACTTCCATGTCGTAAGGAGGGAAATTTAATCGAATCTGGGTTTACCGTTGGCTCAATATACCATCTTTGGCTGGGTCATTTCTGGCTCCTTCCTATGTTAATAAATGCTACTTCCTAAAATCTTGTTGTTTACCGCATAACTAAGGCCGCAGTGCCTTTCCTTCAGAAAGGAAGTGTCATTTGCTACATGGTACTAGGTAAGATCCTCTTGGCCTGCTTTCCTCGTTAATGTAGCTCATCCGTAATAGCTTTCCTTCTGAAAGGTGCTACGTATCGTCATCTTGGCCTATTTCTGTAGTGCCACTTGCCGCATTGTACTACGTAGGGTCCTATTGGCCCATTTAGTTAGTGAGTTTGAGTTGCAAAACCCCATGATTTTGCAAGGTGGCCGGCAATGTTAAGTTCTAACTGCAGGCAACCCTGCCACTTGTTCCTTTATTGCGTTTGGAAATTTCTACTACAGCTTAATAAGACTTTGTGCGAATGTAGCGTAACAGGGTAGTAGGGATTATCCCAACGAGTAGTTGCCGCTGCCTCGCAGCATCTCTTTCGGTCATTGCTATTAAGTATTGGTCGTTATTAACTGCCACCACGATCGTGGGCTCCAACTAACCCTTATAAATGTACGCAATTTTCATTGCAACAAAATTATAATTATTCTCGTTTTTCTTGTTCCGCAAGTACAGCCAATCATTTGGCTCAGTTATTACGAAAATACTACACCAAGGTAGGGCAAAACCAATTTTTTAATTTGTAAACACGTATATCTCAAAAACTATACTAGATAATGCATAGATGTAAAACACTTTTTTGTAGGTTCACAAATACAAGATACATGCGTTTTAAAATTGTATAAATTCGAGGTGCCCAACTTGGGGGCCCTGTAGCTCCGCCCCTGCATATCAAACTTAAAACTTAAATTCGAAAACACCTCTTCTATAGGTGTGTGCAATTTCATTAAAATCCAACTGTTAGTTTCGAAACGGCTGAATTATTTAATTTTTTTAAACTCATCCACTGTGAGTGAAAGTGAACTTTACCATGATGACAATGTTGGCTTCGACCAACGTTTTGACACTGAAAGATCATTAACATTCATCTGCTCCTTAAAAAACTTACGTTGATTTCCCTAGTGTGTCAATTTTGACACATATTCGAATCCAGTATTTTATTAAAAAGGTATTAAGTAAACAAATTATTGAAATTAATAAATATATAAAATTGCATTTTTGAAAAGAAAATATGGACAGTCAAAGCAGCTTTTCTTCAATACAAAACATTACGATGGTGTTCCTTCTAGCAGGCAGATTTTGCACAAAAGCAACAAATATTTGAAAATAAATTATTTTTAGAGTCTCATAGCACCATGCTCTACCTTTTATTATTGGTGGGTCGATTACTTACTCTTTTTGGTGGTTTTTGACATGTTGATGTTGAAGGGACATCTTCAGAAATATTTGAACTGTAATGTTTTCGCAAGAATTTTATTTGAACAAACCTTTTGTTTTGTTATAGTACTCTATAATTGATAGCAGCTTTTTTCCCAAGATTCAATTTCATTAGAGTTATGAAGTGTGCTCTGCAGTATAGCGCACTTATTTTTTCTACCGATGTATAAAACAAGTGCTGTGTTGCCAGTGAATGCAAATGTTGATTGGTATAAGGAAAGTTTCTTACATTGTAAACGTTTTGGTGGAATGCTTCTTTTGTTTATTCACATTGTTCCTACCATTGTTATGCTTTTAGACAGCAATTTTTGACCAAGGTTATACGAAGAAAAAAATTGTCCATGGTAACATTATGCCCTTTCAAGCCCTCAACGAGGTCCAAGACGACGCGCTCACTTTGTCTTTGTTCCCGTGCACTGGTATGAGTAGGCTTTCCCAAGTAAGGCTGAATTTTCTAGACATAACAAGTGTCAGAACAAACGCACAACCAAAATTAGATGCATTATTTTACTGGTTTTGGCGGCATATATTGACGAATATTACATCTTCCCCGAAAACCAGGTAACTCCTCGTCAAATGTTACACACTCGTGTGGGTTATAATATTTTCGGTGCAACCTTGTCTGTCTCCTACCAATAGCATCGTCAATCTAATGACTTTGCTCACAAATTCAAAAGTTTTTTTTCGACATTATTGCTTTGAACACTGGTCGACCATATTCACCATCAAACAAATTAATAGTTGTTTAATTTTTTGATCTAAAATACAAGACAAAACAATAAATTTATTTGAAAAAAATATCACTTATAACTAACTTGTCTGTAACTAAAGCCAATATAAAGAGACCAATATATGCCTGCGATAGATTTGAGTCGATTTTTGTACAGTCTTCACCATACTTAGCACGAGCAAAGGCATAAGAAAGACTTAAAATTATATTTTCGATATGTTGAGGAAAACAACAGTAAAAACGCGACTTTAATATCACCAACACGAACAATTTCATATCTTGTAGTCACAGGGGGATGGCAAATAACATTCTCAATACGAAATCTTCTACATCGATGTTCAATTGGTTCTGGTTGCCACACAATTCCATCTTTTGAAACAAACAATGGATCAATATTTTCACTGGAATGCTCGTGTTCGTTTATTTGACTAGATGTGTCTCTTTCCTCAATATCAGAATCACTATCAAGAAAATATAAATCATCTTCAGGATCAGGAATTTCATTCTTGGGTTCGTATTCTTCATCACTGGTACCAGAAAAATTAACACTCCCATCACCTGCATTTAGCAATTCTTCGATTTCTTCATTTGAAATATATCGCGGCGTTGACATTTTTATTTATTTTTTAGTTTTATGGAAAACAAGCACCTGTATTACACGTTTCTTCTTCATATCTTACTCAAATGTGCTGAAAATGTCAGTTTTCCCTCCAAACACAGGTGGTATTGCCATGTGCGTCAAAAACGACACATATGGGTAGCCAACGTAACTTTTTGAATCAAATTTCCTAAAACACTTTTTCTAATAATCTGAAACACGCTTTAAGTATAAAATTACAAGAAAAAAATGTCAAAGAAATTTATAAGATTTCGATTAAAAGAAACAAGAAAACGAATAAACAAAATCCTCATGTGTCGTTTTTGACACAAGGAGCATATAAAGGTTAAAAATATTTGAGAGTGCGTTGACATAAAGATACGTAATTGTTACGTCCCTATTGGAAAACCCTGTATATAAATGTATGTAGTAAAAACAATGCAAAGATATTGAAGTTAGCCTTCATGCTTCAGCACGTAGCTAAGATGTATGTAAAGGGTGATCCACCTAGAGGTATTTTTCAAATTAAAAAAAATACTTAAATTCAAATGTCAAAGTGTGGAATCTTTTTTATTCATTCGAAGGAAATTTTATGCCATTTATTTTTTGAATATAGTTTCCTTCAAATATTTGCCGTAACTACGCCTCAGGGTGTCCGTTCTGAGGGTGCAATTTAGGATAACTCATTTGAGCATTTCGACCGGTTTGGCGTGAATGACACGCGTAATGTTGGCTTCCAAGGCCTGAATCATCACGATCTAGGCGGCCAATTCACCGGTCCAAAATGTGAAATTACCTGTCACTAGATCCATTGTTTGACCAGCTGAATGGCAAGTGGCACCGTTCTGTTGAAACAAATTGTCGTCAAGAATACGGGCTTAAATTTCAGGTAGTAAAAAGTCCGATATGATAGAGCAATAGCGAGCACAATTGAAAGTTACGTTTCGACCATCATCACTTTTAAGAAAATATGGACCGATAATTCCACCAGCCCATAAACCGCACCAAACCGTGGTTTTCTCTGGATATAATAGCACCTCTTCTGGTTCCTCTTCAGCCCAAATGCTACAATTTTGTTTATTGACGTTGCCGTTGCGCCAGAAATGGGCCTCATCACTGAACACAATTTTAGTCGAAAACAGCGGATCTTCTAGTTTTTTGCCGAACGCTCATTTCCATATTACAGTTGTCAATATTTAAAGGAAATTATATTCAAAAAATAAATGGCATAAAATGTCCTTTCGTATGAACAATAAAGATTCCACACTTGATTTGAATTTTAGTATTTTTTTTATTTTGAAAAAAAAAATACTTCTGGATGGATCACCCTATACATAAGGGTGCATTAAAAAAAGATGCTAAAAGAAATATAACAATGAGAATAGATATGTTTTAGAGCAATTCCCAAAAAATATCGGCACTTGCGTCAGCATTCGTGAGCTAGACCAGTTTCAAAATTCCATTAAAAATCCTTGGATAACATTCTCGATTTTATATTTTTGTTGTCAGTACACGGACTTTGCATTTAAATAATTTTAAAATTTGAAATGTTAACAGTTTTGTGCCACTTTTTTTAGACTATTTTATTATATTCTATACCTTTCTCATATTTTCATTTTAATACAGAAACAATAGTATTGAATACAACCTATTCAAAGGTACCCTGAAATCAAAAAACGCGATTTAATATGAATTTCAAGAGATCATTATGACTTGAACAGTTTTTATTCTAGTTCGAGACCTTTTGTTGTATCTTTTGCAGAATCAACTAAAAAATTGGTGAAATATTTTGCTTATGGTTGCCAGGCAGACTGTACAGCTGTTTCTAAATCCGCCAAGGTTTTTCTTCAGCAGTCTTTGGCAACGATTACTTCGGCTACAAATCAAATGACTTATATGGGAATCTCATTTGAATTAATGAGAATTACCCTTTGCGTATAATCTTCGAACTGTGCGTAGAGCAATCTTCATAGCGCAATATCATTTCCACCAATTCTGTTTCGCATGGGCTTTCGTTGAAAACCACAGCACAGTGTGTGCGTTTTTTTGGGTGTAATGTATTCATGCATGCGTTGCACATTAGGGCGTACCGATCCTTATTAAATATGTTTGTTTTGCTTTGTTTACGTTTATTCGGTCTTTTATCATTATTATGACTTGAACCGTTTTTATTCTAGTTCGAGACCTTTTGTTGTCTGTTTTTTAGAATCATTTAAAAAATTATTGAAATGTGTTGGCTATGGTTGCAAGGCACAAACATACTTGCATTTACTGGGCCAAAATTTAAAATAAAGAATGGTATTGAAGAAAAAATTTGATTTGAAACGGGTCCAGCTCACGTATTCTGCCAGCTTGAGCCAAAAAAATCTCTCATGTGAAGTCTCTTTAAATGAATACATATTTTTTTTAGGAAAAGTGAGACTAACAGCAGTACTTCTTATGGTGTTTTTTTAGACGTGTGGTTTTCAAGATGAAATAAAACGCATATAATTTAATGGTATGACCAAGAATTTAGCTCTTTTATAAAGTTAAGAGTTTGCCATTATGTTTTAAAAATGCTTTCGGGGAAGTGGCCGCCGGGGCTGGCTCAAGTAAATTCCAGCCGAGGCTCAATTTTCGACCACTTTATGCAGCATTTGGGACCGTATGTCAGCAATGAGGAGCCAAATATTCTGTTCCAAGGCATTAGTCGTGTCGGGCTTGTCTTCGTAGACAAGCGACTTCATATAACCCCACAAAAAATAGTGCAGCGGTGGCCCACGAAGAGAGATAGCGCGCTCACCAACATTTTCCTTCAATAAATTGATTGTTTCGTTGGTTGTATGGCATGTAGCGCCGTCTTGATGGAACCAAAAGTCGTCCACGTCAACATCCTCAAAATCAGGCAGGCTGACTTTTTGAGGATGTAACGGCGTCTCAACAATAGCTTGTGAATTTTCAAATGCGACAATTTTGGTTATTAACGTACCCATTCAACCAAAAGTGAGCTTCATCGCTGAACAATATTTTCTTGTAAAAACCAGAAACGGTGGCCATCTTGTTTTGGGCCCATTCACCACGATTTGCAAACGTTGTTCCGGAGAATGTCTATTCATTATGAAATGGCAAACCAAACTGATTATAAATCAAGTGACAGCCGTCAAAAAGACCAACTCTGAAAAAAGTGTGGCCAAATTAATAACCACACGTCTAAAAAAAAAAACACCTTTTCCATTAACAATAGCAGCCAAGTAGTTTATAACAAAGCAGTGGACCGCCACGACAAGTGGCTGTCCACACAAGTCAAGCCACCCTAGTGTACATAGTTTATGGCAGCAGTTTCTATATATTTATATATAAATGAAGGTGGCAATAAGAAAAATATGATTGTATCTTGTTTGAACTGCAAAGTGTAGTGCTTTTGGAGAAAATTGAAGAAACTGGTTATTCGACACAAAAAACAGATTATTCAAAAACCGGAAAAATAAAATTTGTTAAGAAACCGACGGTTTTTTCTTTCCCAAGAAATTGAACCGCCATCCCGGCTGAATATGACTTGTGCACTTGTTATTCTTTAATTCGTTTTTTCAAATACAATCAGCTCAAACAAAAATGATTGAACCAATTATATTAAAAAAAAAATCCAAACTTTAAAAATTCACTTTCCAAGTGATTAATATCGATTTATTTTTATTTTATTAAGAAGGTTTCATTCAAGTGAAAAAGTTTTCATTCCATTTGCAAGCACTTTAATTTGATTTGAAAATAATTGTATTTGGATAGGAAAATGATTCTTTTGCATTAATATGTGTTTCATTTAATTTGGAAAAGGTTTCATTTGCTTGTCAGAAGGTTTCATTTAAGCTGAAAATGCTATAATGCGCTCGAGAAGACCTTGTAAGATATGTGTAGTAAATTTTGTAATATTAATATTCCAATCATATTCTCATTATTTCAAATTGTGAAGAAATGTTATTGCATGTTATTACCCAACATATTCACTTCAGCCTAAAATAGCTCAGCCCTTAGCCATGGGCATCTACAGCATTATTCTATGAAAGGTTTGCGAATGCAATGTTGACTTCTTCTAGACTGGGTAATTGGTCGTTAAGATCGTCATCCATGATAAGTACTGGATAGTCAACTCCTACAGTTCTCTTTTTTTATCCATAACACTTGTCGTATGTTCACCCCTTATTATTTCCAACAATTAAATGTGCAGAAAGCAATAAACATAACAAACATCGTTTAAAATATATTCAACATTAAAAATAATTTATTTGTAATAGTTTTTTTCTTATACATATTTACAATACAAACGGTAGTTTTTATGTTATAGTCGCAACAATAAAGTACATACCAAAAATGCAAGAGACACCTGGAACAATTGTTTGGCACCACTAGGGGTTTCTTGATATTCAATTACATGCTTTCATAGCAACAGCTATGTCTATATTTTTAATGCAAACACCATACTTAGAAATTGCTCATAATGTATAGTTATAACTCCATCCATATCTGTATCATGTTGACGAAACGCAGATGTAAGTGTCTAAAATATAAAAAAAATGGTTTATTGGATATGGATAACACTAAAATTAAAAAAATATGTAAGTGGCGAATATATTTACACAGATAAAGGTTGGTCCAACTGAAACGCACGATGTTAATTGTAAATAAAACAAAGTTTTATTTACAACAATGATAGACACTCCTTTCGTTACAACAAGGACTAACTTAGCAAAACCTTTTGACATCAAGCCGATTGCAGGTAGGGCATGTAACATAACTAAGGATTATGTATGCGTGTTTGTGATCTTTTTTACAAAAGCCATACTTTTCGAATCCACTACTGGCTTGTCGACACCCACCTTCAATCAATTTGTAAGCCACCGTGGTTATCCGACTACGGTCTTTTTAGACTTTGGTTCCAATTTTGTCGGCGCGTCCAGAGAGTTCAAACACGATTTCAAGATATTCCTCCGTGAATGTCAAGTTTTGGTGATTTCTGCCTTCTCTTTTCAGTGACTTTGGTTGCGATTCATACCGACCGGAGCTCCGCGTATAGGAGGAGCTGGGAAGCTGCTGTAAAATGTTTTAAGCATCGCAAACAGTGTAATAGACTCGAATATACGTTTGAGGAATTTTCGATTGTTTTGGCTAGGATCGAGACCCGCCATTATGTCCGATGACAGGAAACCCTCATCGGTTAGTTGCCTTAACTCAGGTTCACTTCTTAATTGGGACTCCTATTAATGCTCCGATGACCGTTATATATGACGAGCCTCTAGACATCGTGAATCGGTTTCGCAAAGTTCTTGCGAAACCTGATAGTTCAAAGTTCGTGCGTATTCATTCGGGAAGCAATACTCACGTTCGGGTCGCAGATGTACGTACGGAATATAGTATTTTGCGCCGACTCTGCTGGTCGTCAAACCCGAGTCTCTGCCCAGGTTTGGAGTCTGGACCGTTTTGTGACCCCGTCTAAGTCGGTCCCATTAAGTCTTGCGGACAATTTTGAAGGGTTTCATCTGGCCGACCCCAATTGTTATAGCGCTGGTCCAATTGTTATGGTTCTTGGACCTGAGGTGTACTTCCATGTCGTAAGGAGGGAAATTTAATCGAATCTGGGTTTACCGTTGGCTCAATATACCATCTTTGGCTGGGTCATTTCTGGCTCCTTCCTATGTTAATAAATGCTACTTCCTAAAATCTTGTTGTTTACCGCATAACTAAGGCCGCAGTGCCTTTCCTTCAGAAAGGAAATGTCATTTGCTACATGGTACTAGGTAAGATCCTCTTGGCCTGCTTTCCTCGTTAATGTAGCTCATCCGTAATAGCTTTCCTTCTGAAAGGTGCTACGTATCGTCATCTTGGCCTATTTCTGTAGTGCCACTTGCCGCATTGTACTACGTAGGGTCCTATTGGCCCATTTAGTTAGTGAGTTTGAGTTGCAAAACCCCATGATTTTGCAAGGTGGCCGGCAATGTTAAGTTCTAACTGCAGGCAACCCTGCCACTTGTTCCTTTATTGCGTTTGGAAATTTCTACTACAGCTTAATAAGACTTTGTGCGAATGTAGCGTAACAGGGTAGTAGGGATTATCCCAACGAGTAGTTGCCGCTGCCTCGCAGCATCTCTTTCGGTCATTGCTATTAAGTATTGGTCGTTATTAACTGCCACCACGATCGTGGGCTCCAACTAACCCTTATAAATGTACGCAATTTTCATTGCAACAAAATTATAATTATTCTCGTTTTTCTTGTTCCGCAAGTACAGCCAATCATTTGGCTCAGTTATTACGAAAATACTACACCAAGGTAGGGCAAAACCAATTTTTTAATTTGTAAACACGTATATCTCAAAAACTATACTAGATAATGCATAGATGTAAAACACTTTTTTGTAGGTTCACAAATACAAGATACATGCGTTTTAAAATTGTATAAATTCGAGGTGCCCAACTTGGGGGCCCTGTAGCTCCGCCCCTGCATATCAAACTTAAAACTTAAATTCGAAAACACCTCTTCTATAGGTGTGTGCAATTTCATTAAAATCCAACTGTTAGTTTCGAAACGGCTGAATTATTTAATTTTTTTAAACTCATCCACTGTGAGTGAAAGTGAACTTTACCATGATGGCAATGTTGGCTTCGACCAACGTTTTGACACTGAAAGATCATTAACATTCATCTGCTCCTTAAAAAACTTACGTTGATTTCCCTAGTGTGTCAATTTTGACACATATTCGAATCCAGTATTTTATTAAAAAGGTATTAAGTAAACAAATTATTGAAAGTAATAAATATATAAAATTGCATTTTTGAAAAGAAAATATGGACAGTCAAAGCAGCTTTTCTTCAATACAAAACATTACGATGGTGTTCCTTCTAGCAGGCAGATTTTGCACAAAAGCAACAAATATTTGAAAATAAATTATTTTTAGAGTCTCATAGCACCATGCTCTACCTTTTATTATTGGTGGGTCGATTACTTACTCTTTTTGGTGGTTTTTGACATGTTGATGTTGAAGGGACATCTTCAGAAATATTTGAACTGTAATGTTTTCGCAAGAATTTTATTTGAACAAACCTTTTGTTTTGTTATAGTACTCTATAATTGATAGCAGCTTTTTTTTATTAGAGTTATGAAGTGTGCTCTGCAGTATAGCGCACTTATTTTTTCTACCGATGTATAAAACAAGTGCTGTGTTGCCAGTGAATGCAAATGTTGATTGGTATAAGGAAAGTTTCTTACATTGTAAACGTTTTGGTGGAATGCTTCTTTTGTTTATTCACATTGTTCCTACCATTGTTATGCTTTTAGACAGCAATTTTTGACCAAGGTTATACGAAGAAAAAAATTGTCCATGGTAACATTATGCCCTTTCAAGCCCTCAACGAGGTCCAAGACGACGCGCTCACTTTGTCTTTGTTCCCGTGCACTGGTATGAGTAGGCTTTCCCAAGTAAGGCTGAATTTTCTAGACATAACAAGTGTCAGAACAAACGCACAACCAAAATTAGATGCATTATTTTACTGGTTTTGGCGGCATATATTGACGAATATTACATCTTCCCCGAAAACCAGGTAACTCCTCGTCAAATGTTACACACTCGTGTGGGTTATAATATTTTCGGTGCAACCTTGTCTGTCTCCTACCAATAGCATCGTCAATCTAATGACTTTGCTCACAAATTCAAAAGTTTTTTTTCGACATTATTGCTTTGAACACTGGTCGACCATATTCACCATCAAACAAATTAATAGTTGTTTAATTTTTTGATCTAAAATACAAGACAAAACAATAAATTTATTTGAAAAAAATATCACTTATAACTAACTTGTCTGTAACTAAAGCCAATATAAAGAGACCAATATATGCCTGCGATAGATTTGAGTCGATTTTTGTACAGTCTTCACCATACTTAGCACGAGCAAAGGCATAAGAAAGACTTAAAATTATATTTTCGATATGTTGAGGAAAACAACAGTAAAAACGCGACTTTTATATCACCAACACGAACAATTTCATATCTTGTAGTCACAGGGGGATGGCAAATAACATTCTCAATACGAAATCTTCTACATCGATGTTCAATTGGTTCTGGTTGCCACACAATTCCATCTTTTGAAACAAACAATGGATCAATATTTTCACTGGAATGCTCGTGTTCGTTTATTTGACTAGATGTGTCTCTTTCCTCAATATCAGAATCACTATCAAGAAAATATAAATCATCTTCAGGATCAGGAATTTCATTCTTGGGTTCGTATTCTTCATCACTGGTACCAGAAAAATTAACACTCCCATCACCTGCATTTAGCAATTCTTCGATTTCTTCATTTGAAATATATCGCAGCGTTGACATTTTTATTTATTTTTTAGTTTTATGGAAAACAAGCACCTGTATTACACGTTTCTTCTTCATATCTTACTCAAATGTGCTGAAAATGTCAGTTTTCCCTCCAAACACAGGTGGTATTGCCATGTGCGTCAAAAACGACACATATGGGTAGCCAACGTAACTTTTTGAATCAAATTTCCTAAAACACTTTTTCTAATAATCTGAAACACGCTTTAAGTATAAAATTACAAGAAAAAAATGTCAAAGAAATTTATAAGATTTCGATTAAAAGAAAAAAGAAAACGAATAAACAAAATCCTCATGTGTCGTTTTTGACACAAGGAGCATATAAAGGTTAAAAATATTTGAGAGTGCGTTGACATAAAGATACGTAATTGTTACGTCCCTATTGGAAAACCCTGTATATAAATGTATGTAGTAAAAACAATGCAAAGATATTGAAGTTAGCCTTCATGCTTCAGCACGTAGCTAAGATGTATGTAAAGGGTGATCCACCTAGAGGTATTTTTCAAATTAAAAAAAATACTTAAATTCAAATGTCAAAGTGTGGAATCTTTTTTATTCATTCGAAGGAAATTTTATGCCATTTATTTTTTGAATATAGTTTCCTTCAAATATTTGCCGTAACTACGCCTCAGGGTGTCCGTTCTGAGGGTGCAATTTAGGATAACTCATTTGAGCATTTCGACCGGTTTGGCGTGAATGACACGCGTAATGTTGGCTTCCAAGGCCTGAATCATCACGATCTAGGCGGCCAATTCACCGGTCCAAAATGTGAAATTACCTGTCACTAGATCCATTGTTTGACCAGCTGAATGGCAAGTGGCACCGTTCTGTTGAAACAAATTGTCGTCAAGAATACGGGCTTAAATTTCAGGTAGTAAAAAGTCCGATATGATAGAGCAATAGCGAGCACAATTGAAAGTTACGTTTCGACCATCATCACTTTTAAGAAAATATGGACCGATAATTCCACCAGCCCATAAACCGCACCAAACCGTGGTTTTCTCTGGATATAATAGCACCTCTTCTGGTTCCTCTTCAGCCCAAATGCGACAATTTTGTTTATTGACGTTGCCGTTGCGCCAGAAATGGGCCTCATCACTGAACACAATTTTAGTCGAAAACAGCGGATCTTCTTGTTTTTTGCCGAACGCTCATTTCCATATTACAGTTGTCAATATTTAAAGGAAATTATATTCAAAAAATAAATGGCATAAAATGTCCTTTCGTATGAACAATAAAGATTCCACACTTGATTTGAATTTTAGTATTTTTTTTATTTTGAAAAAAAAATACTTCTGGATGGATCACCCTATACATAAGGGTGCATTAAAAAAAGATGCTAAAAGAAATATAACAATGAGAATAGATATGTTTTAGAGCAATTCCCAAAAAATATCGGCACTTGCGTCAGCATTCGTGAGCTAGACCAGTTTCAAAATTCCATTAAAAATCCTTGGATAACATTCTCGATTTTATATTTTTGTTGTCAGTACACGGACTTTGCATTTAAATAATTTTAAAATTTGAAATGTTAACAGTTTTGTGCCACTTTTTTTAGACTATTTTATTATATTCTATACCTTTCTCATATTTTCATTTTAATACAGAAACAATAATAGTATTGAATACAACCTATTCAAAGGTACCCTGAAATCAAAAAACGCGATTTAATATGAATTTCAAGAGATCATTATGACTTGAACAGTTTTTATTCTAGTTCGAGACCTTTTGTTGTATCTTTTGCAGAATCAACTAAAAAATTGGTGAAATATTTTGCTTATGGTTGCCAGGCAGACTGTACAGCTGTTTCTAAATCCGCCAAGGTTTTTCTTCAGCAGTCTTTGGCAACGATTACTTCGGCTACAAATCAAATGACTTATATGGGAATCTCATTTGAATTAATGAGAATTACCCTTTGCGTATAATCTTCGAACTGTGCGTAGAGCAATCTTCATAGCGCAATATCATTTCCACCAATTATGTTTCGCATGGGCTTTCGTTGAAAACCACAGCACAGTGTGTGCGTTTTTTTGGGTGTAATGTATTCATGCATGCGTTGCACATTAGGGCGTACCGATCCTTATTAAATATGTTTGTTTTGCTTTGTTTACGTTTATTCGGTCTTTAATCATTATTATGACTTGAACCGTTTTTATTCTAGTTCGAGAACTTTTGTTGTCTGTTTTTTAGAATCATTTAAAAAATTATTGAAATGTGTTGGCTATGGTTGCAAGGCACAAACATACTTGCATTTACTGGGCCAAAATTTAAAATAAAGAATGGTATTGAAGAAAAAATTTGATTTGAAACGGGTCCAGCTCACGTATTCTGCCAGCTTGAGCCAAAAAAATCTCTCATGTGAAGTCTCTTTAAATGAATACATATTTTTTTTAGGAAAAGTGAGACTAACAGCAGTACTTCTTATGGTGTTTTTTTAGACGTGTGGTTTTCAAGATGAAATAAAACGCATATAATTTAATGGTATGACCAAGAATTTAGCTCTTTTATAAAGTTAAGAGTTTGCCATTATGTTTTAAAAATGCTTTCGGGGAAGTGGCCGCCGGGGCTGGCTCAAGTAAATTCCAGCCGAGGCTCAATTTTCGACCACTTTATGCAGCATTTGGGACCGTATGTCAGCAATGAGGAGCCAAATATTCTGTTCCAAGGCATTAGTCGTGTCGGGCTTGTCTTCGTAGACAAGCGACTTCATATAACCCCACAAAAAATAGTGCAGCGGTGGCCCACGAAGAGAGATAGCGCGCTCACCAACATTTTCCTTCAATAAATTGATTGTTTCGTTGGTTGTATGGCATGTAGCGCCGTCTTGATGGAACCAAAAGTCGTCCACGTCAACATCCTCAAAATCAGGCAGGCTGACTTCTTGAGGATGTAACGGCGTCTCAAAAATAGCTTGTGAATTTTCAAATGCGACAATTTTGGTTATTAACGTACCCATTCAACCAAAAGTGAGCTTCATCGCTGAACAATATTTTCTTGTAAAAACCAGAAACGGTGGCCATCTTGTTTTGGGCCCATTCACCACGATTTGCAAACGTTGTTCCGGAGAATGTCTATTCATTATGAAATGGCAAACCAAACTGATTATAAATCAAGTGACAGCCGTCAAAAAGACCAACTCTGAAAAAAGTGTGGCCAAATTAATAACCACACGTCTAAAAAAAACACCTTTTCCATTAACAATAGCAGCCAAGTAGTTTATAACAAAGCAGTGGACCGCCACGACAAGTGGCTGTCCACACAAGTCAAGCCACCCTAGTGTACATAGTTTATGGCAGCAGTTTCTATATATTTAAAATATGATTGTATCTTGTTTGAACTGCAAAGTGTAGTGCTTTTGGAGAAAATTGAAGAAACTGGTTATTCGACACAAAAAACAGATTATTCAAAAACCGGAAAAATAAAATTTGTTAAGAAACCGACGGTTTTTTCTTTCCCAAGAAATTTAACCGCCATCCCGGCTGAATATGACTTGTGCACTTGTTATTCTTTAATTCGTTTTTTCAAATACAATCAGCTCAAACAAAAATGATTGAACCAATTATATTAAAAAAAAATCCAAACTTTAAAAATTCACTTTCCAAGTGATTAATATCGATTTATTTTTATTTTATTAAGAAGGTTTCATTCAAGTGAAAAAGTTTTCATTCCATTTGCAAGCACTTTAATTTGATTTGAAAATAATTGTATTTGGATAGGAAAATGATTCTTTTGCATTAATATGTGTTTCATTTAATTTGGAAAAGGTTTCATTTGCTTGTCAGAAGGTTTCATTTAAGCTGAAAATGCTATAATGCGCTCGAGAAGACCTTGTAAGATATGTGTAGTAAATTTTGTAATATTAATATTCCAATCATATTCTCATTATTTCAAATTGTGAAGAAATGTTATTGCATGTTATTACCCAACATATTCACTTCAGCCTAAAATAGCTCAGCCCTTAGCCATGGGCATCTACAGCATTATTCTATGGAAGGTTTGCGAATGCAATGTTGACTTCTTCTAGACTGGGTAATTGGTCGTTAAGATCGTCATCCATGATAAGTACTGGATAGTCAACTCCTACAGTTCTCTTTTTTTATCCATAACACTTGTCGTATGTTCACCCCTTATTATTTCCAACAATTAAATGTGCAGAAAGCAATAAACATAACAAACATCGTTTAAAATATATTCAACATTAAAAATAATTTATTTGTAATAGTTTTTTTCTTATACATATTTACAATACAAACGGTAGTTTTTATGTTATAGTCGCAACAATAAAGTACATACCAAAAATGCAAGAGACACCTGGAACAATTGTTTGGCACCACTAGGGGTTTCTTGATATTCAATTACATGCTTTCATAGCAACAGCTATGTCTATATTTTTAATGCAAACACCATACTTAGAAATTGCTCATAATGTATAGTTATAACTCCATCCATATCTGTATCATGTTGACGAAACGCAGATGTAAGTGTCTAAAATATAAAAAAATGGTTTATTGGATATGGATAACACTAAAATTAAAAAAATATGTAAGTGGCGAATATATTTACACAGATAAAGGTTGGTCCAACTGAAACGCACGATGTTAATTGTAAATAAAACAAAGTTTTTAGTGAATATTCCTTATATTCTTTTATTAATAATGATAGAAGGATCTATGACAAATATGTATAAAGTAAAATATCGGCCAAATGCTCTCCATATGTTCAATGTCTCTGAGACATAATGCAGTTTTAATGTCCTCGTGCCGAATGTGCCGAATTTTATCATCCGTTCGCTATTGAGTTTTTCTTGGCTTATTGACGTACACTACACTATCTTCTATTTTTCAGTTATTGTTGGGATTGAGCAAAAAACAGATGTTTTTATAACTTATTTATTTTTAATTTTTTAATATCCCAATATTTCGAACTGACTTCGTCGTTCATCATCAGGGGTCACTATCACAAAACCGAGAACATAAAATTACAATAATACAACTTGGGAATAATAGACATGAACAGCAAAAACTACTTGACAAATAAGACAACGAATGCCCCCAGAATTTACGGACTCCCAAAGATACACAAAGATGGTGCTCCTCTAAGGCCCATATGCTCTTCAATAAACTCCCCTGGATATGGGCTCTGTAAATATTTAGTTGGGATTTTAAAAAACTTGACGAAGGAATCGAAATACAACGTAAGGGATTCCAAGCATTTCAAGAGTAAAATTGACGAAATATGTATTAATGATGATGAGGTTTTAGTTTCTTTTGACGTTATTTCTTTATTTCCAAGCATCCCAGTAAATTTCGCAATTAAGACAATTGAACAGAAAGGGGACACTATAAGGGAATTTACAAATATTACAAAGGACCTTTTTTAGAATTGGTGACATTTTGCATAAAGGAGACTAGGTATTTTAAATATGATGAAAAGATATACGAGCAGTGAAAAGGGAAGCCAATGGGTTCTCCAGCATCCCCAGTAATAGCCGACATAGTTATGGAAGAGCTTCTAGACACCTCACTAGACAAGATGACATACAAACCAAAATTATTAACGAAATATGTGGACGATCTCTTTGGAATTTTTAAGAAAAAAGAAATTAAGAACACTCTGGATGTACTCAACTCATTTAACAGACAAATACAGTTTACAATGGAGATGGAACAGGACGGAAAATTACCATATTTAGATTCAATAGTTTGTCGACAAGGTCAGTTACTAAAATTAGATTGGTACCAAAAACCTACAGCTTCTGCCAGACTTATTAACTTTAGTTCAAAGCATCCTAGACGAGTAATTATTAATACAGCGACCAACTTCATCAATAGAATTTTAGATATTAGCGACATAGAGTTTCACAAACATAATTTAGTAAAAATTAGAACCATTTTAAGGCAAAATGACTTTCCACACAAAACCATCACAGACCTACTAAACAAATGGAAATCAAAATCTAATTCCTCAGCTGTCATCGCAGAACCTGTAACAAAAATATATAAACCAACAACATATATACCGGGTTTTTCAGAAAGGCTTAGCCATTCAAACATTTATAACAAAGACAAATATCAACTTGCACTAAAGACACACAGTACAGTAAACAGTTTATTTAGCAGGACAAAATCTCGAATAAATAACGAAGATAAATCAGACGTTGTATACCAAATAAAGTGCAATGGTGACAAGTCCGACATATGCCAAAAGGTATATGTCGGCACTACTAAAACTAAACTGAAGACTAGAATTTCGTCCCACAAATCTGACCTAAGAGCCGTAAATAGGCCCATAGAACAAAAGACCGCACTTGCGGCCCACTGTACATTGACTGGACATAAGCCTGACTTTACCGATGTAAAAATTGTAGCGCAAGAGAGAAATTATAGAAGAAGATACACTCTCGAAATGCTTAACATTATTGACGTACCTAATGAGAGGAGAATTAATTACAAAACGGACACAGATGGGATCGCACACATATATAGAAATGTGGTGCATAAGCACAGACGCAAGCTGAAGAGTAACACAAAAATCAGTTGACATCGATAATCAGACGGACGACATTGTTTTGTTAATGTATTCATTTTTCAGATATTGTGTTAATGTTTTGTTTATTATATGTAATCATGTTTTGTATTTTGTTAGTGACAACCCCTGAAGATGAATGACGAAGTCAATCGAAATATTGGGATAAATAAAAATTAAACAACACATAGAACAACGAGTTTAAATAAATGACCTCAAGCCGAAAAATAATTTTATAAAATAACAACACTAAAGGTCAACTATTCACTTACAACATAATACACAATTTAATATCACGAATAACAAAATTTGTAATAACTACATTTAAATAATTGTAATATTCAAGTAATGTTTGTCTTTCCGTCAGTGCTTATTAGCAATCCCGCGACTGCCGGTTCTATGTACCGGATTGACCCGAAACTCTTCGGCCAGGGGCAGTCACCTCAACAATATATGTTTTTTGTTCGTCCATTTTTTCGTCGTGGGAGCAGCACTTCCCGGAATGCCTGCTCCGAATACTACTGGTCCGAGCCGGGATCGAACAAAACCCCGGACCTTGGATCTGCTCGGTTTGTCAGAACCGAATACACCATCGTGCTACGTCTGTAAGGTGTAATCGTTGCATGGAGTGGGTGCACTTCAGGAGCTGTTCAGGTCTGAACCACATCAGGGAGTATAGCGAAGCAGACTTTGTTGCCTCATGCTGTATCAACGAAGTTAGCAGTGGGTCTCTGGATTTGGTGTTATCATCGTCGTCTGCATTTTCTTCGTCGTCGTCATCATCATCATCTAACTACGAGACTCCCCCGCAGTCGCCCTCGCAACAGCATCAACACATACAGCATCTTACACCACAGATTGCTGTTGCCACTCCTGACAGTGCATCAATCTTGCAATTTAATTGTAATGGCCTACGCAACAAAATCAGTGAGGTCATAGAATTTATGAATCGGAGAAACATCATGGTCGCCGCGATCCAAGAAACTAAGCTGAATGCCACCTGCAGCCTGCACAGTTGTGACGGATACAACGTGCTACGTAAGGATCGCACCAGAAGTGGAGGTGGGGGACTTGCTTTCCTGTTACACCATTCTGTGCAGTACAGACCTATTTCGCCTGAGCTTGACTCTAGAGACCCATACATGGAATGTATGGGGGTAGCAGTCAAGTCTGGAACTGCCGAAATAGTGCTGTACAACGTATACATCCCGCCGGTTGGTAGCTGTGCCCCGCGTTATCTGCCAGACATTAGCAATTTGCTACAAGGCAATAACCGCTTGGTCCTAGGAGACTTTAATGCTCACCACGAACTGTGGCATTCTCTCCTAGACAACGACCAGAGGGGCATAGCTTTGGCAGAGCAAATTGATAGCTCTACGTTCTGCACAGTGAATGAGGACGCCCCCACGCGGATTATGGGCGATTGCCATAGCTCGCCAGACATCACTTTGGCATCGCCTGGCCTGATCAACGACGTCACCTGGCAACCCGTCATCTCACTAGGATCGGACCACCTTCCCATAATTCTCTCCATTAATAGACCACCCGATTTCATAACCTCTGAACGCCGTACGTTTCTCAATCAAAAAAAGGCTGATTGGGAGGCCTTCAGAGAAGCCACCAACCGCAGCTTTAATAATCTAGCTATTCCGTCGGACGTTCGGGTAGCCGAGAAAAAGTTCCGGGCCATCATCAACGCAGCAGCCGCTCGCCATATCCCTGCTGGTCGAATACCCGAAGTACGACCAAACTTCCCAGCAGAGGCAGCGGGACTCGCAGACGAGCGTGATGACATTCGTCGCTCCAACCCTACTGACCCAAGAATTAGGGATCTCAACTCCGAGATCAGTAGGTTGGTCAACGAATATAAGCGGAACAAATGGCTAGACCACTTAAAGCAGTGCAACTTGAGTTCCGGAATTGGTAAGTTGTGGACAACGGTCAAATCACTCTCTAACCCTGTAAGGAAGGATGATCGGACAGCTGTCACGTTCGGTGATAGAACAGTGACAGATCCGAAGCGGTGCGCGTGTTATTTTAACCGGCTTTTTATTGAGCACCCAGAGAGTGATAAGGCGAAAAGGAGAGTATTGCGTCGTATCCGCGCTCTCCGAGTCGAAGAGGCACCACCACAATTTACCGTTGGCAAAGTTGCCCATGTCATCCGCAGCGCAAAGTCATCAAAGGCGCTGGGTCCGGACGGAATCTCAATGCTGATGTTAAAGCACTTGGATACCCCGGGAGTAGAGTACATGACCAAAGTGCTCAATCTGTCGCTAGCCACTCACGAAGTTCCCGATGCCTGGAAAATGGGCAGAGTGGTCCCGCTACTGAAGCCAGGCAAAGACGCAAGTAAAGGAGATTCGTACAGGCCGATCTCCTTGCTTTCTCCAGTAGCAAAGACGCTTGAAGCACTGCTCCTCCCCAGCCTGATCGAACACTTTCTTAGTGCTGATCATCAGCATGGATTCCGCAAGCAGCACAGCACAACAACTGCTTTACACGCCATCACCACACGTATAAGTCGCGGCCTTAACCAGAACAAGCCTAACGACAGGACGGTCCTCGTGGCTCTTGACCTCACAAAAGCCTTCGACACGGTCAATCATGCCACTCTGTTCGAGGACATTGAAGAAACGTCCCTTCCGCCCAGTTTGAAACGTTGGGTCGTAAACTATATGTGTGGGCGCCAGTCATATGTAGAATTTAGAGACAGAAAGTCGAAGCCCCGTAGAGTTAAACAAGGAGTACCCCAGGGTGGAGTTTTATCCCCGGCTCTGTTTAACCTCTACCTCTCTAAAATTCCTGCACCACCAGACGGCGTTGAAATTGTGTCGTACGCTGACGATTGCACAATTCTGGCGTCAGGACCTAAAGTGGATGACATTTGCGAGAAAATCAACTATTACCTCACTGACTTAGCACGTTTCTTCACTGCGAGGAATATGAAAATATCCGCCTCCAAATCATCAGCCACACTGTTTACTGCTTGGACCGCAGAGGTGCGGTTGTCACTCAATGTGAAAGTCGATGACGTCAACATCCCGACCACCAACTACCCCAAAATCCTTGGGGTCACATTGGACAGCCTTTTTAGATCCTCTGCACATGCTACAGCTATCTGCGATAAACTCAAAAGTAGGAACAAGGTCCTCAAGTCACTTGCCGGCAGTACTTGGGGAGCCGACAAAGAAACCTTGTTGACCTCTTACAAAGCGATAGGTCGGTCTGTAGCAAACTACGCAGCACCTGTATGGTCGGCGAACGTGAGTACGACGCAGTGGAAGAAAATTCAGACATGCCAGAATGCCGCCCTTAGAACATCAACAGGGTGTCTTCTTATGTCCTCTGAGGACCATCTACATGAGGAGACGAAGGTCCTTACCGTGCGCAGACACAATTTCCTGTTGTCTAAGCAATACCTGCTAGGGTGTTTTCGCAGCAGTCATCCTAACCACCATCTCTTGAACAGGATGCCTCCACCCAGGCAGATCAGGAACGATCTTCATGATCTAGAGAGAGAGGTCCAGCGGTATAAGAGAGAACCTTTAGATCATCGAAACTATCAGGCAGGTTTGAACAACATTCACGCCGATGATGTCGCAGCAGCAGTATCCAGCTACCGTGTGAATGCAGTGCTAGGGGAACATCCCCCGGAGATTTCACCTGAGGGGAAGGTACTACCTCGGCAGACGCGCGTGGTTCTGGCGCAGCTGAGATCCGGATGCAGCCGCCTCAATTCTTACTGGGCACGAATTGATGCTAACGTTCCGGACATCTGTCCCGCCTGCCATCAGGGACCACATGATGTACTGCACCTCTTCAATTGTCCGGCCAAGCCCACTCAGCTGACCCCCAGGTCTCTGTGGACGCATCCAGTTCAAATGGCGCGTTTCCTTCACCTGGATATCGAAGCAGATCCCCCATAGACGAACAAGACCTCAAAATAAATATATTGTTGTTACAACAACAACAACAACAGCAATACTCGTATTGGTGTATGTGCACATCGATCTGTGCCAGTTTGACCGATTTGTTGATCCTTTCGGAGAAGCCTGGTATATACGTCATTTACGTCAATTACTATTTTGTTACGATTGATTTTAGTCTTTCTAATTAAGTCCTTTATACTTTTAATTGGAAAATCGTAATAAGCCATAACCGGCGATGCCGGTGAACCATTGGCATTCATTTCTTCTGTTCGAAAACACTATCTTCGTATTTAAAATATATTTTGTCCTTTATGCAGAAAATCAGTTATTCATAAAAGAAGTCTTGGGATTCTAGTGAATTCCTTTATATTTGTCCATTTTTCCGCGGGAAATAAGATACGACTAGGGAATAAGTATAACACGTCAAATGAAATTAAAGTTTCGTCATCGTCAATATGTACGTTATTAATTCTATGAAGAATCCCTAGTTAAATCCTTGAAAATTCTTATAAAATATTTACTTAGTCTATACGACGATGAGTTTATGAATGAACAAATCGGTCGAGTGGAGTACCTTCTTTATGAATTTCCGTAGATTCTGGGCGCTGTTGATGTCCGGTTGGTTAATTTATCGTTTTGGTTATTTAAATGTATGCTGAATAACTTTTCCACTAATTTATTGTTTTTGTTTTGCAGAATGGAAGTGTCTGTATGTGCACATGTCCATTAAAATAAATCTCATTTTAAGTTCGTAGTCATTATTGAACAAGGATTAAACCGGCTCAAGACCTCTTGCTTCTATATTTAAATAGAAGACAAGTTTTTAACAAAATATGTAAAAGCAACAGACCAAAATAAAACAAACGAGCTAAACGTTCGTAGTCATTTTTATTTATTACGACTGTTTTCCCCCTTTGTCCGACTTTAGTATTAATATCTTTTTATTTTCCTTTAAAAACTGCCTAGTTTGTCCCATTGTGTCAAGGGTTTAAAAATTTAATAACGTTTTCGTTTATATATTTTTTTTTTATTTTTTTTTCAGATAATATAAATAACACATGGATATAAATAATGGAGAGATTCACAACTGAACGAAGAACCAGAATAACATAATTTTAATATTGAAATCAGCGTTCAATTATTTTAACGCAAAGAGCAATCGTCGACATTTCAACTTCAGAATTTCGCCCTCTGAAGCAATAAATCGTTACATAGTTGATCGTCATCACATTAGCCTCGAACCGGTAGACGACGTTTAATTCACACTGCGGAAAATATTGAACGAGTACAGCAAAGTGTTAACGAAACACCAGAAACATCTGCCAAAAGCCGTTCTGCTCAGCTAGGAATATCTCGTAAGTCACTGTGGCGCATTTTAAAAAAAAGATATACTGTTATACCCATATAAGGTGCAATTGGCGCAAGAATTAAAACCCGCAGATCATCGGCAACGTCTAAATTCTGCAGTTAAATTTCAACAGTTGGCCAGAAAAGAAATCAACTTTATTGAAAAATTTATTATAAGTGATGAAGCGCATTTCCATTTGAATGGCTTTGTAATAAGCAGAACTGTAGGTTCTGGGGTTCTGAAAATCCAAAAGTCATTCATCACCGCCAATTGCACAATCACATCTGCAAATATCATTGGGCCTTAATTCTTCGAGAATGAAGATGGAAGTGCTATAACCGTAAATGGAGAGCGGTATCGGTTTATTATAGAAAATGTTTTAACGTCTTGCTCTTGAAAACAGACCTGAGTTGTGGTTTCAGCAGGACGGAGCAACTGCCCGAGACAAAGTGGCACTTTTTAGTCAAATTTTTGGAGAGCGAATAATTTCCAGAAATTCGGAAATTATTTGGCCAGCGCGATCGCCAGATTAATCAGCACCCGACTATTTTCCTTGGGGTTATTTGATGGAGCGAGTATATGTGAACAAGCCCGAGGCAATTCTTCAACTCAAGGCCAACGATCGCTACAGCTACAAATTTTGAATGATGTTACGGAAAATGCTCTAAAACGAACCCATTTTGCGAAGCTAAAAACGGGGGTCATTTAAGTGACATTATGTTTTATACTCAGTGTAAAAAAATCCATTTTGTATAATCTGAGAAAAAACTTAAAAAAACTTAAAAGTAAATCAAGTTTTTAACCCCATGGTATCTTTTGGTCCACCCTGTATAAGCCTGTGTCTTATACTATGTTTTGTCTTTTGTAAGCGGTCGTCTATTAGTGACACTTAATTATTTCTCGTTATCTCCTGTTTTTCGCGATTCAATTGTTTGCACACACTTCTCTCCCTCTGCGAGAAAAACCACTGTAAATATGTTGGTATGTATATCTTTCTCCGTCTTGTTTACAAACTATTCTTTGTTTTGTTTTATGTTGAGCTCTTCATTGCATCGTTGCTTTAATGCGTGTTAATTTCTGATATGTATTGTTTTGTTTCTGATTGTTCTGCTGTCGAAGAGAACTTTCTTGCTCTCAAAGAACATATTGCTGTCGTCTTTATTTAAAATTCGTATTAGTTGTTCTTGTGCGTCTTTCAGCATCTCTTCGTTTGTATGAATTTGTGTGTGCTTGTGTTGTATTAGAAGCTAAAGCATTTTTATGTGGATGTTGTAGTTGTGTTTTTGTATGGTTCCCGTTTGGCGGGATTTTTTGTAGAATTGGTAATAAAAGTGGGTATGATTCCAATATGTTTTTACTTTATGATATCCCCAAAGAAAGAAGACCAACTGTGTCATATTACATGACGTAGCGGGCATTTAACATCGACACGACGTGAGATAACACGGCCTTTGAATCTTTCGCTCAGAAGAGCCATTGTTTAGTTGGCTGTGTGGCAAGTGGTACCATCCTGATGGAATCACATATCGTCCACATCCATATCCTCAATATCTCGCCACAAGACATCCGTAATCATCTTCACGGTAACTGCTTGTCCAACCCCATTTTTGAAGAAGTATGGCCCGATGACAAAACGAACTGGCCGGGTATGTACTGCTGTGTTCACATTTCCTACAGACCCGGTTTGCTGAAATTTGCGCACATTTCTTCCGATTATGGACACATTTGGTCGATTATGCTGAAAATGAACGAAATGCATTTTGATTTGAGCGCTCATTTTTGTAAAAGTCTTCAACAATCTAAACGCGCTGCTCAATTGTGTACCTTCCCATGGTTGCATTTGCTAAACACTGAAACAAAGAAATTTCGAATTAAGTTGGGCAAAACACTTGACGTTAAAGTGTGACTCACAATTAACATCGTGCATTATGGTTGGAGTACTTTTGACATTCGTGCGAAGTTTTAATAACATATTCTTAATTATTATCAAACAAGTTTTATCACACTGTGGAAAAAATAACATGGTTCTTACAACGGATTCTGAAAAGGATGGCAAAAAAGAATTCACGTATGTATATTCGTTCGGCGTTATAAAAGTTTACCTATTCTAATAATGAATCGGCATAGGATCCTTAAATGTAGGTATAGGATGTTTTAATTTATATAACCTATAACGCTATCAAAAACATTATTGTTAAACATTTTAACCCTATATAATATATAATATAATGGCTTCTTAACTACAGAGAAGTAAATAAATACGTCAATTGACTCTGAACAGACCCACTAACTAAATTTTATCTGGACTGCCTGAGGTCCATTCTTCAGAGGACATGAACGCTGGCAAATTGTTTCGAAGCCAGGCCTGGGACGTTTTAGCCTTATGGGCCGGCGCAGAATCCTGCTGGAAAGTCCATGGCTGGTTTTGGAACAGGGAATTGTTAAGAGGCTTCACAACAGCTTTCAAAACGGTTTAATGGTAAACTTTGGCCGATGTTTGACTCCTTGTTTTCAGAAATGCAGGTCAGTGACCCCATCGTAAGAGACACCCCACCAAACCATGACTGAAGCTGGGTGATGACCTTTTTCCACCCTTGGGATCAGTTCAAATGCTTCCTTAGATGACCGCGCAAAAACTCTTATCATTTTGCTTGTTAAATTTTCCCTGAACGGTAAAATTTTTTCATCGGTGAACAAAATTTTTTTGGGCAAGTTATCAGCGTGCTTCATCAAAAGACTTTTGCATTTTTCAATCCTATTTTTTTTTAAAGCTGCAGTCAATAAATGTCCGGTACGTTGTTTGAAAGTCCCAAGTCTTTTTTAATGATTCGACTCATGGACTTTTGCGTGACATTTATCTCACGGACCATGATTTTCTGTTTTCGAAGCGGATTTCTGTGAATTCTTAATTTAACGGCTTTGATGACATGCGGTGTTCGAACAGAGCGTAGGCGGCCCGACCGGTGCCGGTCTCTTACTTTTCCAGTCTCCTCAAACAGTTTTATGCATCGGTAGTTCTCATTTTCTGACCACTCCATGATGAAAGTTGAAACAATTTTAAAATCCCGTTACAGACTAACGCTATTGAGGTTAGCTTTCAAAGCCCACATGACAATAACGGAATATGTTCAGTTATACTTCTGAAATGGGTGTGTTCAATGTTGTAACAGTATTTATGTCCCTATTAAGTAGTGATGGTGTGAACGGAAAAATATTCTACGTCAACAACATAAAGCTGTAGATTTAATGTATATATTAATAAAATGCCATTTTGGTAACATTTTGGGAATATAAACAAGAAGTTGTTTATTAAATTTGTTTTTAGATTAGTCAATTTTATACTGTTATAAAACAATTGCGTTCTTTTGGCGTAACTAGCGTAGTTACCTAGTTAATTTGCAATATGGTAATCTGGAAACATTGAAATAAATTGAGAGTAACTACACAAATAAATTAATTGACTTTGTTCACAGTCTTGTACTATCAGTTGCAGTGGAAAGTTGTGTTTCTTTGCCTTACTTTCTTAAGTGATTTGTGCACATCGCTTCGTGGAGTGTGGTCGCTCGTGCTAATGCTGTTTCTGGTGTCGGAGTATTCAGGGCTGTCATAGAAACCAATGTTGTCACTATTGGTTTTGAAAACGATAAGAAACAATGCTTTGGTGTCATGAAAACCAATGTTATCGGTTTTATCAGCAACAGCTTATTCGAATCTTGGTTTTATTACAGCCCTGATTGTTTCTTTAACTGTTATATGGCAGATGCTCAGAATGTAAAAAAGATGATAAATCGTATCAACTTATCAAAGTCAAGAAATACATCCATATGGAGTTTTAAGCGTAGTCGATTTACATCAAAACACTTCAACAAATTGTGACCGATTTTTTGTAACCCTAAATGTTCAAGATAACCCCATTCAGTTTGAAATCGATACGGGATCGGGATATACATTCTTATTAAGGGATCAATTTTCCAAACTTAACCTCAGTGTTTTATTATTACCAGCCAATGTTTTATTTTGATCATTCTCTAAAGATATTTTTACCCCTGATGGGAAGATATTAGTCAAAGGCGAATATGAAGGTTTATCAATTGATAAAATCTACATTGCCACAGAGGAGTATACAACACTCCTTGACCTCAATGGATTCCGAAACTCAACATAAATTTAAAGGAAATCAACTCTTCATACTTCACGAATCAATTAAATAATGTGAGCAAACTCGATTCTATTAACGATTTTTGAAATATTTTTCAACCAAATATTGGATGCGTCCAACAATACACAATATCGCTTAAATTGCGAGACGATGCCTATATATACACGGGAACGAGAAATTCCATGCGCGTGGACGATCATAACCCGATTAGAAAAATTTAAGATATTTTTAACTGCTTGCGTAACTCGAAGTATTTTTGTACCTTTGACCTACTATACAATGCGTATTTCCTCATTCCTGTCGATGAAGACTCAAGCAAAATTCAGACCATGTCAACACATCGTGGTACTCGTACTTATAAGTTAAACCGGTTGTCTTTCGGCATCAAAGCAGCACCATCTGAATTTAATCGAATTATTAATCAGCGTGACATACTCAAAACCGAAGCGTATTATTATGACATCATTATACATGGGGCAACGAAATCTAAATGCATGGGCAAATGAACGGGAATCGGGAATCAAGAGCGCCCTATTGCATTTGGTCGCTTACGGAAGCTGAGAAAACTATTCACAAACTGATCGAGAAGCACGGGCTATAGTATTTTCGGTTAACTATTTTTATTAATTTCTATTTGCAAGATCGTTTATTTTAATAACCGATAATCAACCTCTAGTTCGAATTTTTCATTAAAGTTACCACAAATGACTTTCTCGCACCTTCAAAGATATGCGGCATTCCTTTCAGGTTTCAATTACACAGTTGCTTATAAAAAGGGATTTGAAAATGTAAACGCCGATTGTTTATCCAGAGCTCCTGTAAAATCTCCATTGGTAACCGTAACCATCACCAAAGAAGTAAATCTACTCTGCGAATCATCTGTTTCAACATTCAACTTTAACCATAAAACTCTTCAAGCGGAAAAATCAACATCTTTTAATGCTAGTAGAAAATCTTCAAACTAATTGTGTGGAAGACCCATGTTTACTCTCAATAATGGTATTGTTTTTAGAGGTCCAAAGTCTCTGCAAAGTAGCGTGTTGAGAGATCTTCACCAAACCCATATCGGAATCTCAAAGATGAAACAGTAAGCCAGGAGATATGTGTATTGAAAGTCTATTGACAAAGACATCGAACATTTAGTTCGAGAATGCGTGAACGTGAAGTAAAGTCCCCCTTAAGCGCAGTTATGTTCGTGGGAGGAGCCAGAACATAATTGGCAACGTATTCACATCGATTATGCTGGCGTTTTTCAAGAACATTTCTATCTGATTTAATGAATGCAAAATCGAAATGGGCAGAAATTGGATTAACACCTTTTTCTCCAACATCAAAATCTACGATTGAGCCTCTATTATATATGTTTTCGATGCATGTATATCCATCGTAACTGACAACGACACAATTTTCACTGGCGATGAATTTCAATCAATTTGTACAAACGCAGGGATTTTTCAAAAATTAATTGCACCGGGTCATCCTGTCACAAACGGATTAGACGAACGTAATGTTCAAACCCTTTAAACCCGACTTAAAGCTATAAAAAGTGATATTCGCCCTATAATACAAAAGGTGAGAGAAATTCTGTTTCGTTATCGAAAAACGATAGTTGCAAATGGTAAAACACCATCGGAATAATACCTCAATTGGCAAATTAGAATTCAACTCGACGCGTTAAAGCCTCCTAAGACTCAAATTTGCAACTTTAGCGACAGACTCAAGGCTTGACAACTAAGCGAGGGTGATCGAGTACAAGCTCGCTATTATACAAGTAATAAAAATTTATGGAAGTTGGGTAGCATTACTAAAAGATTTGGTCATCTCCATTACCAAGTGAAATTAGATGATGGATAGATTCATTTTCAAACCTCACACCTCACAGAAATTCAACCAAACATAAATTCTGATGTTAATTAACCATTACAGGAACCGGATCTAATAGTTCTGTCCCGATTTGGGAGTTCTGATCCTGTTCCCAACAAATGCAGGAAACCTTGATGATCACAACACTGAAGAAATATCATTAACACCTACTCAACAGCAACTCTTACTTAGGACTTCATATCTGAACAATTACGTATCTAGAATCTAATGGATGTCTTATAAGCGTGGGAGAACTATTGTATCTTTAACTGTAATATGGCAACCTCGTTAAGTACCAACATCTAATCTCTTGATTTGACATTTGTCCTGTTTTCTTTGTACATACTTATAGTTTTTATACAAGTCATTCGTACACAGCTTACACATTGAATTGCACACTTAAGTATCTCTTTGCTTAATTGAATTTATCATTAAATAAAGCGTGTTATATTAGGGTGGTTCCAAGGTGTAAGGAGAAAATTTTTAGCCTTCCTACAATAAGTCAACCTCCTTAAATGTGACAACGGACTCGAAAATGTGTTTAGGAAGGTTTTAGTTCAATCTGATAATATATATTAACACCTGCCTCATTGAGGGTAAACTTTTCAAAAAAGGCATTTTTTTGAAAAAAAATCTTAGTTTATCGACCCTAAATTCAAAAATATTTTGTCTAGAAGTCTGATTTAAGTTTTATTAGATAGCAGTTCAAGCCAGAGTTATAAATGATCTCGGTTAAGACCACTTTCTGATTTGTAGTAGATTAAATTTGCAACACGAAATTTGCGACAATCTTTACTACAATTTCAGTTAAGCTAATTTGAAGCGGTAAGAAAGTAGCATAAAGAGAAAACGCCTGATAGTAAAATATCTACAGGGTGGCGCGATAGCCCCAACTGTGCCGAACGTCTTCTTGTTGATGTTTCTGCTACTGTCCTGCACACTATTCACAAGACGTTGGATATTTTCGTCCGTGGTCTTCTGGTATGTGGAAGGTGTCTTACTCTACAATGTTGTCGAAAATTCCCCACCAAGCGGTTAATTGCTGGTTCTGAAGGTCCAGACTCACATTAAAAAAACGATGAAAAGCAGGCAGCGTCAAAACAATTGACTTGATTTTTAAAATAAAATGCAACCACTGCTGATCGCTGTTCTGTTGTGTAGTGTTTCAGTTTAAATTTCCCAAGTTTTCTTTAGAAAATTCTAAAAAAAAATATAAATAAATTTAAAAAGTTATTAAACATTCAAACCACAACGGTAGTTCTGCTCCACCCTGTACAAACATTGATCAAATCGACAAATTGATAACCATTGTTACCGACGCTGAAGGTCCAGACTCACATTAAAAAAACGATGAAAAGCACGCAGCGTCAAAACAATTGACTTGTTTTTTAAAATAAAATGCAACCATTGCTGATCGCTGTTCTGTTGTGTAGTGTTTCATTTTAAATTTCCCAAGTTTTCTTTGGATATTCTAAAAAAAATATGAATAAATTTAAAAAGTTATTAAACATTCAAACCACAACGGTAGTTCTGCGCCACCCTGTACAAACACTGTTCAAATCGACAAATTGATAACCATTGTTACCGACGCTATAAATGCAACCATAAGCGTTCCAAAATGTCGACCGAAACCAAAAAGAAATCGTTTGGCATACTGCATAAAGATCCTGATCCAACACAGAAATAAATACAGACGAAACTGGAAGAGGTACAGCGACTTTAGCTACCACCGATTAATGACAAGCCTGAATAACGAAATGTCCAAAGAAATAAAATCTGGCATAGCGGATAGATATTTAAATTTAAAAAGATTAAACTTCCCAGTCGAGCTTATAAAGATTGTCCAGAGCTTTCTAAGTGACCGAATGCAGGATGTCCACAATGATCGTGTCTTTCTCCTACGCTGATAACCACAACTATAGGAGTGCAACATGTGTGTGCCGACGATACATCAATACTATGTTCAAGTATTAATACCCGAGATATTCAGCAAAATCTCACGTCTGCGATAACAACTACACAATTATTTTAAAAAAATTCTAGTGAATACGGAAAAACCCTAGGCCATCCACTTCACAAGGTTAAAACTCCGTTTTGTTCCCCAATCACCGATCCGTTTCATGAACCATGAAGTTCCTTGGGAAAAAATGTGAAATACCTTGGCGTCATATTAGATCACAGGCTAAATTTTAAAGACAACATACCATATATTGCGGAAAAACTGAACAAGGCGACCAGAATTATGTACCCTCTAATAAATATGAAATCCAATCTTAACGTAAATAATAAAAATCTTATTTTTGAAGCAATCTTCCAACCCATGTTACTGTGCACCCTTATCATCGACAGCAAATTGTCATGTTAAAAAACTTCAAATAGCACAGAATAAGATTTTAAACTTGATAAAAAGGCTGGAATTGATCTTGTGGTTACATGTTAAAATTTAATTCAAAATGAGTTGTCAGCAGTCCATGTACACACATGTTAATGATATAATATCAACTTAATTTTAGTAATGGCGCTTGTATTCCAACTTGTTATTGTGCTTATTTTTAAATCAAAGTCATAATATTAATTTTAACGCCATCTGTATGTAAAGGTAACAAAATGTACTTCTGGCTAGTTATCAGGGTGTTGACGTTTACCACCCATTTGCTTGTTGATGTGCTTCCAAAATAATCGCACAAAAGCAAGCGTCTGCGAGGTTTCTTCCGCGGCAAGAATTGAAATCTCGACCATTTTGTCACAAGTAAAACACACGGTAAACTACAACTTTTACTTCAACTTATTTTTTTTTAGAATTTAAAGTGAAACAAAAATTTAAAGATATTTGATCCGATGTTGTCATAGTAACCAAAAGGAAAAACCTAACCTCTAGAATCTAATAAGATAACGTTTTTCCTTCTGTGAGTACTATTTACGGAACGTATATTTATATCCCAATCAATATTAGGATTCTGGATATCCACCACTGTTTGCAAAAATTTTCCCGCTGGTGCCAACTCCAACCGAGGGCACTTCTATTTCTCAATTATCTGTATTAATTTCTCTCTACAAAAATCATTTTTTTGCATAGATTTGGCACCTGACACTAATTGTCATCTGCTTAAGACTCGCTGCCAGTGGTTTGTGTTCTGCCTGTTACTTATCAAAGAAAAATAAATTTGCTCTCTAGCAAAACTCACATTCAAGACACATTGTTTGGTCAGTTATTGAACTACCGTGTAAGCAACCGTATGTTCGTGAGTCAAAGCGATCGAGTTGTCCGTCCTAACTAAAGAAAGTCAGAAGCTGAGTGATACCACCTGTAGAAGTTATAACTCGATTATCCAACAGAAAAGGAAAAAAGGTGGTAAAAGTGCGGAATTGAATTAATTGCGGCTCGGTGTTTCTTAAATTAATCAATGTGTTTCTGTAAACTTCTGTAGGAAAGAAAAAATAGCCGTTTTAAGAAAAAACGCCGCAACTCAAATTAAAATACTCACGTACATAACTACATGTTCGTTTGTCATAATCATGCTTAAGGAATGTCTCGCATGATAGAGACTTGTGATAGTTTGAGGCTGTGACATGCTAAACGGCTGTTTAACATTTTCACTTAATTGGTAAGCATCATATATATGTAAATATTTTTACAGAGAAGACAACTGATGCAGTGAACATATTAAATCAACAGTATGCAGCACTCTGGGAAAGATCTTTCTTCAAGGACGACTTTGCATACCTTAGTATGTACATATGTTCTGTAACAATTTTTTTTCTCACTCCACTTATTACTGCTTATAATGCATCGTAACGAAAAAGTTTGAATGCAGATAGTTTTAAAGCAAGGTGACCATATTGCAAAAATTTGTTTGTGCCGTGAATTTGGTGAAGAAAACAAAATATGCAAGTTAATGTTTCTGCAGTTAATTTAAAAGTTATCATCCATGGTAAAATATTTTAGTCACTCAGAATTTGTAATTGCTCGTGGTAATAAAAACACATGAGCTAATTAATGCCCACGATTGAGCATTAATGTAACTTAGCTAGTAGCTATGCAAATATGTACCTTACTTTGATGGATATTTTTATTGAATTTTTTAATAATCATCTTTCAAGTAATCACGCTCCATAATATCTTTTAATAATTTTTTTTATTATGTTATACTTATATCATTCGTCAAATAAACCGAAAATGACTTGGGCTTAGGTCACATTCAAGTCTGTTTGAATTCATGATCTTTTGATTAAATATTCTGCTGCATGTGCATGTAAGTGCAATAGCAATTAGGTATGATTATTGCGATCATGGATGGACGGCCAAAAGGGTAAACACACGTTAGATCGAATCAACCTCTAAATTCTCAATTCCATCTTTTATTACGACTCTTTGGTCGCACGCATTAAGTTAACATAACTTGATATCGTGTAACTAGGCAGCATTAGTAGCTTTGAAGCTAAAAATGAACCCCCCCCTTTCGACGAGCTATTACGCCGGTGAAAAAGCGTGCGATTGCTTCAAGTCTGCTACCCTTAGCATCTACAGCTGCCCCATTTAAACCGTTGCATGCTACATTTTACTTAGTAATTAGACATTTTATCATAAAAAAAGATTCACATCGGGTTTGTTTACTTTTTCCTTCCATGTACAAGTGTACTATAAAATTGTTGTGAAAATGTAATATTTTAATCCCAATTTAAATTAAAAAGTAGAAAAGGAATCTAATACCTAAACTCTAAGTTCCTGTAGTCAAACTGTAAAGATTGTAAAATTATAAGAAAATAAAATTAATTGAAAATTGATATTGTTTCTCTTTGTATACACCAAAGAGAGTTCAACAACAATATGGTTCTTTAGCAAATTCGTCGAAAGCAGAAAATAAAATGCTATAAACTGCAATAAAATAAATCAATTAATTGCTACGTTTTGAAATTGTAAAAATGTGTAAAATTTCTTTGAACCATCAGTCTTAGTTGTTTTTAAGTTTCACTTAGCCCATCACGTGCAGATGTACCCAATACAAATTTGCCGATGGGATTACATCCTGATTGAGTATTGTTGGATACATAACAAAAAACATGTTTTTATAAAGCAGGGTGTGTCAACTTTGTCTTCTTTTTTTGAATTAAATATGTGTAATAACTCGTACCCTTTTGTTTCGCGACTTGAGACGATTCTGGTACCTAAAAGGGTGTAAAATAAGATGAAATGAGTTAGATTTCTAATAAAAATTTATTTACCCTATAAAAACGTACAAAACGAACTTGGGATAATCAATAAAAAATGAGAAAAACATTAAAATTTTCCTTTTCCTTTTGATTCTTAAACGTTTTGATGTTTGGCCCGTCAGTTTTGTATTTCCTTTCGTACCATACCACATATGGCGAATATATCTAGGTACCTTTTAAAAGCCCTAACCCATATACTCGTGATTTGTTTTTTTTATCTTTTCATATTTATTTCTGATAGGCCCGCGCGTAGCATAAAACTTCGCCTATCAAAATGCTGGTGGAACAGCAGATAAGATAAATTTAGTAACCTTTGTTCAGGGCTATAAAGTAGGCATTTGGACGAATTTATCGTCCCATTTTTCAAATGTAGAATATTCAGAATCGACAAAATCAGGTTGTAGCTTTTGTTCAGCTAATTAATAGCACCAGGTGTCATTATCTGTATCATTGAAAGAATCTAAGTGTAATGACTCTATTGGCGGAGTTTTGATCAGGGCTATAGCAAAATTTATCCAAAAATCTAGACCCAAATATACTTCCTGACTAAGTAAGGGTACAACATAAAAATATATATAGCGGCTAACGCAGTTATAAAAATTAAGTAAACTGCAATGTCCGAGGACAGTATTCAAAAGTTTTCGGTCAGACTTGAAAAATTGGCATAGATGGTAGTTTTAATTTAGATTCTCCTTCCTGTGAAAGATTCCTCTTTCGATCTATTACGTACTCGGGGATTGTGCATGGGAACGATCTCGTTCTCGTCTCGTTCTGCTACCGGTTTCCCGTGTGAGGATTGTTGCAGTTTGTAATAGTTATCTACGCTCACCAGATGTGAAGAAAAAAGAGATCTGGTTTCCTCTTGGCAATAAATTTACGAATGCACAGGAGACAAGTTTTCCTGCATTTGATAATTGAATAATCAGGTCGATGAGTACAAAGACTAATATACAGAGCAACAAACTGAGGATCCCTCTCAAAATCATCATCAGATTCAGTCAGGACAAAATTCATTGCGAAATGAATTCCTTGGAGGAACTAAACTTTTATATTCATTGAAAACTGATGCGGTTTCCTAAGCTATATCGCGTGATTCCGTAGGTCAGGTTGAAAAACATAAATTTTCAATTATGGTTTCAGCTCTCAACACTGCCGGAACCAACGAATGGTAACCTTTTTTCCTAAATCAAACTTGTTCCGCGTAGTACTTGTAGGCAAGCCTTGGTCACGAGTGATGATGGAAGTCTGAATAATATTACCCTGTGATCTAACCTGCGCAACAGCATTATCACCTGTGGTTTTAGTTAAATTGGTAACAAATGACCCAAGAGTTCTTAACTCCGAAATCAAAGTGGCTTGCGTAGCCTGTATATTCTTAAGGGCTTAAAATATATAGGCAGTATTACCTGACGGATCATTATCGTCACTTGTGGAACTGGTGTCATCCATATTATTATCACCCTGTAACGTAGGCATTCTGGAAGGCTGCACTAATTTGAGATCGCTTGAAACCCCAATTAGAGTTGTAGTCTGACTTATTACAGTTGTATTACAATTATTCGAGCTATTGTATGGTTTATCTTCGAGTTTAAAGACGAGGTTGAACTCTTTAGTATCAAGACATATTCTTTCCTGCGGCCTCTTGGTGAATTTAAATTATTTGACCCGCGTCTAGACTTTCTACGATCAAATGCCATTTCATCAAATTATTAAATTGACTTTATTCAAAATTCATGTCACTTTGCCATTTTGTTAAAAACGTGTCTTCTATTTAAATATACATAGATGCAAGAGGTCTTGAGCCGGTTAATCCCTCTTCAATGTGTAAAAGCAACAGACCGAAATAAAACAAACGAGCTAAACATATGTATGAGTACATGCACGGCACACAAGTTGACATAGTCAACTAAACTCTTTACAACTCACACGTTGTAAAAGAAATCTATTGATGGATCTCAATGTGAAGTCTCTTTAGAGGTGTATTTTCGTGGACAATTGCGTGAAGAAAACATGAAAAGTGAGGTTTACAACGGTAGTTCTTATTCGTTTGGGGAGAGCCTGGCCTTATAGAGTTCGTTTTTACTTTAAATACTTGCGCCGAAGCTTTCTGAAGATGCTTGTCTCGGACCCGAAATCATGATTAAAGCAGTGTGCACCCTCGTAAATCAATGTCACTTTGCCATTTTGTTAAAAACTTGTCTTCTATTTAAATATAGATGCAAGAGGTCTTGAGCCGGCTAATCTCTATTCAATGTGTAAAAGCAACAGACCACAACAAAACAAACGAGCTAAAAAAAAATTTTTTTTTACGCTAGTTCTTTAATACGTGGAAATAAATATTTCTTTGGTGTATAGTACATTTTAGTTGGTGTATATTTCTATAAAATATTTTTAAACTGGAATGGTCCAAAATATGAGCAGATTACTGGATGCTGGAATGCATTCCTTTACGAAGGTATGACAATGATTCACGAGGTTGCAACATAATCAGTTGCTTGAGCTTGAAGCTTGCCTTACAATCAACTTCTAAGAGTAATTTTGCCACCCCGAAATTAAATACTTGGGTCACGAACCATACCAAATATGGCGAATCTAACCAGGACCTTTTAAATGCCTTAGCCCATTTTCTCGTGATTAATTTCATTTTTATTTCTGACAAGCTCGCGCGTAACATAAATTGGCGCCCAACGAAATGCTGGTGAAACAGCAGAAAAGATATTTTTCCAGATTAATAGTAGTGTACATTTGGCTGAAAGGTTTGGTATTTTGGATTTTATTTGGGGTCAGAATATGTCTGGCAGAAGTGCAATACTATATACGAACGAAATATTTACTCAAGCAGAACAAACGTGGAAACATAAAAATTTTTTCTTAGAAAAAGTGTCTTTCGTTGGAGCGAGTTATGTAATTGGCATGGAGTTGCAATCACTACCGCTCGGTCCAGTTGAGCAGTTGGAGGAAAATTTTCAAATTTTCCTTGCCGAAAAAGCTGAATCTTGGTTTTTTAATTTCGTCAAAACGAAAAACGATTTGCCGTATCTTCTTATCAAACGTGATAATTCAAAGGAGTTTTTATTTCCGAATCTGACGATGATATTTTGCTCTAGATGAACTTAAGGAAACAGGCCTAGAACTTTGGCGATTTTCATGCCAGTATTTTCAGTTTAAATTCTCGAATGAATGAACCATTATCGGACAACAGACTTATAGGAATTTTTCGAAAGATTGTGAAACCAGAATTGAATTTAGTCTTTTCAATTCTGATCCACGCGATATAGCTAAGATACCCGAATCAGCTTTCAATATAAATAAAAGTTCATTCCTCCAAGGAATGAAGCCCATACTCATCTATTAAGCCAAGACATTGGGACTGATGATTCTGTTGCTATAAAGTGTATACACTATTCTCTGTTCCACCAAGACGGGTAGAGGTGTATATTGAGCTTGACAGAATTCTGTGTTTAACTTAAGGCATTTCCCATTGGTTAGCGTAAGGAAACCGGGTAAGGTCCGTCAATGTCTAGACTCCCGAAAACAAACCTTATTACGATGAAAGATTCATACCCTCTCCCCCATATCAACGGGCTACTTAGTCTACTTAAAGATACCCAGTTTATAAGCGGAATCGACTTAAAGGATGCCTTTTTCAAATACCCTCGACGGAATCCTCAAAGAAGACGGCTTTTGCAGTACCGGACAGACCACTCTACAAGTATGCCCTTCTCCGGCCTCTAGAATGGTCCGCAGACTATGAGCCGATTAATGGATAAATGCATTCAATCACTAGAAAACATACACAAACTTAAATAGAACCGCCACCTACCTTTACTTAGTAAAATATTAGAAACCAAACCCATTAAAAAATGAAAAAACTATAAGTATACAATACAAACTTAAAGAATAACCACCCCATTCGCTTTTTACAATCCCACGACAGCCGGTTATATGGACCGGATTGACCCGAATAACAATTCTTCGACTAAGGGCTGTCACCCCGGCACACCATTGATCACCACAAGCATAATTTTACCTTTGGAAATCCAAGTTTAAAAACTGATAGTATCTACTTATAGAATGTCTAAATGGAACTTAAATAGATGTTTTTGGTATTACTTACATATTCAGAAGCCACAACCTCATGGATAATTTTATATACCATCATCGTATTTATTATAGTTCGCCTACTCTTCAATGATAAGATTTAACCTGCTGTTGTAAGAAGGGAGTTCATAGCCAGTATTCCAATGAAGATATCTTGAGCAGAAAAGTAACAATTGTTTTTTGCACGGACTCAATTTTGTTAACATAGTAATCATATTGGGGATCCCAAAATTGGCCTGACTAGAGAAATACAAAGCTGTTTCGTAGTACAGGATGTACGTCGGGAAGGTATACTACTTTGTTTGTTTATAATTTTTGATTAAATGAAAAAGCATGGATATTATATTGATAAATGTTTTATTTAAAGTCGGCAGGCAATTACGTATGGAATACAATATCAGATTAATGTCCGCCTCTACTAGCCTCACAAATGCGAGCCCTTTTGACCACATTTTTCATTACATTCTCACGCGGTATTTCATTACGAATATTTTGTTTGAGTTGCTCAAGCGTTTCTGATTTGTTTTTAGATATCCCCACAAAAAGAAGTCCGAAACAGTCAAATCAGGCGACCATTTCTTGAAATAACTTGTTGTGGAAAGTATTTTCATTGTAGTCCTGGCTGTATGCGATGTGGCACCACCTTGTTGATACCACATGCCAATCAAGCCCAAAGCATGCAGATCTGGCGTTAAATAGTTTTCAATCATATCACGATATCGCTCCCCATTGACAGTTACCGTTACGCCGTTTTCATTTTCATAGAAGTAAGGTCCAATGATTCCTTCTGACCAAATTGCACACCAGACTAACACTTTAATGGGTGCAAAGGTGACTGATGAATAATTTGAGGGTTTGTCCAGAACCGACTATTCTGTTTATTCACATATCCATTCAAATGAAGATGTTCCTCCTCACTCGTTATGATTTTTTTTATGAAAATCGGGGTTGTCATGGGCGAGCTGTAACATCTTATTGGCATATCGAGCCATAAGCGCTAACCTATCGTAAGTGAAAAAATGCAAATTTTACAGAAGACGGTTTTTATTATTTATTTCAAACAACTTTATTAAAAATGCAAATGTTTTAATGCAAAAATTTAAGATTTCTACCTACTCATATAACTGTATCAAAAAACAAAAAAAAAAAATCTGAACACATTTGCGATTGCTGCAGCAATTTGATGTGTGACTTACGATAAAATTGCTACACAATAAAATTTAAACAATCATTTACGATAAAATGCAAAAGCTTTTTTTTTGATGTTTTACTAACAATTTTGTCATTTTAAAAATACAAAACGATGAGGCTTGTCCTAACGATTATTTTTCAGCAATAAAATTTTTTTTCCAAAAATTTGACTTACGATAGGTTAGCGCTTATGGCTCGATATGTACGGCGGCGTAAATGGTCTTGTGGAAGACGCTCTTATGTCAACTGAATCTTCAATGGAAACAAATGCAAATCCTTGTGCAAAATTGTGGCCAAAGTTGTTCTTTGATTGTTTTGAACACTTTTTTGAGCAGCAGTAGTGTTTTCAGCCTATTAGCTTCAGACTCTCTTTCTTCGAAACCATTCGCTACACGGTTGGCACGTTGTTTCTCCCAAAAAATTCACGTAACTCTCTCATCGTCACAGTAATCGATGATTGAAAAAATCTTTTAACGATTAAAACACATTGCTTTGTCGAATATTTTTCCATAATAAATTTGACACGTCTCTACTTCGCGACTGCCAAATATGAACTGGCAAGACTAATGTTTTCCATAATGGCGGCAAAACAAAGTAGTATAACTTCCCGCGGACACCCTTATATGGATCAGTAAACTCCTTTGCCCGGCCCTTCATAAAGTAAAAGACACCATACGCTTTATTTACCAAAGTAATGATATAATTATTAAAATTGAACATTCTGCCCATCATAAACCCCAGACCAAAAAATGAATCAACAGATGACAATTCAGAGCCACATAATTTGAATTTAGGCCAAAGTATACTCGTATACTTTTAGAGAAGCACAGATGCTTACACTTTTTTACGTTCAATTTATTAAAAATTAATTCAAACTAGGTACTAAATCTGTCCACGCATCCTGCAGTATGTTAGAGTTGATAATAGAATGGGGCAAGCCGTTAATGAATAGTAAAAATATAATGGGTCCAAGGTGATTGATCTAGATAGACTTTTCTCAAATCAAACTACGTGTTTGCTCCCAATTAGATAAGAGGAAAGACAGTTTATGAAATTATTATTAAATCCCACTATGTTTAACTTGATCAGTACGAATCTGTGGTTGACTTTATCAAATGCCTTACTAAAATCAGTATATATAACGTTTGTGCTTGCGAGAAACAAATCATTTATAACATCAGAGGAAAACTGGAGTAGATTAGTAATAGTAGAATGACCCTTACAAAATTATTGTTGGCATAGATTTGAAATTAAATACTTAGGTTACAGGATGGCCAAAGGCTACTTAAAGGTCGACCCCGACAGGGTCTCAGCGATCGTCTATTTTCCAGTACCGAAGACCCGACAAGTTCGTCGTTTTGTCAGAATTACAATTTGGTACCGTGCCTTCGTTAATAAATTGTCCGATACTTCTGGTCCATTTACCGACTGCTTACGACACCTATATGCGATGCCTTTATCACTGGCAGAACAATGCAGCGATTATACTGTTATTTCCTCGGGCCGTATCCATACTCCAAGGTACCCCTTTTTGGGGGAAAAGGTAGAAGTGGGTATGTAAGGAGAAGAGACAGTGATTCTTAAATTCTTTTGATGTTTGCCCCTTCAGTTTTGTGTATACTTTCGTTCCTCTCACTAACATTTTAGATTCGTTTTTTTATTTTGGCATGCACTTTTCTTAGAAATAAAAATTTGGGTCAAGAATCATACCACACATGGAACCTTAGGCAATTTTCTCGTGATCTTTATTTTTTATTTCTAAAAAGCTTGAAGCAAAAAGTCAAACGCAAGTCGTTTATTCGATTAAAATCGGATACAAAAGTCGATCAATTTTTGCTACAAGTCAACTCATCGTTAATCGTCCTTTAACATCCTAGTATCAATTTATAATAAACGTCTACTCGTAGTACCTGTGCTACACCGTTAAAGTCTTAGTGAACGTACAGATATCAATACATGCTTACAAACAGAAGTGATGTATTCCTTTTTCTCAAAAATGCAAGTATAAATGCCAGGATATTAATCCAATAATTATATATGTGACAACATTTTAGTTTGCGCTCTACTTAATCCAAAAAGGATGAATGACGTTGTAAATTTAGGCTTTGTTTTGGTCTCACAAAACGAATATTTCGATACGAAGCGACAGCGTAATGATGAGGAGAAAAAGATTAGTATATGAAGAATTTATAATGTAAGCAGAGTTGTAATGTTAAAGTGTAACAAAACCGATCAACGGTTAAGTAGTCAATTAAGCGAAAGTGCAAATGGAGCACACCATTTCAATTTAATTTATTAGATTACAATCTTTGTCCCTATGATAGATGCTATAACAGTCGAAATTGTATATAATGGCATTGCTTATAACACCGAACCGGTTAGAATCGTGAAATTTTCATGTCCCGATTTTACATTCTTAGCAAACCATAGTTTTTGGTAAACTTTGCAGTGAACGAAACAAAACAAAAAATTGCTGTTCCAATTGAGGGTTTTGAAAAAATACTTAGTGGTTTACAATTGTCCTGCTCTTCTTTATCTAAAGGCCGTAAATCAATAGATCGATTGATTGATCGAGACGTGATAAAGTCATACTACCGAAACCGGCAAGTTTTAAAAATCCTCTTGGACCTTGGAAACGTTGCGGAGAGGTACATATATGTTGTGGAAGCAATTTTAATATTGAGAGATGCATGGAATGGCTTTAACCCCACTACAATCGAAAATTGTTCTCGCCACGCTGGTTTTGTATTACGTCCAATACAGGCTCCTAAAAACAACACACTTCTTTTACGCCAAACTCACTACGACGGACGCAAATGTTACGAATGTTACTCGTAAAGAGTTTAGATGATCTGTTTGATATTTACAATAATTTGAGAGTATGGGAGGAATTAAACGACGAGGATATTGTGTCAACTTTACAAACCGCTGAAAACAAAGCTAAACCGGATATTGAAACAGAATTTTAGTGTCCTTCCCTAGCTAAAGCATGTGAAGCTGTTGGTGTTTTGAAAAAAAAATCGTTTGTATGAAGGATTTTCCAAACAGCGAAGAGAACAAAGCAATGTTCTGTATGTTACATTTTGCAATTTAATCTGTAACATTCAATCAAAAATTACCGATTCTTTTTTAAATACTTTTTTGTTTTTTATACATATGTCTCTATACACACGCAGAAAAAAGATATGGTTACACTATGGTCACCGTAACAAAACTATGTTCTCTACAATAAAAGCATGTTCGTCGCAACCATAGTATTGTTTTCTAAATTTAATTTTGACAATGGTATGATTGCCGCAATATTCATATTGTTGAAATGTAACAATAGTATTATTGCATATAAACATGGTTGATGCAACAAAAGTATTGTTGTTTAAAATTTACGTTAACAATAATTTGATTACGGCAATCATACCGTATGGTGGCGACTATAAACATAACAAAACAGGTTTTATAGAGCATACATGTATGTGTGTGCGTATGTTTTTTTGATTACTTTGTTCGGTGAAATACTCTAAAATCGACTGGTTCTCGTTTATTTAAAGTCTGCCTGCACTTAAGTATATATCCTTCGATCATTGGGTTTAATCACATTCTTTACTTGGTGTCTACGGATGGTGAAGTAGCATTCACCCCTGCTGGCAACTAAAAGTATTTTTGACCGTTGGAATGTATATTTTTGTTTCTTGAATGAAATGTTTAATAAAAACATGGCCTCAAATCTGGCTATGAACTAATAGTAATGCAATTTAAAATAACATACTTAATAAAAATCTCTATTTTTGAATAACAACAATAACCAATCCAAATAAATAATTTTGGGGATCATAGTATGGTTGAGTGTGAATCATTCTATGGTTGTGGGGATCATAGTATGGTTGCGTGTGAATCATACTATGGTTGTGAGGATCATACTATGGTTGTATGAGAAACATACTATTGTTGTGAGGATCATACTATGGTTGTGGAGATCATAGTATGGTTGAGTGTGAATCATACTATGTTTGTGGGGATCATAGTATGGTTATGTGTGAATCATACTATTGTTGTGAGGATCATAATATTGTTGTGACACAACCATATACCCAACAATAGTATGATCCTCTTCGAATATTGTCACCCCAACCATACTTTTTCTCTGCGTGTACACACGTTTTTATTTAGTCACTAATATACAGTGTATAAGTATATAAGACCGTACCTAAAAAAAAAGTTCGCCATTCACATTCGCAAAGCAGTTTCAAAAAAATTAAATTTTCAAGTTATTGACCTCAAGTATCCTCTTCTAGTACTTACCCCCATATCTCAGTTGCTACTAACCTAATGGTGCACTTTAATATCAGAAAATTAAAGCTTGCACAAAACTCTTAAACTCTTGCAAGGGAAGTATAAATATATCGATAATTCCAGTAGCATAAGGTTTTTGTATATTTGTGCGGAACGTAGGGGTTGTGTTTTTAAGTTGTTCGTTGTTTCACCGATGTTAACAGTCATATGTTTAGGTGTGATATATGGATGTTTTTACCTCGAAGAGCGATTTCAATAGTGACCTGAGAAATCCCCTTCTGATATAGGGTCGTCCAACTTAAACGCACGATGTTAATTGTAAATTAAGCAAAAACTTTTCAGAGAATTATCTTAATATTTTTTTATGATAGATAGTGTATATGACAAGTATGTGGTATACCTCCGATGGTATACCTCTATCCAATGGTTCATATTTTCAATGACCCTGAGGCACAATAAAAGTTCAACGTCGTAAATGTGCCGAATTATCCCATACTTTTGCTCTTGAATTGTTCTTGGCTTATTGTCGTACACTTTTTCTTTAAATATTCCCAAAGAAAGAGTCAAACGGTTTTGTATCACATGATCGTGGCGGCCAATTATAATTGTGATAATTATCAGCGCCACGACGAGAGTTAAGACGGCCATTGACTTTCTCCCGCAAGAGCCATTGCTTCGTTGGCTGTGTGGCAAGATGCACCATCCTGTTGGAACCACATATCATCTATTTCTAACCACAAAAAGTCCGCGATAGCGAACACCATTCACGGCAACTGCTTGCCGACCAAACAGTAACTCTTTGTGGATGCATCGGCTTTTCAACAATCACTCGTATATTAATTGCATACAACTGCAAATGTATAATTGTAAATTAATGTTATGTAAAGATGAACTTCCGCATCGAAAAACAAGGTTATTTAATTAACTGCCGAATTTGTTTCTTTTTCTATTATCGAACTACGTTCGCAAAGAGGGATAATAGTGCACTTTAAATGTCAGGTTTTCCAATTTCTATATTTATGTCAAAGCACACTCAAACATTTTAATAATCTTTCAGTGTAAAAATTACTATTACTATTTCTCAGCAGAATCCTATGAACAGTAGTAAAAATATTATTCGAGTACCAAAAGTAAGCGAATTGGTTCATTTGAAGGGAGGCATCAGAATGGTGCGTGCCACGTACGCGCGTTCATAAAAAGTATGAATATATTTTGGAAGTCACAATTTGAGCGAATTCTATTCATTAGGTGACGAGTTATGTTGGTTCTTATCTGCAACAGCGTCATTTGTGTGGGGGTACCAAAAGGGGCCCGGCCAAAAATCAGTTTCTTTTCCACCAAGTGTACCTTACAACTGAATTGTTAATAAAAGGACATTTATGTAAAAGGATATTGTTGTTTTATTTACTTTAATAAGAAGTATAACGTACGCAACTTAACGTTCTCAACAGACAAATTTTAAATTTTTGGACGAACCAACAAATTTTTGATCCTCATTACAGCTATTTTATGTCTTTAAATATCCATCTCTCTTCTATGTATTATTGTTTTGCTCAAAAATACTCACAATGAAGTGGAGTTGCTGAAAATATCGCACTCAGAACAGCATCGAGATTAATACTAGGAAAACATACAAGCCTACGAATGTAAATTCCACAACACAGGAGTTTTCTATATGCAAAAAGTTAAATTCATTTGTCTTTTTTCATACATATTAAATAATTTTGATTATGGTTACACAAATTGTTGACTATAATCTGCACGGCAGTATATAAAAAGTATACACCCTAGTTAGCTTTGGCACTTTTCCAAACAAAAAAACAATTTTAGATTGACAAAATCTTCTTTCTATATCGCATCAAGATAAAGAAGCATATTCATCCTTTATAATTTTTAAATATATACAATCATTTTACCGTGGTTTTAAAGCATAAACATTTTGCATATTTTTGGAACATGCAGGTTTTACGCAAGATGCATATTGAATAAAATATGAAAGAATAATGTGTGTAGCATTAAAAGGATTTCTGACCTTCCAGTTAAAATATGAAATTTCATATAATTCCGCTGTCTAGTTATTATCGATTACAAACCATTCTCAGGGTAAACGGACGGAGGAACGATCTATCGGCAACTGACGAATCTAACATACATATATAGGATGGGCGATTTAAAATTTTAACTATAAATCAGATGAAAAAAAGTTTTCCTATTACTGGAAAAGTTGAACTTTGCTATTTAATAATGGAACACCATCCGATACGTTTTCGCTTCGTCCAATGGGCTGAAGATGAAGAATTCTACCGAAACATCGTGTTTTCAGATGAAACACATTTCATCTCGGTGGCTATGTTAATAAGCAAAATTGCCGTATATGGGGTTCAGAGAACCCATACACGTGACTATTGAAAAGCCAATGCATTCATAACGAGTCACTGTTTGGTGTGAATTTTGGGCTGGCGGCATCATTAGGCCATTTTGCTTCGAAAGTGGGCAAGGAGCATCCAACTGTGACACCTTTTTACAGCCGATTCAAATTTAAAGTTTTAAATGGCCCACCCTTTATAAAGGAAAACATTGCGACTTCCATAAATTGCCAGTGGTTGCTTTTCACATGAAAACAGAATCGAGGGTTGAAATAGCGGAGGATTCAAAAGGCTGCTGTTAGCCAGCGCGCTATCTATGCTAATAACAACGAGCTTCTCGCTGACCAATTTCTCATCGCATGGTATAAATCGAGCATTGTTCGCTGGCATTTCTCCTATTGCAATGCGTTCAATTTTTTTTGACTTGACTAAACTGGAAAAACAGTAAGGTTTGGATTATTAATTAATTACTCGTAAATGCTCACAATAACTCTTTACGGAACACAAGGATGCGAAAAAAACAAAAACATTCCTTAGCAGTTAAATGAGTTTTTTTCGAGCAACTGAGATATGATGGATACGTACCAGAAGTTGTTAACTGAAGTCAATGACTTTAAAAACAGATAAATTGGACAAACGCCGATATATAACACTTCAACACCCGAATGTAAGAAACCGAAGTAAAATCAAACAACTGAAAATGTGTTCGGCAAAATAAACAAAAACATTTTTAAAAATTGTTCAGCTGGAAATATCGACATACTTAGTAGGGACATAAATACTGTTACAACATTGAACACACCCATTTAAATAGTAGAACTGAACATACCCCGTTAATGTCATATGGGTTTTGAAAGCTAACCTCAATAGCGTTAGTCTGTAACGGGATTTTAAAATTGTTTTAACGTTATCATGAAGTGGTCAGATAATGAGAACCGTATCGCTGTAATAGCGCTTTTCAAGTGTGAAATGAAAAAAGCGATATTTTAAAACGCTCCGACCACTAGGAATTAGCCGCATGTTCGTCTACCGATGCATAAAACTGTTTGAGGAGACTGGAGATGTAAAAGACCTCCACCGGTCGGGCCGCCCACGCTCTGTTCGAACACCGCATGTCATCAAAGCCGTTAAATCAAGAATTCACAGAAATCCGCTCCGAAAACCATGGCCCGTGAGATGAATATCACGCAAAAGTCCATGAGTCGAATCATTAAAATAGACTTGGGGCTTTCAAACGACGTACCGGACATTTATTGACTGCAGGATTGAAAAATGCAAACGTCTTTTGGTGAAGCACGCTGATAACTTGCACAGAAAAATTTTGTTCACCGATGAAAAAAATTTTACCGTTCAGGAAAAATTTAACAAGCAAAATGGTAGAGTGTATGCGCGGTCATCTAAGGAAGCATCTGAACTGATCCCAAGGGTGGAAAAGGGTCATCACCCAGCTTCAGTCATGGTTTGGTGGGGTGTCTCTTACGATGGGGTCACTGACCTGCATTTCTGCGAACAAGGAGTCAAAACATCGGCCAAAGTTTACCAAGAAACCGTTTTGGAAGCTGTTGTGAAGCCTCTTATCAATTCCCTGTTCCAAAACCAGCCATGGACTTTCCAGCAGGATTCTGCGCCGGAACATAAGGCTAAAACGTCCCAGGCCTGGCTTCGAAACAATAAGCGCATAACTCTATGAAGCTCTGCCTTAATTATATTCATATTACTTTACGTTGCTCCAGTATATACCTCTAGGCAGTACAAAATATTTGGCATAATTAAGAGAACCAAGAACCAGTTTTGTTTTCACCCAACGAGGTAAAACTAAATTTGTGTTGTATAGTTGACGAAGTGTGAAACTAATACGTGAAGCAATACTGCGAATATGCTGCTCAAAGCAACATTTGTTATCCAGCACTATTCCCAAACACGTTATACTCTGAGCGAAGTCTATAGACGTACCATTGTCTAAGATGATAGAAGAGGATGATGAAAACAGTATTGTTCTTTTTTTAGAAGGGTTAATACTAAGCTTGTTGGAGGACATCCATACGCTTAACAATTTTAAAACATTATCAGTTTTGGCTTGTAAAACATCCAAATACTGTATTTCTCTGCAAATTAATAGCTGAACATCATCAGCAAAAGAGTATGGTGTACACCAATCGCCTAGACTTTGAAAATGTCATTAATAAACAGCACACACCAAATAGGAGCAAGAGCTCAGCCCTGAGGGACCCCACTCCTAATATCTATTTATATTGCGTACAAGGTTCTGAATGGTATGTTACATTTATTTACAATTTTGAAACATGGTCATTAAAAGTAATTTTAGGGTCCAAGTATTCCCTAAAAATTTAACATTATTTTCCCATTATATTTCGTCGTAGCTAATTATTATATTACTATGAGAGACAAATCATTCTTTTTTTTTGATAAATTAGATAGCTTGATTTTTTTTTCGCAAATTACAGTTATTTTCCACTTGGAAAAATAGTCAAATACTTTGCTAAGTGCTAGCTGCATGTTTGGCATAATCTTTGAAGCGAAATACCAGTGTACAAAATGAAAATGTCGTCCGCAAAATTTGACATAATGCACTTATCCATGACTGGAGTATCTGTCGTGTATATGTTGTAAGGCACTTGGGATAAACGAGAACTCTATGGGCAACCAGCGTTTATTCCAAACAGTTCCCAGAAAGTGGATCCTATATGGATTCTATAAGTCCTTGATCTTTGTTTGTTCTGCATAAACCTTACTATACGTAAAAATAAGTTAGAAAATATTGAAATGTGTAGCAAATGATTATACATAAGGTGGCGATTGTATATCTGCAATGACATCCGCATGTTAATTGCAATAGTAGGAAGCAGTGCGAGTGGGATACAAAGAAACTAGTGGTCATTTTTGGTAAATAGTCAAATCGTTACGTATGCACTAGTGCCACCATCTTCAAGGAGATGTGAGCAGTTTTATTAATTTAATTAGGTAGCGCACATTTCATGTCTGTATGAAGACCATTCCACTTTACAATGCGTAGCTTTCCGGTATGATTGGTTGGAGTTGAGCTTTGCCAGCCCTTTAATAAGGAATGGGGCTTTGATATTCCCAATTTTTAATTGCTCTTGTAAAGGGAGTAGTTCTTTGTCGAAAAAGTGGTTTCTCATTCATTTGTATTTTTTTATTAAATTGATTATGTTGTTTCCTGGGTTGCACTGCTGCTCTGATGGGCTTAGTTTTAGGTTATTATTTACATTTTATTAGGTTATAATATTTGTGTATAATATTAAGAACTTTTGGAATTATTGTAGTAATTGTAACTAAATATGGCCTATTGGCTTTTGAATAAATAAAATAAATTAAATGACATTTATTATTTTGCAATAGAAAAGACTGTGTTATCACAACACATAAGCTACAAGAAAACTGTTATTGAATGATTCTCCATAGCAAATCGTTTGTTACAAACTGTATGCAAATGCTTGCATATTCTAAAAAGTTCCTACCATTCACAAAGCATTGAATCAATGTAAAGGTTATAAAAATACGTATCTTTTTGAGTAAATATACTTATTTATACTACTATTTTTAGTGCAGATAGCTGACCTTTCATTTCTTTTATTATTTTCGGCTAAAGGTCTTGTAATAAAAAACTTGTGTTTTTATATTTTCAGTGTTAGTGCTCTGCTGTTTATAATGTTAGCAACATTTTAAAGCAAATATGCTAAAAAATGTTCAGCAATTTTGGGGGGTTAAGAAGAGAAATAAGGTAATAATTAAAATTCAATATATTCTTAACTAAAGACTAATATATGTTTTTTGTAACTTTCAAAGTTATTTTAATTGGTTATAAACATAATTGTAATCATATTTGTGTACTGCATTTGGGAAAAGCAATTTATTCATAGTTTTTGACCCAATACGGTTAGGTTATATTATTTAACTTTCAGAAACGCAAAAAACCAGCGTTCCCAGTGGGTAAAAAAATTCGAGTTTAAAGGTATTTGACGAGACAGAAGTTTAAGAATTATTTATAACACATATGCTGGATGTAGAAATATGTTAGCGTTACCATAGAGGACAAATAGAAATACTTTCGCCAATGAGATTACCGCCAGAATGTTGCTACTAGTATACGTTAATAACGCTAAAAGGCCGTTTGTCTAAAATAATTTTTAGAATATTAAATTCTGCACCTTGAATGACAGAATTGCATGATTTGCTCTGGTGCGACTTCGTTCATTGAGGACAAATGGAAAAACTTTTGTCAGTGGGACTTATGCTAGATTATTGTTAATGGTATACGCGTATGTCGCTAGAAGGCTGATATTTTAAAATAACTTTTAGAATGTTGAATTCCTCACCTGGAATGCCAAATTTGGCGAAAATGTCTCTAGAGCAAATCTAAGTGGAGGAAAAACGAAAATACTTTCGTCTATCAGACAAATGCCAGCTTATTGATACTAGTATACGCACGTTACGCTAAAAGATCGTTTGTCGGAAATAATTTTCAGAATAATAAATTCTTTACCTGGAATGACAGATTTGCAAAATTTGCTTTAGAGCAGAACTTGCCGCCTCCATGGACGGTAAATGGAAATACTTTCGAGAATACGACCGGATTATTGCTACTAATATGCGCTAAAAACTCTAAAAGGTGGTTTCTCTAAAATAATTCTTAGAACGTTGAATTCCTTATCTGAAATGTCAAGCAAATCTTGGTGCGTCCATGGTCGAGAAATAGAAATACTTTCGTTAATGAGTCCAATCATCGCGAGAGGTACATCTCCGTGTACTTTATTTTATTCACAGATTTAAATTTAAGAAAACTGTGACAGGTAGGGTTGTACGGCTTGTGGGTGTCTATGTTACACTTTACACAGAATTTTCTTAATCATTCTTTGTGCGGAGGCGGGTTTCCGCATTCGCCACAAAGTTGACAATGATTTTTAGCGTGTCTTAACTTTAGACAGTTTTTGCATCTAGAGAATTGGAGAAGTATTCTTCTACCATGACTCATCCAATGACCTTAAATGATAAAAAATATCTCGCTAAATTTCTTCCTCTGTAATATCGAATATATTGCTGGAATATATTTTACATAAGACGAGTTTAGAATTTGAAGTAATTTTAACAGGACAACAACAATAAAATTTGGCGCAAAGAAACTTCTCGACAGCTTTTGAATTGTTTGCTTTTATCATTAAATCTCCACTTTTCATCTCCGTTAAGGCTCGGTTGATTTATCCATTGCAATAGCAGAAGCAACTAGAAATCTGCGTAAATGATCAGAAGATAGTATGACTTCTGGGAGTGGAAAAAATCATCCTTATCATCCCGGGTACGTTTATTAGCAGACGTTTCCTTTGCATTTTCCCGGACGTGTCGAGCAGATCAAAACTTATTTATTTTATTTAACCGAACTTAAAAAAAGCAAAAATAGGTTACATATATTCCAAGTATCGGTACAACACTTAACAACCGTAAGCACCTAAACGATGTTACGATAGATATAAAGTTGTAACGGAGGTTCCTATTAATCTATAACCCCCATACAAAGATCCAGCCTTATGAAAAATCCTGCCTGCCCGATGAAAGACCCACCTTCTGCACATGGAAGGTGTTTGATCATGCGAGGAGAAGCAGTACTAACAGCGTCTTTGCTACTGGCGAAAGTAGCCTTTATAAATCGGGTAGTCCGTTGGATGCATCAAACTACAGAGGGATTGCTTAATTAAGCGCAATTCTGAAGTTATTTAAAAAAAATTGTAACAAATTTTGTTTCACATAATGTGGCCCCTATACTCCATCCATGCCAACACGTAAAACGTAAGCATTTGATAAAGTAAATCATAGACTCTACTATTCAAGTTAAATAATATTGGATTAAACAGTATTTTCATAATCTGGCTTTCCTCTTATCTTATTGGAAGAAAACAAGTAGTTTTATTTGAGAAAAGTCTCTCTATATCAATTCGTAACCTCTGGTGTCCCACAGGGTAGCCACCTTGGTCCCATTCTATTTTTACTATTCATTAACGACTTGCCCCATTCTATTATCAACTCTAATTTACTAATGTTTGCAGACGACGTGAAATTATTTTCTCCCTTTGCTAGCTTTGCGGACTGTCGCATACTGCAGGATGATTTGGTCAGATTTAGTTCCTTGTGTGAATTAAAAGACAATTTAACGTACATGCAAAGTACAAATTTCTTAATTGTTTTGGTGGTTTCTAATATTGTAATAAGCAAAGGTGATAGTTATATTTAATGTTTGTATTGTATACTTATGGGTTTTCTCATTTTTTAATTGGTTTTGGTTTGTAATATTTTACTAAGTAAAGGTGGCGATTATAATTAAGATTGTTAATATTTTCTAGTGATTATTATAATTTTTTGTACCGATTGGCTGTTGATAAATATCTGTAGCTAATTTAAATATTTATATGACGTTTCTTTTCATCTCTCTATTATGGATCGGTCCATAATGTGTACCCCCTCGGTCGGCAGGGTCGAGTGTGAGTGGGGTTGGGAACGTTCTTCCAAAAAAAAAAAGCAAAGAGATCGGCCTGGCATCATCGAAGCGATACCGCTCTGCTCGTTTTCTAGGCATCAGGATCTAAAAAAAGTGGCTAACGACAGATTGAGCGCCTTAGGGTATCCAACTTCTTCTGGTTCTGATGGTTATATTTAATGTTTGTATTGTATACTTATGGGTTTTCTCATTTTTTAATTGGTTTTGGTTTGCAATATTTTACTAAGTAAAGGTGGCGGTTATAATTAAGATTGTTTATATTTTCTAGTGATTATTATAATTTTTTGTACCGATTGGCTGTTGATAAATATCTGTAGCTAATTTAAATATTTATATGACGTTTCTTTCCATCTCTCTATTATGGATCGGTCCATAATGTGTAACCCCTCGGTCTGCAGGGTCGAGTGTGAGAGGCGTTAGGAACGTTCTTCCAAAAAAAAAGCAAAGAGATCGGCCTGGCATCATCAGTAGCCATACCGCCCTGCTCGTTTTCCATGCATCAGGAACTAAATAAGTGGCTAACGACTGATTGACCGCCTTAGGGTATTTAATTCTTCAACATCAGCATGGAGATTCTGTCTGGGCCCAGCTCCTTAGATGACTTTGCGCTGTAGATGAAATTGCACGATCTTGGAGACCACAACACAGGTCCACAACGCGAGTTAATGCGCTCACCAAAAGTTTCTTTCAATAAATTGATTGTTTCGATGGTGGTATGACATGTATCGCCGCTTGTTGGAACCAAAGGGCGTCTACATCAACATTCCCAACTCAGGCAAGAAAAAGTCATTAATCATGGCTCTATAGTGTTCCCCATTGACCGTAACATTATATCTGGCTTCATTTTTGAAGAAATATGGACCCATTCCCTCTGCCCATAGAGCACACTAAACAGTGATTTTTGAGGATGTAACGGCGTCATAACAATGCCTTGTGGTTATTAACGTACCCATTTACAAAAGGATCAGATGGCCACCTCGTTTTGGGCCCATGCAAACGATGGTTCGGAGTAACCCTATTTATTCATTATGAAATGGCAAACCAAACTGAGCATAAATCAAGTGACTGTTGACAAATAGACCAACTCCAAAAAAATGTGGAACGAGATCGGTCAAGGACTCTCTGAGTTAAAACGGTAGAACTTTGACATTTTGGCCTAACAGATGTTTTTTCGCAGCCATGTATTTTCCTACCTGTTGTTCCTAGCAAAATTTGTCCAGAGAGATTTAGATAGGTATTTATTAAATCTTTTTTGAAAAATTTAAGAAAAATTTCACTTTTTTGCAAAATCATTTTTTTTTTTACTTTTTTCCAAGAGCTTCATGTTCTCGAAGTAGGATGCAACCTTTTTATATATCAAAAAAGTTTTGAAACTCAAAACAACGTCTTTTGTGTAATAAATTTCATACAGAGAAACTAGACAAATTAACCTTTTCAGCGGTATGTAACTTAAATTTCATAACCTCGATAATATGACACACACAGTATGCCCACCTCAGAATTAAAAACACTGTTTAGAATTATAGAAAAATTTAATTTCGTGTTAGTTTATTTCATATGTTATTAACAAACTCTTAATTTTTTATTTTTATTCAAGCTTAAGGTCAGTTTTTTATTTTTATTTATTTGTTTTGATATTTCGCTATCCTTCGGATAGCATCTTCAGGATATCTTAAATTATAAATCGCGCGATTTGTTTAAATAATTTTTTACCTGCAGCAAAATTTTCAGCTTATACCTCTCTTATTTCAACATTTTATTCCTGTTTTCATGCATTTCTTAAAGATTTTCATATTTTTATTACCTCTAAATCGATCCATCAGCAACTTTTTCTAACGTTAAAAGCCTCAGATTTTGTGCAAAAAAATGTCCCCTTCCTTTGTTATTAAGCCTGTCCCTTAAAATATTTATTGTTCGATCAGGGATGGCCCCTCTAACTTAATCGCTAAACAATTTTCGCAATTCCCTGCAGTTTTTTATATTAATTTTCTCCGTTATTAAAAGGAATGCTACTACAGCATGTAATTTCGTCTACGAATGTTTCCATATTGTAGGAAAATGGCAAGACTGATAATTCCATATCAAAAGAAAAGCAAAAACTGAAACTTAAATGGCGATATCTCCTGCATTTAAAGGGTTAAATTCCAAATCAGTACCCAATAAAAGCTTAAAGTGTTGGCAACAAACAAGTAGGAAGAAATAATTACCTTTAAATAGGCAATTTTCCGAGTTTTGACCCATTTTTCACAGAAACTCGGGTCAAAAACATACAAAATGACTCCCCAGCCCACAATGTGTTAAATGATTCATAAAATGTATATACCATTTGAAAGGTATTGCCATATCGCCTAGGTCAGATTCCAAATGTCGCAGATATATCCAGTCTGAAATTAATGGTCCCGTAACTCGAAAATATAGGTTGCCGCAGACTTCTTTTTGTTAAACTTATTCATTTTTATTTACTGAGAATTGTGTCTAAAGCTTCGAGCAATGTTTTCTGTGTCCGTTTTAAAATTATTTTATTCTTTTGTGGTGTATTTATGATGTGGAACATTTCTAATGTATATCTTTTGTTGTAGTGCTCTTCCATCTGTAATATGTCAATGTGTTCGAAGTTTGGTGTGTGTCCGTTTTTTGAACTCTGGGCCCTCTTTGCTATGTGAAATAATAATGATGTAATGTACGTGTTTTTATAATTTGGATAAATATCGAAACCAATAAATAAAAATAAAAAAAACTGACCTTACTCTTGAATAAAAATAAAAAATAAAGAGATTATAGAAAAAATATTTTTTGTATTTATCTGTAATAATAAATAAATTAATAAATAATAAAAAAAATAATTTAATACGTTCACGTTAGATCCATTTATATCATAACTATTTTTTACACTTAATTTATTGTAGATAATGAAGTGTTTAAGCTTTGTAAATTTTTAAATACTTAGGCGTTCGCCATTATTTTCCAATCTTTTCTTAGCGTTACTAGGTTTAAATTTTAAATCAAATTTTATGAATGCAATTTAGACATCCTCGTGTTTTTCTCGTTTAAACTTTGAGTCTAAAATTCTATTCAATAGAACTAATCTTGGTGCAAGTTTCTTCCCGATCGGAAGACATCGATTCCAAAAGTTGGGTCACTTAACATGAAATGACCCATATTTGTATCCCGATTAAGTAAAGGAATATATCTTGCAAAATGTTGCATTATAACTACCGTGATTTTTAATGCTTGTCATATGATGTGCAACTTCGAAAAAGCTAGCTTGTTCGTGTGATTTGTTGCATCATTATTTCTCCATACACATCGAATATATCATAATGTTTGTGAATTTTCAAAGATTTGTGATGTGTTACAGCCTCATACACATCCGAGAGATCGCCTAAATCGCAAAAAATAAATCACTAACTCACTAGCTTTATCAACAGTGATCTCAATAAGAATTAACATTGCTGCGCACAATCGCTGCAGCCTTCGAACCAGCACAAATCAGCCATCAGCTTCGCTAAAAAGAACAGCAGTTTTCTTCAGTTCTATTGAAAATGCTTTTTGTGAAATTTTTTTGCTGGTCAGTGCTTTTTTGTATAGGCAAGTCATGTTTAAAAGCCGTTGCTTTCTTTAGCTTGTGCTTTTGATTTTTTTTTACAGAAACAGTGAAGGTGAGAATGACGTCAAATCGGTAATTTCAGTCGGTAACTGCGATCGGTACGAGTTACAGAAACGAGCTACCGTACTGCTGTAACTGTGAGCTCTTGTGTATCTAGCATAAGCGAAATTTTTGTTGTGTTAAAGTAGTAAATTGTAAACAACTAATATCAGCTGTTTTCGTTCTTAGAAAAAAGCCTGAGAATAAATTAGTTTTATTTTAATCTACCTAGGATTAAAACAAACAAATTAATTTCACATTTTAATTAAATTTTTTTTGTTGTTTGTCATTGAGAAAGTTGATATTTTTCATTTATCACTTTACCACTATTGCTATTCCCAATTACGAGGGCAGATCAATAATTCCGTGGCTTTTCGAATAAAACAGTTTTTTTGTAAAAAATAATATTTTCATCATAATCTCCTTTTAGCTTAATACACTTTGTCCAGCATTTCTCCAATTTTTGTATCCCTTCCAGAAAATATGACTTTTCGAGGTCCATAAAATAGGCATTTCCTTGATCAATAACTTCATCGTTGGAGCTGAATCTCTTTCCACCGAACCATTTCTTAAGGTTTGGAAATAGTCACTGGGTGCTTAGTCCGGAGAATATAGCGGATGTGGTAGCAATTTGTAACCCAATTCATGCTATTTTGCCATTGAGACTGCACACCCATGCATTATCTTGATGAACTGGCAATCGCGACATTCATCTTGCAGACAGCTTTCTTAATCATGTAAAATCAAAACCACACTGCCATACAAAATGCGTATGGCATAAGAATCTCACGCACTTTTACTCTTCGTTTCGCCAACCCCGACATTTTCGGGTGTATTTATCTCAATTGGCCGGCCAGAACGTTCAGCGTCATTTTTACTTGTGCGACCACACCGAAAGTCAGTAAACCACTTGTTTACCATTAGAATCGATGGTGCAGAGTCCCCATAGTATTTATCAAGCTTTTCCTTGGTTTGATTGGCGGTTTTTTTTCCCACAAAAAATAATGTTTTGTTTTCCAAATTTAACAAAATTTGTATTTTTTGAACAGCTGCAAACACAATCTAACAGATGGTACTTGATGGGATCAATGTTGCATTTCATATAACTACGAGGGAAGTTGGAGAAGTCACGGATTTCTCCAACTTCCCTCGTATGTTCATATATTTTTACCAATTACCCACAAATGGGATGTATGGGGTAGCATTCAAGTCTGTGATTGTCGAGATTGAGCTGTATAACGTATACATTGGTGGTCATACATTTAGAAACACTGTTTTTAAATCGGGTTTTATGTCAACACGAAACCCAAACAATAAAAATTAAGCAAATATGCACCAAATATAAGTCACGCTTCATTCTTTTTAATTTAGTCTTATTGCTGGACACTGCTTACATTTTGTTATTAAACCCAAACATATGCTGGTCATATAATAAGAATCGAACACAAAAGTTAAGCTTTAATTTATAATTAACATAATAAAAAAAACAGTTAAAATGAAGCTTTATACTTACTCGTAGTTGGGTAACGTTTATTTTTGATCACTTCGGCCAATCCCCGTGGCAAACTTCTCCCCATAGGTTTTAAAGAGAACTTAGGTCCGGACTTTTCGGTTGCCAGGACAAAACGTCGGTATTTGCATCAATAAACCATTGTTTCACAACTCGGTAAGCACGCTTAGGATAGTTATCCTGGTAAAAAATTTATGAAACGGTCATATTCAATATATTTTTATATTGATGTTGGTCCATTCGACTGTCTTCGCGGTGTATGGGACCAACTGAATGCTCCCCATACCATCGCATTGCCCTTACCATGTTAAATCTTCTTACTAGTGTATCTAGGATCGAAAGTTTTGTATAGGGGCCGTCACACATAACATTTTTCATCTGATCCGTACACTGTGATGGTGTTTTTCAACAAAGGTGCTTGTTTCGCATTAATTTAGTACAAATTTAGCTTTATTTACAGCTTCTGCCAAAAAACGTATATTCAATTGTTTAGCATATATCATTGTGTATACCAACTCTACGATAGTTCTCATTTCTCGCTCAGCTGTTCCATTTTATTCGGGAGTATATGGTACTCCCGATGTCGATCCAAGAACTTTTTAACATCTTGATTGAGAAACTCAGTTCCATTGTCTGTCCTAAGAATACATATACGGTAAACGTTCGCATTTTCATCCAATTTAACAATGTCCTTAATCCTTTCTAAATCATCTGACTTTCGTAAAACACAATAAGTTACGCTGAAATAAGAGTAGTCATCTTTAAAATAAAAAACCTGAACCTCTTTTCTAAATTTGCAGACCTTCGTCTAATGATTCGGCGAATACAAATTGTGAACCAATTCTAGCACAAAACGATATTTATTAATCAATTTTCCATGTTTCCATTGTCTGTCATTGAAATAACGAATAGAAACGGTTCCTCTTCCTGCACTTTTCAACACTCCTTTCGCGATCTTATTAACTCGAATTTCTTGTTATCACTGGACCAGTGCCTTTTATTTGTCATGTGACGTACTCGCTCCCGAGTCCAACAACCATACTTCGGTATTCTCAGTATTAAACCCATTACAAATAAACGCCTGCTCATCTGATGACTTCCTAGGGGATTCACGACTCCTGTGGCCGATGTAACCACAAAACATTTTGTCTTGGACTTGTCTTTCTTATATTTCTTGGTACCCTTCTTGTCTTACTTACTGTACTTCCTGTTCGAACTTTTTGCCATAAGTGCCTCTGTTGACATAACTCCAAGCGATACTCTTTAATCGTAATTCTTGCACTTAGGTTCTCAAGTTTACTTTCAAGCACTGCTAAATGAACTGTACTCCGGTGGCAAAGACATAATTATCTTCGTGGCAACCATTTCATCTGAAATTTTCTCCCTAGATCTGATAATGCAGTAAAAGTTAATCCAATTGAGAAAAATATAACATGATGCCTTCGCCGTCATCTTTATAAAAGTGACAATTTTTTTGGTACTGCAGAAAGTGACTCATCCCATTTTTACGCTCAAAAACAGAGAAGTTTGTCCCACATCTTATTAGCCGTGTTACAGTAATTTGTATATTACCGACCGTTGTTCTTTATGCGTTAAGCCGTTGTCTCACGCTTCCTCTAGTCTTTTAATACAGCGTCACCATTTGCATCTGTTGTTGCCACCGGCAATTTGATCTTTTTGATCATTTCCTGAATCCCCATATTGACCATTGGGATTTATTTTGCAGTGTCTCGATTTTCCCAGATTCCATGTCTGTCGACAAATTCAATCTTGAATAGAATTCTAACCTCAACTGTTTTTCCTAATTCTCTCAAGCTTTTTCAGAAAAAATTTAGCTTTGAAAACTTTCCACACATTTATTTTTTATGTAGCGTGTCCTGACCCATTAACTTTTCAAAATTGCTTTGTATCATGATTCAGTGTTAACAAGTAAAAAACATCTACTTAGCTTTTAGGTGTGATAAATTTCTACACGAACAACGTCTACGTACAAAGGTTCTTGCTTCCCCCAGGGGAAGTAACAGCTTTTGGTCGTTTGTAAGAAGAGTAAAGGATAGTTTATCATCTATCCCAACTCTTGTTAAAGACGATCAGGCATTCACTGACCCGAACGTCCAGCCAATCCCCAAAAAGGGTAAAGCCAATAATCCTGCAAATTATCGGCCAATCGCGATTTGCTCTGCGCTCTCTTAAGTAATGGAGAGCATGGTTAACCACCATCTTGTAAGGTATCTAGAGTCCAACGACCTGCTTAGTGATCGACAGTATGGCTTCCGTATAAATCGCTCTACGGGAGACCTGGTGGCTTTCTTGTCGGAGCGCTGGAGTCGGTCTATCCACCACTTTGGTGAGAGTAAGGTTGTGGCTCTGGATATCTCCAAGGCCTTTGATAGAGTCTGGCACGGTGCACTCTTATCAAAGCTGATGGCTTTTGGTGTCGGTGATACTTTCGCTCGTTTTATATCGAGCTTTCTTAGAGATCGCACTATAAGAATTGTTGTAGATGGGTTCTCTTCCAACAAACATAGGCTTACTGCAGGAGTACCACAGGGCTCTGTCCTTTCTCCCTCTTTATTTCTAATTTTCATTGATGATCTGTTGGGTCAGACCGTGAATCCAATATACTCCTTTGCAGTAACCTCTGTCATTCATATTCATTCGACCGTAGGCCGAGTCTTCAAGATATTGAAGACAAAAGGCAAATTATGGATGAGACACTTGGCCGGGATCTACTGGCCATTTCCGAATGGGGTCGAGTGAATAGAGTAGATTTTAATGCGCGCAAGACACAGTGGTGCTTGTTGTCTTACAAGCGATTCACTGACCCAACAATATCGTCAATTTCTATTGATGGTATAGATATTGAACAATCAGAAGCTCTTGATGTTCTGGGCATGAAAATACAATGTGACGCTCGTTGGGCGAGACATGTATTCGAAGTGTCGAAAGAAGCACTTACGAGTAAGTGCATAGGCTTTTTAAGCGGTGCAAGAAATACTTCACTCCTACTGATCTTTTCAATATCTATACAACTTTCATCAGGCCGAAGATGGAATACAACTCCCATATATGGGCAGGTGCTTCAAAATCATCCTTGGAGCTACTTGACCGTGTTCAAAGGAGAGCGATGGTGCTGATTGGTGACAGTAGGGTATCCAACTCTATTGTTTCCCTTGAGCATCGTCGGAATGTGGGTTGCGTGACGCTGTTCTATCGTTACTTTCATGGTGTGTGTTCATCAGATATCCGTAGCCTTATTCCTGACGTAAGGATGTTCGGCAGGGATACGCGACTTTCTAGGAATTCACACCCGTTTGTTATCGATTGGCCAGTTGACCGCACTATACACTACAGATCAAATTCGTTTTTCGCTCGTACAGTCCGTAAGTGGAATCGACTTCCGGCGAATGTATTTCCCACTAATTACGACATCCAGAAGTTCAAAGCAAGTGTCAATAAACATTACTCCCTCTTTCCCCCCTCCGATCCTTTACTTTCACTCGCCAACACAATGCTCCGCATGTATAGGGGACGTCCCCTGAGTGATGGATAATTAAAAAAAAAATGCGTTTCTTTTTATATGACCACCTCCCAAAACACGTATCAACAATTCAAGCTATTATTGCAAATTGATGCAGGTGCAGTGTTGCCGTTTTAGGCTCTTCCTACCAAATTTGGTACGTTTTTCATTTGGTAGGATGATAGTCTCGGCCGTATTTTGGTAGGTTTCGCAATATAAATGCATTTACATATATTAAATTTGTTAAGTAATGAACGTATGCCGAGAATACTTGGGAATAGCATCATAGTATCGTTGGGTATTGGTTGTGGCACAACAATATTATGATCGCCACAACAATAGTATGACTTACACATATCCACACACCAGTAGTATGATTCACACACAACCATATTATGATCCCCTTAACAGTATTATGATTCACACTCAACAATTATATAATCCCCACAACTATATTATGATTCCCACAACCATAGTATGATTCACACGCAACCATACTATGATCACCAATATTACGTGTTAGAATTAGGTTATGTTATTATTCAACAATAGACTTTTATAAAGTAAAGTATTTAAAAATACTATGGAAAATAATAGGATATTCATTTAACAATAGAAAAATTCCGTTAAAGAGAGTATGTGTATCGTTTATTAAAAATTAATCAGATTACAAATTCAATGCAGTTAGTTTAAAAAAAATATTTTACAGATAAAAAGTACTCAAGATTGGTAACAATTACATTGTTCCCATAAAAATATTCAAATTTTATTAAGAAAATACAATGATTGCCGCAATAATATTATTAACATAAACCATATTTATACAGTTGCTATAACCATAATTTCATTTTTAAATTTAGTAATAATACGAGTACTTTGTTATATTTCAAGAATATTAATATTGTCGCAGTCATACTACTGCCAAAATAAAATTCAAAAAACAATACTAAGGTTGCGACTTACTTTTTACTTTTATTGGAGAGACAAAATTATTGTTGCCGTGACCATATAGTAACCATATCTTTTCTCTGCGTGTACCTTTATGCAAGCATAATAGGGGCTGACATAACAAAAACTGACAATAAGTTCGAGTACGTACGGGTACTACTTTTTGCTAGAATTGATATTTTAAATGGCTGATTTACTAAGCCCCATAGTTAAACATCAAATTAGTCCAACATAATATAAATATATTTTTTTTCTTGAAAATTTTGCATGAATTTTGCTATCTATATTTTCACGTTTGAGGGATTGGATTTTGGGCCTAATGGTTCTAGGTCCATCGTATATAATGTACCAAATTTGATCAAAATAAGAATTTATGTACAGGTGTTCTATAGCAGTAAATCGATATGACCCATTATCATCTGAGAAGTTTACTGATCGATCGATAACATTTCCAAATTTCATTAAGACTGGATGTAATTTGTGGCTTCTACAGCAAAATACCTTAAATACTTATACATTGAACATATGTTAGGGAACTATATTTAAGCCGATTTTGTTAAATTTCAATAGCGGCTGTCCAAAAAACTTACTTCCATTATATTTAATGTAATCGGACAACAATTGCGACTTGTAGTTTGATTCGATTCTTAAAAAGGACCGCAGGCGGACGGACTGATACATATCGTTTAATCAAATCAGCTGATGATTAGGTGTCGATCGATATACTCAAAGCTCTAACATTTATGGTAGTTACAAACATTTTCCATGAAAGTACCTTAAAATTTTCAATTTACCTGTTTTATTTATATAATGGCTTCACTCTATTTGGCAGGTTTTAATTCAATTTGGTAGGATTCTTGAAAAAATTTGGTAGGAAAATAACTTTGTCAGTGGCAACACTGTGCAGGTGTTTACTTATATAGGGTGATCTATATAGATGTATTTTTTCAGAACAAAAAAAATATAAAAATTTAAATCAAGTGTGGAATCTTTATTGGTAATTTGAATGCACTTTTATGGCATTTATTTTTTGAATATAATTTCCTTCAAATGTTGGCCGCAACTACGCCTCAGGGTTTCCATTCTGAGGGTCCAATTGTGGATGACTCATTCGAGCATTTCGACCGGTATGGCTTTAATGACACGCGTAATGTTGGTCTCCAAAACCTGGATCGTAGCTGGTTTGTCAGCATAGACTTTGGACTTTACGTAACCCCAAAGAAAAATGTCTAAAGGTGTGATATCACTTGAACTAGGCGACCAGGCCAACTCACCTGTTCAAAACTTAAAATTGCCTGCCTTTCGAAATGACCTCTCAATAGATCCATTGTTTGAGCAGCTGTATGGCAAGTGCAACCAAGTGTCGTCAAGATTACGGTCTTCAATTTCAGGTAACATAAAGATCGATATCATGACGCGATAGCGAGCACCACTCACGCTTACGTTCCGACCATCATCATTTTTGAAAAAATATACACCAGCTTATAAACCGCACCAAACCGTGGTTTTCTCTGGGTATAATGGAACCTTTTGAACCTCTTCTTATTGCTCTTCAGCCTAAATGCGGCAATTTTCTTTATTGACTTTGCCGTTGAGCCAGAAAGGAGCCTCATCAGTGAACAAAATTTTTGTCGAAAACAGCGGATCTTCCGTTTCTCACCGAACGCGAGAGAGAGGTGCTCTATAACAAAGTTGCATATAACACTGTGGAACATTTTTGGGGTTATTGTCTGGGGGGTGAGAAATTCCAAGTCAGGGTGATGGTACTAGGTCAGTATATTAAAACCCTCAAAGGGTTTTGCGTTCGTATGTGCCAGTTTTTTTTATGACCTTTTACATTTTTTCCTTATCTTGATGTTTTTTCGCTTAGTTGTAAAATGTAAACTTCACTTAATTGTAAATAAAAGCAGAACGCGTTAATCGATTTCTATGATCTATGTCGCATTTTGTTTATAGGTTATGTGACTTTACGTGAAAGTTATAAGACTCTACACGTTTTTTCGTTTGGGATTTATATGTTTTTAAAAAAAAAATTTTTTTTTTGCAAAATTTTCTTCATAATTTTATTTCTAATTGCAAAAATGTTGATTTGGTAGAGAAACAGTATATTAATGGATTAAAGAAAATGTAATTATTAATTTTTCTCAATTTATTTCAGCAAAATCGAACTAGTCGTTATCGAGTTATGTCAAACTACGTTTTTGCCAACATTTTACAACTAAGCGAAAAAACATCAAGATAAGGAAAAAAATGTAAAAGGTCGTAAAAAAAATGGCACATTCGAACGCAAAACCCTTTGAGGGTTTTAATATACTGACCTAGTACCATCACCCTGACTTGGAACTTCTCACCCCCCAGATTGGCTGTTTTACTGTGTAACCGGTTTTCTAATAGGGACATAACAATTTAGTATCTATTAAAAATGTTTGAGGGTGCGTTGACATATACCAACGCACCCTTAAACATTTTTAATGATATTTCAGTGTCAAAACTTTAGTCGAAGTCTACATTTTAACCATGGTAAAGTTCACTTACGAGCAATGTTTGGAAATCATTAAAAATTACTATCGAAATTCTGAGCCGGTGGTCGCGTTTACTCCAATTTTCGGCCGTAATAATCGTCCCACCCGACAAGCTGTGCGGGCTATAATGGAGAAATTTGCATTCAAATTTTCACTATTGGATGCTCCGGCGCCATAGAGACGCAGCACAGTGTCACGAGCGTGGCAATAAATGGTAATAGCTGATGTTAGAATTTTTGACTTCTCTTTACACCGATTAAATAAAAATACATCAACTAGAAAAGTGTAAAATATTAGACAAAAATATTGTGTACTTTTTGGGTTATTGTGGATAAAAGTGGTGGATTGTTTGCAAGATGATAATTGTTAAGATGAAATTTCGCATGCAGTAATAAGAGGTTAATTCAAATTTTTTGTTAACGGTTGGTACAAAATACCATTGAAAGTCTGATATATTATTATCACAATTGTAACGCTGTTATTGTAAACAAAGATTGATCATATGCAATGTACCGTTAGCGAGAAAACAGGTCAGATGTGAAGTGAGGTTTTGACAGACAATAAACACAAACTTACGTAGACAATTAATAAAAACATCAAAAATCATCTCTCCAATTTTTTGATATTTTGTTGCGATAAGTATTTAAATATATATATAAGTAAATCTCAGCTGCACAGCTCTGCACACATTTTATTGGTGAATCTTTTTCTGTGTCAGACGCTCTGCAAACTCGTTATATTTTTAACATATAATTGGAATTGAAGCAAAATAAAGCCAAGTCTATAGTATATCATGTTAATGAATTTGTGAAAAAAAGATTGCAAAGAGCATTGTTTGAAACAAAAGAAAAAACTTTATCGTTTACCCATCATGGGTAAAATACACCCGTATGAGAATTAGATTCGAACATAAATTGAGTGATTGGCTGAATATTGAGGTATTTACAAAAGACGTTTGTTTTATGAGTTAGTTATGGGTTTCTATATGATTTTTTTTTAACCAATATTATCTATTTTTATTAGGAATCAAGTACAAGTGGCGAAAGAGGCAGACCCTGTAAGTGTAATGAAGAATTATCGCAACGTACAAATAGAATTCAAGTCATGATGCTACTGACGTTGTTGCATCGTTTGTTCCACCCAGTTTTTTAAAATGGGCAGATACACCACTTTCGCATCTGCCCATTTAAAAAAAGGGGGTGAAAAAAACGATGCAACAACGTCAGTAGCATCATGACTTGAATTCTATTCCTATGTTGCGATAATTCTTCAAACCGTCAAACACTCGTCCTGGAGGTTTTGCCGATCTATTAAAATAATGTTTAGAAAATAAAATCCTGATGTCAAAAATACTGTATGGGAGCAATTACAACTCGAAATTGAATAATTAGACTCTTTTTTTTACAATTCTAATAATAAAAGTCTTAACGTGCAGTTTTAAATGTAATTAATAAAAACAGAAGTAATTCGAATTGCGCTTTATGTGGAACAAAGCCAACCGAAATGAACAACACATTAATTTTTGAAAGAATGTTCAATAAACAATGCTACCAATATGGATTGTATACGTTACATGAGTGTATAAAATGTATTGCATGCCGTCTTCATCCTAAGTATAATAATTTGTGCACCTCACTGCCTGCCTGCGGTGAAGCTATTCTTTACTCTCTTTCATTACTCTCTTTCTTGCTCGCTCATTTTTTAACACGTCATCATTCTCTTTTCACAGTCGCAGTGTGTGTGGCTGTGTGTTGTTTACACATGTGTGTTTGGCTGTTTCGTTGTTGTTGCTATGGCCAAACAAAGCGAGTCATGTTCACAAAAAGAACAACAAACACACATAAAAAGCAGAAAGACACTTTCCAAAAATGAAATTTGTGGTGCGAGAACAAAAACAATTTGTTTTTTTCGACCGTCGTTTGACGGGCTTTTCAACTAGTATTGAATATAAGCAATCCGTTAAAACATGGCGAATATCAGGAATAGAAATGAAAGAAAGATTGGACCAAAATAAAAGACCATTCAAGAAAAGTTTAAGAATGAAATGAGACTGATAACCAGACCGCCAGGATAACAGGGCTGGACAATACAATAATTAAAAATGTTTCCATTATCTTAAGAACCCTATCTTGTGGGCAGCCCATAAATGTGCCAAATTTTAAATACTTTTAAACACAAACTCCAATTTTATACTTTGAATTGTATCCTTGGTTCAACATGCCTACAACAGTGCACAACATTATAATACATGGTATAAATTTAATTATATATTGTACCATTTCAATTAGAATTATAGATTATGGAAATAAAATCATATTTTTTGAATATTTACCATTATGTTTAGCATACGCAAGTGGTAAAAAATCCAAAAATAATACGATATTTTTATTCAAGGATGTATAGGAGGTAAGCGTTTTCTTTGAGATATTTTTATAAAATTCAGCACCGTAATTACTTACAAATTGTAAATACATTGTGCCAAATACGGACCTACTTAGAAGAAAATATCAAAAATATATGGGAAGTAGGCGTGTCATTTGGTCAATTTTTTAAAAACATTTTTATTCTTTCCAAACGAAAAAAACTACCTAAGCAAAATTTCATTTACCTGCGATGTCTACTTATCGCAGCCGTAAGTTTATCCGTCAAAATGAGCCAAATCAGTCAATTCCACGTCGTTCTCAGGAATTGGGCATCTCTCAAACAACAATGTGGCGTATTTCGCTATAAGATCTTGGCCTTTATCCTTATAAGATCAAACCGACTAATGAACTAAAGCCATTTGATCATTTGATTCGCCGAAACTTCTCCGATTGTGCTCTGGCAAAGCTTCACGAAAATCCAGAAATTCAACGAAAAATCATATTTAGCGATATGCGTTATTAGACAGCAATGGTCGTTAGACAGTATATGTGACGCCCAAAATAGAAAGGGACCTAAGGTTAAAAACCAGTTTTGTTCCGGAGAGCCATTTTAAAGATTAGGTCCCTTTCTATTTGCGCTTAGAATCGTCGACTTCACTTTCATAAAACGCGCATATCTCTGGGAGGGAACACTTTTGGTGCATGGGATCGGTCTCATTCGATGCTCAGATGTTGTCCACATCAAAAAAAAGTGAAAAGTTGATGAAAAGTTTTGTTCAGGAGAGCCATTTTAAAGATTAGGTCCCTTTCTATTTGTGCTTAGAATCGTCGACATATCTCTGGGAGGGAACACTTTTGGGACATGGGATCGGTCTCATTCGATGCTCTGATGTTGTCCACATCAGAAAAAGGAAAAAATGAAAATTGATTTTTTACCCTAATGTCCCTTTCTCTATGCGCTGTCACATATGGTCGTTTGGCAACCCTGACTTACATTGTTTCAATGCTCCGCGCTATTAAATTTTTATTATTTAATTAAAAAAGTTAAACAATATTTCAAGTCGTTTTAAATTTAATAATAATCACTAGAATGTTTGTTACATAGTTTAGTGATATCTAGTGGCTTAATAAATATCTTAATATTTGTGATTTTTATTGTTTAATTTGTGCTGCATTTTTTTACAACAACAACGTCTGTGTAAATTTAAGCTTCAATTGTTGGTAGCTTGTTCCCTCCAAGAAAAATAAACGTAACGCATTTTGCGGAGCGAAAACGAACTGCATACGGACCGCCATATCACTAACACTTGCATAGTTTTTCATATAAAAATACGACGAAATTAATTCTGCGTAAATCTCTTCGTAAACGTGCCGTTTTTTACGGTACGAAATGGAAGTGATTTTGCGTAATGGAAACGAACGTATTTAAACCAAAAAGTACCTAAAACAATCCGTTTACGTGCCGTTTTTGCGATACGAAAACGAACTGTTTTTTCTTAATGGTAACGGCATTAACTGTTTTTTTTTAAGGCCCATTTAGTCTCGACGGTTGACAATCAGCTATTTCAGTTGGGGGTTGCATTTTGCATGTGTTAGAGGGAGATAACTACAGTTTGACGGTTGACGACGGTAGACTTCTGCAGGTTGCAGAATCTACCGTCAACCGTCGAGACTAAATGGGCCTTTATTCGGGCAGCCATGTTGACAGAACACTTTAATTGTTTCAGTTGATGTTTGAAGTGTGATGATCTGATTGTTGTTAAACAAAATCAGCTTTTGTAAGTGTTAATATAATAGGTATTTATAAAACGTTTGTAGTATATTTATATCTACATATCTATATTTTGTAATAGCCAAAGAATTCATAATCATTCACAATATATGCAACATTAATTCTTCAGTATAAAAATGCTTATAATATTTCGATAGAGAAAGAAATTCAGTACGGAAACAGAACGTTTTGCAGATACAAAAACGTACCGCTTCAGTGTTACGTAAACGCAACACTCTGGTATTACGAAAACGGACCGCTTTAGTGTTACGTAAAAGTACTACTTTAGCTTAGCCTTGGCGTACTACCAATACATTCAAACTACTACTTTTTTTTCTAATTCTCTTATTCCGGAATTAACGTTTACGGTGCATTTACGTATCGCAAAATCGGTTCGTTTTCGTAGTCTTGTATGAAAAAATGACTTCGCCAACGTTTCGTTTTCGTGCCGGTTTTCTTAGAGGGTTTTAGTGCATTTTGTTTTATCATCCTCATTTGTTTTGTGGATATTAGAGTGTTGCCACTGTTTCGGTTTTCCCCGTCTACTTATATAATTTTGTAAACTCTTATGTAGTATACAAATTACAGCTTTTTCTCCTATTACACAGTGTAACAAAAAAGAATGAAGTCAAAATACCTGTAAAGTGATATTATTTTTCTTGTAATCTTGCTGAGTACAACAAGAAACCGGTTTTGAAATTTCCCAAACACTTCCAAAATCTGGAGTTACGGGTAAAAAAACGGTTTTTTGATTTAAGCATTTATATGCCAGTAACTTGGTTGAATATATACCGATTTTAAAATCACACTGAATAAAATTTGTGTATTTTTCCTGTAAACTCATTTTTAAAAAAAAAATTGCAATTTTTAACTTTGGATGCGTTTTTACACAGAATTTTTTAAAAGGAAGCGAACAATGAGTGTTCTTACGAATACAATTCGGTGTCATTTTTAAAAATCTGTTAGAAATTGATTGAGTTTTTCAACCTTTATTAAAACAACATTTTTTGAAAAAATACAATTATTGGCAATACTACTTAGAAATGTTTGTTTGCCCTTTTTTTTTAACGTCATCAGTATCCCGTTTAAGTGACCAGCAATATTCGGAATTCATTTTTATTTTATCTTTTCCTTCAAAACGGTTTTCCATTGTAATTATTTCATGATAAAGGTGTTCGCCTTGTTCATCACTGAATTGGCCCATGTTTTCTTGAAAGAAGTCTAGATGTGAATGGAGGAAATGAATTTTTATTGGCATGTTGCAGCTCATTTCACCATACGCACTCAAATTCATCAACAATCGCGACATAGTTGTCGCTTCTGTGATTACCAAGAATCACATGCGCGTTTTTCAACGGAACTGAGCTTGTTGATAAAATTCTCATCTCTCAAAAAATGCGATAACAAATATTAGATTTGTGAAGAAATTAATACCTTCTTTAATTTTGGCTTTGCTTAATTTTGGGAACTCCGCTCTAAGATAGCAAAAAGCTTCACTGTTTACATCAAGCTTTTTTTTACAAATTGTTTCATGTATCCTAACTTTAGATGTAGTGGTGGCAGAACAACCTTATCAGCTGTAACTAAAGGGGCGTTTAAAACGAAGTGGTTCATTTATACTTATAAATATTCGCATTGCTGACAGTCGACTTTATGTTCAGAGGTACAAACTTGACACAAATTTTCTGCAAACATTGGACTAAGATAGTGATCACAATGCTATAAAATATTCATTTCTAAAAATACAAACATGAAGTCATTTGAATTTCAGAACACTTCTGAGCCTTATCTTTTTGATAACAAGAAAACAAGCTGGAGAAAAGTAAGAAAATCTATATCGGATATTATAGTGTTCCTCTTATTCCGGAGAATCTATTATACCTCGAAATTGATGGTCATCTAGCAGGATTAAATAACATTATTATTAATCAATCAAACAATAAATCAAACAATCAATTAAACAATCTCTCGAAATAGAACCAAGCACTAATAAGTGCTAATAAGTGTAAAATAGGATAGTACATTGAATGTGAAGAGAGCTTATTCAGAATCAAATTCTTTAAGAATACAGAATATTCTAATATATTTACACTTTAAACAAAAAATGAGACTTGAACAAACACAGGAAGTTACCTTGACAAGTCCAATAATATAAAATATTTTATTGCTCGCGATTAGATTGCATATATATTAGGAAAGTTAAAAGATAAACTGTCATCGGGAATTGACAAAATTGCTAACATAATTTAGAAGAAGACCAAATATATTAATTTTTGAATATTTAGCATTGATGAAGATGGAAAATTTCAAAGGTTCTTATCTTACCTAAGAAATATAAGGATATTTCTATGCCAAAGCATCATAGAGCCGTTAGTTTACTACCTATTATTAGCAAAATATGTGAAATTTGCACATATCATAATGAAATGACTTCAGGAAAGGAATCTAATTTGCGATAGACAATTCGACTTTAACCCATGGATGAGTGAGAAGGTCCCTAGGGACCTTTTTCATTTTTAAACTGAAATTACTCCTATTTCGGCCAAGACAAGGTACCCCAAGTTACCCTGTATTCTAAGAGTATTTTGTGGAGAATCGTTTAAAAAAATCAAGGCAATCCGACCAATAGTTTAGTTTTTATTGAGGTTTCAATGAAATTAGTACGTGGACGTGTGACAAGGTCCGTAGTGACCTTGTACTGAATTTTCATGAAATGACTTATAAATGCACGTTCTTTTGGCATCATTATACTTTTTTATTGTTTGAATTCTCGTTACTTTTTGGTTTATTTTTATTGTGCCTTTCCTTGAAAGCATACAAACCAGTTCTTTAAATTTACTTCATCCCTAAATGAACATATGCGCATGTGTACATTGTACAAGCAGCCAGATATGCTAGAACACAGGTATACATACGAAAGAGTATATAATAGGTTACAGTTTCGTTAACCAAATCATACAACGTTTAGACTGTGAACAGTAATACTCGTATCGTGTGTAAAATTGTAGTGCAAATAAAATAAAAAAAAAAACATAAAATGGCAGATGAAAGTAATTTAGACATTGCTGAAATGGTTGTACTTCGTAGTACACGTTAGCAGCAAATGAGTGCGGATGAAAAGCGTGGAGTTGATATCAGATTTGCAGACTATATGTATGATGAAGTTGGTGTTTCTGCGCTTGGTCATGAAGGTGAGGTTGATAACGACTGCACATACCAACCAGCTGAAGAGTCGGATGCCGAAACTGAAGGACACGTAGACATAAATGAATATATTGATGTCGAAGATGATGAAGAGGAAGAAAATGATGCAGCGCAAACAAGTGAGAACTACTACATTTCTAAAGATGGCACCCTATGGCGTAAAAAAACACCACCGACTTCTAATGTTCGTGTTCATAACGTGGTCGACTTCACAGGAAGGAAACCAGGACTATCAGGAACTGTACATTCCCCCTACCCTATATTTCGTTCAATCATCAGCAAGTATATAGCGTACATCATAACACGCAAAACAAATCGTAAAGACAGGGATTTGGCAAATCCCACGAATAAAAAGGAATGGAAACCATTGACTGTCAAAGAATTTGATGCCTTTTTGGCTATTGTTTTGTATGCTGGACTCACTAAATCGAATGGTGAACCTGCTACGGAGTTATGGGGCTCAGCGCGTTGTCCTATACACAAAGCTTCAATGCCATACGATCGCTTTGTGTGCATAAAACAGTTCATTCGATTCGGCAATGTAAATACTCGACAGTAACGACGTATCAACAGCAAAACTGTGGTTATCGATGACACTTGGCAAATGTTGCAGTATAACTGGCAGCAGCTTACACTCCGCATAATGTACTGACCGTTAATGAGCAGTAGTTCCCGTATAGAGGCCACAACAGCTTCACACAATACATTCCCTTGAAGCCGGCTAAGTATCGTCTGAAAGTATGGTGGTTGGCGACTGGAAGTCTTTCTATCCGGTGAAGGGAATTTTATACTCCGGCAAATTGCCTACCCAAGAACGTGAAGTAAATCAATCGCAGAACGTAGTACTTGAAGTTGTGGAAACATATTTAGATGCAGGCCGCACAATACACGCGGATAACTTCTTCACAACACTGGATTTGGCGCGTATTTTGATGAGGAGGAAGACCGCATATGTTGGAACAGTGCGCAGCAACAAAACTTTTGTTCCGCGCGAATTTCAGAAGAACCCTAAGCGCCCCATCAACAGCACATTGTTCGCGTTCAATAAGGGAACATAACGCAAGTGTAGTGCAGTGTCTACACTGCACTACACTTGCGGTGTCGACGAGCAAAGTGAGAAGCGGAAACCGTTTGCCATCTTGGACTACAACGCCAACAAATCCGGCGTTGATACAGTGGAGCAGATGCTTGGCACGTACACATGCAAGTGATCTATAATATGGTGGACGTCGCGGCATTGGCTGCTTTTACAATTTATAACGAAATGAAGCCGATAAGAACGAGTGACTGACGGCGGCCATTCCTGTTACTAACGAAACAATTGGCCGTATATCGAGGAACGTGCCCTCATCAGCCGTTTATCCGCATATCCAAGGATACGGAATGCGATGGAAGCATTTGATGTCAGGGTAAGAAAGAACACAAATTCAACAGTAGAATATGTATTAATTTTTTTTTGTTATTTTTGTGTATTTCATATATCATAAAGACCGGTAGAAGCTGATGCACCGTCGTTTGCGCATAGGACGAATAGATCGTCATGTCGTTCTGAGTACGGCCAGCAGCGGAAAACGAGGGCCTACTGCTATAGCTGCAGCAACGCAGTTTGTGGAGAACACGGCACAGTCCTGCATCGCTTCTACACCTGCGCAAAGGGCATTTTAATTGTAAGCATTTGTTTTTTTATGATGTATTAAGTTATATGAAAAAAAATTAAATAAAATAATTTTAGTATGTATTTCTTAGTTATAAACAATAAAAAAACAAAAAAAAATTAATGAAAAATTGTTCATACAAAAAGAGTAGTAGTTAAAGTAGGTCCCTGCGAGTCTTGTCACACAACCGTGAACATCAGACCACTCACTAATCGAAGAGTTAAACATAGACACTGTTCAATTTTTGCGATCATCTTTTTAACATCCAACATTCACTGGAATTTTAATAAAAAATTGTTTACAGAAGTTTGTGTTATTGATGTTGAGAAAGCATTTGATAGTATTTGGATACCGCCCTATACTTATATACACAAATTGTTAAAGGCTTTCCTTCTTATTTTGTTATTCAAGTTTTTAACATGGTTAACAAAAAAACTTGTTGTATGTAACCAAAAGATTGTAAGCTCACAGCTTTTCAAGATATCAAATGGTCTCCAACAAGGAACAGTAAATGCTTCAATGCTCTTTAATCTATATATTCATGAATTACTTAATAATTTAGATTGTATCATCGGATTTGCAGTTGATATTATAATATATCATTCTGATAATAAAATAGATAAAATGTACAATAAATGACAAGAAAAATTTAATATTGTTAAGAAATATTCTATCGATTGGAACATGAAAAGAATTCTGCGAAATGCGAAACAATTCTGTTGCAACCTCCGATAGATAAATGCAACTGGAATGTTTGAAAGAATTGGAAAGAATTTGGTAAGAATCTTCTATTAACAACAGCGTAATTCCTGTTAATGATATTGTTAAATACTTTACTTAGGCATTTATCTAGACAGATTTTTGTATTTCAATTCGCACATTTACTATCAAATTAAAAAAGCCCAAAAGCGTTTATGTCGACCAAACATTATTTTTTATACCAGTTAATAAGAGCATTAAAAAATTAAGGCAAACCTATTTGGTTCAATATTTGACCTTCATAAATGAAAATAATTAGAAAAGTCGATCGGAAATGTTTAAGAGCATGTACCTCTTTCTATAGATCCCCTAGCAGCAATTTCACTTAATATGTGTAACACAATTCTGTAAATATTAACAGAATAGGCAATTTGATTATAAGTATCGTAATCATGGCATCATGTTATGCTGATGACTTGTACAGTAGTAGTACAACATTGCAAACGGGTTATGTTTCTCCTGAAGTCTTCTTATATCTGTAAAGAATGGGGTGCATACAGAATAATCTGGGTGTACCCATTTTCTATCACTTTTACAGAAGAGCAAATGTTAAAGCCTTTAGTAGTGATATAATACATAACAATGATATAAGACAGAAGTTTAACACAAAAAGATCGCCTCGTTCGATCAACAATTCAAAGTTTTTGGTGGAACAACCCCTAACTCTCTTTTAAACATATTCTGACTACTTTCATTATACAAAATTGAATACTAAAGTAATGTTTTTCCAAAATATTTTTAATTGCAACTCATTTTTACAACGATTTAATGCTACCCAAACTCGGAGCCAAATTCCTCCAAAAAATTACTTATAATAGTTTATAATCACTCTTACTTTCTAAAATAAAAGTTTTTTTTATATAAATATTAAATATTCCAAAATATTGCATTTTTATATACCTTTATGAGAAAGTCAGTTTTTGATATTAAAAAGTTGACTTTTTTTTGTAAAATTCGAAGTCAGAAGTCAACTTTTAGTATCCCTGTTGTGAATTGAGTTAGCTTTAAACTAACAAAAGGGTCGTCAAAGTTGAGTCTCAGGTAACTCAAAAGCTAACCCATTTCCCTTATTGAATCCTTATCAGTTTTTACATGGGGTGCCATCAGAGCGAGTCAGCACTCACTCTGCATAAGTTTCAGCCAACCATAAGTTAGCTGACTATGATTAAGTTTTTGGCTCATTACACCGTTCAACACGCTTTTGCACACATGAAGAAGACCTATATATTCGGAATCTACGTCGAAAAATAAACTACCCGTGTGTCCCAGTTTTTCTAGATCAATTCGTATTTTCGCGAAAAATGTGAATATATATTTGGTTAAAAACCACTTATATAGACATATTTTGTATTAACATACAAGTCCATATCCATAAATTTTTTGCAAATACACGAATTGATGCAGAAAAAGTGGGATACACGTGTATTTTATTTTTTCCTCCTCTTTCAGAATATACTAATTTTTTTCATGTGTGCAACCAAAAGCTTAAATTTGTCATACAGTGTTATATAAGAGGACACTATGAGTTAGCTATTATCTGGCTAGCTAATGATATGGCTGTCGCCAGCTTACCATTACCTTGTCAATAAATAGCTAACTAATAGTGTCCTCTTATGTTATGAGCCAAAAGTTAACTCATAGTGAGCTACTTAGTAGGGACATAAATACTGCTACACACGTTTTATGCTGTAAAATAAAAAGTACTGAATGTTTTGGACCAAATATTTTATAATATATTTATTGATGTATATTGTATCCAAAAAGAATCTACTTATTCGAAATGTCCGCCTTTTCAATTTACACACGCCTTAAGTTGCACTGGCCAATCGTCAATAGCTGCACGAACCTCGTCCATTGGAAAATTGGCCACAGCTCGAACCAAAGCAGTCTTAAGAGATCCAATGTTGGGGTATCTTTTGTGACAAACCTTGTCCTCTAAAACCATCCACAATTTGTAATCCAATGGATTCAAATCCAACTGTCTGAGTGTCATTCTTCAGAGGAAATGAACCCTGGCAAATTGATTCGAAGCCAGGCCTGGGACGTTTTAGCCTTATGGGCCGTGGCTGGTTTTGGAACAGGGAATAGTTAAGAGGCTTCACAACAGCTTCCAAAACTGTTTCTTGGTAAACTTTGGACGATGTTTTGATTCCTTGTTCGCAGAAATGCCGGTCATGACCCCATCGTAAAAGACACCCCACCAAACCATGACTGAAGCTGGGCTCAGATGCTTCCTTAGATGACGGCGCATACACTCTATCATTTTGTTGTTAAATTTTTTCTGAACGGTAAAATTTTTTTTCACAAAATTTTTCTGTGCAAGTTATCAGCGTGCTTCACCAAAAGACGTTTGCATTTTTTAATCCTATTTTTTTTTAAAGCGGGAGTCAATAAATGTCCGGTACGTCGTTTGAAAGCCCCAAGTCCCAATTCTTTTTTTAATGATTCGACTCATGGACTTTTGCGTGATATTCATCTCACGGACCATGATTTTCTGTTTTCGGAGCGGATTTCTGTGAATTCTTGATTTAACGGCTTTGATGACATGCGGTGTTCGAACAGAGCGTGGGCGGCCCGACCGGTGGCGGTCTTTTACATCTCCAGTCTCTTCAAACAGCTTTATGCATCGGTAGACGAACATGCGGCTAAACCCTAGTGGCCGGAGCGTTTTGGAAATATCGCTTTTTTTTCATCTCATACTTAAAAGCGCTATTACAGTGATACGGTTTTCATTATCTGACCACTTCATGATGAAAGTTGAAATAATTTTAAAATCCCGTTACAGACTAACGCTATTGAGGTTAGCTTTCAAAACCCATATGACATTAACGGGGTATATTCAGTTCTACTATTGAAATGGGTGTGTTCAATGTTGTAACAGTATTTATGTCCCTACTAAGTAACTTGTGGTAAACTATCTAATGAAAAGCTGACTACAAGTTTATCATTAAAATTTAAATAAAAGCGTATCTTTCGTATAAAAATTTTAGAATTTTTTTGAAGTAGTTATAAAACAAAATATAAATATTAAATAAAATTATTGTCTAGGCACATTTCATTACGAAAACCTATTGGAGGTGACGCTACTTTACCAACTTAAAGCATTTCTCAGTGATGTTTCGGGATCTTCTCCATTAATACGAAATGCATCTATTAAATGACCAACAAATATTGGATAAAAAAGGAAAAAATAAAACAATTTGCATTTTATTGTTGTTTTTATTGACAGTTTCCCATGTATACTGTCAAAATAAAAGCCGACAATAAGGTCCATTGAAAAAAAATCTGTCAAAGTTTTATGGAGTTGCAATTTAAGCAACGAAGACAAAAAAGGTGTTTTTACTGTAATCGATTTAATACTGACGCGTGTCTTTTGAAACCGCGGGCTTAATTAAAACAAATAAACAAAAACACATCTATATTCAAAGTTATGTTTTTTGTTAAATCTCTTTTGCTCGTTTGTTTTATTTCGGTCTGTTGCTTTTACACATTGAACAGGGATTAAACCGGCTCAAGATCTCTTGCTACTATATTTAAATAGAAGACAAGTTTTTAACAAAATGGCAAAGTGACATTGATTTTCGTGGCTGCACACTACTTTTATCATGATTTCGGGTCCGTGACAACCCTCTTCAGAAAGCCTTGCTGCAATTGTTGAAAGTAAAACCGAACTCTATAAGGCCACAAACGAATGAGAACTACTGTTGTAACCCTTACTTTTCAAGTTTTCTTCACACAATTGCCCACGAAAATACAACTCACTCTTGCCACCTCTAAAGAGACTCCACATCGAGAGCCATCAATAGATTTCTTTTACAACAACGTGTGTGTGTGTTCTTTTGTTCTTTGAATTTTTTTCCTATGACACATACATCTGCATCAGATTTAAGTGAGCAAAGATCTAGTTCAATACTTAACGAGAAGTTCGAAAGATAAAAGAACAAATGACTTAAGTCTGCCTCATTAAGTAGATAAGACAGAAGTCAGTTACAAATGAGTTGCCAGTTAACTAAATTTTGAGTGAGCTCATAAAATATCGACAGGGATATAACACTACGAGTGACCACGCACAACGATATCCAGAAACAGAGTTAAAAATATACATATGAACTTATTTAAGTACTTCAAACAAACCATACTTACATAGAGAACAATACAGCACTGGATAAAGTCATCGAAAAGTATAGTTTCTCTACCGAATCGGTCAAATTTTCGAATTAGCATGTCGATTAGATTGTCGGACAGCCGATATCCAAACGAAGTGAGTGCTGTCTTTAATTCAACTTTATCTATATTACCAGAATTATCTCGATCAAATGACCGAAAACAATTCTGCCAGTCGGTTACATATTTCCATAATGAACCAAAATCATGAAACGACACACTTCCCCTGTTCTCACGATCGAACATGCCAATCATAAGGCGAACTGTTTCTGGGTTAAATGGACTCCACGTTCCATTTGATAAAGCGATCTGTAGTTCATCGGCTGATATATAACCGCTACGATCTTTGTCCACACTACAAAAAATGAATTCATTGCTACAGTAAATACAAAATGTTCATCAAAAAATATGCACTACCGTGAAAAAATATCCCACAGGAAATGTTGGTCGGGCATTTGTGACTGATTATGGTACGCCATCTCTCTATGTTTTGCGTCTGCTACGATAATTCAATATAACTAAGAAAAGATAAGTCAATTTCACAAGAAAGAAAACTCAACAATGTTGAGTCAACGTCAATGTTGCCACATAAAAAAATTACTAGTGCGATTACACATTCATAGATACTTTTTCTTCATCTGAATCGGTTACACAAACATGATTTCTCAAAACATCGTTCCGACGAAACGATTTGACTGTTCGCAAATGTAGGTGGAAACTAGAATCTGTTACCTTACCGTAACCGAATGCCACTGAAAAATTATAAAACGGTCACGACCCACAAACAGCACTATTGCCCACTCTGTAATCACGAGATTTTCCAAATAATTTCAGCAGATCACCTTTTCTTTGAGAACGAAATAACTTCGACTCAAAGTAATTTCAGAAAGTACCTCATAGACCCGATTTTTTAAAACCCATCGTATTATTATGAGCATTTAAGCGATGACTTTCTGCATACAAACAGGCGACTGTTTCACACCTTTTGCTTATAAATCTTTTTTTTTGTATTCATAGCATCCCAGTGTGCAATTGTTTCCGACATGTCTGATTTCCGAAATCGTCTATTAAATGTCTGTTATTTTATAAGACATTTAGCCGAATAACTCTTAAATGTCTATCGACATTTCTACGACTTAGTCTGCACATAGTCTGATCTTTTTTACTAACATAGTCTGCACAATCTCTGAATTTCCTTCCGAAAACTAGCCGACATAGTCTGCACATTCTCGGTGGGAAATTTTGTGTGTTTGATTCTCTTATTATTTTTTTGTTTTTGTCATTTGATGGTAAATAGTTTGTGCTGCAGAGCGTTGTTCTGCCTTTGCCGACAATTTACCGTTTGTTTTTGCACATTATCTGTTTCTGTTTTGTGCTACATGCTTATTAGTGTTCATTGTCTTCAAGTGTCAACAGGTTATAATTGTAATAATATTGTGCGCGCAAAAAAACAACCAATAATAAAAGTTAAAGTGAAGTTGTACAGTAGCGATGACATTCGAAAATTCATTTCTGAAAATTTAAAATTAATATTTATTGATGACAAAATTGCGTCCAAATTTTCGTGGTCTATTACGAAGAATAATATTTCGGTGAAGGATTTCTACTTGATAAAATTACTTAAAGGTACCCTCTTACATTTTTCTATATTGCTTGAAACTATAATACATTTGTATATATTTTTTTTATTTATTCAAAAGAAGTTGCGGCGAAAAAAATTCCACAAACAACCAACTCAACAATAGAAGGGCACATTAAGACATATTTTAATTCGTCTAAAGACAGACTCAACAAAAAACTTAAAAGGCAACACGAAGATTGAAGAATTTCTTCACTATTTTTAACTTTTTAATTACAAAACTGAATTTTGCACATATTAATTTAATTTTTAATGAATTTGCTTTAACACTAAGTTACACACATTATGTCCTATGAACCCAATATACCTTTTCGGAAAGGGGAGAAAAATAAAAATACACGTGTAACATCGATTTTCATGTACACTTCTCTGGCGCCAGAACTTTAAACATAAAAAATCGTACGTGTACATTAAAATCGATGTTACACGTGTATTTTTATTTTTTCTCCCCTTTCCGGAAAGGTATATTGGGTTCATAGGACAAAACAAAATCAATTTTTGTAATATGATCTCAATGTTATTTTATAAATAAGAAAAATATATTCATACAAAAACCATCAAATGACTCTTATTGCTTTGTTTACAAGGTATCATATTGGACAAATTGTCAGAATTGTCTGGACATTCTCGGACAAAATGTCCGACAAAGGTCAGAATTGTCTGGACATTCTCGGACAAAATGTCCGACAAAGATCAGAATTGTCTGGACATTCTCGGACAAAATGTCCGACAAAGGTCAGAATTGTCTGGGCATTCTCGAACAAAATGTCCGACAAAATTCAGAATTGTCTGCACATTCTCGGATAAATCATCCGACAAAGCTAAGAATTGTCTGATATTTTGTCCGACAAAGGTCAGAATTGTCTGATGTTTGTCTGACAAAATGTCAGATTTCCCTCCGAGTTTCCCATCAAAATTCGGACAGACTTTTGTCAGAATAGTCGCCAAAAACTTCCGAATTTTTCCAGACAAGTCGGTCCGAGTTCTTGTCAACCACTCATACAAATGTCGGTAAGAATTCTGACGAAAGTCGGCATCAGACTCGGAAACTTTTTCCGACTTTCTGTCAGAATTCTGACCGAATTCGGAAGAATTGGTACACTGGGATTATACATATGTACATACAGCTGTGTTCCAAATAATTCTATTTGTATGTGCTGTAATTTCGTTATTGTAACAGCATGCATCACGTTATATGTATTCTTTTACTACTCGCCATAAAAAGGCAAACAAAAAGCAAAATCTTAGCTTATTGTTGCTGTATTTTCTCTTCAATTTGCCAGTTCTAAAAATAGGTGTGGAAGAGAACTGCGTATTTAATAAATGCATTTAAAATATTCACTAAAATTAAAAGGTGAGTCGGTATTTGTGCGTTTAATAGCGTAGACAGACGAAAGAGTTAACTTGCATTAAAAATTCACTAATGCATATTAAAATTTTAAGATAACAGACGAAAGTATCTGAATTTAGCTAACTGCATTTAGTAAACAGTTGTTTGATTGTAAACAACTGTTAGTCAACTATTTGTTTGCCATTTACTTCGATGTACATATATTGGGTAAAATAAAGAAATAACGATTAGCAGATATGCTGTTGGCCAAAAGTCATAATTTATTTGAAAGAAAATGTGTGTTGAAGGGTGGACCAAAATTTACCTTGGGGTTAAAAACTTTAATAACTTTTTCGTTTTTATTTTTTCCCAGATTCTATCGAAATTTTGTTATACTAAGTATAAAAAATAATGCCACTTAAATGACACCCCGTTTTCAGCTTCGTACCTTTAAAAATTGTTGGCTGTAGCGTTCGAATTTCTGCAACAATGTTGGCCTTGAGTTGAAGAATTGTCTCGAGCTTGTTCACATATTCTCGCTCCTTCAAATAACCCCAAAGAAAGCAAAGTCCAGCAAAACACTGATCCGAAAAAAAGCGAAATAGTAAAAACCTTGAAACCAATAGAAAACTTATAAAGAAAAAAATTCTATGTGTTTTCTCTAATAAAATGATCGTCAATGCCATAAAAAAAACAAAAAAAAGTCGTTAGGTTTGGACATGACACCCTTATATACCCTCCCTGGTCGGTTTTGGGGCTTTGATAGCAAAATTTGCTTTAATTTGCGTACCCATGTGTCCATATTGACTCTTAATCGACCTTTTGAACATGCGGGATGTTTTTGGGCCACATGACTCAAACTGTCCAGGTAGATAGTGCGCTCCTTCTAATAGCGTCCATTCTAACCACTGTCCGTCCACAAAAAATTATGTTTTCTGAAGAAAATGCTCAAAAAGTGTACTTTTTACCAAGGTTCCTTCGTCCCTTAAAGGGAAAGGTATATCATCCACTATTGGCTGAAAGGTATAATAATTGTGATTTCCTTTTTTATATTTTTATCTCGCATGTATGTACATTAGTGTGGGTCGTAAAAAGTTGCACCAGTCACCCCCTAGATTTGAAGAGGATCAAGAGACGATTTCGGGAACACAAACATTTATTATCAGTGCACCGTGCATCTCGCCTTTTTAGTTTTTCCTCCTGCGTTAGTAAAGGGCTTAAAAAATGATTAAACTTTTGCCTTGGAAGTACTCGTTTTATTCATAAACAAAAAAGTTACATAGGGTTCAACATTTTAAAATAAACACTTAGGTAAAATTCGACTAGTTTCTTTTGACGTCTTTTTCTGTCTCACTCTCCCCCCGCGGGATTGACTACCTAATTTTGAATTGTTTTCCCAATCACCCTACATTTTAGCAAAATATTATTTTCGACACTGTTTTAACATAAATACTTTAAAATTCCTTTGCTAATGACAACTCAATTAATAAAGCCCAATTGTTATTGTTTGATGATACGGAATTTAATAAAATCCTGACGCGAATTCAATTTGCTATAACGCTCTCGACTTCTTATTTTTGAAAATATATACCCCATCCGTATGTGAGTCAGATACATAGATAACCGTAGATAATTTGTTATACAGGGTGATTAATTCACGACTAGACAGATTTCACCAGCGTATTCCATGGCTCATTTCATGAAAATATGTCCACCTACGACCATGCCCAAAAATGCAAGAGGGCAAAATGGGGCGGTTTGAAAATTTTCGGATTGTGGCCGGAGGGTTTTAGTGCTCGGATTTTTTCTTTCTTTAATAATAGCCATCATACCTTTCCAAAATTACCTGAACGAAGCCCAGAGGTCCTACCGTTCCAAGAAATGACTATTTGACTGAAATGCAAAAAATTTGAGTTAATTTACAAAAACAAATAATTGTGTGCTGTTGTGTGCAACTTTAAGAGCGCTTAACCGCCGTACCGCTCGTAAATATCGAGGTAAGTGTATCCGTTTAAAGTGAGCCAAATCAGCCGATTCGACGTCGTTCTCAGTAATTGTGCATCACTCAAACCATACTGTGGCGTATTTTAAGAAAAGATCTTGACCTCCATATAAGATCAAACTGACTCAGGAACTAAAGCCACTTTATCATTTGAAACGGCGAAACTTCTCCGATTGGGAGAAAATCTAGAATTTCATCGGAAAATCATCATCAGCGATGAAGCTCATTTCTGGCTGAGTGGTTTTGTCCATAAACAAAATATGAGTTATTGGACAGCAACAAACCCACATGTGCTCCAAGAGACACAATTGCATCCCCAAAAAAGTACTGTGTGGTGTGGTTTTCATGCCGGAGGCGTGAATGGACCGTATTTTTTCGTCGATGGAGTACGCAATCGTGTCATGTTAGAAAATTATGTTTGGCCAGAATTAAATGAGCTTGCCATCGCCGATATGTACTTAGTAGGGTCATAAATTCTGTTACAACATTGAACACACCCATTTCAATAGTAGAACTGAACATATCCCGTTAATGTCATATGGGTTTTGAAAGCTAACATCAATAGCGTTAGTCTGTAACGGGATTTTAAAATTGTTTTAACTTTCATCATGGAGTGGTCAGATAATGAGAACCGTATCACTGTAATAGCGCTTTTCAAGTGTGAAATAAAAAAAAAACGATATTTTCAAAACGCTCCGGCCACTAGGGATTAGCCGCATGTTCGTCTACCGATGCATAAAACTGTTTGAGGAGACTGGAGATGTTAAAGACCGCCACCGGTCGGGCCGCCCACGCTCTGTTCGAACACCGCATGTCATCAAAGCCGTTAAATCAAGAATTCACAGAAATCCGCTCCGAAAACAGAAAATCATGGACCGTGAGATGAATATCACGCAAAAGTCCATGAGTCGAATCATTAAAAAAGACTTGGGACTTTCAAACGACGTACGGGACATTTATTGACTGCAGCTTTAAAAAAAATAGTATTGAAAAATGCAAACGCCTTTTGGTGAAGCACACTGATAACTTGCACAGAAAAATTTTGTTCACCGATGAAAAAATTTCTACCGTTCAGGAAAAATTTAACAAGCAAAAATTTAAGGAAGCATCTGAACTGATCCCATGGGTGGAAAAGGGTCATCACCCAGCTTTAGTCATGGTTTGGTGGGGTGTCTCTTACGATGGGGTCACTGACCTGCATTTCTGGGAACAAGGAGTCAAAACATCGGCCAAAGTTTACCAAGAAACCGTTTTGGAAGCTGTTGTGAAGCCTCTTAACAATTCCCTGTGCCAAAACCAGCCATGGACTTTCCAGCATGATTCTGCGCTGGCCCATAAGACTAAAACGTCCCGGTCTGGCTTCGAAAAAAATTGCCAGCGTTCATTTCCTCTGGAGAATGGCCCTCAGGCAGTCCAGATTTGAACCCATTGGATTACAAATTGTGGACGGTTTTAAAAGACAAGGTTTGTCACAAAAGATACCCCCACATTGGATCTCTTAAGACTGCTTTGGTTCGAGCTGTAGCCAATTTTATAATGGACGAGGTTCGTGCAGCTATTGACGATTGGCCAGTGCGACTTAAGGCGTATGTAAAGGCAAAGGCCTGGCATTTCGAATAAGTAGATTCTTTTTGGATACAATATACATCAATAAATATATTAAAAAAATATTTGGTTCAAAAACATTCAGTACTTTATATTTTACAGCATAAAACGTGTGTAACAGTATTTATGTCCCTACTAAGTAGTTTCAACAAGGCGGTACCACTAGCTGTTACAGCGATTTACTGAAAGGCAAATTCGTTGAACATGTTATCTCGAGAAAGGGTTCGTTCATGCGAATTAACGCCATTGCATTTCTCTTTATGGGCCGCATCAAGTCATTGGTCTATGCCAACAAGCCAACAACTTTAGACGAGCTCGGAGGCATCATCCATCGCAAAATTGCCAACATTCCGGCTGAAATGTGTGCAAGAGTGGTGGAAAATTGGTTGCAAAGAAGAGATCGCAGGCTCGTGGTTGTCAAATGACCGAAATAAAATTTTATTCCTAAAATGTAACATTTGCACTACACCAGGAATAAGTTTAAACTCTATATCTTAATTATTCTGTGTTGTCCTTAATGGAAAACCCTGTACCTTTGGAAATCCAAGCTGTTAGTATTTAGAAGGTCAAAATGGGACGTTAATAGAAATTTAATATTAGAAATTCAGAATCCACGATCCCGCGGATAATTTTATGTACCATCATCGTATTTATCATAGTTCGTATTCTCTTTAATGAGGGCATTTTAATGATATTTAACCTGTTGTTCCAAAAAGGGAGTTCAGAACATGTATTCCAATGTAGACTGCTAAAGCAGAAAAGTAAAAATTGTTTCTTAACGGACTCGATTTTGTTAATATAGTAATCATATTGGGGTCACAAACCACCGATCCATATTTTTTTTTTTATAACGAACGTTCCCACGCCACTCACACCCGCCCCTGCCGACCGAGTTGGCCACGTCTCCATGACGTAGGATCAACGTACACATTATGGACCGATCCATAATGGAGATGACAAGAAACGTCATCCATTGAAATTTGCTACAGATATTTATTAACAGCCAATCGGTACAAAAAAATATTAATAATAATCACTAGAAAATATAAGCACCAAATTTAATACTTTATAATATAACCACCACCTTAATTTAATACAATCCAATCAAAGTATGAGAAGGACTAGAAACATGCAATACAAAATCAAAATATAACCACCTCCTTTCTTTATTACAATATTAAAATCTAATAAAAATAATATAAAGCATAATATACATAAGTATTTACAAATAATAACAATTACTAAATTTGTTTATAGCAGCCTAAATTGTTATGAAGACAATGAGCCTTGGTGTAATGAGTTTAAATAAAAAATTATTACAGTTTTTAATGAATCAAAACCTAAGGAGAAATCAATTAAATGATATAACGAATTAAAATCAGCACACATTCTACGAAATGGGTTACCACATGCATAATTGTGCCTTTGAAAATCCAAGTGTAAGAACTGATAGTATCTAGTAGGTCTAGGACGTTAATAGAAATTTTTGATATTAAGTATTCAGAAGCCACAACCCCACATATAATTTTATATACCATCATCGTATTCATCATAGTTCGCCTACTCTTCAATGAGGGCAATTTAATAAGATTTAACCTGCCATTATAAGAAGGAAGTTCATAACCAGTATTCCAGTGAAGACCTCTTAAGCAGAATATTAAAAATTGTTTCTGCACGGACTCAATTTTGTTAACATAGTAATCATATTGGGGATCCCAAACCACTGATCCATATTGTAAAATTGGCCTAACTAGGGAAATATATAGCTGTTTCGTAGTATATGGATCAGTAAACTCTTTTGCCCAGCGTTTCACAAAATAAAAGACACCATACGCTTTATTTACCATATTAATGTTATGGTTATTAAAATTCAACTTTCTATCCATCATAACACCGAGATCAATAAATGAATCGACCGATGCCAATTCAAAGCCACATAAATTAAATTTAGTAGCCAACAAACTACGTCTAGAAAAGCACATATGCTTACACTTTTAAAGGTTTAATTCCATAAAATTAAATTCACACCAAGTACTAAATCTGTCCAAATCACCCTGCAGTATGTGACTGTCTACAAAGCTAGCATAAGAGGAAAATAATTTAACGTCGTCTGCAAACATTAGTAAATTAGAGTTGATAATAGAGTAAGGCAAGTCGTTAATGAATAGCAAGATAGAACAGAAATTTTAAATCAGCTGTTTTATGTAAACAAATTAAAGTAAGAATAAATTTACAACCGAATAGGTAAGTAAAAATTGGAATATTATTTTATTTAATATATGGTTGATTCTGAGATTATGGGCCACTTTGTTGTCCTTGGTTGTTTCAAGCGTGAAAAATAAAATATATTATACTCTATTACATACTATACAATAAATCTTTATAGGACCTTTAAAGTCTTTAAAATTGTTTTTTTAAAAAATTATTTGTTCTTCAAAAAATTTTGCTACCAAAGTGTTTAAATATCATTACTCTGGTTGTCCCAAGCACTACTTTCAATTGAAATTTTCTTAATTTTTTACAAAAATATTAATTATTTATTTAATAAAAACAGTCCATAGTAGAAAATAATATTCAATTAATTTTGTTGCTATTAACGATTATAATTTTTTATTCAATTTATATTTTTATGGATGTTTATTTTCTGTCCCTGAAAATACACAGTATTCCCCTGTAAAATCTAATATTCGCTAAAATTAGAATTTCCAAACCAATCCTGATTTCAAGCAACTCAAATATGATTGAACATTACTTGAAGTGGGTGCACATCTAATAAAAAAAGATAATTAGTACTTTTATAATTTTGCAAGTTTTTTTTTGTGTTTATTGCAAGTATTATCTTCCAGCTCAAGTCAATTTTGTAAGGGTAAGTACTTAAATAAACATTTCGGGGGGTTTTGTAGAAATTCATAATTCCCCTGCCAACAATTTTTACAGGGGAATGACGATTAACAGATTTTTTTCTTTTATTATTTTTACAAAAAGAACTGAATTAAAATGAATTTGTTGATTTTAAAGAAAAATACTATATATTTTATTGTCTTCGTCATTTCTCTGTTCAATGAGTCATTACCCTGGAGGTCATATTTTTAATTTGTTGCATGATTCCGTTAAAAATTAAAATTTTGATGTGTACCTTTTAAAAATGACTAGTCTTTCTTAGAACCAAGACATCTACCTGAATTAAATATTAAATTCTGCAAAAAAATCTAATTCCAAAAATGATGTCGAAATTGACCCATAATCTCAGAATCACCCATATATGTTAATCACTGAAATTAGAAAGAAAAAAAGTTTTCTTTTATAATTTTTGTATTACAAATCTACACACTTTAAAATTCAAAATAAAATCTAACGTAATGCAAACAGTAAGCAAAATCAGCTGTTTCATTGCAAATTTTTAGTGGAAGCTGTTCGTTTACTTTTCTTGCAAATTTTAATATAAAAAAAAATTGCCTTACGCTCTCAGAGGTAGAAACTTGCAAATTTTTACTGGGAAAAAGTGTGTTCGTTTACTTTCCTTTCTTTTTTAAGAGCGTAAGGTCAATTTTACTCTCTTCATTAAAATTTGCAAGAATGGTAAACGAACAGCCTCCAGTAAAAATTTGCAATGAAACAGCTGATTTTGTTTACCGTTTGCATTACATTTCATTTTATTTTGAATTTTAAAGTGTTAAGATTTGTAATAAAAAAATGAGCAAAAGAAAACTTTTTTCTTTCAAATTTCAGTGATTAACATATATATTAAATGAAATAATTTTCAAATTTTTACTTACCTATTCTGTTGTAAATTTAGTTTTACTTTTATTTGTTTACATAAAATAGCTGATTTCAAATCACTGAAATTAGAAAGAAAAAAAGTTTTCTTTTATAATTTTTGTATTACAAATCTACACACTTTAAAATTCAAAATAAAATCTAACGTAATGCAAACAGTAAGCAAAATCAGCTGTTTCATTGCAAATTTTTAGTGGAAGCTGTTCGTTTACTTTTCTTGCAAATTTTAATATAAAAAAAAATTGCCTTACGCTCTCAGAGGTAGAAACTTGCAAATTTTTACTGGGAAAAAGTGTGTTCGTTTACTTTCCTTTCTTTTTTAAGAGCGTAAGGTCAATTTTACTCTCTTCATTAAAATTTGCAAGAATGGTAAACGAACAGCCTCCAGTAAAAATTTGCAATGAAACAGCTGATTTTGTTTACCGTTTGCATTACATTTCATTTTATTTTGAATTTTAAAGTGTTAAGATTTGTAATAAAAAAATGAGCAAAAGAAAACTTTTTTCTTTCAAATTTCAGTGATTAACATATATATTAAATGAAATAATTTTCAAATTTTTACTTACCTATTCTGTTGTAAATTTAGTTTTACTTTTATTTGTTTACATAAAATAGCTGATTTCAAATCACTGAAATTAGAAAGAAAAAAAGTTTTCTTTTATAATTTTTGTATTACAAATCTACACACTTTAAAATTCAAAATAAAATCTAACGTAATGCAAACAGTAAGCAAAATCAGCTGTTTCATTGCAAATTTTTAGTGGAAGCTGTTCGTTTACTTTTCTTGCAAATTTTAATATAAAAAAAAATTGCCTTACGCTCTCAGAGGTAGAAACTTGCAAATTTTTACTGGGAAAAAGTGTGTTCGTTTACTTTCCTCTCTTTTTTAAGAGCGTAAGGTCAATTTTACTCTCTTCATTAAAATTTGCAAGAATAGTAAACGAACAGCCTCCAGTAAAAATTTGCAATGAAACAGCTGATTTTGTTTACCGTTTGCATTACATTTCATTTTATTTTGAATTTTAAAGTGTTAAGATTTGTAATAAAAAAATGAGCAAAAGAAAACTTTTTTTCTTTCAAATTTCAGTGATTAACATATATATTAAATGAAATAATTTTCAAATTTTTACTTACCTATTCTGTTGTAAATTTAGTTTTACTTTTATTTGTTTACATAAAATAGCTGATTTCAAACATCTGTTCTATCTTGCAAATTTTGGTTGGCTAAAATTTCTCCAACCAAAATTTGCAAACTCTCTAACATCGAACTGTCAAAATTTTCTCTCTCTGGCTCTCATTTACTGGACTTTTTGTGTAACTAACACGATTCAGTAAAACTGTGCACTAATTTGTACAAATTTGCAAGTAAACAAACACACTTAATCTATCAATCCGGCAGCATGTGACAGTCCGCAAATTTTGCATAAGAAGAAAATGTTTTCACGTCGTCAGCAAAAATTAGTAAATTAAGTGTAATAATAGAATTGGACAAGTAGTTAATAAATAGTTAAAAAAGTATAGGTCCAATGTGGATGCCCCGTGGGACACAAGAAGTGGTGTTTTTTTTAACTGTGATGATATGTGATGGCGGTGCTTGTGAGATTTCTAAAGACACATTTAACATACACATTCCCGATAGCGATCTCAAGCGCCTTGAGGAGGGCTCACAGTTTACCAAACATCGACGAAGCTCTGAAGAATATTTTGAAATTGAATTTGTGTCCACGAGAAACATTAAAAACTCCACAACCCGTAGCACTAGCAGAAACAAATGCATCGGTTACAGAGATAGTATATCCCTAGGATTTTTATCCCGCACGTTCTCTTCTGTAACTGTATAATGTAGTCAGGTAAGCTTTAATGCCAAGAAGGAGGTTCTTTCTTACTAATAATTTCGGATGCTTCACAAAGTATGTATATCAAGACACGTTATCAAAAATATCTTTAAAATCGTAGAGGGTAATAAATAGCTCGATTTAACCAGCGGTTTGTCTGAAATAAACAAAGTCATACATTTAAATTTAATGATCTCTTGTGCAGAGAGAAGTTAAGCTCTATCTTTAGGAGGCAATTCATTGGCTAGGGCAGACAGGGCGTGAACAGGCGTAGATATGGTAACATCCAGAAATCTTCTCAGGGTCTCATTTTGAAATCTCAAGATCTTATTAACGAGCTGAGGTGAATTTGCAGTCAAAGATTTCGCATACTCAATTTTATATCTTATTAGGATTTTGTATACGAGTGCATTCAGTCCAAAATTAGGGTGAAGGCCCCCTTAACAGAGGTGAGGCATTTCATTATATTTACTTTTCGGCCGTAATAATCGTCCCAGCCGACAGACTGTGCATGCTATAAAATTTGGATCCAAGTGTATACTTTTGGATGTTCCGACGCCAAAGAGGCACCGTACCGCTCGAAAATATCGAGGTAAGTGTATCCGTTTAAAGTGAGCCAAATCAGCCGATTCGACGTCGTTCTCAGGAATTGGGCATCACTCAAACCATACTGTGGCGTATTTTAAGAAAAGATCTTGACCTCCATATAAGATCAAACTGACTCAGGAACTAAAGCCACTTTATCATTTGAAACGGCGAAACTTCTCCGATTGGACTCTGGCAAAGTTTCACGAAAATCTAGAATTTCATCGAAAAATCATCATCAGCGATGAAGCTCATTTCTGGCTGAGTGGTTTTGTCCATAAACAAAATATGAGTAAAACGATATTTTCAAAACGCTCCGGCCACTAGGGATTATCCGCATGTTCGTCTACCGATGCATAAAACTGTTTGAGGAGACTGGAGATGTTAAAGACCGGTCGGGCCGCCCACGCTCTGTTCGAACACCGCATGTCATCAAAGCCGTTAAATCAAGAATTCACAGAAATCCGCTCCGAAAACAGAAAATCATGGACCGTGAGATGAATATCACGCAAAAGTCCATGAGTCGAATCATTAAAAAAGACTTGGGACTTTCAAACGACGTACGGGACATTTATTGACTGCAGCTTTAAAAAAAATAGTATTGAAAAATGCAAACGCCTTTTGGTGAAGCACACTGATAACTTGCACAGAAAAATTTTGTTCACCGATGAAAAAATTTCTACCGTTCAGGAAAAATTTAACAAGCAAAAATTTAAGGAAGCATCTGAACTGATCCCATGGGTGGAAAAGGGTCATCACCCAGCTTTAGTCATGGTTTGGTGGGGTGTCTCTTACGATGGGGTCACTGACCTGCATTTCTGGGAACAAGGAGTCAAAACATCGGCCAAAGTTTACCAAGAAACCGTTTTGGAAGCTGTTGTGAAGCCTCTTAACAATTCCCTGTGCCAAAACCAGCCATGGACTTTCCAGCATGATTCTGCGCTGGCCCATAAGACTAAAACGTCCCGGTCTGGCTTCGAAAAAAATTGCCAGCGTTCATTTCCTCTGAAGAATGGCCCTCAGGCAGTTCAGATTTGAACCCATTGGATTACAAATTGTGGGCGGTTTTAGAGGACAAGGTTTGTCACAAAAGATACCCCAACATTGGATCTCTTAAGACTGCTTTGGTTCGAGCTGTAGCCAATTTTCCAATGGACGAGGTTCGTGCAGCTATTGACGATTGGCCAGTGCGACTTAAGGCGTATGTAAAGGCAAAAGCCTGGCATTTCGAATAAGTAGTTTCTTTTTGGATACAATATACATCAATAAATATATTAAAAAAATATTTGGTTCAAAAACATTCAGTACTTTATATTTTACAGCATAAAACGTGTGTAACAGTATTTATGTCCCTACTAAGTAGTTTCAACAAGGCGGTACCACTAGCTGTTACAGCGATTTACTGAAAGGCAAATTCGTTGAACATGTTATCTCGAGAAAGGGTTCGTTCATGCGAATTAACGCCATTGCATTTCTCTTTATGGGCCGCATCAAGTCATTGGTCTATGCCAACAAGCCAACAACTTTAGACGAGCTCGGAGGCATCATCCATCGCAAAATTGCCAACATTCCGGCTGAAATGTGTGCAAGAGTGGTGGAAAATTGGTTGCAAAGAAGAGATCGCAGGCTCGTGGTTGTCAAATGACCGAAATAAAATTTTATTCCTAAAATGTAACATTTGCACTACACCAGGAATAAGTTTAAACTCTATATCTTAATTATTCTGTGTTGTCCTTAATGGAAAACCCTGTACCTTTGGAAATCCAAGCTGTTAGTATTTAGAAGGTCAAAATGGGACGTTAATAGAAATTTAATATTAGAAATTCAGAATCCACGATCCCGCGGATAATTTTATGTACCATCATCGTATTTATCATAGTTCGTATTCTCTTTAATGAGGGCATTTTAATGATATTTAACCTGTTGTTCCAAAAAGGGAGTTCAGAACATGTATTCCAATGTAGACTGCTAAAGCAGAAAAGTAAAAATTGTTTCTTAACGGACTCGATTTTGTTAATATAGTAATCATATTGGGGTCACAAACCACCGATCCATATTTTTTTTTTTATAACGAACGTTCCCACGCCACTCACACCCGCCCCTGCCGACCGAGTTGGCCACGTCTCCATGACGTAGGATCAACGTACACATTATGGACCGATCCATAATGGAGATGACAAGAAACGTCATCCATTGAAATTTGCTACAGATATTTATTAACAGCCAATCGGTACAAAAAAATATTAATAATAATCACTAGAAAATATAAGCACCAAATTTAATACTTTATAATATAACCACCACCTTAATTTAATACAATCCAATCAAAGTATGAGAAGGACTAGAAGCATGCAATACAAAATCAAAATATAACCACCTCCTTTCTTTATTACAATATTAAAATCTAATAAAAATAATATAAAGCATAATATACATAAGTATTTACAAATAATAACAATTACTAAATTTGTTTATAGCAGCCTAAATTGTTATGAAGACAATGAGCCTTGGTGTAATGAGTTTAAATAAAAAATTATTACAGTTTTTAATGAATCAAAACCTAAGGAGAAATCAATTAAATGATATAACGAATTAAAATCAGCACACATTCTACGAAATGGGTTACCACATGCATAATTGTGCCTTTGAAAATCCAAGTGTAAGAACTGATAGTATCTAGTAGGTCTAGGACGTTAATAGAAATTTTTGATATTAAGTATTCAGAAGCCACAACCCCACATATAATTTTATATACCATCATCGTATTCATCATAGTTCGCCTACTCTTCAATGAGGGCAATTTAATAAGATTTAACCTGCCATTATAAGAAGGAAGTTCATAACCAGTATTCCAGTGAAGACCTCTTAAGCAGAATATTAAAAATTGTTTCTGCACGGACTCAATTTTGTTAACATAGTAATCATATTGGGGATCCCAAACCACTGATCCATATTGTAAAATTGGCCTAACTAGGGAAATATATAGCTGTTTCGTAGTATATGGATCAGTAAACTCTTTTGCCCAGTGTTTCACAAAATATAAGACACCATACGCTTTATTTACCATATTAATGTTATGGTTATTAAAATTCAACTTTCTATCCATCATAACACCGAGATCAATAAATGAATCGACCGATGCCAATTCAAAGCCACGTAAATTAAATTTAGTAGCCAACAAACTACGTCTAGAAATGCACATATGCTTACACTTTTAAAGGTTTAATTCCATAAAATTAAATTCACACCTAGTACTAAATCTGTCCAAATCACCCTGCAGTATGTGACTGTCCGCAAAGCTAGCATAAGAGGAAAATAATTTAACGTCGTCTGCAAACATTAGTAAATTAGAGTTGATAATAGAGTAAGGCAAGTCGTTAATGAATAGCAAGATAGAACAGAAATTTTAAATCAGCTGTTTTATGTAAACAAATTAAAGTAAGAATAAATTTACAACCGAATAGGTGAGTAAAAATTGGAATATTATTTTATTTAATATATGGTGGATTCTGAGATTATGGGCCACTTTGTTGTCCTTGGTTGTTTCAAGCGTGAAAAATAAAATATATTATACTCTATTACATACTATACAATAAATCTTTATAGGACCTTTAAAGTCTTTAAAATTGTTTTTTTAAAAAATTATTTGTTCTTCAAAAATTTTTGCTACCAAAGTGTTCAAATTGGTTGTCCCAAGCACTACTTTCAATTGAAATTTTCTCAATTTTTTACAAAAATATTAATTATTTATTTAATAAAAACAGTCCATAGTAAAAAATAATATTCAATTAATTTTGTTGCTATTAACGATTATAATTTTTTATTCAATTTATATTTTTATGGATGTTTATTTTCTGTCCCTGAAAATACACAGTATTCCCCTGTAAAATCTAATAATAATATAAAGCATAATATACATAAGTATTTACAAATAATAACAATTACTAAATTTGTTTATAGCAGCCTAAATTGTTATGAAGACAATGAGCCTTGGTGTAATGAGTTTAAATAAAAAATTATTACAGTTTTTAATGAATCAAAACCTAAGGAGAAATCAATTAAATGATATAACGAATTAAAATCAGCACACATTCTACGAAATGGGTTACCACATGCATAATTGTGCCTTTGAAAATCCAAGTGTAAGAACTGATAGTATCTAGTAGGTCTAGGACGTTAATAGAAATTTTTGATATTAAGTATTCAGAAGCCACAACCCCACATATAATTTTATATACCATCATCGTAATCATCATAGTTCGCCTACTCTTCAATGAGGGCAATTTAATAAGATTTAACCTGCCATTATAAGAAGGAAGTTCATAACCAGTATTCCAGTGAAGACCTCTTAAGCAGAATATTAAAAATTGTTTCTGCACGGGCTCAATTTTGTTAACATAGTAATCATATTGGGGATCCCAAACCACTGATCCATATTGTAAAATTGGCCTAACTAGGGAAATATAAAGCTGTTTCGTAGTATATGGATCAGTAAACTCTTTTGCCCAGCGTTTCACAAAATAAAAGACACCATACGCTTTATTTACCATATTAATGATATGGTTATTAAAATTCAACTTTCTATCCATCATAAAACCGAGATTAATAAATGAATCGACCGATGCCAATTCAAAGCCACATAAATTAAATTTAGTAGCCAACAAACTACGTCTAGAAAAGCACATATGCTTACACTTTTAAAGGTTTAATTCCATAAAATTAAATTTACACCAAGTACTAAATCTGTCCAAATCACCCTGCAGTATGTGACTGTCCGCAAAGCTAGCATAAGAGGAAAATAATTTAACGTCGTCTGCAAACATTAGTAAATTAGAGTTGATAATAGAGTCAGGCAAGTCGTTAATGAATAGCAAGATAGAACAGAAATTTTAAATCAGCTGTTTTATGTAAACAAATTAAAGTAAGAATAAATTTACAACCGAATAGGTAAGTAAAAATTGGAATATTATTTTATTTAATATATGGTTGATTCTGAGATTATGGGCCACTTTGTTGTCCTTGGTTGTTTCAAGCGTGAAAAATAAAATATATTATACTCTATTACATACTATACAATAAATCTTTATAGGACCTTTAAAGTCTTTAAAATTGTTTTTTTAAAAAATTATTTGTTCTTCAAAAAATTTTGCTACCAAAGTGTTCAAATATCATTACCCTGGTTGTCCCAAGCACTACTTTCAATTGAAATTTTCTAAATTTTTTACAAAAATATTAATTATTTATTTAATAAAAACAGTCCATAGTAAAAAATAATATTCAATTAATTTTGTTGCTATTAACGATTATAATTTTTTATTCAATTTATATTTTTATGGATGTTTATTTTCTGTCCCTGAAAATACACAGTATTCCTCTGTAAAATCTAATAATAATATAAAGCATAATATACATAAGTATTTACAAATAATAACAATTACTAAATTTGTTTATAGCAGCCTAAATTGTTATGAAGACAATGAGCCTTGGTGTAATGAGTTTAAATAAAAAATTATTACAGTTTTTAATGAATCAAAACCTAAGGAGAAATCAATTAAATGATATAACGAATTAAAATCAGCACACATTCTACGAAATGGGTTACCACATGCATAATTGTGCCTTTGAAAATCCAAGTGTAAGAACTGATAGTATCTAGTAGGTCTAGGATGTTAATAGAAATTTTTGATATTAAGTATTCAGAAGCCACAACCCCACATATAATTTTATATACCATCATCGTATTCATCATAGTTCGCCTACTCTTCAATGAGGGCAATTTAATAAGATTTAACCTGCCATTATAAGAAGGAAGTTCATAACCAGTATTCCAGTGAAGACCTCTTAAGCAGAATATTAAAATTTGTTTCTGCACGGACTCAATTTTGTTAACATAGTAATCATATTGGGGATCCCAAACCACTGATCCATATTGTAAAATTGGCCTAACTAGGGAAATATATAGCTGTTTCGTTGTATATGGATCAGTAAACTCTTTTGCCCAGCGTTTCACAAAATAAAAGACACCATACGCTTTATTTACCATATTAATGATATGGTTATTAAAATTCAACTTTCTATCCATCATAAAACCGAGATCAATAAATGAATCGACCGATGCCAATTCAAAGCCACATAAATTAAATTTAGTAGCCAACAAACTACGTCTAGAAAAGCACATATGCTTACACTTTTAAAGGTTTAATTCCATAAAATTAAATTTACACCAAGTACTAAATCTGTCCAAATCACCCTGCAGTATGTGACTGTCCGCAAAGCTAGCATAAGAGGAAAATAATTTAACGTCGTCTGCAAACATTAGTAAATTAGAGTTGATAATAGAGTCAGGCAATTCGTTAATGAATAGCAAGATAGAACAGAAATTTGAAATCAGCTTTTTTATGTAAACAAATTAAAGTACGAATAAATTTACAACCGAATAGGTAAGTAAAAATTGGAATATTATTTTATTTAATATATGGTTGATTCTGAGATTATGGGCCACTTTGTTGTCCTTGGTTGTTTCAAGCGTGAAAAATAAAATATATTATACTCTATTACTTACTATACAATAAATCTTTATAGGACCTTTAAAGTCTTTAAAATTGTTTTTTAAAAAAATTATTTGTTCTTCAAAAATTTTTGCTACCAAAGTGTTCAAATATCATTACCCTGGTTGTCCCAAGCACTACTTTCAATTGAAATTTTCTCAATTTTTTACAAAAATATTAATTATTTATTTAATAAAAACAGTCCATAGTAAAAAATAATATTCAATTAATTTTGTTGCTATTAACGATTATAATTTTTTATTCAATTTATATTTTTATGGATGTATATTTTCTGTCCCTGAAAATACACAGTATTCCCCTGTAAAATCTAATATTCGCTAAAATTAGAATTTCCAAACCAATCCTGATTTCAAGCAACTCAAATATGATTGAACATTACTTGAAGTGGGTGCACATCTAATAGTTTTTTCGTCAACAGTCTTATTAAAATTAAGTAAGTAAGTTTTGACACTCGTTACGAACGTTCACACTTAAGTTGATCATTCCCCTGTGTTGTTTTTTAAAAAGATAATTAGTAATTTTATAATTTTGCAAGTATTTTTTTGTGTTTATTGCAAGTATTATCTTCCAGCTCAAGTCAATTTTGTAAGGGTAAGTACTTAAATAAACATTTCAGGGGGTTTTGTAGAAATTCATCATTCCCCTGCCAAAAATTTTTACAGGGGAATGACGATTAACAGATTTTTTTCTTTTATTATTTTTACAAAAAGAACTGAATTAAAATGAATTTGTTGATTTTAAAGAAAAATACTATATATTTTATTGTCTTCGTCATTTCTCTGTTCAATGAGTCATTACCCTGGAGGTCATATTTTTAATTTGTTGCATGATTCCGTTAAAAATTAAAATTTTGATGTGTACCTTTTAAAAATGACTAGTCTTTCTTAGAACTAAGACATCTACCTGAATTAAATATTAAATTCTGCAAAAAAATCTAATTCCAAAAATGATGTCGAAATTGACCCATAATCTCAGAATCACCCATATATGTATGTTAATCACTGAAATTAGAAAGAAAAAAAGTTTTCTTTTATAATTTTTGTATTACAAATCTTAACACTTTAAAATTCAAAATAAAATCTAACGTAATGCAAACAGTAAGCAAAATCAGCTGTTTCATTGCAAATTTTTAGTGGAAGCTGTTCGTTTACTTTTCTTGCAAATTTTAATATAAAAAATGGCCTTACGCTCTCAGAGGTAGAAACTTGCAAATTTTTACTGGGAAAAAGTGTGTTCGTTTACTTTCCTTTCTTTTTTAAGAGCGTAAGGTCAATTTTACTCTCTTCATTAAAATTTGCAAGAATGGTAAACGAACATCCTCCAGTAAAAATTTGCAATGAAACAGCTGATTTTGTTTACCGTTTGCATTACATTTCATTTTATTTTGAATTTTAAAGTGTTAAGATTTGTAATAAAAAAATGAGCAAAAGAAAACTTTTTTTTCTTTCAAATTTCAGTGATTAACATATATATTAAATGAAATAATTTTCAAATTTTTACTTACCTATTCTGTTGTAAATTTAGTTTTACTTTTATTTGTTTACATAAAATAGCTGATTTCAAACATCTGTTCTATCTTGCAAATTTTGGTTGGCTAAAATTTCTCCAACCAAAATTTGCAAACTCTCTAACATCGAACTGTCAAAATTTTCTCTCTCTGGCTCTCATTTACTGGACTTTTTGTGTTAACTAACACGATTCAGTAAAAATTTGCACAATTTGCAAAATTAGTAAATTAAGGGTAATAATAGAATTGGACAAGTAGTTAATAAATAGTTAAAAAAGTATAGGTCCAATGTGGATGCCCCGTGAGACACCAGAAGTTGTGTTTTTTTAACTGTGATGATGTGTAATGGCGGTGCTTCTGAGATTTCTAAAGACACATTTAACATACACATTCCCGATAGCGATCTCAAGCGCCTTGAGGAGGGCTCACAGTTTACCAAACATCGACGAAGCTCTGAAGAATATTTTGAAATTGAATTTGTGTCCACGAGAAACTTTAAAAACTCCACAACCCGTAGCACTAGCAGAAACAAATGCATCGGTTACAGAGAAAGTATATCCCTAGAATTTTTATCCCGCACGTTCTCTTCTGTAAATGTATAATGTAGTCAGGTAAGCTTTAATGCCAGGAAGGAGGTTCTTTCTTACTAATAATTTCGGATGCTTCACAAAGTTTGTATATCAAGACACGTTATCAAAAATATCTTTAAAATCGTAGAGGGTAATAAATAGCTCGATTTAACCAGCGGTTTGTCTGAAATAAACAAAGTCATACATTTAAATTAAATGATCTATTGTGCAGAGAGAAGTTAAGCTCTATCTTTAGGAGGCAGTTCATTGGCTAGGGCAGACAGGGCGTGAACAGGCGTAGATATGGTAACATTCAGAAATCTTCTCAGGGTCTCATTTTGAAATCTCAAGATCTTATTAACGAGCTGAGGTGAATTTGCAGTCAAAGATTTCGCATACTCAATTTTATATCTTATTAGGATTTTGTATACGAGTGCATTCAGTCCAAAATTAGGGTGAAGGCCCCCTTAACAGAGGTGAGGCATTTCAATATATTTACACTACTTGTCCTTTTGTTGTTCCCAGGATAAACAATTCAACTGGCTGGTTTCTGAAGTGTCCCAAATTCCTTTCTAATTAATGGCACGGGTGGATTTGATGATGTTGGCTTCGTTTGTTCTTTTGGTTTGATTTGTTTGTTTCGTTAATTTTCTAAAATAAAAAAACACGCACACGTAAATAAAATGAATTTAAGAAAATTGAAATCGCAAATTAAAATAAATTGAAATAAAAATCAAAATTAAATAAATAAGGCAACACAATTTCAAAAAACAAGACTAATACTGTACTGTACATAACATAAATGACGTACATAACACAAATGCCAGGAGCTTCCAGTATTGTCAACCATGGTGTTGGGGATTTCAACACTACGTTCTTCAAATTATCATCATCTATTTATTATCGTTTACTATTATTTACATTTTTTATTGTTTTTCATTATTTTTGTTAATTTGTAAAATTTATAATTTATTTTACTAAAACACCCTGCTGGTCACCCTAATTGTTTTGCGTTTGGTTGATGCATTTTACACCAACAACATTGTTTAATCCTTAATGTTGCCCACAACTCCCCACTCTAGCGTAAACGTCACGTATTGATTGGCAACCCTTTCGGGTTCGTCTTATACTCTCCTTTTGTGCTTTCCTTTTTGCTCTATGCGGATTATCCGCATAAAAGCATAAAGAGAGTGGTTTACAACGAGTAGCGGGGGTTGCTGAAAAGCCCTTGCGACATCCATGACTCGGTCTTTGCGATCAATCGCTATATGAATCGCCAATCGATCATCTCGCATAACCACCTATTCGCACAAAGGTAAAATACTCGCTCAATAAAGCAGCACACACAGATTTAATTTGAAATCTAAATATGTACGTTGTTTTATTTCTTTTTCTTTGTTCCTCTCGCAAACAAACATTTGGTCCACACGAGCCGGATATCTCGGATTTTGGTCGCTAACCATCGTTTGTTTATTTTTCTCCCTGCAGAGAAAAACATCACGGATTTCATCCACCACTCACCAACCACATACACATCCAATCATCAAATTTACCTCATCCATACACTTTCCAGCAACAAAAAGGTACGTAATCAGTTTCCATTAAGCCCCCTGGAGACGTACCAAAAAACCCATCAATCACAAAGTTGTGTGCGTGCGTTCGTTCTTTTTCGGCTACACGTACATGTTGTCGGCAATTGATTGATGAAAATCAAAAATTTTTGATATTTCTATTTGATGGCTGATTTGTGGTATGTCTCCTGTTGTTTTGACAAAAAAAATTCATTTGCTTTGTTTTTCCCGTCATGTAAACAAGTGCGCGGACGAAAACAAAAAATAAACATACATACATACGTACATATTTTGTGTTTGGTAAGAAAACAAGTGAAAAGAAAATAAGTGAAATAATGGAAAAGTGCTTAGATGAACAAAAGTTTATATTGCGTTTCATTGAAAACTAAAATTTTTTTTTTCTCTTTCATACTTTTCTTTTTCCTCAACAACACTGCACAAGTAGTCAATAATAATAAATCATCATCCGACGACGACATGATTAGGTGCGAACGCTACGAAGTCAAAATAGAAATGGTGATTGATGTGTTTATTTGTACGTCTCCTCAAAAGCTTCAAATATACGACACTCACACATATGCACTGATTGATGTGTTTTTTGGTACGTCTCCAGGGGGCTTTAAGTGAGCATTCGCGAGTGATATTTTTTCTAAAACAAAAGAAGTAACAATTTCGACCAACTCTGGTCGACTTACAATTCCCTTATCGCGTTTCCTTTGTTTAAAAATTAAATTATTTATCCCGGTTGTCGCTATAAGTCGCGTAAATTTCAGTCCACTGTTAGTTCTATTTAATTTCGTATCAGTGTTTTTATTCAAAATAAATAAATTAATAATTTATATAATAAAAACATCCTCGCGAAATATACAGTGCAAGTGCATCCAGTGTTGACCGTTTAAAATTGGTGGTGTTTTCGTTTACTTGCTCTCTCCGTGTCGTTTATTTATCATAGAGAAAAACCTTCGCGGAATAACAACAACAATTCCCGAAACGAAGAAGAATCAACCACCACGGTCAACGCTTAATCATCTGCATTGTGTGGTAGCCTACGTCACACACACTCCGCTTACCTACATTCGGTTTGTAAGTGCACGCGTACTTGAATTTCTATTGCGTGGGTGCCTACGTCACAGCATAGACGCACACATACCATACGCACATATTAACGTACATTCGCTGTCTTATTTTGCTTCGTTTATTTCGATATTACATATTACAGCCTAGTGCCGGTGAATAAGTACGGCTTATTTTTTGTGTAGGAAAATTTTTGTAGATCATTTCGGGATTTTTTATTTTGTACTGATTCTTGTCGTGGTTCGCTACAGTGATCTTCGTTCGGTCCTATTAGACTACGTACACCCTACAGTCGGTCTAGTAGACATAAAATATTAAAAATAATAATTTTAACAAAATTTTTATTTTTTATCGCTTTTGGACAGTGTCGTGTAGTTTGTTCCGCTTAGTACCCTACAGTCGGTCGACATAGACATAGTTTTATTTAAATAAAATTGTTTACAAAGAATTTTGTTCTATTTTTCTGGTCTTTACCAGTAATAGGTTGGTTAACTGATTGTAACTTAGTTTCGTACTCAAATTGCGTTTACCCTACAACCGGGCTATACGACAAATTTCTACATTTTGAATTGTTTTCTGATTTAATCGCTTCGGTAATCGATTTCGAAGATAGAAACGACTATTAAAACAAGAAAACTCAAGGTCTTTTCGTGCTCTCAACTAATTTCTAATATTTTTCCGAATCTTTTGCGAAATTTAGTTGAAGTTTTCTTTACCCTTGGCAGTTATTTTCAGTTTGAAGAAGATTTTTCTCGCATTTTAGGACTTTTAATTAATTTTTCTCCGCGGTTTTTGCTTAGTTTGCCTTTACAATGTCGCTCACTCCTCTCGACTTCTTCATAAGAGCCTCTGATGCTCTAGTGAAATTTGATGCGAACTTTAGTGCTCAGCGAGATGAAGATCTCGACATTTATTCACTGGAAATACAGAGCTCAGAAGCGAGAGCCTTGTGGAGTAAAACCAAGGACATGTAGGACTCATGTCTTACACATCTCCAAACTATGGAGGATGCGACTAGGGACGATATAGATGCTGCGGATAGTAAATATGACGCCGCTTATAAAGCATTCGAACATGCCCTGTCAAGCATTAATCGTAAACTTGATCAGTTTCGAGCATCGTCAAAACCATCGCCCCCTACTCCCTTACGTTTGGCTAACCCGGTGTTGGAGAATTTTGTAGATTCTCCTCGCACTGTGGGAAATCGAGATAGGTCTTCCTGTGACGTATCAATATCGAACTATTCCGATAGATCCAATGCTCACAGTGAAGAAACGCACAAAACAAATACGGTTTTAACACACAATGATCTCGCTACTCATAATCTCGCGTTGCCACCCTGTGATACTGATGTCTTTGAGGGCGATTTCTTTTCGTGGCCAACGTTCCGAGATCTTTTTACCGCTGTATACATAAACAACTCGCGCTTAAGTGATATCGAAAGGTTATGCCATCTGGTGCGCAAAACCAGTGGGGAAGCTAAGGAAATCGTTTCTAAATTTCCCTTGACCCACCGCAGCTTTTCTCTCGCTTGGAAAGCTTTAAAGGCTACCTACGATAATTCACGTATTCTTGTGAATAATCACTTAAAGTTACTTTTTGATCTTCCGGTTTTAGACAACGAGTCTAATGCCGGTTTGAAGTCCATACAACGTGGTATAAATGGGTGTTTATCGGCCATGGCAGTGTAAGACGTAATCACTGACCACTGGGACCCGATTTTAGTCTTCGTGTGCATTCAAAGACTACCGAAGATCACCGTGGCTTTATGGGAGCAAAGCGTAAAAGACAAGTCAGCTTTGTCCTCGTGGCGAGATTTGGATTCTTTCCTTACGGAAAGAATTCAAACATTGGCTTGTCTTCGGGACCTGAAGGGTATTGACACTGAAAAAAAGCCTACCGGCCAAAAAGTTAAAACGCATTATACAAATGCATACTCGTCGGATCGATCTCAGGTGAAATCGCGAACTTGGTGCGTGCTTTGCCCAGAGCAGAATCATTTTTTGCGCACGTGTCCTCGGTTTAAAGCATTTTCTGTCGATGCAAAGTTTTCGGCCATTCAAAAGCATAATTGCTGCATAAATTGTTTATCGCGTGGCCATTCTGTTAAAGACTGCCCGAGTAAAAATACCTGCAATGAATGCCATAATAAGCACCACACGCTTTTGCATCGTCCGCAGGAATCGATCCGTGCCCTTGCTGCCTCAGCCAATCCTGTTGCAAGTCGGCCCCCTCAAAATTTTAATACCAACCTTCTGCCATCGACATCCGCCAATGTTCCAGCTTCCACTTCTATAAATAGGCAGGTATATCATACCTCACAAGATCGCAGAGTACTGTAGGGAACAGCAATGGTGAACATTATTCACCAGGGTAATTCGTATACCGCTCGTGCTCTTATCGACCCTGCGTCAGAAGCTTCGTTTATAACTGAAGGTCTACAAAATAGACTTAGATTGTCGACCCATTCTACCATTGCCCGTGTTTCTGGCATAAATCAGTCGTTCTCGGTCACGTCTCGTAAAAATTGTTCGATTTGCATAGGCTCTCGGTTTGACTCATCCCTATCTTTGGAAACAGTTGCGGTGGTGCTTCCGAAAATTTCGGGTAATTTACCCTCAGTTAGTTAGTTAGCTCAGACTTTTCCTCCCGTTTACCAAACCTTCGTTTAGCCGATTCTCACGTTTTTGATTGTCGCCCTGTTGAATTGCTGATCGGCGCAGATTTGTATCCTAGCATTTTGTTGTGTGGTACCCAACAAAATGTCTTGGGACCGTTGTTAGCGCAGAACACGGTATTCGGCTGGATCATTACTGGTCCAATTCCGCCCTCACCTGTTCAGGTATTTACTACCACTTTAGAATTCGCAGAGGAAGACAGTCTAAATAAAACTTTACTTCGATTTTGGGAATTAGAGGAAACTCCTAAACGACGAATTTTGTCCCCCACTGATAAATTTTGTGAGGAAAACTATAGGGCCACAACGCGCCGCAATTCAGAAGGCCGCTACGTGGTTACCCTTCCATTTAAATCTGACTACCCTCATATCTTGGAGTTAGGTGAGTCGCGTTCTAATGTCCTCAAGCAGTTTATTCGAAATGAAAACTCGCTTCTTCGCAAACCACTGGTTAAGGATGTCTATGACAGCGTTATTCGAGAATATTCGCAGCTGGACCACATGCGGCTTGTTTCTCGATCTCACGCCGGTAATTCACGTTCTTGCTATCTGCCTCATCATCCAGTCATAAATCCGGACAAACAGACCTCCAAGCTACGTGTTGTGTTTAATGCGTCCAATAAGACGTCAAATGGGATTAGCCTTAACGACATTCTTCAGGTCGGTCCCACTCTTCAGTCAGATTTGGTTTTATTGATTTTGCGCTGGCGTCTTTTCCAATTTGTATTTAACTGCGACATTACTCAAATGTACAGGCAAATTCGCTCACGCTCCGTTTCAGCGGATTTTGTTTAGGGATTCTCCTTCTAACGAAATTGAAGACTTCGAGTTACATACTGTAACTTTCGGCGTCAACTGTGCCCCTTTTCTAGCCATTCGGACGCTACTCCAGTTAGCGGATGACATGGATGCAAAATATCCACTCGCAGCGCATATACTACGATATAAGTCGATGTATGTTGATGACGTTCTAGCGGGATCCCACGATCTTAATACAGCTCTGATCGCTCGCGATCAGCTTATTTCATGTCTGTCTTCGGCCAAGTTTGAATTGAGAAAATGGACTTCTAATCATAAGTACATTCTAGCCGGGTTTCCGTCAGAATATCTTGTAGATGCCCAGCTTTTGTCTTTTGTTGAATCTAGTAGTTCTAAGCCCTTGGGCATTAGGTGGAACGCTTAACTGGATACTTTCTTCTTCTGTGTGGAATCAATACAAAGAAAGTCCAGTTATTCGAAAAGGGAAGTACTTTCTACTATCGCCAAACTTTTTGCTAGCTCCGGTTATTGTCGTCGCAAAAATCATTATGCAGAAGATCTGGTTGGATAATATCAGCTGGGATGATTTGCTTCCATCTGGGACTAAAAACTCGTGGCAAACATTTGTCGACACGTATACTGGGGTAAATTCTATACGGATCCCGCATTGGGTTCACTATTCCCCTGCCAGTTCGGCTGAACTACATGTTTTTTCTGATGCCTCGGAAAAGGCATACGCGGGGTGATATATATTCGAACTAATATTATCTGGAACTTTTCATACTCATTTGCTTTCGAGCAAGACGAGAGTAGCGCCATTAAAGTCTGTTTCACTACCTCGATTGGAACTCTGTGGAGCAGTGTTAGTCTCAGATCTTCTAAAATCAGTGTTAGGAGAAATCGACATACCCATTCAAAAGGTATATTGCTGGACTGATTCAACAATTGTTCTTTCGTGGCAGAAAAAGACTCCTTCAACATGGACAACATTTGTTGCAAACAGGGTATGTCGTATTCAGGAGAATGTAGGGAACAACAATTGGTACCACGTGAGGTCAGAGGACAATCCTGCCGATTTAGGTATCGCGGAACTTCGCCCGCAGAACTTGCCTCTTCGGATCTCTGGTGGCACGGTGGTTGTGCTCGGAATCCTCTGACTGGAACACTTCAAACCTAACTTCACTCGATACTGATCTTGAGATGCGAGCAGTAAAAACTCACGTCATATTCTTTGCTGGGTATGAAGATGTTCTGGAAAGATTTTCCTCACTTGATAAGGCTTTACGGGTTCTGTCATATGTATTTCGTTTCTTTCATCATACTTGTCCTGTCAATAAAGGACGTCGTAGTTTTACATCTACTACCCTCGACTCTTCAGAAATTAAAGCGGTAAAGCTCCGCCTGGCTATCTTAGCGCAAAAGGCTCACTTCGCCGAGGAGTACAAATGTCTATTAGATAGATCACCTTTACCTTCGAGAAGTTCCCTATTACCTTTGAACCCATTTCTCGATCGTGAAGGGGTTATTCGTCTCAACGGGCGTTTGTCAAAGTCATCTACGCTTTCGTACACTGAACGCCATCCTATCGTTTTGCCATATTCATGTCGTTTCGCTCGCCTGGTTCTCGAATTCGTACACTTGATTTCCATTCATTTAGGAAATCAATTAATGCTTCGCATCACACGCATTGAATACTGGGTTCCTCGATTAAAAACTCTCGTTCGCACAGTCATCAATCGATGCAAGCCTTGTCTCCTTGAGAGAAAGCGCTCGTGCAGTCAGATTATGGCCGCTCTTCCTCCTGAGAGAACTGTTGTTACCAGGGCATTTCATACTACTGGTGTAGATTTCGCAGGTCCTTTCGACATCAAGTCTTTTACTGGTCGAGCTTGTCGTATCACAAAGGGATACGTCTGCATGTTTGTTTGTTTTTCAACAAAAGCAATCCACCTAGAAGCCACATCAGACTTATCATCGGCCATGTTTTTAGCTGCATTTCATCGTTTTATCGCTCGTCGGGGTTGCCCGAAATCGCTGTTCTCGGACAATGGCACTAATTTTGTGGGCGCCTCTCACGAAATTGAAAATCATTTCAAAGTTTTTCTTCGCGAAAGTCGTGATAGGGTTTGTTCTTCATTAGGCTATCAACATCTCACTTGGCAGTTCATACCTGCAGGTGCACCCCACATGGGAGGCCTTTGGGAAGCAGCAGTAAAAAGCTTCAAGCTTCATTTTCGTCGGCATGCAAAGGACCTCAGATACACATTTGAAGAACTTTCCACTGTTCTGGCTCGTATTGAGTCATGTTTAAATTCCCGCCCTCTTTGCCCTGGTCATTTTCTGATCGGCGCCCCCCCCCCCCCTTTTATCCCCTCCGGAACTTGTTTCTGAGGATTCGCCTTTGACTTTAGTTAATCGCTATCGCAAAATGAAAGCATTGACCCACCAGTTTTGCATTCGATGGAAGGAGGAATATTTGCATAGTCTTCAAAAACGGTACAAATGGAAACTCCCACAACGCGATGTTCAGGTGGACGATTTAGTCGTCATTCGTCACGAACAGCTACCGCCCACGTCGTGGAGATTAGGTCGGGTCGTTCGCCTCTATCCGGGAGATGACGGTCATGTTCGGGTCGTCGATATTCGAACATCACTGGGAATTGTAAGACGACCTGTTACTAAATTGGTCATATTGACTGATTAATTTTTCTTAGTTTATCGCGCCCTTTCCATTATTTTTTTTGATTCCGTCGAGCCGTTGTCGATCATGCGGAAAGGCCCATCATACGCTTCTGCATTCTCGATCTCGCGCCTCGAAACCCAAACTCGGCAAAAATAAAAAACATCAGCCACCCAAACCACGTCAGTCCCCGGCCTTTGTTCAGCCCATTGCTCCGCTCCGGTCGCCAGTGTCAAGTACGTCGGTGTCTTCGATACGCGCTGCGGTAGCGCCTACGATCGCCATAAGTCGTGGTTTATAATTTAAAAATATAAATAATAAAAAAAAAATATGAATTTCGCTCACTGAAACTGAATTACGTTCCTTACTCCTATCGTATTAATATAAATAGAAATATCTCTAGTTATAAGTTTTAAATAAGTTGCAACACAGTCCGATGTTGCAAGGAGGCCGGCAATGTTTAATCCTTAATGTTGCCCACAACTCCCCTCTCTAGCGTAAACGTCACGTATTGATTGGCAACCCTTTCGGGTTCGTCTTATACTCTCCTTTTGTGCTTTCCTTTTTGCTCTATGCGGATTATCCGCATAAAAGCATAAAGAGAGTGGTTTACAACGAGTAGCGGGGGTTGCTGAAAAGCCCTTGCGACATCCATGACTCGGTCTTTGCGATCAATCGCTATTTGAATCGCCAATCGATCATCTCGCATAACCACCTATTCGCACAAAGGTAAAATACTCGCTCAATAAAGCAGCACACACAGATTTAATTTAAATCTAAATACGTTGTTTTATTTCTTTTTCTTTTTTCCTCTCGCAAACAAACAATCATTGTAAAAGCCTTTGCTGCAGTCGCTTTGGCGGGTAGTGCATACCATATGTGTTGTGTTGTTAGTGTAATCTGTTTACTTAAAAAATGTTAGTTGTCGTTTACTTCTTGTTATCTTCTTTGCTTTCAGCTGAAACATCATATTTTCTTTGATATATCATTGTTGAACTTCGTTTATTTATTTCGTGTTAAATGCAATTTGTTATTGCATATTTTGGCAATTTAGTAAATAGAGTGACGCGTCGAATTTTAAGTTGCTCTTTTGATATATAATTAGAATATTGTACACAGTCGGAAATTGAAAGTTAAAACGTTAACACTGCCTTGCTGCATAAAAAAACGAATCTTTATCTTGGAACAACTGTTCAAACCAAAATTGTTATTATAGAAATTAAATTATTTTAATAAACTTTGATATTTTGAATTGAAAATTAATTTCAAAGTGTTTTTTATTTCGTGGCTCAGGACGAGCTAGTTAATTCTTCTACATTTAAATGGTGCCGAAACCAGGGAACAGTTTCCCAACAATAAAAGTGTTTCAAATTAAATAAAAATAAAAACTTAAATTTAACAAACTATGTTTCAATAAACTTAAAAAAAAAACTGTGCTACTAAATAAAAACTGTGGTTCAAGAAAAATTGTGGCTATAAAAGAGCAAAAAAAAAATTGTTGAATTTTAAACGTTGCTATTGAGAAAAAATATTAATTGTTGCGAAATTAAAAGAATTATTAAACCTAAAAACTTAAACTGAAAATATTTGTGAAAACTTTGTCCAGTGGAAATAGTTTGCTCAAGTGTCTAACAAATAACAAAAAATTGTAAGCTGTATGCCTGTTTGCTGTTGCTGTTACATAACCTGAACAACTTCAACAAGGCAGATACGATAATTTGTTTGTGATAAAAATGGCGGATTTAACGCGTCCTATTGAGGATCAACGTATATTAGCTGCGCGTTTGCAACGAATTACCGAGAAGTATGATAAGTTGCTCAGAGAATCAATGTCCCGCGGATTGAGCCAAAGTTATCTCGATGAAATCGATTCTATAAAAGCAACATTTGAGAGCAATCACGAAGAAATATTTGAGTTTGTACGAAATAATTCGATCGCGTATGATGACGTGCAATATTTAAAAGATGATCTTCATTCTATAGTTTGTGACAATTATATAACAAGTAAGGGTAAAATGCTTGATATAATTTCCGATTTTCGCTCGCTAAATTCCCCCACGTTTTACTCGAGTACATTTCATGCTACTGCACACGCTAACCACAGTATTTCCTCTGACGTACGTTTGCCCAAGATAGACATTCCTGTATTTTCTGGAGATTATTTAAGTTGGATCTCGTGTAAAGAACCCCGCTAACTATCGTAAACGAATATCCTGCCTCGAAAACTAGCTACGACCACGCATGGTCCGATCTAAAACGCAGATACGACAATACACGCAAAATAGCCGATACCGTGTTTCGTAAATTATTTGACATTCCTAATTCTAATGGCTCGTGTGAAAGCGTTAAAACTATTCTGGACACAGCGCGAACTTGTTTGTCTCTTTTGAGTACGCCCGGTGTTTAATGTGATAATTGGGATCCGATCATTATACACATAACGGTTTCAAAGCTAGATGTTCAGACTTGTGAGGAATGGGAACAATCCCTAAAAGCGTCCAAAGAAATCCCTAAAATTGATGAATTATACTAGTTCCTTGAAACAACATTCCGTACACTAGAGTCCATAAGTGATCATACTGTCTCGTCGCACAAACCAGCCCCGCGTTTTACCACCACTAAACCGAATCAAACACACCGTGTGCATATGGTAGCCCTCGATGAAAATTGTCTTTTTTGTGGAAAGCGTCACCCATTATATAAATGTTTTAAATTTGCTGACGTGCCACCTGCTTCTAAGCGCGAATTTCTATTTTCGAAGAAACTCTGTCGAAATTGTTTAAATCCTGGTCATTATTCAAAAGACTGTCGTTTACAAACTCACTGTCAAAATTGCGAACAAGCTCACCACACTGTTGTTCATAATGCATTTACTCGTCAAAATAATAACACTTCATTTCAAAATACAAACCCTAATTCTAACCACGCTACTGAGAATGTTGCTCCAAGCACTTCTGCAAATGCTCGAAATATTAATGCTGCCAATGTCACTTGTAATATGTCAGCTTTGAACACCACTGTTATGCCACATGTTTTGCTCGCCACTGTACGTGTCATTGTACAAAGCCCATATGGAAACTTTAAATTGCGTGTAATATTAGATCAGGGTGCCCAGGCGACTTTAATTAGTGAAAGTACAGCGCAACTTTTGAAACTTAAAAAATACAGTACACTGGTTAAAATAAATGGAATAGGCGGAAAATCCATTGTGGTCCGAAAATATGTTCGTTTTTGTCTTCTGTCGTCCTACGAACGAGATTATAAACTAGAAAGCAACGCTTTTGTCATGCCCTCTCTGACTAATTATTATGCAGGCCCAATAAACAGAGATAGTTTGCCCGATTTAAGAAAGTTTCACCTTGCCGATCCGGATTTTGATAGAAATGATCAAATAGATTTATTAATTGGTGGCGACATATATAGCGATATTCTACTTCCACAACAGAAGAAGTTTGATAAAGGAATTTTCCTTCAACAGTCTCATTTTGGTTGGGTTGTGTCAGGTCCCACTTCAGAAATATCGTACTCCCATGATGTGAACATTAACTTTTGTTCATTGGATACTCAATTAAGAGCGTTTTGGGAGCAAGAAGAACTTGTAGAAAAGCGAAAATCCACACCCGAGGAAATACTGTGTGAAGAATTCTTTAAGAAAACTTATTCCCGTAGCTCAGATGGAAGATACACTGTAGCTCTGCCTTTTAAATCAGAATTAGTTGGAAAATCTAGCCCTGCGTTTACTCATACTGATTTTAATGCCTTAAAACGTTTGAAAAATATGGAAAGTCGTTTTTTGCGTGAACCAAGTCTTGGCATCGAGTATAAAAGGTTTATGGAAGAATATGAATCATTAGGACATATGGTTAAAATTGGCACTTATCCTCAAGCTATGCATTCTCAAGGTTATTTTCTCCCACATTATGGAGTTTTGAGAGAAAGTAGTTCGACCACGAAGTTGCGTGTAGTTTTTGATGGTAGCAGTAAGAGGCCACCGTTTTCGTCATTGAATGAAGAGTTGTCACCTGGTCATGCGTTACAAAATGATTTGCCTACTATTATAGCTCGATGGCGTCGTTTCGAAATCGGTTTTCGATCTGATCTAGAGAAAATGTTTCGTCAAATTCGTGTGGTTGATCGTCAACAGCATTATCAACAAATATTATGGCGTAGCTCAGATTCTGAAATTTCGGTCTACAAACTTCAAACGGTTACCTACGGAACAACTTCGGCCCCTTATCTATCCATTAGGGTCTTACATCAGCTTGCTCAAGATGAAAATAACGCGTATCCCGAAGCCTGTGAAGTTTTGAGGACTGATACTTATGTCGATGACGTTATTTCTGGCGCTGACTCCGTTTCAGACGCAAAAATTCTACAAGAACAACTGGTTAAATTGTTAGCGTCAGGCGGTTTTAATCTTCGTAAATGGACGTCTAATTCTGCTGAACTTATGATTCAAAATCCCGAAGACTTTCGTGAGAAAACAAGTATAATTGATGTTGGTGAACAAAATGTTGTTAAAGCTCTTGGATTAGCGTGGAACATGGATGCGGATGTTTTCTCATTTTTAGTAAGTTTTGTTGCCCAAAATGAAGTAACCAAAAGTAGTCTGTTATCTGATGCCTCTAAATTATACGATCCTCTCGGCTGGTTGGCTCCCGTTACAATTAATGCTAAAATTACATTTCAAAAACTATGGCTTGAAGGTATTGACTGGAAAGATAAAGTTTCTTCCAGCATACAGTTAAATTGGAATCACTATCTTACTGAACTCAAAAATTTGGAAAATATACAAATACCTCGTTGGATTGGTAGTCTCAGAAGTAGTCAGGTTGAACTACATAGATTCTGTGATGCCTCGCAATATGCGTTTGCTGCTGCCGTTTATGTCAAAATTATAGATTCTCCTGGAGAATGTAGTGTACATCTTCTCCAATCGAAAACAAAAGTTGCCCCTTTAAAAGTACTTTCTATCCCGAAGCTGGAATTGTGTGGCGCAACTTTGCTCTCTAAACTCATGTATAAAGTTAAAGATCAACTGGATCGTGAAAATGTTAACATTTTTTACTGGACCGATAGTATAACTGCCCTATGCTGGCTTAGAGGTGAATCCTCAAAATGGAGTGTATATGTTGGAAATCGTGTTTCAGAAGGTTAACGCTATTCTAATGTTTCTCAATGGCGCTATGTATCAACAAAAGATAACCCTGCTGACTGTGCTTCCCGTGGTATCTCTGCTGATGAATTAATTGACCACAAACTGTGGTGGTCTGGTCCTGATTGGATGTCAAAGTCTCCACAACTGTGGCCCAAACAACCTGAGAGTTCTTACGAAACAAATCTTGAACTACGAAAGTCTAAAATTACTGTCAATATGACTACTACAGCTGAATATCCTGATATTCTTCATAAATTCTCAAGTCTTACCAAATTGTTACGAGTTACCGCATATATCCTCAGATTTGCCCGCAACTGTAAATTAAATAATAAAGATAAACGTTACATTGGATTTCTAACAACGACAGAAATCAACTTGGCTTTGGAAACTCTTGTAATCATGTCTCAACGTATAGATTTTAACGACGAAATCTCGCAACTTGAAAAGAAAAGCGTCGTACATACTGGTAGTAAAGTCGCTCAATTATGCCCATTCTTGGATGACAAAGGAGTGCTGCGTGTTGGAGGCCATTTACAAAAAGCTAAGTTTGAATATGACTTTAAACATCCTATGCTATTGTCAAAACAAAATCCTTTGTCTTTCTGATCTTTACAGATGCACATGCAAAAACCTTACACGGTGGTCTAATCCAGATGCAAGCATTCTTTACTCGAAAGTTCTGGATTCTATCTGCTCGAAATCTGGCAAAAAACGTAAAAAGACGCTGTGTCACTTGCTTCAAATACAAGGCGACATCTGTTCAACAAATTATGGGAAACCTCCCTGTATTCGCCTTCGACCCAGCCGTCCGTTCAAGCATAGTGGTGTCGACTATGCCGGCCCTATTACGATTAAGCAGTCTACCGCCCGAAACACAGTCACTACGAGAGGTTATATTTGTTTGTTCATCTGTATGGTCACAAAAGCTCTTCATCTCGAAGCCGTCACTAGTCTACTGTTGACTCTTTTATTGCTGCCTTCAGAAGATTTACGTCTCGCCGTGGAATGTGCTCCGATCTTTACTCTGGCTGTGGCACTAATTTTGTTGGCTCCAATAAAGAACTTCAAATCCTTCATCGCAGAAGCCGTGAGTCGCTCTCAGAAGAACTTGTCGAAATGCTTGCTAATAGTGGTACTAAATGGCACTTTATTCCTCCTGCTTCTCTAAATTTCGGTGGCTTATGGGAAGCCGACGTTAAGTCCACAAACATCATTTGAAAAGAATCATGAATCATCGTATTTTAACTTATGAAGAACTGTCTACTCCACTGGCTCAAATTGAAGGATGCCTAAATTCACGCCCACTGTGCCCACGTTCATCTGATCCATCTGATTGCGAAGCACTTACTCCAGCCCACTTTCTTATTGGCGAACCATCTTTAAGCATACCAGACGAAAATTTACTAAGTTGCTCAATTGATAGACTGTCAAGGTGGAAAGTAGTCCAATTGCTAAAACAACAGTTTTGGAAGCGCTGGGCTAATGAATATGTCAACCGTTTACAATCTCTTCCAAAGTGGCTCAAACCTCAGAGAAATGTTGAAGTTGGTGATCTGGTTCTTATCTTCGATGAACGTTTACCTCCTGGCCAGTGGCCTCTTGCCCGTATTACTGAAGTCCATCCTGGTGATGATGGTCGAGTCCGTGTCGTGTCTGTAATGTCAAAAGGAAAAATCTACAAACGGCCTGTCTCCAAAGTAATTCTTCTTCCGATAAAAGATGACTTAAGTTCTGACGTGGGTAAAAATGAGAGTTGCTGTGAGTCGAGGCATAGCGTGGTTATCTCTGAAACCGAATAAAGTACCTCAAATCATCCGTTGGCCCATGTCAAGAACAGTCGTTCTTTGTGCGAGGGAAATGTTGGGGATTTCAACACTACGTTCTTCAAATTATCATCATCTATTTATTATCGTTTACTATTATTTACATTTTTTATTGTTTTTCATTTTTTTTGTTAATTTGTAAAATTTATAATTTATTTTACTAAAACACCCTGCTGGTCACCCTAATTGTTTTGCGTTTGGTTGATGCATTTTACACCAACAACATTGTAAATGCCTTTGCTGCAGTCGCTTTGGCAGGTAGTGCATACCATATGTGTTGTGTTGTTAGTGTAATCTGTTTACTTAAAAAATGTTAGTTGTCATTTACTTCTTGTTATCTTCTTTGCTTTCAACTGAAACATCATATTTTGTTTAATATATGGTTGTTGAACTTCGTTTATTTATTTCGTGTTAAATGCAATTTGTTATTGCATATTTTGACAATTTAGTAAATAGAGTGACGCGTCGAATTTTAAGTTGCTCTTTTGATATATAATTAGAATATTGTACACAGTCGGAAATTGAAAGTTAAAACGTTAACACTGCCTTGCTGCATAAAAAAACGAATCGTTATCTTGGAACAACTGTTCAAACCAAAATTGTTATTATAGAAATTAAATTATTTTAGTAAACTTTGATATTTTGAATTAAAAATTAATTTCAAAGTGTTTTTTATTTCGTGGCTCAGGACGAGCTAGTTAATTCTCCTACACATGGGGTGACCATCACCGACATCCCCGCCTCCGAGAACTGACCCAGTGGGGAAGTATATACCATCGCAACCGATCTCTAGAATGGCTAGCATGAATACTTAACTTGATATACGCCTGTGCTAGTACTAACTTCTGCCGAACGTGCGACCCCGTCCTTTTCATGATGTAGCTCGATGACACCCCACCGCCTCAATTGGGATTTTGGAACATTTACGTCTCATATGAATACCATGCACCCTACTGCTACCGATTGTGATGGAAAACTCCAATTTGTTATCATGGGTTAACTCAGATAAATTGTCTCGAATCCATTGCCGCCAAATGTCAGTTTTTAGATTTTGCACATTAAACGGTACTTATATGTTGTTCATAGTGGTTCGGTATCATGGCTCGGGATCCAAAAATTTTGAAAGATATTATGGAAAATGCTCTAAAACGAGCCCATCATTGCGAAGCAGAAAACGGGGGACATTTAAGACATTGTTTTTCATACTTAGTGTAAAAATTTCCATTTTGTATATTATGTAATCTGAGAAAACAAATAAAAATATATAAATGAAAAGTTATTACATTTGTAAAACCCATGGTAACTTTTGGCCCATCCTGTACATACACTACCAACGATAAACAATTTAATAACAGCTGATTTGAAAGCAGCCACTGATTGATAGTACAGCGGTTGCTTGTGATAAATTGCGCCAGTGTTGCGAGACTGTAATATTCCCATAAGAGCAGTATTTCCTAATAAATGTGGGTCGAGCAGAACACTGATCCGAAAAAAGGCGAAATAATAAAAATCTCGAAACCAAAAAAAACTTATTAAGAAATAAATATATGTTTAATTTCTCTGATCAAATGATCGTCAATGCCATAAAAAACAAAAAAAAAGTCGGTAGGTTTGGCCAGGCCACCCTTATATAGCCTCCCTGGCCTGTTTTGGGGCTTTTCGGACTATGCGTCTATCCCAAATCTCAAGTAAATTACTATATATTTGGATTGATAGCAAAATATGCTTTAATTTGCGTACCCATGTGTCCATATTGACTCTTAATCGACCGTTTATTTCATCCTTATGTCATTTTTGACTCCGAGGTCAAATTCGATTAGCAAATCTCTTTTATCTCGTTATCTCCCTTTTCCCTACTTTTACTTGGAAGTTACTCATTTTTATTCATAAACAAAAAAGTTACATAGGGTTCAACATTTTAAAATATACACTAAGGTCAAATTCGACTAGTTTCTTTTGACGTCGTTTTCTGTCTCACTCTCCCCCACACACACGAAAAATAACTTCTAGAAACGCACACCCACTTTGCGGGATTCACTACCTGATTTTGATGCTTTCTAATGTAAAATTTCGGAATAAAATTACATTGTTTTCCAATCAACCTACATTTTAACAAAATAGTATTTTAGCCACTGCTTTAACATACGAGAAATACTTCAAAATTCCCTCGCTAATGATAACTCAATTAATAAAGTCCAATTGTTATTGTTTGATGATACGGAATTAAATAAAATCCTGACGCGAATCCAAAATGGTATAACGCTCTCGACTTCTTATTTTTGAAAATATTTACCCCATCCGTGTGTGAGTCAGATACATAGATACCCGTAGATAATTTGTTATACAGGGTTATTCATTCACGACTGGAAAAATTTCACCTTATTTTTTAAAATATATACCCCATCCGTGTGTGAGAGTCAGATACATAGATACCCGTATATAATTTGTTATACAGGGTGATTCATTCACGACTGGACAAATTTCACCAGCGACCATGCCCGAAAAAGAAGGGGCGAATGGGGCAGTTTGAAAATTTTCGGATTGTGGCCGGAGGGTATTAGGTAACCGGTACCTGGAATTTTTTTCTCTTTAAAAATAGCCATCATACCTTTCCAAAATTGCCTGAACGAAGCCCAGAGGTCCTACCGTTCCAAAGTACCTAATGACTATTTGACTGAAATGCAAAAATTGGAGTTAATTTACAAAAACAAATAATTGTGTGCTGTTGTGTGCAACTTTAAGAGCGCTTACTTCAATTTTCGGCGGTAATAATCGTCCCAGCCGACAGGCTGTGCGTTTACTTTTGGATGTTCCGGTACCAAAGAGACACCGTGCCGCTTAAAGCTACGAAAATATCGCAGCGGTAAGTGTATCCGTTCAAAATGAGCCAAATCAGCCGACTCCACATCGTTCTGATGAATTTGGCATCTCTCAAACCACACTGTGGCGTATTTTGCGAAAAGATCATGGCCATCATCCTTATAAGACCAAAAGTATTTCGCGAAAAGATCTTGGCATTCATCAAACTGACTCAATAACTTAAGCCACTTTATAATTTGAAACGCCGAAACTTCTCCGATTGAGCTCTGGAAAAGTTTCCAAAAATCCAGAATTTCATCGAAAAATCATTATCAGCGATGAAGCTTATTGCTGGCTGGGTGGTTTTGTCAATAAACAAAATATGTGCTATTGAGAGACACAATTGCATCCCCAAGAAATTACTGTGTGGTTTTCATGCCAGAGATGTGATTGGACCGTATTTTTCGTCGATGGAGTACGCTATCGTGTCATGTTAGAAAATTATTTTTGCCAGAATTGGATGAACTTGACATCGCCGAAATGTGGTTTCAATCGATTTACTGAAAGGCAAATTCGGTGAACATGTTATCTGGAGAAATGGTTCGGTCGAATGGCCACTTCTTTCATGCGATTTAACGCCATTGATTTTCTCTTAATGGGCCACATGAAGTCATTGGTCTATGCCAAAAAGCCAACCTGTTGTTCCAAAAACACAGTTTCCGCTACAACTACAGAAAAAATTATAACTATCTGAGGTAGGAAGTAAAAATGTTCACATACTGTAAACGGATACCTGACTAATCGAAATTCTTTTGCAGGGTACCTTTGCTGCGTAGGAAGGAGGTTAATCTCATTTTGGTATCGTAATGCCTACTATTTCCAAAAGAAAATATTTGTTTTCTAAAATTTAGTTGGAAATATTTTTTCAGTTATCTACAAAAGCTTGGTGGGTAAGAAAATATAAAATCCATTGATTTTCTGCCCACTTAAAGCTAACTAATCTGAAACGACAACAAAAAAGTAAAAACTAGTATATAAAAAAAATATACTAAACTAAAGCTCTTTAATTCAGTTGTTAGTGGCTTTTCAAAACTAAAACTAAACTACTTTTACACTTATTCCTTTCCTCTCAATATTTGTATTTCAAGTATATTAATTCTTTTTGTTTAACCATCTTACAGGTTTCGTCTTCAGTCCAAAAATGTGCATTAATAATAATTTAATTTTTATGATCAAAATTAAATGGGCCACATCAAGTCATTGATCTATGCCAACAAGACAACAACTTTTGACGACCTCAGAGACAACATCCAACTCGAAATGTGTGCAAGAGTGGTGGAAAGTTGGGTGCAAAGAATAGTTCGCGGGCTCGTCTTAAAATGTAACATTTGCATTACACCAGCAATAAGTTTAAACTCTATATCTTAAATATACTGTGTTTATTATTTATATATAAAATTGTTATGTCCTTAATGGAAAACCCTGTGGAAATCCAAGTGTACAAGCTGATAGTATCTATAAGGTCTAAATGGAACGTTAATAGAAATTTTAATATTAGAAATTCAGAAGCCACAATCCCACGGATAATTTTACATACCATCATCTTATTCTTCATAGTTCGCCTTCTCTTCAATGAGGTCATTTTAATGATATTTAACCTGTTGTTCCAAAAACACAGTTTCCGCTACAACTACAGAAAAAATTATAACTATCTGAGGTAGGAAGTAAAAATGTTCACATACTGTAAACGGATACCTGACTAATCGAAATTCTTTTGCAGGGTACCTTTGCTGCGAAGGAAGGAGGTTAATCTCATTTTGGCATCGTTATGCTTACTATTTCAAAAAGAAAATATTTGTTTTCTAAAATTTAGTTGGAAATATATTTTCAGTTATCTACAAAAGCTTGGTGGGTAAGAAAATATAAAATCCATTGATTTTCTGCCCACTTAAAGCTAACTAATCTGAAACGACAACAAAAAAGTAAAAACTAGTATATAAAAACATATACTCAACTAAAGCCCTTTAATTCAGTTGTTAGTGATTTTTCAAAACTAAAACTAAACTACTTTTACACTTATTCCTTTCCTCTCAATATTTGTATTTCAAGTATATTAATTCTTTTTGTTTAACCATCTTACAGGTTTCGTCTTCAGTCCAAAAATGTGCTTTAATAATAATTTAATTTTTATGATCAAAATTAAATATTTTGTTGAGATCAAATTATAATCAAATTCCAGCATAAGAGAGTTTCAATAATTAAAATAACAATAACTCCTAAACGAATATTACTTCAGTGTCGATAACAATCGGAGGCATGATCTAAAATAACTTAAACTTTGATTAACAGCTTTTTTCAAGTTCCAAGGTTTATAGGTTCCAAAAAGAGAAATTGCACACTTTGTGAACGAAAGTACTAAAAGCATTTTTAAAGGAAGCTAGTCTTAGAATTAAGCCCCCAAACCGATATCGAAAACATCTGCAATATGCGAAATCTTCTGGAATCCAAAATTGTTGCCGGCCATTTAAATTTTAAGAATACTAATTGTTTACACTTCTAATGTATAAAACAGTAATCCTTCAACTAATTCTTCTTAACCAAAAATTAGATATTGGTAATTTGGAATTCGCTTTATTCAATCTTGCTTTTATTTTTGTTTGGGAATTGTTGTTGTAACAACAATATGTTTATTTTTAAGTCTTGTTCGTCTATGAGGGATATGCTTCGACATTCATGTGGAGGAAACGCGCCATTTGAATTGGATGCGTCCACAGAGACCTGGGGGTAGCTGACCATTGAAGATGTGCAGCACATCATGTGGTCCCTGATGGCAGGCGGGACAGATGTGAACGTTAGCAACAGTTCGTGCCCAGTAAGAATTAAGCGGCTGCACCGTTCAGATCTCAGCTGCGCCAGCTGCCAAGGTAGTACCCTCTCCTCAGGTGAAATCTCCGGGAGATGCTCCCCTAGCATTACATTCACACGGTAGCTGGATACTGCTGCTGCGACCTCATCAGCGTGAATGTTGTTCAGACCTGCCTGATAGTTTCGATGATCTAAAGGTTCTCTCTCTTATACCGCTGGACCTCTCTCTCTAGACCATGAAGATCGTACCTGATCTGCCTGGGCGGAGGCATCCTGTCCAAGAGATGGTGGTTAGGATGACTGCTGCGAAAACACCCTAGCAGGCATTGCTTAGACAGCAGGAAATTGTGTCCTCAGAATTAATTTATTTTAATAGTAAAAATGCATTTTTTGAAAAGACGATTTTGAAAAAGCTATAATAAAACCAAATATGTATACCAAATATTCATGAAATAGAAATAAATTAAATTTCGGTAAAATATGTCAAAAAGTATGCTCTAAAAAATCAGCATTATTTGATTGAAAATGATTAACTCGCCAAATTTCTTTCATGGCTAGATACCCCTCTTCCAGAGGGCCAGGCTGGGTACAACTTTCGGACCTATATATATTGAATATATTGGCCCACCTTCATCCTTCGAATTGTGACTCGTAATGCTGTTACCTGGATTAAAATTACGACCCTACCCAGGTGACTAACACGGCCCATTCCTTAATGTCACAGTTTCCTAGAACGCTACAAAGGCAGTGCACCAATGGGTAGTGTCGGTTCTAAATAGAACCACTTTGAAAACTCTGCAATTCTCATGGGTCAAAATCAAGGAACTCATTGTTTTGCATTTTATGGCAATTCTCCTACTTGCTTTGAGGCTCCTCCGGAATGCGAAAAAAACTTGAAATGGGACGAAAAAGCTAGCAATCGTAAAAGCTGAACGTACAAATAGAGAACAATTTAAATTCAAAAAAAGTGTGACCAAAAAAAATTGGAATTCATTTAGTTTTCACAAGAACTGAATGAAATCTAACAAGTGGAATTAATTGAAAGGTTAAGTTACCAAAACGTCGGCCAAAATATTTTCAAACCAAAGTGACCTTCTGACACCGCGACTTATATTGCGCAAAAAGGTTGACAGAAGAAACTGTTCTATCTTCTTTTTTCTCTTACTTTCTCCCATATTTCTCCTGTCAAATTGTTTTAATTCGGGATTATAGAAATTCTGCCAGAACTTGGGAATTGATTCAAAAGTCTGTTCAGAAAATATCTCAATCGAATTCGTATTATACGAACTGTTGTTCGCTTTGACCAAAACTGACTTAATTTCGGATTACCTAGGATTAAAGTTGGTATGTTCTGGTACTTGTCGTACAGTGGATCATTTGTCGCGTTCACTTTGCTTTGGGAAAGTGCATCCTGTGCCATTGCTTTACCATCTGGACTCTTAATTTCAGTTGATTTAGACAATTTACAACTATTAGGAGGATCTATCTATCTATTGCTAAAGAGTTTCTGATCGTCATCTGATTGTAGAAATCACCCAACCCCAGAGATACCATAAAAAGCTGGAGGCAAATCTGGCGGCTAAGAAAACGTCGGCTGTGAGATCCATGACGCTTGGGGAACAGTCTATGACTCTAGGATCGATGTTGACAGTAATGGCTGTAGCAAACTATTCGGTTCTTCGTATGCCACTGTCTGAGCGTATGTCGCTTGAGTTCGTTTAATTAAGTTCATATGTGGAACATGAAACGTGCAGTTTCTTCAACAACTATGCGAGCAAGCAGCTGTAACTGTTCCTCTTCCTGTCTTCTGTGATCAACATTGGCCGTGCTGATTGCTGCGTTAATTAACTGCCATAGTTCGGGGCTTATTTCTTGGCAACCTAGGTCTTCAGGTTTTATTTGAAAATCTAGGCTGTTTGTGATGTAATGGCCGTAATATTCACTATTACAAATCAGAGAATCTTGTCCCCATCGGAAAACATCTTGACATTCTGCCACAGGACTATAGCTTATACTGCTTGATGCTAAATTTGTCTGAGTGGACTTGTAGCTATCAGTAATATCCGAATTATCCATAATTCGGTTAAGAAAAAAACTAGCAGTAAAAAGCGATAAAAAATAAAACGTACAATATTCTGGTATTTATTTCTACATTGCAAAAGCTGATAAAATAATACTGGTTAATTCGTAAACCAAACCCAAAATAAAATTAATTTTAGAAAAATCTATATCAGCCTACGTTGGACTAAAAAAACCCAGAGCGGCGTTTGGATAGATTTACGGGAATGCAAAGGTACGTAGAGGTAAGGATAAAAATGTAAGTGTCTCGTGACATTTAATACATTCTTTTTTTTACTTACAGAGTTTCATGAGAACAAACTTAAAACTGGAGTAAGCTGCTGGCGGAGCCATTTAAGGATAATCCGACACAACCGTAGTCCTAGGACTGAGCTTTTTACGCTACGTGCCGGTCGGAAATTCCTCCTATGTTAATTTTCCCTAACAAACCGGGTTAATGGCAAGTTTAAGCCTAACACATATTGAACAACTCACTTCGGGCTGTTGTTGTTGATAAAGACATATTTAAACTTAGGTCTTTAAAGCTCCCATGTCCTTTTCATTGTCAAGCTTGTCAGCATCTCGCAAACTCTTTTAAGCGGGACTGACCTAAATAAACCTGACTTGGCGACTAAGAAACACAAAAGAATATTTAATTTAAATTAACTATTGCGTTTTGTAAAAAAGGTAAAAAAATTAAAAAAAATCCAACAAACGGAAACAATAAATAGCCTAAGTTGCGCGATTAAGTCTTCTAATGTTTAAAATCGAATAAATAAAATTCTTTTTATACAGGAAAAACTAATCCCCCACTATCTACGATGTCGCAACACGTTAAGGACTCTTAAGCTGAATTGAATGAGACTACACTCGAAATTCCTACACAAAAAGGGCTGACTATGGAAACTAAAAATGCCTTGCTGTGGGCCCACGTTCTGTGCGCCATTTTGTAATAGCTGTCTCTGGTTTTTGGGATCTTACCCCAAAACAAATGCATAAGTTTTGCCAGATTGTCAGCCTTTGCTGGTATGCTAGCGTTTAGCGCAATTAAGATCTCCGGATGGGCGTGGTTCTTGCCAGCAATCTGGACATGGCGACAGGTACAAAAACACATAATCATACCAGACTTGACTTGAATTAAAGCACACATGGGACAACGCAAAATACACGGACCCGAAGCAAGACGAAAAGCAAAAAATAATAACAAGACCGAAGTATGTACTAACTTCAACCATCACGAACACTCAACTTCTAGGCGGCTGTTATGCCAAGGAAATGACCCTCCCTCTTGGAGTCGAAAACCCAACTCCACCGTGATACCTCCAACTATTTCTGAGGTATCCTATCTCCAATACCTCTACTTACCCCTTGCTTTTCCCCACTACCCATTGCCTTTTATGAACTAAAAGTTCATATTAAAAAGATTTATGTAAATTCAGTTGGTGAACGTTACAAATGATTCCATTTATTAATGATAAAAAATTTTGCTTTACGCTAATAATCAAAAAAACATTACTTTAAAAAAACGTTGCTTCAAATAATTCGCAACATTTGCAAAGTATGGGTGAACAATGATTTAATTTTAAAAAAGGATATAATTTCGATTTATAAAAAGGATGTTTTCAGAAAATATAATTTCTCTTACTTTTATTTTGTTAATGTTATTTTTTATTTTATTTTCTTCTAATTTTAGCTTCTTGACGGCAATTTCTGGTGATACGGTTGGAAATGTTGTGGCTGAAATTTTAACGGGATGTTCGCCTGGTTTTGAACTGGCGTTGATGTGTGAGTGTGTATGGTCGTTATCCACAGTAAGCTGTTTTGTTTCAAGTAAGTATTCGGTAACCTTGTCGCCCGTTTTGTCCGTTATATTAATTTACAATAGATGTTTTTTTTTTTCAGATAAAAAAAAGTTCCTTCTGTGGAAAAGAAATAGGGGTGCCTAACATGTGATTTCCCTAGGCTTGAGCTCAACCCTATCGGTACTATCGCGCACTTTTTTTTATTTATATGTTATCAACGTTTTCTACACCGATATTTCTCTATATATTATCTTATTTCTCTTATAGAAAAAACTATTTTTTTTTGTTTACTTCGGTTTCTTTCAGGTTTTATTGTCGCGTATAGATGTCGGCGGTTATTACCTAGCAGCTACCAGGCTTGGCGCTTAGAAATCAGCTGCTCCCTCGGTGAACTCAGTTGGTGGCGGAAAATGGCGGAAGTATTGTAGTTTTAAGATTTTAGTATTTTTGTGTTTCTTTTTTAAAATTATTTGACAAAAATCAAAATGTCTTGTTAAAAAAAAATTGTTTGTCGACAAGTGTTGTCGCTTTTTGTATTTTTGTTGTTTATTTGCATTTTTGTTCACTGTTGTGTTTTTTTCTTTATTTAAATACAACTTTTATCCAAACGTTACATATTTTCTTGCCAGACCAACCTTACGTCTCAGGATTCAAAATCAGAGCCTGCTTTTCCCCTCTTCCTTATTTTAATTTTTCTTCTTGTTTATTTTTCATACAGCCCTTCAGATGTTTGTAAAGTGCTGCCAAATTCAACACATTATTAGAGCTTCTTTGTATATTTGCGCAAACGCTCTTAACCCATTTAGGGGGCACATGACAGAATAGATCGCTATACATGGGCTCGTCGTGGTCATATGACCGAAATCGAATTTCATTCTTAAAATGTAACTACTTATACACCTGAAATAAATTTGAACTCTATATCTTTAATATTCTGTGTTTTAATAATATGTATATAAAATTGTTATGTCCTCAATGAAAGATCCTGTATACATTATTGGCCTTAATGTCTTTGTATTACATACTGAATTAAAAAAAAAACATTTAAGTTATATATTAAGAGTTATGACTATACAATAATCCGCATTTAAGTCCAAGATCCATTAAAATTTAAGATTTCCTGATGATGCTATCCGAAGGATATCGAAATATCGAAACAAATAAATAAAAATAAAAGAAACTTACCTTAAGGTTGAATAATAATAAAAATAGAGTTTGTTAAAAACAGGTCGAATAAACCAACACGAAATTAAATATCCATTAAAATATTTGAAAAAGGAACTGCCACAACCAACAAGTTTTTTTTTTTAATTTTTGTAGAGATTTTAGAAGACAAAAAGGAAATTACAGAAAAATTATCATAATAAAAGAAATTGGACCACATTCAGCTTAGGCCAAATATTGGATAATTAGCCGATGTTCGGTTCGGCCTTTGAAACACATATTCGCCCAAGCACAACCAGCAATATCCAACCAGCCAACAACCTTTTTGACACGCTATCGCAAGCAATGTATCTAATTGCATTGTTACTATTTACCACAGTAACTTCAAGGTAGTGCAGAAAGGAACTATTTGCATTACTTTGTAGATTGATAGTCAGTCATATAAATGTTTACTCTCTCTTACGCTAACGACATTGTGGAGAGTAGCCCCAGCAGGAAAATTGCAAATTTATTACAATGGGAATTCATTATTATTATTACATATTAAAAAGGATCGACGGGAAAATGTAATTTGACAATAGCTGCACGTTGATCATCTAGTATATTCCCTCATCTGCAGAACATGGGATATATTGTTTCAGCGGGTGACGATTGGTTTTGTTTCTGTCGTCGCTTCATGTCGCGAACAAGTTTTATGTTTCATCTATAGAAAAAATATAAATAACTCAGTTTGTGCTGCTACGCCTAACAGTGGAGTCTGCTGTAAAAAAATGTATTCTAAACGGCAGAGGAGAAGAATAATTAGAAAAAAAATGTGAAAGTGAACCAAACATATCAATTGAATATAAAAATCGAAGTCAATTAAACCTCTAACGGTTTGATACGCTATATAAATTAATATTTAAAATTTAATAGCGCGGAGCGCTGAATTTATGCAAATATCACGACAGGGCTGCCAATTTCCCGATATTCGACTTTTTATTTATTAGTTTCTTTATATTTAAAATTATACAAACTTACACTCGTATGACACAAACGCCGCTTTAGAGAAAAATGACAATTGCTATAATGTTGACAATAGTGTACATATGAATATGTTGGCATATAACATAATTTTGAAATTTCTTCACTTGTTAGGTTATGGAATTAAATTTTGAAAATGTCATAAGAAGGTACATTTTTTACCAATTCAGTGAGTTGTTTAATAATTTGCAATTGTTTAGTTAATAAATTGAGAAACAAATATTACTCTCCATACTGAACAAAATAAAATTTTACAAAGACTGCTATTTGAGATTTCTAGAAATGAAATTCGCAATAAATGGAAGTGTAGTCAATCAGTCTCCAGAATTACAAAACAAAGGTGTTCTTACAAATATCGCGAAAAAAATTAATGAAATCTTATTTTTCAGAAAATAAATGAAACTATATTGAAGTTTTACATATTATATAAGTTGTTTCTATAAGATTCTATCTTTTTTTATAAAAAAAAATTCAAAAGTACTCAGTTCGTTTAAACGAAAGAAGTTTCACTTATCCGAAGACTTTTTATTGGAAAACTTGCATAAGTGAAAACAAAAAAAACCGAACTCGACTGTAATACCATTATTTTATAGCAAGCTGATCAGACAATTATAATAGACGCAACAGCGCGTTTAAAGGAGGGGGAGTGGTTCAGTAACGGTACATTATTATTAACAAATGGTTATGCAAATCGAGTCCCTATGGAAAATACAACGATTTGGAGCCAAAATCGATGAAAAAGCAATAACACGGTTGTTTATGAAAACCACAGGATTAGGTAAAAATACATGGCAATATAAAAGTGTAATCAATGAAATGTGCCACAGCAAATTTATCGAACGATTTCGTATTATTAAAAAAATGGAGAATGTATTTTGACTATTAGCGTGAGTATGTTTTAACTCACATTCAATCATTTAACCAATCTGTGTGCATGAACCAATGTACATTTACAAGGAAATAATAAAATGAGCAGAGTGGTTTTGTCAATAAACATAATATGCGTTATTGGAAACCTACATTCAAGAGACTCAACTGCATCCGCAAAAAAATTACTGTGTGGTGTGGTTTTCATGTCGAAGGTGTGATTGAACAGTATTTATTCGTCGATGAAAACCATCTCATGTTCCAGTCAATGGAGAGCGCTATCGTGCCATGTTAACAAACTATTTTTGGCCACAATTGGATGAGCTTGACATCGCCGATATGTGGTTTCAACAAGGCGGTGCCACTAGCCAACAGTACGCGTTTTAATCGATTTACTAAATGGCGAATTCGATAAACGTGTTATCTCGAGAAATGGTCTGGTCGAATGGCCACCTCAAATGTGGTGCACTATATTGAGACTGCAGGTCCATCCTGCACAGCAAGAATCTGTCGTTTATCACCTGAAAAGTTAGGTGCTGCCAAAAAAAAATTGGATGTTTTATTACAAGCAGGATTTTGCCGTCCGTCAAAATCAAACTGTTATGTATATATATATATATATATATATATATATATATATATATATATATATATATATATATATATATATATATATATATATATATATATATATATATATATATATATATATATATATATATATATATATATATATATATATATATATATATATATATATATATATATATATATACAGTCGAACTCCCATAACTCGAACTTATATATCTCGAATTTTCTCTAACTCGAACTAAATCGGTTGGAAGTAGCGTTAAGAGAGTAAATAGCTCACAATTCTCCTTCCGTAACTCGAACTTCCATAACTCGAAGTTCTCCATAACTCGAACGTAAATACATACATATTAATTCTATAACTCGAAGTTCTACAATGCCGTTATTTGTTTTTCTATTTGGCATAGTGTAACTATACAGTGGCGTTAATAGGCCAGCTGATGACTGCTACCATTTGTCAAACGAGTCAACTGAGGCATCTGCCCCGTGTTATTGACTGCCACCTTCTGTCAAAAATGCGTCACACACTCGCTCTCACATAGCAACTGCTACTACCTTATCTTTTTATCATGTGTATTTGTTATCATATGTATTTTTATTTGGGGAAGTCCCTTCGTATATCAAATGCTTTTTTATTTGCAAGAGTGGCAATTCTATGCATAAATTGAAGTTGCGTGTGATGATAGATATGAGTAACATCGTATTTGTGTTTATCATGGCATCTAAAAGTGTATTAAAATGTTTGTCGATTGAAGAAAAGTATAAATTAATCAAAGAAGTCGATGGTGGATTAAAGAAAAAGGAAGCAGCAGCAAAATATGGTATCCCGGCTAGTACGGTCTCAACGATTTTTTAAAATAAGGAATCAATTATCACGTCGTTTGAGTCTGGATTTCGTCTAAGTAGTAAAAGAATGAAAACCCCAAAGTTTCACAATATTGATAAAGCAGTCCTCGATTGGTTTACAGCAGCTAGAAACCAAAACATGCTTATATCTGGAGGAATATTAAAGGAGAAGGCAATGGAGTTTTCAAAGCGTTTTGGCGATGATAATTTTATGGCAAGCACAGGTTGGCTTGATAAATAGAAGCAGAGGTATTGAACAAAACTCACAATAGATGAATTGTTCAATACATAAAATAATTTGTGGACTTTTTGAAGAGTGGCTTCTAAAATTGGATAAACAATTTCAAAGCACTGGCCGAAAAGTTTTATTGTTTATTGATAATTGTCCAGCACATCCAAAAGACGTACAAAGGAAACTGAAAGCCATTGAATTGGCATTTTTTCCGCCAAATATGACCTCTAAATTACAACCGCTTGATCAGGGAGTTATTCAAAACATTAAAGTTTTCTATCGTAGCAGAATGGTAAAAGAAGCACTAAAGCGCATAGAGGCAAACGAAAAACAGGATATTACATTAATGGACTGCATCAAACAGATAAGCAAAGCATGGGAAATTGACGTCAGTAATCAAACCATATCGAATTGCTTCAAAAAAGCTGGATTTGGGAAATATTCTGAATGGGAAGATGAAGATGACATACCTCTATTTTTTCTGAGTAATATTGATGAAACTCAAAAAATTATTTAAGCTGATTACGAAGCATGGTTAAAAGCAAACAAAATAACTTGCAATGCTACTCTTCAAGATTATATTGATGTAGATAATGAGCTTTACACAACTGGCTATCCTGCAGATGATGATATTGTTGAGAATTACTGCCATCAATTAGAGGATCCAATCTTAAGCGGAACGGAGAGTGATGGCGAGGATTCGGTGAAAGAAACTATACACCAGCCATCCACAAATGATGTAGAAAAATCTTTCCGAACATTGAATTTATATTTGCAAACCAATGACACTACAACTGATGAGCACTACAAGGCTTTGAACAAATTAGAGTCATTTTTTACTCAAAATAACAATAACAAAGTAAATTTCCAGTCACTAATTTCAGAATATTTTACTTCACTCTGACTTACATACATATTATATTTTTCTGTCAGTGCCTTTTTTAAATAAAAAATACAAACTAATAATTTATGTCTGCACTTGTGTTTTTTTTTCAACAAAAAAATTCTATAACTCGAAGTCTCCGTAAGTCGAACTTTTTTTTTGGGATAATAGTGATTCGAGTTATGGAAGTTCGACTGTATATATATATATATATATATATATATATATATATATATATATATATATGCATAACAGTTTGATTTTGACGGACGGCAAAATCCTGCTTGTAATAAAACATCCAATTTTTTTTTGGCAGCACCTAACTTTTCAGGTGATAAACGACAGATTCTTGCTGTGCAGGATGGACCTGCAGTCTCAATATAGTGCACCACATTTGAGGTGGCCATTCGACCAGACCATTTCTCGAGATAACACGTTTATCGAATTCGCCATTTAGTAAATCGATTAAAACGCGTACTGTTGGCTAGTGGCACCGCCTTGTTGAAACCACATATCGGCGATGTCAAGCTCATCCAATTGTGGCCAAAAATAGTTTGTTAACATGGCACGATAGCGCTCTCCATTGACTGGAACATGAGATGGTTTTCATCGACGAATAAATACTGTTCAATCACACCTTCGACATGAAAACCACACCACACAGTAATTTTTTTGCGGATGCAGTTGAGTCTCTTGAATGTAGGTTTCCAATAACGCATATTATGTTTATTGACAAAACCACTCTGCTCATTTTATTATTTCCTTGTAAATGTACATTGGTTCATGCACACAGATTGGTTAAATGATTGAATGTGAGTTAAAACATACTCACGCTAATAGTCAAAATACATTCTCCATTTTTTTAATAATACGAAATCGTTCGATAAATTTGCTGTGGCACATTTCATTGATTACACTTTTATATTGCCATGTATTTTTACCTAATCCTGTGGTTTTCATAAACAACCGTGTTATTGCTTTTTCATCGATTTTGGCTCCAAATCGTTGTATTTTCCATAGGGACTCGATTTGCATAACCATTTGTTAATAATAATGTACCGTTACTGAACCACTCCCCCTCCTTTAAACGCGCTGTTGCGTCTATTATAATTGTCTGATCAGCTTGCTATAAAATAATGGTATTACAGTCGAGTTCGGTTTTTTTTGTTTTCACTTATGCAAGTTTTCCAATAAAAAGTCTTCGGATAAGTGAAACTTCTTTCGTTTAAACGAACTGAGTACTTTTGAATTTTTTTTTATAAAAAAAGATAGAATCTTATAGAAACAACTTATATAATATGTAAAACTTCAATATAGTTTCATTTATTTTCTGAAAAATAAGATTTCATTAATTTTTTTCGCGATATTTGTAAGAACACCTTTGTTTTGTAATTCTGGAGACTGATTGACTACACTTCCATTTATTGCGAATTTCATTTCTAGAAATCTCAAATAGCAGTCTTTGTAAAATTTTATTTTGTTCAGTATGGAGAGTAATATTTGTTTCTCAATTTATTAACTAAACAATTGCAAATTATTAAACAACTCACTGAATTGGTAAAAAATGTACCTTCTTATGACATTTTCAAAATTTAATTCCATAACCTAACAAGTGAAGAAATTTCAAAATTATGTTATATGCCAACATATTCATATGTACACTATTGTCAACATTATAGCAATTGTCATTTTTCTCTAAAGCGGCGTTTGTGTCATACGAGTGTAAGTTTGTATAATTTTAAATATAAAGAAACTAATAAATAAAAAGTCGAATATCGGGAAATTGGCAGCCCTGTCGTAATATTTGCATAAATTCAGCGCTCCGCGCTATTAAATTTTAAATATTAATTTATATAGCGTATCAAACCGTTAGAGGTTTAATTGACTTCGATTTTTATATTCAATTGATATGTTTGGTTCACTTTCACATTTTTTTTCTAATTATTCTTCTCCTCTGCCGTTTAGAATACATTTTTTTACAGCAGACTCCACTGTTAGGCGTAGCAGCACAAACTGAGTTATTTATATTTTTTCTATAGATGAAATATAAAACTTGTTCGCGACATGAAGCGACGACAGAAACAAAACCAATCGTCACCCGCTGAAACAATATATCCCATGTTCTGCAGATGAGGGAATATACTAGATGATCAACGTGCAGCTATTGTCAAATTACATTTTCCCGTCGATCCTTTTTAATATGTAATAATAATAATGAATTCCCATTGTAATAAATTTGCAATTTTCCTGCTGGGGCTACTCTCCACAATGTCGTTAGCGTAAGAGAGAGTAAACATTTATATGACTGACTATCAATCTACAAAGTAATGCAAATAGTTCCTTTCTGCACTACCTTGAAGTTACTGTGGTAAATAGTAACAATGCAATTAGATACATTGCTTGCGATAGCGTGTCAAAAAGGTTGTTGGCTGGTTGGATATTGCTGGTTGTGCTTGGGCGAATATGTGTTTCTAAGGCCGAACCGAACATCGGCTAATTATCCAATATTTGGCCTAAGCTGAATGTGGTCCAATTTCTTTTATTATGATAATTTTTCTGTAATTTCCTTTTTGTCTTCTAAAATCTCTACAAAAATTAAAAAAAAAAACTTGTTGGTTGTGGCAGTTCCTTTTTCAAATATTTTAATGGATATTTAATTTCGTGTTGGTTTATTCGACCTGTTTTTAACAAACTCTATTTTTATTATTATTCAAGCTTAAGGTAAGTTTCTTTTATTTTTATTTATTTGTTTCGATATTTCGATATCCTTCGGATAGCATCTTCAGGAAATCTTAAATTTTAATGGATCTTGGACTTAAATGCGGATTATTGTATAGTCATAACTCTTAATATATAACTTAAATGTTTTTATTTTTTAATTCAGTATGTAATACAAAGACATTAAGGCCAATAATGTATACAGGATCTTTCATTGAGGACATAACAATTTTATATACATATTATTAAAACACAGAATATTAAAGATATAGAGTTCAAATTTATTTCAGGTGTATAAGTAGTTACATTTTAAGAATGAAATTCGATTTCGGTCATATGACCACGACGAGCCTATGTATAGCGATCTATTCTGTCATGTGCCCCCTAAATGGGTTAAGAGCGTTTGCGCAAATATACAAAGAAGCTCTAATAATGTGTTGAATTTGGCAGCACTTTACAAACATCTGAAGGGCTGTATGAAAAATAAACAAGAAGAAAAATTAAAATAAGGAAGAGGGGAAAAGCAGGCTCTGATTTTGAATCCTGAGACGTAAGGTTGGTCTGGCAAGAAAATATGTAACAAGGCGGTGCCACTAGCCAACAGTACGCGTTTTAATCGATTTACTAAATGGCGAATTCGATAAACGTGTTATCTCGAGAAATGGTCTGGTCGAATGGCCACCTCAAATGTGGTGCACTATATTGAGACTGCAGGTCCATCCTGCACAGCAAGAATCTGTCGTTTATCACCTGAAAAGTTAGGTGCTGCCAAAAAAAAATTGGATGTTTTATTACAAGCAGGATTTTGCCGTCCGTCAAAATCAAACTGTTATGTATATATATATATATATATATATATATATATATATATATATATATATATATATATATATATATATATATATATATATATATATATATATATATATATATATATATATATATATATATATATATATATATATATATATATATATATATATATATATATATATATATATATATATATATATATATATATATATATATATATATATATATACATAACAGTTTGATTTTGACGGACGGCAAAATCCTGCTTGTAATAAAACATCCAATTTTTTTTTGGCAGCACCTAACTTTTCAGGTGATAAACGACAGATTCTTGCTGTGCAGGATGGACCTGCAGTCTCAATATAGTGCACCACATTTGAGGTGGCCATTCGACCAGACCATTTCTCGAGATAACACGTTTATCGAATTCGCCATTTAGTAAATCGATTAAAACGCGTACTGTTGGCTAGTGGCACCGCCTTGTTGAAACCACATATCGGCGATGTCAAGCTCATCCAATTGTGGCCAAAAATAGTTTGTTAACATGGCACGATAGCGCTCTCCATTGACTGGAACATGAGATGGTTTTCATCGACGAATAAATACTGTTCAATCACACCTTCGACATGAAAACCACACCACACAGTAATTTTTTTGCGGATGCAGTTGAGTCTCTTGAATGTAGGTTTCCAATAACGCATATTATGTTTATTGACAAAACCACTCTGCTCATTTTATTATTTCCTTGTAAATGTACATTGGTTCATGCACACAGATTGGTTAAATGATTGAATGTGAGTTAAAACATACTCACGCTAATAGTCAAAATACATTCTCCATTTTTTTAATAATACGAAATCGTTCGATAAATTTGCTGTGGCACATTTCATTGATTACACTTTTATATTGCCATGTATTTTTACCTAATCCTGTGGTTTTCATAAACAACCGTGTTATTGCTTTTTCATCGATTTTGGCTCCAAATCGTTGTATTTTCCATAGGGACTCGATTTGCATAACCATTTGTTAATAATAATGTACCGTTACTGAACCACTCCCCCTCCTTTAAACGCGCTGTTGCGTCTATTATAATTGTCTGATCAGCTTGCTATAAAATAATGGTATTACAGTCGAGTTCGGTTTTTTTTGTTTTCACTTATGCAAGTTTTCCAATAAAAAGTCTTCGGATAAGTGAAACTTCTTTCGTTTAAACGAACTGAGTACTTTTGAATTTTTTTTTATAAAAAAAGATAGAATCTTATAGAAACAACTTATATAATATGTAAAACTTCAATATAGTTTCATTTATTTTCTGAAAAATAAGATTTCATTAATTTTTTTCGCGATATTTGTAAGAACACCTTTGTTTTGTAATTCTGGAGACTGATTGACTACACTTCCATTTATTGCGAATTTCATTTCTAGAAATCTCAAATAGCAGTCTTTGTAAAATTTTATTTTGTTCAGTATGGAGAGTAATATTTGTTTCTCAATTTATTAACTAAACAATTGCAAATTATTAAACAACTCACTGAATTGGTAAAAAATGTACCTTCTTATGACATTTTCAAAATTTAATTCCATAACCTAACAAGTGAAGAAATTTCAAAATTATGTTGTATTGTCAACATTATAGCAATTGTCATTTTTCTCTAAAGCGGCGTTTGTGTCATACGAGTGTAAGTTTGTATAATTTTAAATATAAAGAAACTAATAAATAAAAAGTCGAATATCGGGAAATTGGCAGCCCTGTCGTGATATTTGCATAAATTCAGCGCTCCGCGCTATTAAATTTTAAATATTAATTTATATAGCGTATCAAACCGTTAGAGGTTTAATTGACTTCGATTTTTATATTCAATTGATATGTTTGGTTCACTTTCACATTTTTTTTCTAATTATTCTTCTCCTCTGCCGTTTAGAATACATTTTTTTACAGCAGACTCCACTGTTAGGCGTAGCAGCACAAACTGAGTTATTTATATTTTTTCTATAGATGAAACATAAAACTTGTTCGCGACATGAAGCGACGACAGAAACAAAACCAATCGTCACCCGCTGAAACAATATATCCCATGTTCTGCAGATGAGGGAATATACTAGATGATCAACGTGCAGCTATTGTCAAATTACATTTTCCCGTCGATCCTTTTAAATATGTAATAATAATAATGAATTCCCATTGTAATAAATTTGCAATTTTCCTGCTGGGGCTACTCTCCACAATGTCGTTAGCGTAAGAGAGAGTAAACATTTATATGACTGACTATCAATCTACAAAGTAATGCAAATAGTTCCTTTCTGCACTACCTTGAAGTTACTGTGGTAAATAGTAACAATGCAATTAGATACATTGCTTGCGATAGCGTGTCAAAAAGGTTGTTGGCTGGTTGGATATTGCTGGTTGTGCTTGGGCGAATATGTGTTTCTAAGGCCGAACCGAACATCGGCTAATTATCCAATATTTGGCCTAAGCTGAATGTGGTCCAATTTCTTTTATTATGATAATTTTTCTGTAATTTCCTTTTTGTCTTCTAAAATCTCTACAAAAATTAAAAAAAAAAACTTGTTGGTTGTGGCAGTTCCTTTTTCAAATATTTTAATGGATATTTAATTTCGTGTTGGTTTATTCGACCTGTTTTTAACAAACTCTATTTTTATTATTATTCAAGCTTAAGGTAAGTTTCTTTTATTTTTATTTATTTGTTTCGATATTTCGATATCCTTCGGATAGCATCTTCAGGAAATCTTAAATTTTAATGGATCTTGGACTTAAATGCGGATTATTGTATAGTCATAACTCTTAATATATAACTTAAATGTTTTTATTTTTTAATTCAGTATGTAATACAAAGACATTAAGGCCAATAATGTATACAGGATCTTTCATTGAGGACATAACAATTTTATATACATATTATTAAAACACAGAATATTAAAGATATAGAGTTCAAATTTATTTCAGGTGTATAAGTAGTTACATTTTAAGAATGAAATTCGATTTCGGTCATATGACCACGACGAGCCCATGTATAGCGATCTATTCTGTCATGTGCCCCCTAAATGGGTTAAGAGCGTTTGCGCAAATATACAAAGAAGCTCTAATAATGTGTTGAATTTGGCAGCACTTTACAAACATCTGAAGGGCTGTATGAAAAATAAACAAGAAGAAAAATTAAAATAAGGAAGAGGGGAAAAGCAGGCTCTGATTTTGAATCCTGAGACGTAAGGTTGGTCTGGCAAGAAAATATGTAACAAGGCGGTGCCACTAGCCAACAGTACGCGTTTTAATCGATTTACTAAATGGCGAATTCGATAAACGTGTTATCTCGAGAAATGGTCTGGTCGAATGGCCACCTCAAATGTGGTGCACTATATTGAGACTGCAGGTCCATCCTGCACAGCAAGAATCTGTCGTTTATCACCTGAAAAGTTAGGTGCTGCCAAAAAAAATTGGATGTTTTATTACAAGCAGGATTTTGCCGTCCGTCAAAATCAAACTGTTATGTATATATATATATATATATATATATATATATATATATATATATATATATATATATATATATATATATATATATATATATATATATATATATATATCAAAATCAAACTGTTATGTATATCAAAATCAAACTGTTATGTATATATATATATATATATATATATATATATATATATATATATATATATATATATATATATATATATATATATATATATATATATATATATATATATATATATATATATATATATATATATATATATATATATATATATATATATATATATATATATATATATATATATATATATATATATATATATATATATATATATATATATATATACATAACAGTTTGATTTTGACGGACGGCAAAATCCTGCTTGTAATAAAACATCCAATTTTTTTTTGGCAGCACCTAACTTTTCAGGTGATAAACGACAGATTCTTGCTGTGCAGGATGGACCTGCAGTCTCAATATAGTGCACCACATTTGAGGTGGCCATTCGACCAGACCATTTCTCGAGATAACACGTTTATCGAATTCGCCATTTAGTAAATCGATTAAAACGCGTACTGTTGGCTAGTGGCACCGCCTTGTTGAAACCACATATCGGCGATGTCAAGCTCATCCAATTGTGGCCAAAAATAGTTTGTTAACATGGCACGATAGCGCTCTCCATTGACTGGAACATGAGATGGTTTTCATCGACGAATAAATACTGTTCAATCACACCTTCGACATGAAAACCACACCACACAGTAATTTTTTTGCGGATGCAGTTGAGTCTCTTGAATGTAGGTTTCCAATAACGCATATTATGTTTATTGACAAAACCACTCTGCTCATTTTATTATTTCCTTGTAAATGTACATTGGTTCATGCACACAGATTGGTTAAATGATTGAATGTGAGTTAAAACATACTAACGCTAATAGTCAAAATACATTCTCCATTTTTTTAATAATACGAAATCGTTCGATAAATTTGCTGTGGCACATTTCATTGATTACACTTTTATATTGCCATGTATTTTTACCTAATCCTGTGGTTTTCATAAACAACCGTGTTATTGCTTTTTCATCGATTTTGGCTCCAAATCGTTGTATTTTCCATAGGGACTCGATTTGCATAACCATTTGTTAATAATAATGTACCGTTACTGAACCACTCCCCCTCCTTTAAACGCGCTGTTGCGTCTATTATAATTGTCTGATCAGCTTGCTATAAAATAATGGTATTACAGTCGAGTTCGGTTTTTTTTGTTTTCACTTATGCAAGTTTTCCAATAAAAAGTCTTCGGATAAGTGAAACTTCTTTCGTTTAAACGAACTGAGTACTTTTGAATTTTTTTTTATAAAAAAAGATAGAATCTTATAGAAACAACTTATATAATATGTAAAACTTCAATATAGTTTCATTTATTTTCTGAAAAATAAGATTTCATTAATTTTTTTCGCGATATTTGTAAGAACACCTTTGTTTTGTAATTCTGGAGACTGATTGACTACACTTCCATTTATTGCGAATTTCATTTCTAGAAATCTCAAATAGCAGTCTTTGTAAAATTTTATTTTGTTCAGTATGGAGAGTAATATTTGTTTCTCAATTTATTAACTAAACAATTGCAAATTATTAAACAACTCACTGAATTGGTAAAAAATGTACCTTCTTATGACATTTTCAAAATTTAATTCCATAACCTAACAAGTGAAGAAATTTCAAAATTATGTTATATGCCAACATATTCATATGTACACTATTGTCAACATTATAGCAATTGTCATTTTTCTCTAAAGCGGCGTTTGTGCCATACGAGTGTAAGTTTGTATAATTTTAAATATAAAGAAACTAATAAATAAAAAGTCGAATATCGGGAAATTGGCAGCCCTGTCGTGATATTTGCATAAATTCAGCGCTATTAAATTTTAAATATTAATTTATATAGCGTATCAAACCGTTAGAGGTTTAATTGACTTCGATTTTTATATTCAATTGATATGTTTGGTTCACTTTCACATTTTTTTTCTAATTATTCTTCTCCTCTGCCGTTTAGAATACATTTTTTTACAGCAGACTCCACTGTTAGGCGTAGCAGCACAAACTGAGTTATTTATATTTTTTCTATAGATGAAACATAAAACTTGTTCGCGACATGAAGCGACGACAGAAACAAAACCAATCGTCACCCGCTGAAACAATATATCCCATGTTCTGCAGATGAGGGAATATACTAGATGATCAACGTGCAGCTATTGTCAAATTACATTTTCCCGTCGATCCTTTTTAATATGTAATAATAATAATGAATTCCCATTGTAATAAATTTGCAATTTTCCTGCTGGGGCTACTCTCCACAATGTCGTTAGCGTAAGAGAGAGTAAACATTTATATGACTGACTATCAATCTACAAAGTAATGCAAATAGTTCCTTTCTGCACTACCTTGAAGTTACTGTGGTAAATAGTAACAATGCAATTAGATACATTGCTTGCGATAGCGTGTCAAAAAGGTTGTTGGCTGGTTGGATATTGCTGGTTGTGCTTGGGCGAATATGTGTTTCTAAGGCCGAACCGAACATCGGCTAATTATCCAATATTTGGCCTAAGCTGAATGTGGTCCAATTTCTTTTATTATGATAATTTTTCTGTAATTTCCTTTTTGTCTTCTAAAATCTCTACAAAAATTAAAAAAAAAAACTTGTTGGTTGTGGCAGTTCCTTTTTCAAATATTTTAATGGATATTTAATTTCGTGTTGGTTTATTCGACCTGTTTTTAACAAACTCTATTTTTATTATTATTCAAGCTTAAGGTAAGTTTCTTTTATTTTTATTTATTTGTTTCGATATTTCGATATCCTTCGGATAGCATCTTCAGGAAATCTTAAATTTTAATGGATCTTGGACTTAAATGCGGATTATTGTATAGTCATAACTCTTAATATATAACTTAAATGTTTTTATTTTTTAATTCAGTATGTAATACAAAGACATTAAGGCCAATAATGTATACAGGATCTTTCATTGAGGACATAACAATTTTATATACATATTATTAAAACACAGAATATTAAAGATATAGAGTTCAAATTTATTTCAGGTGTATAAGTAGTTACATTTTAAGAATGAAATTCGATTTCGGTCATATGACCACGACGAGCCCATGTATAGCGATCTATTCTGTCATGTGCCCCCTAAATGGGTTAAGAGCGTTTGCGCAAATATACAAAGAAGCTCTAATAATGTGTTGAATTTGGCAGCACTTTACAAACATCTGAAGGGCTGTATGAAAAATAAACAAGAAGAAAAATTAAAATAAGGAAGAGGGGAAAAGCAGGCTCTGATTTTGAATCCTGAGACGTAAGGTTGGTCTGGCAAGAAAATATGTAACAAGGCGGTGCCACTAGCCAACAGTACGCGTTTTAATCGATTTACTAAATGGCGAATTCGATAAACGTGTTATCTCGAGAAATGGTCTGGTCGAATGGCCACCTCAAATGTGGTGCACTATATTGAGACTGCAGGTCATCCTGCACAGCAAGAATCTGTCGTTTATCACCTGAAAAGTTAGGTGCTGCCAAAAAAAATTGGATGTTTTATTACAAGCAGGATTTTGCCGTCCGTCAAAATCAAACTGTTATGTATATATATATATATATATATATATATATATATATATATATATATATATATATATATATATATATATATATATATATATATATATCAAAATCAAACTGTTATGTATATCAAAATCAAACTGTTATGTATATATATATATATATATATATATATATATATATATATATATATATATATATATATATATATATATATATATATATATATATTATATATATATATATATATATATATATATATATATATATATATATATATATATATATATATATATATATATATATATATATATATATATATATATATATATATATATATACATAACAGTTTGATTTTGACGGACGGCAAAATCCTGCTTGTAATAAAACATCCAATTTTTTTTTGGCAGCACCTAACTTTTCAGGTGATAAACGACAGATTCTTGCTGTGCAGGATGGACCTGCAGTCTCAATATAGTGCACCACATTTGAGGTGGCCATTCGACCAGACCATTTCTCGAGATAACACGTTTATCGAATTCGCCATTTAGTAAATCGATTAAAACGCGTACTGTTGGCTAGTGGCACCGCCTTGTTGAAACCACATATCGGCGATGTCAAGCTCATCCAATTGTGGCCAAAAATAGTTTGTTAACATGGCACGATAGCGCTCTCCATTGACTGGAACATGAGATGGTTTTCATCGACGAATAAATACTGTTCAATCACACCTTCGACATGAAAACCACACCACACAGTAATTTTTTTGCGGATGCAGTTGAGTCTCTTGAATGTAGGTTTCCAATAACGCATATTATGTTTATTGACAAAACCACTCTGCTCATTTTATTATTTCCTTGTAAATGTACATTGGTTCATGCACACAGATTGGTTAAATGATTGAATGTGAGTTAAAACATACTAACGCTAATAGTCAAAATACATTCTCCATTTTTTTAATAATACGAAATCGTTCGATAAATTTGCTGTGGCACATTTCATTGATTACACTTTTATATTGCCATGTATTTTTACCTAATCCTGTGGTTTTCATAAACACAACCGTGTTATTGCTTTTTCATCGATTTTGGCTCCAAATCGTTGTATTTTCCATAGGGACTCGATTTGCATAACCATTTGTTAATAATAATGTACCGTTACTGAACCACTCCCCCTCCTTTAAACGCGCTGTTGCGTCTATTATAATTGTCTGATCAGCTTGCTATAAAATAATGGTATTACAGTCGAGTTCGGTTTTTTTTGTTTTCACTTATGCAAGTTTTCCAATAAAAAGTCTTCGGATAAGTGAAACTTCTTTCGTTTAAACGAACTGAGTACTTTTGAATTTTTTTTTATAAAAAAAGATAGAATCTTATAGAAACAACTTATATAATATGTAAAACTTCAATATAGTTTCATTTATTTTCTGAAAAATAAGATTTCATTAATTTTTTTCGCGATATTTGTAAGAACACCTTTGTTTTGTAATTCTGGAGACTGATTGACTACACTTCCATTTATTGCGAATTTCATTTCTAGAAATCTCAAATAGCAGTCTTTGTAAAATTTTATTTTGTTCAGTATGGAGAGTAATATTTGTTTCTCAATTTATTAACTAAACAATTGCAAATTATTAAACAACTCACTGAATTGGTAAAAAATGTACCTTCTTATGACATTTTCAAAATTTAATTCCATAACCTAACAAGTGAAGAAATTTCAAAATTATGTTATATGCCAACATATTCATATGTACACTATTGTCAACATTATAGCAATTGTCATTTTTCTCTAAAGCGGCGTTTGTGCCATACGAGTGTAAGTTTGTATAATTTTAAATATAAAGAAACTAATAAATAAAAAGTCGAATATCGGGAAATTGGCAGCCCTGTCGTGATATTTGCATAAATTCAGCGCTCCGCGCTATTAAATTTTAAATATTAATTTATATAGCGTATCAAACCGTTAGAGGTTTAATTGACTTCGATTTTTATATTCAATTGATATGTTTGGTTCACTTTCACATTTTTTTTCTAATTATTCTTCTCCTCTGCCGTTTAGAATACATTTTTTTACAGCAGACTCCACTGTTAGGCGTAGCAGCACAAACTGAGTTATTTATATTTTTTCTATAGATGAAACATAAAACTTGTTCGCGACATGAAGCGACGACAGAAACAAAACCAATCGTCACCCGCTGAAACAATATATCCCATGTTCTGCAGATGAGGGAATATACTAGATGATCAACGTGCAGCTATTGTCAAATTACATTTTCCCGTCGATCCTTTTTAATATGTAATAATAATAATGAATTCCCATTGTAATAAATTTGCAATTTTCCTGCTGGGGCTACTCTCCACAATGTCGTTAGCGTAAGAGAGAGTAAACATTTATATGACTGACTATCAATCTACAAAGTAATGCAAATAGTTCCTTTCTGCACTACCTTGAAGTTACTGTGGTAAATAGTAACAATGCAATTAGATACATTGCTTGCGATAGCGTGTCAAAAAGGTTGTTGGCTGGTTGGATATTGCTGGTTGTGCTTGGGCGAATATGTGTTTCTAAGGCCGAACCGAACATCGGCTAATTATCCAATATTTGGCCTAAGCTGAATGTGGTCCAATTTCTTTTATTATGATAATTTTTCTGTAATTTCCTTTTTGTCTTCTAAAATCTCTACAAAAATTAAAAAAAAAAACTTGTTGGTTGTGGCAGTTCCTTTTTCAAATATTTTAATGGATATTTAATTTCGTGTTGGTTTATTCGACCTGTTTTTAACAAACTCTATTTTTATTATTATTCAAGCTTAAGGTAAGTTTCTTTTATTTTTATTTATTTGTTTCGATATTTCGATATCCTTCGGATAGCATCTTCAGGAAATCTTAAATTTTAATGGATCTTGGACTTAAATGCGGATTATTGTATAGTCATAACTCTTAATATATAACTTAAATGTTTTTATTTTTTAATTCAGTATGTAATACAAAGACATTAAGGCCAATAATGTATACAGGATCTTTCATTGAGGACATAACAATTTTATATACATATTATTAAAACACAGAATATTAAAGATATAGAGTTCAAATTTATTTCAGGTGTATAAGTAGTTACATTTTAAGAATGAAATTCGATTTCGGTCATATGACCACGACGAGCCCATGTATAGCGATCTATTCTGTCATGTGCCCCCTAAATGGGTTAAGAGCGTTTGCGCAAATATACAAAGAAGCTCTAATAATGTGTTGAATTTGGCAGCACTTTACAAACATCTGAAGGGCTGTATGAAAAATAAACAAGAAGAAAAATTAAAATAAGGAAGAGAGGAAAAGCAGGCTCTGATTTTGAATCCTGAGACGTAAGGTTGGTCTGGCAAGAAAATATGTAACAAGGCGGTGCCACTAGCCAACAGTACGCGTTTTAATCGATTTACTAAATGGCGAATTCGATAAACGTGTTATCTCGAGAAATGGTCTGGTCGAATGGCCACCTCAAATGTGGTGCACTATATTGAGACTGCAGGTCCATCCTGCACAGCAAGAATCTGTCGTTTATCACCTGAAAAGTTAGGTGCTGCCAAAAAAAATTGGATGTTTTATTACAAGCAGAATTTTGCCGTCCGTCAAAATCAAACTGTTATGTATATATATATATATATATATATATATATATATATATATATATATATATATATATATATATATATATATATATATATATATATATATATATATATATATATATATATATATATATATATATATATATATATATATATATATATATATATATATATATATATATATATATATATATAGTATGTAATACAAAGACAACACTTTTTTTATTAATAAAACACAGAATATAGATTTCAAATTAATTAAGGTGTTGTGCAAATGTTACATTTTAAGAATGAAATTTGATTTCGGTCATATGACCACCACGAGCCCGTGTACAGCGCTTTATTCTTTGAACCCAATTTTCCACAACTCTTGCACACCGGAACGTTGGCAATTTCGCGTTGGATGTTGTCTCTGAGCTCGTCTAAAGTTGTTGCCATAGAACATAAAAATAAATCCAATGGCGCTAAACCGCATGAACGAGGTGGCCATTCGACCGGACAATTTCTCGAGATAACACGTACACCGAATTTGCCTTTCAGGAAATCGATTGTAAAGCGTGCTGTTGGCTAGTGGCAACGTCTTGTTGAAACCACATGTCGGCGATGACAAGCTCATCCAATTCTTGCCAAAAATAATTTTCTAACGTGGCACGATTGCGCTCTCCATTGACGATAAAATGTCTGACTAACGTTTTGCTACTGAAAGATCATTAAAAATGTTTGAGGGTGCGCTGACATAACAACCCGAAATTGTTATGTCCCTATTGGAAAACCCTTTGTTACAATGTGCATAGTATCCCGAGTCACAATATAATACAGTTTACAAACAGATATAACGCTTTCGGCTGTTTTCTGCGTTCTTATGAGGGAACGAGACATGTTTCTCCCAAACTTACGGATCTTTTAAACTTGTTCTCCTATTTCCAAGAAATTGCTAATTCTCTTTAGGTTTGTATATTCCCAGTAAAGGTCCAATAAGTCTTGACGGTTGATTCTGCAACCTGCAGAAGTCTACCGTCGTCAACCGTCAAACAGCTGATTGCCTACCGTCAAGACTAATTGGACCTTTAGCTGTTGCGCTATATTTCTGTTACTCGTTGTTTTATTTCTACATTTTAAACGAACATTTGTTCAACTGTATAGCTGAAGCAGAATTCATGACGACTATCTAACTTTGGCTGAAGCCGATCAAACGGTTAGGCTCTATTTTTACATCACTAGTTTTTGTGTTCATTTCAAGACACATTTATTTAGCAGTCGCAAAGAAGAACTGTTATTTGTTTTTTTCCAATGTCTGAGAACGAAAGTTTCAAATTTAAAGCAGATTATTTTTGCTGAAAAAATTTAAAAAAGATCAGACCAAAAATCTGCTGTTGTTATTTTACAATTTGTATTTGTTCTTCTCATGATTTCCTTGTAATTGCGCATTGGTTCATGCACACAGATTGGTTAAATGAATGAATGTGACTTTAAACATACTCACGGTAAGAATAAAAATACATTTTCTTTTTTCTATTATACGAAAACGTTCGATTTATTTCTTGTGGCACATTTTATTGATTAATCTTTTATATTGCAATGTATATTTACCTAATTCTGTGGTTTTCAGAAGCGATCTTGTTAGTGCATTTTCATCGATTTTGTGATTTTGGCGCCAAAACGTTTGTTTTCCATGCATACTCGATTTGCATAACCATTTGTTGAAAATAATGTATCGTTACTGAACCACTTCCCCTCTTTTAAAAGCGCTGTAGCGTTATTTTTATTGTCTGATAAGCTTGCTAAAAAATTAAGGTGTTACAGTCGAGTTCGGTTAAGCAAAAATGAAAAAATTAAGAGTATATATATATATATATATATATATATATATATATATATATATATATATATATATATATATATATATATATATATATATATATATATATATATATATATATATATATATATATTTATATATATTTAAAAATAAATACAATGGCGTTAAACCGCATGAACGAGGTGGCCATTCAACGCACTAGAAAAACTGTAATTTGGGATTCCCAGAAATGAAATTCGCAATAAATGCAACTGAAGTCCATCAGTCACAAGAATTACAAAAAATAAAGTTGATGTTAAAAATTTCAAAAGTACTCAGTTCGTTTAAAAGAAATAAATAAAACTAAATTGAAAATAAATGAAACTAACTTGGATATTTACATATTTTATAAGTTGTTTCTATAAGTTTCTATCTTTGTTTCATAAAACAATTTCAAAAGTACTCAGTTCGTTTAAAAGAAAGAAGTTTCACTTATCCTGCGTAAGTGAAAACGAACTCTTAATTTTTTCATTTTTGCTTAACCGAACTCGACTGTAACACCTTAATTTTTTAGCAAGCTTATCAGACAATAAAAATAACGCTACAGCGCTTTTAAAAGAGGGGAAGTGGTTCAGTAACGGTACATTATTTTCAACAAATGGTTATGCAAATCGAGTCTGCATGGAAAACAAACGTTTTGGCGCCAAAATCACAAAATCTATGAAAATGCACTAACAAGATCGCTTCTGAAAACCACAGAATTAGGTAAATATACATTGCAATATAAAAGATTAATCAATAAAATGTGCCACAAGAAATAAATCGAACGTTTTCGTATAATAGAAAAAAGAAAATGTATTTTTATTCTTACCGTGAGTATGTTTAATGTCACATTCATTCATTTAACCAATCTGTGTGCATGAACCAATGCACAATTACAAGGAAATCATGAGAAGTACAAATACAAATTGTAAAATAACAACAGCAGATTTTTGGTCTGATCTTTTTTAAATTTTTTCAGCAAAAATAATCTGCTTTAAATTTGAAACTTTCGTTCTCAGACATTGGAAAAAAACAAATAACAGTTCTTCTTTGCGACTGCTAAATAAATGTGTCTTGAAATGAACACAAAAACTAGTGATGTAACCCCATGATATATTAACGCATTTGTTTTCTTTGGCGTTGTATAAAAATAGAGCCTAACCGTTTGATCGGCTTCAGCCAAAGTTAGATAGTCGTCATGAATTCTGCTTCAGCTATACAGTTGAACAAATGTTCGTTTAAAATGTAGAAATAAAACAACGAGTAACAGAAATATAGCGCAACAGCTAAAGGTCCAATTAGTCTTGACGGTAGGCAATCAGCTGTTTGACGGTTGACGACGGTAGACTTCTGCAGGTTGCAGAATCAACCGTCAAGACTTATTGGACCTTTACTGGGAATATACAAACCTAAAGAGAATTAGCAATTTCTTGGAAATAGGAGAACAAGTTTAAAAGATCCGTAAGTTTGGGAGAAACATGTCTCGTTCCCTCATAAGAACGCAGAAAACAGCCGAAAGCGTTATATCTGTTTGTAAACTGTATTATATTGTGACTCGGGATACTATGCACATTGTAACAAAGGGTTTTCCAATAGGGACATAACAATTTCGGGTTGTTATGTCAGCGCACCCTCAAACATTTTTAATGATCTTTCAGTAGCAAAACGTTAGTCAGACATTTTATCGTCAATGGAGAGCGCAATCGTGCCACGTTAGAAAATTATTTTTGGCAAGAATTGGATGAGCTTGTCATCGCCGACATGTGGTTTCAACAAGACGTTGCCACTAGCCAACAGCACGCTTTACAATCGATTTCCTGAAAGGCAAATTCGGTGTACGTGTTATCTCGAGAAATTGTCCGGTCGAATGGCCACCTCGTTCATGCGGTTTAGCGCCATTGGATTTATTTTTATGTTCTATGGCAACAACTTTAGACGAGCTCAGAGACAACATCCAACGCGAAATTGCCAACGTTCCGGTGTGCAAGAGTTGTGGAAAATTGGGTTCAAAGAATAAAGCGCTGTACACGGGCTCGTGGTGGTCATATGACCGAAATCAAATTTCATTCTTAAAATGTAACATTTGCACAACACCTTAATTAATTTGAAATCTATATTCTGTGTTTTATTAATAAAAAAAGTGTTATGTCCTTAATGGAAAACCCTGTATATATTATATTAATGTCTTTGTATTACATACTGTATTAAATAAATCATTTAAGTTAAGTTATTAACAATGAACCTGTGGAGATTTTTGCGTGCTATTGTTATTGGAGGCGTCTGTCCTGGGGACTCAAACCTTAAACAGCGGTTTGTTTCAGACCTTCGGAATCTGACATCATACAAATACATTATTGGTGGCGATTTTAACTGCAGACACAGCAATTGGGGATGCGAAAAAAGTAACCTTTGGGAAAATCTTTTGTTTCACAAACTTTAAACAAATCCATATCAAATACGATTCCCACAGGAAAGTACGTATATCCCAGCAGACCCGAGAAGGCAGCCATCAACATTAGACTTCATCCTGACTAATATACCACAATACAGGTAATTTATAAAATCAATAAACAGTCTTAGTTTCGATCATCTTCCGATAATTATCGGAAATTAATGTTGCCGGTTATAACCGGCAACATTAATGTGACTTGTGACAAAAAATTGGTTTCATAATATTAATAAAGCAAATTGGAGTCGATACAAAAAAATTGTTAGAAGAAATATTGTAATTCCTGAAGCTGAAACCGCCATTGAAAGTAATTTTGATAATATGATTGAGTTGTTTAACGGGAAAATAAAGTAGAAGCTGCAATCGACAAAACCAATTACTACTCACATCAAAGAGCTTATTCAATTTCGAAATATTAGAAAAAAGGATGAAAAAATATAAATGAATGCCCTCAACAAATCTAGTTCAAAAAAGTTATCACTTGTCTAAAATATCTAAAATCTTAAGGAAGAATCGAAAGCTATTTCTACACTTAAACACAAAAATGAAACAGGAAAAATGTAATATTCTTACAAAGAATTTCCCTGCAAACCGTTCAATTTCCATAAATCTTAGCGACCCGGCTACCACAAGAGAGGTCAATGTTTTAGCAAATCAGATTCTTTTAACAGATCCAAACATAGAAAACATAACAATTGTAACAGACCCAGAAATAGTTTCTATCATTAAAAAGCACCTGTATCTGACGGGATAAATAATAAATGCTTTCCAAAAAGAACATCATATTCCTGCTTGGAAAAAATCAAAAACAACTCCAATTTATAAAATTCATAAACCTCCTGACGATCCAAAGTCGTACAGACCTATAAGTTTACTTTCCTCCGTAAGCAAAATTCTGGAAAAAGTGATCAAAAGATGACTGCACAGTTTTATTGAGGAAAACATATTTTGCCACAACAACAATTTGGCTTCAGAAGAGAGCACAACACCAGTCAACCACTCTGGAAGATTAAAAATTTGGTGCACGAGAACTTTACAAAATCGTTGTCTAGCGGAATGATACTATTAGACATAAAAGCTGCATTTGACACAACGGACTTATATTCAAATTTATAAAAAGTGGCCTTCCAATCGAAACTGTCAAAATCCAGAGTTTTCTGATCGATAGAAAATTCTATGTACACCTCGAAAATATCGTACCTGCTCTCAAGAACTAAATATAGATAACGGATGTCCTTAAAGATCTTGTTTGTCTCCGATACTTTATAATATATTTACTGCGGATATCCTTTCTCTGAATGACTGTGTTATTTCATTTTTTGCTGATGACACTTCAATACTGTGCTCAGATTTATACGCTAGCAACATTACCAGCATTCTCCAACTCGCTCTGACAAAATTGCACTACTACTTAAATATATGGAATATACCAATAAATCCAGAAAAAACACAAGCCATACATTTTACCAGAAAACGGAAGCCGTGTAACCTTCCTCAAAATACACTTGTTTTCATTAATCACCATATTACCTGGGAAAATAATGCGAATATCTTGGTGTTATACTCGATAAGAAGCTAAATTTTGGCGACCACATATCCTACATTATCGACTAAATAAACAAAACCACTAGGATAATGTATGTTTATATTAACAGAAAATCTGATCTGAATAAAGATAACAAATAGCTGGTAATAGAGTTGATATTCACACCCATAATGTTCTACTGCGCCCAGCATGGTTCAAAGCGGCTAAATGTCACTTATATAAGTTACAAGTCTCACAAAATAAGTTACTCAAAATAATATATAGGGTGATCCATCTTGAGCTATTTTTTCAGAACAAAAAAAATATAAAAATTCAAATCAAGTGTGGAATCTTTATTGGTAATTTGAAAAGACATTTTATGGCATTTATTTTTTTGGAAATAATTTCCTTCAAATGTTGGCAACTGTATTATGGAAATGAGCGTTCGGTGAGAAACGGGAAGATCAGCTGTTTTCGACCAAAATTTTGTTCAATGCTCAAAGGCAAAGTCAACAAAAAGAGGTTCAAAATTGCTTGGAAAAAATCAAAAACAACTCCAATTTATAAAATTCATAAACCTCCTGACGATCCAAAGTCGTACAGACCTATAAGTTTACTTTCCTCCGTAAGCAAAATTCTGGAAAAAGTGATCAAAAGATGACTGCAGAGTTTTATTGAGGAAAAACATATTTTGCGATTTTTACAAAATCGTTGTCTAGCGGAATGATACTATTAGACATAAAAGCTGCATTTGACACAACGGACTTATAATCAATTTAATAAAAAGTGGCCTTCCAATCGAAACTGTTAAAATAATCCAGAGTTTTCTGATCGATAGAAAATTCTATGTACACCTCGAAAATATCGTACCTGCTCTCAAGAACTAAATATAGATAACGGATGTCCTTAAAGATCTTGTTTGTCTCCGGTACTTTATAATATATTTACTGCGGATATCCTTTCTCTGAATGACTGTGTTATTTCAATTTTTGCTGCTGACACTTCAATACTGTGCTCAGATTTATACGCTAGCAACATTACCAGCATTCTCCAACTCGCTCTGACAAAATTGCACTACTACTTAAATATATGGAATATACCAATAAATCCAGAAAAAAACACAAGCCATACATTTTACCAGAAAACGGAAGCCGTGTAACCTTCCTCAAAATACACTTGTTTTCATTAATCACCATATTACCTGGGAAAATAATGCAAAATATCTTGGTGTTATACTCGATAAGAAGCTAAATTTTGGCGACCACATTTCCTACATCGTCGACTAAATAAACAAAACCACTAGGATAATGTATGTTTATATTAACAGAAAATCTGATCTGAATAAAGATAACAAATAGCTGGTAATAGAGTTGGTATTCACATCCATAATGTTCTACTGCGCCCCAGCATGGTCCAAAGCGGCAAAATGTCACTTATATAAGTTACAAGTCTCGCATAATAAGTTACTCAAAATAATATATAGGGTGATCCATCTTGAGCTATTTTTTCAGAACAAAAAAAATATAAAAATTCAAATCAAGTGTGGAATCTTTATTGGTAATTTGAAAAGACATTTTATGGCATTTATTTTTTGGAAATAATTTCCTTCAAATGTTGGCAACTGTATTATGGAAATGAGCGTTCGGTGAGAAACGGGAAGATCAGCTGTTTTCGACCAAAATTTTGTTCAATGCTCAAAGGCAAAGTCAACAAAAAGAGGTTCAAAATTGCACGACTACTTAAATAAATGGAATATACCAATAAATCCAGAAAAACACAAGCCATACATTTTACCAGAAAACGGAAGCCGTGTAACCTTCCTCAAAATACACTTGTTTTCATTAATCACCTATTACCTGGGAAAATAATGCAAAATATCTTGGTGTTATACTCGATAAGAAGCTAAATTTTGGCGACCACATATCCTACATCGTCGACTAAATAATCAAAACCACTAGGATAATGTATGTTTATAATAACGGAAAATCTGATCTGAATAAAGATAACAAATAGCTGGTAATAGAGTTGGTACATATTCACATCCATAATGTTCTACTGCGCCCCAGCATGGTCCAAAGCGGCAAAATGTCACTTATATAAGTTACAAGTCTCGCAAACTAAGTTACTCAAAATAATATATAGGTGAAGATCAGCTGTTTTCGACCAAAATTTTGTTCAATGCTCAAAGGCAAAGTCAACAAAAAGAGCAACAAGAAGAGGTTCAAGAGGTGCCAGTATACCCAGAGAAAACCACGGTTTGGTGCGGTTTATAAGCTAGTGGAATCATCAGTGCATATTTTTTTAAAAATTATGATGGCCGTAATCGATCATTATGCTACCTGTAATTGAAGCCCGTAATCTTGACGACACTTGGTTTCAACAGGACGGTGCCACTTGCCATACAGCTGCTCAAACAATGGATCTATTGAGAGGTCATTTCGAAAAGCAGTTAATTTCACGTTTTGGACAGGTGAGTTGGCCGCCTAGATCGAGTGATATCACACCTTTAGACATTTTTCTTTGGGGTAACGTAAAGTCCAAAGTCTATGCTGATGAACCAGCTACAATTCAGGGTTTGAAAGCCAATATTGCACGTGTCATTAAAGCCATACCGGTTGAAATGCTCGAACGAGTAATCCAAAATTGGACCCTCAGAATGGAAACCCTGATGAGTAGTTGCGGCCAACAATTAAAGGAAATTATATTCAAAAAAATTCCATAAAATGTTCTTTCAAATTACCAATAAAGATTCCACACTTGATTTGAATTTTTATATTTTTTTGTTCTGAAAAATACCTCTAGATGGATCACCCTATACAACCTCCATGACAATATTCGACACAGAGATTGCACACCCTTTAAATTGAGATGTGAATCATAGCAATACGACCATATCAACTCCCGGGTATCCTAAAATTGTCGACGCTTTACAAAATCTAGTCGAAATAAACATTAAATAGGTTCTTTTATATAGGCCGATGTTTGGTTCGGCCTTAGAAACCCATCTCGGCCAGGCAACTCCTGCTAGTTTTTTGGTAGGCAATATCCACTGAATTACTACTTACGTAACTACAAATTAAGTCAACTAGTAACCTTTTTGACACGCTATTGCAAGCTATGTACGAGTAACTAACTGCGCTGTTACTTTTTACCATAGTAACTTCAAGGTAGTGCAGCAGGAATATTAAGAATTTATTACATTGGGAATCAGTTATAATTAAAATTCATTTTTAATATTACATTCTAAAATGAATCGACGGGATAATGTCACTTGATAATAATTGCACGTTGAATACTTAGTATATTCCCTCATCTGCAGAGCATGGAATTTATTGTTTCTGCTTGTGACGATTTATTTTTGTTTCGGAATCTCGTTTTCTGTCGTCGCCTTTATGTCGCGTATACTTAATATACATTTTGTGTTTCATATATAGAAATTACATAAACAACTCAGTTTTTGTTGCTACGCCTACCAGTTATATCTGATGGTAAAAAAATGTATTCTAAACGGCAGAGGAGAAGACTAATTAGAAAAAAACGATCTAACGAAAGCCGGTTCTGTGCACCGGATCGACCCGAGGGAGGAATTCTTCGGCCAAGGGCTGTCACCCCGGCACTATATGCCGCAACAACAACGACTAATTAGAAAAAGGATGTGCAAGTGAACTAATCATATCAATTGAATCATATGTCACAAACTGCAATAAATTCCAAATTCTCTCAATTCTAACTTTCCTATAAATCGTGCATTTTGTAGTGTGCGCCTTTAAAGGGTTAATGAAGGGAAGAAGATGGGGTATAAAGATTAACAGCTGTATACAAATGATACAATGGGATAAGAAAGTAAACAAAGAGGAGTCAAATTACGAAAAAAAGATGGAAGCTGGACTTTCTTTTCTGATTGGGATCTGACATCGATTGGTTGTGGTTTGAAGATAAAACTTACCGACCTAAGGAAAGAAATACAAACAGCAACAGCGCTTATATCTTCTGAGTGAAGTTCGTTTATTTTAACCAACAAAATAAAATAATTTTAGACTAAAAAAGAACAAACCAAAATAACATTTGCAATTTTTTTTTTAATTTTGTAGATATTTTAAAATATCCGCGCCGCTGGAACTAGAGCCCGTAATCCCCAATCCAACTTTGGAGGCGCAGAACAGCATCACCAAGCCTGGGAAGCACGGTATTACCAAGTTCTGGACTGAACTAACACTGACTCCGTAAGACCCAACTGACCGGACACAACTCTGAAAAGAGAAAAAATATTTGTGTTTTTTTAGTGAATATTAAAAAAGTGAAACAATAATTTAAGGGAACTTTTGTATATTACCGCTCCGGTTAAAAGTGAAAACGTCTTTCTAAGGATCTTTCGCTGGATCTGATTTGGCCAACGCCAAATCAGATCCAGCGTCATCGACACATCAGAATAACCGCCACTAAAATCCGAAGCCATCATTAAAAAGTTCCTTACCAGTACGTCGTCTAGGATTGAGACGGAACTACAGACGCCCAAATTTAAACTGAGGGGTAAAAAAAGAGGAAAGCATAAAATTAAATTAGTGTATAAATTTAAATTGAAAATTAATTCTAAATAAAATTTAGAAGGCAACTTTGTTCTTAGATATCTATTTTTTAAACCATATCATGGCTAAATTATGAAAGTTGTCTATTCCTTAAACCAATAAACCAAAAAATTAAATTTTATAACGTCCAAACGTGAAAATAATTATAGCTATCATTTCAATATGAATTCGTAAGAATTCAGTGGTGGTGATGGCAAGGTAGGGGGCCAAAGGAGAGGAGTCTGGGACAACCAACAGAAATCCAAGGTTGTCATGGTGGAACCGCAAGGATTCCAAGTGGGAGGGCAAATTGAGTTGACAACCCGTCAACCAACTCAGCAGCATGGTTCATTATGGTAAGGTACATGGTGAGAGTATTGCTGGTGTGGGTTTCTTTCTGTTTAGTTTTTTGATTTTAGTTTCAATTCCTTTTCGAGTTTCATTTTTCCTTTTCTTTTCTATTTCGTTCTTCCTTCCTTTGTCTCACTTTTAATGTCCAGTCTGGCATGATCTTTTTTTTTTAAATTTTTCTGTCTGTCGAAGATCCTGGTGCGCTGAAAGAACGCCAGCATGCCAGCACAACAGCGGTCAGGGCAACAAAGTCGATAACACAACAATAAGTGACAGAACATATAAATTGTACTTGTATTGCCGACATATATTTGGTACTTAAATAATTTATTTATTTAATTCCAATTTTAATATAACTTAACTCTAAACAAAATACTTTTATTAGGCCAAATGCGATGTCACGATGCTCATACGAACGTCAAAAATGTCTCCGTTATAGAGTTGCCAGATCCTTTTAGCGCTCCGTCGGTCGGAGTGGTCTGAGCAAAAGAATCCTCATGCTGTGTCTGTGACGATTGCGGAGATACCTCCACTCTAGATGGTTGCATCTCTGACGCTTCCAAATAAGCAGGCTTCATACAACCTACTGATATCTTAACGGGCCTTCCCCGTACATCAATTAAGATATATTTATCATACCGTTCCTTTACATCAAACGGTGCTTCATAAGGTGCAACACACGTAGCCTTCACCGAATCGTTACGAATGAAAACGTGAGATGATGTGTTCAAGTCCTTGTGTATAAACGGGGTTTCCTTTACGTGCCAGGCCGTTTGAGTGAGAACCATGCATAATGCGCCGTTGATTTTCTACAAATTCAGAATATGATCTCGGTTGTTTGTACTATACGAGCATATCGGCAGGAAAACGTAGATTCGAGCCGTATAAAATTCTGCAGGCGATCTTCCAATATCCTCTTTTAAGGTGGAACGTAACCCGAGCAGAATAATTGGAAGTCGATCAACCCAATTCGTCATGTCGCTGCATTTCATAGCTGCCTTCAGCGTTCGGTGAAATCTTTCTATTATGCCGTTCGATTGAGGATGATAGCAAGTAGTCATACAATGATTCACAACTAAAGTTTTGCAAAGTTCCGAAAATAAGGCGGATGTAAATTGCCTACCCTGATCGGAAGTAATCCGTAGCGGCACACCAAATCGAGATATCCATCCTGTGATTAACGCATTTGCACATGCCGGTGCTGTCATTTCCTCCATTGGAATCGCTTCGGTCCATCTGGTGTATCGGTCGATTATGGTTAAAAAATACTTAAAACCTCTTGACAGCGGAAATGGACCCACAATTTCCACATTAATATGTGCGAATCGCTCATCAGGTGGCAAGTATTTCTGAAGTTCGGCTTTATAATGACGATGAACCTTACTTCTTCGACATGCTGTGCATGTTTTAGTAAAATTTGTACAATCGCGTCGAATGCCTGGCCACACAATGCGATCCACCATTAAACACACACACGCTCTCCTTCCTGGATGGTATAAGCCATGTTGTGCAGCAAAAAATTGTTTGCGTAAATCCTTTGTTATAAAAGGGCGTGTGCCGTTGCGTCACGTGTCACAATATATAGGACCAGATAATCCGGAAAAGGGTATTGGGTGGAGAGCGAGAGAATGTGAGACTTCACCCGTCAGCAACTTAATTAGCTAATCATCATTTCTTTGCAAGTCCATTAGACGCACGTATAAAGAATCCGAAGATATCGCATCGATTCGGGACAGGTGATCCGCTATTTAATTTTTTTCTCCACATACTTAGTAGGGGCATGAATTCTATTACAACATTAACCACAACCATCTCAATAGTAGAACTGAACATACCCCGTTAATGTCATATGGGTTTTGAAAGCTAACCTCAATAGCGTTAGTCTGTAACGGGATTTTAAAATTGTTTTAACGTTATGATGAAGTGGTCAGATAATGAGAACCGTATCGCTGTAACCTCAATAGCGTTAGTCTGTAACGGGATTTTAAAATTGTTTTAACGTTATGATGAAGTGGTCAGATAATGAGAACCGTATCGCTGTAATAGCGCTTTTCAAGTGTGAAATAAAAAAAAGCGATAATTTCAAAACGCTCCGGCAACTAGGGATTAGCTGCATGTTCGTCTACCGATGCATAAAACTGTTTGAGGAGACTGGAGATGTAAAAGACCGCCACCGGTCGGGCCGCCCACGCTCTGTTCGAACACCGCATGTCATCAAAGCCGTTAAATCAAGAATTCGCAGAAATCCGCTCCAAAAACAGAAAATCATGACCCGTGAGATGAATATCACGCAATAATCCATGAGTCGAATCTATAAAAAAATACATGGGACTTGGGGCTTTCAAACGACGTAGCGGACATTTATTGACTGCAGCTTTAAAGAAAAATAGGATTGAAAAATGCAAAAGTCTTTTGGTGAAGCACGCTGATAACTTACACAGAAAAATTTTGTTCACCGATGGATGGATTTTTAGCGTTCAGGAATAATTTAACAAGCAAAATGATAGTGTATGCGCGGTCATCTAAGGAAGCATCTGAACTGATCCCAAGGGTGGAAAAGGGTCAAAAACTAGCTTCAGTCATGGTTCGGTGGGGTGTCTCTTACGATGGGGTCACTGACCTGCATATCTGCGAACAAGAAGTCAAAAAATTGGCCAAAGTTTACCAAGAAAGCCTTAACAATTCCCTGTTCCAAAACCAGCCATGGACTTTCCAGCGGGATTCTACACCGGCCCATAAGGCTAAAACGTCCCAGGCCTGGCTTCGAAACAATTTGCCAGCGTAAATTTCCTCTGAAGAATGTCCCCCAGGCAGTCCAGATTTGAACCCAATGGATTACAAATTGTGGACGGTTTTAGAGGACAAGGTTTGTCACAAAAGATACTCCAACATTGGATCTCTTAAGACTGATTTGGTTCGAGCTGTGGTCAATTTTCCAATCGACGAGGTACGTGCAGCTATTGACGATTGGCCAGTGCGTCTTAAGGCGTGTGTAAAGGACATTTCGAATAAGTAGATTCTTTTTGGATACAATATACATCAATAAATATATTAAAAAATATTTGGTCCAAAAACATTCAGTACTTTTTATTTTACAGCATAAAACGTGTGTAACAGTATTTATGTCCGTGTGTAACAGTATTTATGTCCCTACTAAGTATATATTGGATGTCGGTCGTAAACTGACTGATGAATGACAAGTAGTTTATTTGGCGGGGCGAAGCTTTTTCTGACCTTTGTCTGAAAGCAAATATGAGCGGCTTGTGGTCAGTCTCAATGTGAAAACTTATTTCCTGGCGTCATTTCATTTAAAGGAATTTGAATTTCGGCCACGTGCGTAAGGAACATTCTATAAAAGTTAATCATCGCAAGGAATCCTTTAAGTTCCTTCACTGTTTCAGGTCGTTTGCATTTCATAATAGCTTCTGTGCGTGAGTTAGTAGGGAAAATTCCCCGTGATGTAACTCTGTGCCCAAGGAAATCTATCTCCGTTTTGCCAAATACACACTTTGATATATTAATCGAAAGATTGTGCTGCTGCCTATTAAAAACTTCTTTCATGTTGTTCAACATTGTCTGACGCTATACATATGTCATCCATATAGGGAAATGCAAAATCGAGGCCACGAAGGACTTCGTGGATTAGACGATGAAAAGTTTGTGCAGCATTCCTCAGACCAAAAGTCATCTGGGTAAACTCGAACAGTCCAAATGGCGTTTTATAGCAGATTTTGGTATATCGTCCGGATTAATGGGGATCTGATGAAATGCTTGGCGGATCTCTACATTTGAAAATATCTTTTTGCCATAAAGTATTCCTGCAAAATCGTGAAGAAATGCCAAAGGATATCTATCCGGAGTTGTCAATGCATTTAATGACCTGTAGACCCTACATGAACGCCACGAGCCATCGTGCTTTTTCACCATATGTAGCGGGCTAGACCAGTTTGATTTTGACCGACGGCAAATTCCTGCTTGTAATAAAACATCAAACAGTTTTTTGGCAGCAGCTAACTTTTCAGATGACAAACGACGGACTCTTGCTGAGCAGGGTGAACCTGCAGTTTCAATATAGTGCGCCACCTTTGAATTTGTCTGTACCCCCGGCGGCGCAAGCCTTAAGATGTTAGGAAAAGCTCTAATTATATTGGCGAAAGGCGTAGACTTAGCAATGATATGTGTTGATGATTGTGTACTATCGATTGTACACAATTTTTTGCGTGTGATGTTCGTGCCGGCACAAATAAGTCGCCTGCCGTTGACATCAACCAGTAAATTATAATATTTTAAAAAATCCTCACCTATTATTCGCGAGGTAACATCGGCAACAAGAAATGTCCAGATGAATTTTTTGAAAGACATAGAACAAGTTCTCTTTTCACTTCTCCATATACTTTAATAGGCGAACCATTGACAGCGTAAAGGCGAGTTGTAGTCATGTGTAGGTTTTTTTGGTATATTTGAAGGTGGTAAAAATGATACCTCTGCGCCGATATCAATAAAAAATTTGGTTTTAGTTAATCTTTCTTAAATGCATAGTCTGTCAATGTTCGCTGTAGATAGTCGTTGTCGCTGCTGTGTTTTGTGATAACGACAAGGTGGTCTGCAGTTTGTTGCACGATCTCCAAATCGATGATGGTACCAGCAAGTATCGAACTGAGAGTTTTCAGTATTGTCTAGCTGCTGGGGTTCACGACTTTCTGCCTCTTAGAAGAACCTTGTCCGGGGGTTGCTAAAGATAATCGCTGTACTTGATTAGATAAATTGTTGACTGTAGCGCACAACTGCTCCAAATTGGGCTCGGTTGTGGCCGAAGATACCAAATTAACATTCGAAAGCTCAATATTTTCAAATATAGCATCAGCAATCTTAATTTGTTCATTCGCTGTGCGCATGCACATTATTACGGCCGTTTGTACAGAAGAGGAAAAACGAGATGTCCAGAGGTCAAGTAATACTGCCTCGGTCAAGATACCATTCGACTTCAAAAGCATTTCATAGTACAATTGACCAGGGCGTCTATCCCCAAGTTGCATTACTAGCTGGCGTAGACGTTTTTGTTGTGATGCTCTCATTAATTTGGTCAACTGTGCCTTCAAGTAATTGTACTTATCGTCAGCTGGAGCACTATCGAGAATTGGACGAAATTCTGTTATGCGCAATGGTGGCAGCTGAGAGCACACGGTATCAAATTTTCTATCCTCTTGTGAAATGCCAACTGCTCGAAAATAAAAGTCTAACAAATAAAACCAATTTTCGACATTTGTCTCATCGAATGGGGCATTTGTAGACGCGCAAAGCAGTTTGCAGCAATTTGGGCAGAGGTTCCAGCTGCTGAGGCCGAATTTCCATCTTCTTTAATATCCTTGTTCTCGGAGCCGCCAGTATTCATGTTGCTCACGTCGGTGTCACCACTTTGGTACTTAAATAATTTATTTAATTCCAATTTTAATAGTACTTAACTCTAAACAAAATACTTTTATTAGGCCAAATGCGATGTCACGATGCTCATGCGAACGTCAAAAGTGTCTCCGTTATAGAGTTGCCAGATCTCTTTAGCAACCCAACACTCTCCGCCACATATATACCTATGTATATGTTGGTATATAACATTATTTTGAAATTTCTTCGCTTGTTAAGTTATTTTGTTTATTAATGCTTTATTTGGTATTATTGGATCTGATCCAGGGGAGCCGAACAATAAGTATACGAATCTTTAAGTAAAATTCAATAGAGAATCCAGACATGGATTTTTGCGTTATACGGTTCTCTGCGTCTTTGTTGGAGGATTTACATTAATTGTTCACAGTGGTATCACTGTATTAGTTTGACATTTTTGATTGTAGAATAAAGAACTCTACACGAAGAAATTGTATGGTTGGGGTAACAATATTCGAAGAGCATCATAAAACTGTTGGTTATATGGTTGTGGCAGAACAATATTATGATCATCACAACAATAGTATGTTTCACACACAACCAAGGAATTATTCACACACAACCATACTATGATCCCATATTATTATTCACAATCAACCATACTATTATCCCAACACCCATATTATTATTCCCACTCAACCATACTATGATCCCAACAGCCATATTATTATTCACACTCCACCTTACTATGATCTCCACAACTCATAACCATAGTATGTTTAACATACAACCGTAGTATAATTCTAACAACCATAATATGATACTCACAACCATACTATGATACCTAAAAATTTATGTAAGGATTGGGTAAAGTTGTTATTCAACAATAGAGATGTTTATTAAGTAATTTATGTCAAAATACATTAAACTCTTAATAATAGGAGTCATTTATTTAACAGTAGGAACTATTTATTTATTACAAATATTTCAAATTTACTAATACAAAGTAGTTTGTTTTGAAACAATTAATTTTACAAATAAAAAGGACTATTATTGTAAGATTCGTAACAAAAACATTGTCAAATTAAAAAAATACGATTTTGTCTAAATAATATTATAGTTAACATAAAACCCACCTTCCATATTTATATTGTTCCTACAACCATATTTTAATTTTAAATTTGTCAACAACAACATACAATTGTTAAAATGAAATTCAAAAAACAATAATATCGTTATAATATATAATAATATCGGCGAACATACTATTATTGCAAAGAACATGGCCATATCTTTTCTCTGCGTGTAGGCTTGTAGAGTGGAGAAGTCTAGTTTTATAAAACTCTTGATTGGTAGAGTCGATATTATTCTTATGTCCGGTATTGAACGTACTACTACAGGCCTTTGATCTTTGGATCATTCACATAACTGAGAATTTGAAACCAGATTTGGTTTAAACCTTGTAAAATAGAGGTTGAGTCCTGTATAGCCATACATTTTCGTTTTGTATTTTGACTGCAATAGGGATCACTTGTCATGGCATCGGTTTAAATCTCGTGAAGTAGAAATGAGGAATCTTCACAGTCTTTTGCGTGCGTATGTTCGCGATAAGCTGTGACAAGAGACACGCAGGTATAGAACAGAATACCTGTCGTTCATTTCTCTAAAGTCATGACGTGCTTGGAGTACATAGTAACTGTCTAGCTAATATGTTGCCATGTCGTTCGAGCTTCTGTTTGTGCATTATCTTGATATCTTGAATTGCATCTTTGACGAGGGGTATTTTCAGATCTCTGTGGATGTTTTAATTCCTCATGTACCAAGGGGCGCCAGCGATCAACCGCAATGTTTTCGATTGGACTCTCTGAATCTTGTCAATGTTGCTTGAACTTGATTTTCCCCATAGCTGGGTACCGTATAGCCAGATAGATTTGATTACACTATTGTATAACAAAATCTTGTATTCCAGACTCAGTTTTGAGTTTGCGTTGAGGAGCCACTGGAGTTGGCATAGCTTGAGCTTCTGCTGAGTCTTCTTGACTTCTACATGACTTCTCCTTGTTAGTCGTCGATCAGGTGGATCGCCAGGTATGTAACGTTATGGGATACAGAAAAAAGGATATTGTTTAATTTCAATGTCGGACATGTGCTTAAGTTCAGTGTGAAGGTTACCTGTGCGCATTTTGTCTTGTTGGCATTTATCCTCCAGCCATGATTCTACTCGTCTTAGATGAACACCTAGATTCGTGGAAGCTATATCGGGCATTTTGTGTGAGCTCATTAAACCGTATAATCGGCAAAAGCGGACGTAAGTACGTTTGGGCTTTGGTATATTAGCGGTAAACAGAAGATACAGGGCTCCGTGGTAGTGTATTATTTGACTCTGAATCTGCCGGTAAATATTTACAAATTTTGCTGATCAAACCACACTGCTAGACTTTATCAAATGCTTGAGCATCTTCTAGAAACACGGCGCAGCAATAATCGCGAAGTTCAAATATTTTTCTATTGCTTGGGTCAGACGGTTTACTTGTTCAATGGAATCCAAATTGATGGTCTGGTATTATATTGTTTGACATGAGGAACGGTTTAATTTTTGATAGGAGAACTTTTGCAAAGAGTTTGGATAAGCAGGGAAGTAAAGTGATCGGTATATTTGAGGAAGGGATTGATTTGTCCTTTCCTGGCTATAAGATCATTTAAATCAAGGAAATCCACGGTTTGGGAGAGTGGATATGTCTTAAAATGACAGGAACTTCAGGCCAATAAAAGGAAGTTCTACTTACCGGATTTACGGTTTCCCTTATAAAATGCATGACTTCATTAGCAGTTGTAAACAATGGAATTTCGGCGGGATTGATTTCATCTGAAGTAAGGAATACACTACTTGTGCGAAATACCAGATAGTTTGCGTAAACACTGGCTTTCTCATTTTCTGATATAGCTCACTCGCCATTCGCGTTGCGTAAAGGCCCATTTAGTCTCGACGGTGGACGGTTGACAATCAGCTATTTCAGTTGAGGGTTGCATTTTGCATGTGTTAGAGGGAGATAACTACAGTTTGACGGTTGACGACGGTAGACTTCTGCAGGTTGCAGAATCTACCGTCAACCGTCGAGACTAAATGGGCCTTAAAGGAAATTGCGTATCCGTAGGCATTCTTGTACATATTAGAGTTTTCCATAATGAGAATTTGGTTGAAGCCGTAGGAGTAAGACTTGCGATATTGTTGAATGCTGTCCTCGTTTTTAAGAGCACTTTGCAACCTCTTAGTCGCGCCAGCCAGTCTAAGTCTCGCCCCTGGCCATCTATTTTCCCGGCGAAACCTACGTTTCTCGTTTACATGCAGCTCTATTTCCTTGTTAGTGTAAGTATTGAAGTTTCTTGTGCCTTTTTTGTTTCAGTGTGGCGTTTATGTCCGCCTGCTCTAAGATGGAATTGAAATTTGAGACGCTATTGTCGATTTCTATGTCATTAGAAAAAAGTCGATTAGTATATATATGACTGCTAATGTACTTCCGGTATGTCAACCAGTTTGAGTTGTCAACCAGTTTACAAAAACTATAATCTAAGAGGCTCATCTATGAGTACAGCCTCTTCATGGAAAAGAAATGTAACAGGTCAATGGTCTGACGATAAGTCGGGATAAGTACAAGTTCAATTTGATAATTCCTCTTATTTTACCAAAATCTATTTAGTCGGGTTTCTTGTTAAGGTCTGTAGGTCGACAGGGCGATATAAAGTCTAGTTTCCCCTAGGATTTGCTAGGATTTGTTGATTAACAATAGTTTCACATGGCTCATCAAACTGTGTGTGCCTTTTATATTTTTGATGCTATGTTTCAATGGTTTATTACACAATTTCTTTGATATTAAACTTCAAATTTATTTCTAAAATTGTTTAAATTCCTTACAAGTTTGTGCTTATAACTACCAAATTTATTTCTAAAATTGTATGAATCCTTACAAGTTTGTGCTTATAACTACTTCAAACAATCCTAGAAAGATCTGTTTCCGATTTGTAAACGCCTTTTCGCACTTTCCCTGTTTATTTTAATTAATTTCCAAGAGTGGATTTTTTTCGCGACCGTTCTCTTCGCATTTATACGCATTATACATTATGAGGTTATAAAATTACATTTTAAAAATGTCATAAAAAGTTACTTTTTATATCAATTCAGTGAGATATTTAAGTTTAGTTAAGAAATTGGGAAACAAACTTTACTCTCTTACCATTCTGAACAAAATTAAAAATTTACAAAAACTATAATTTGTGATTCCCAGAAATGAAATACGCAATAATGCAACTTTAGTCCATCAGTCACAAGAATTAGAAAAAATAATGATGCTCTTACAAATAAAACAAAATTAATTAACTCTTATTTTTTAATTAAATAAATAAAACTAAATTGGAATTTTACATATTTTTAAAGTTTTTTTTAAAAGTTTATATCTCAGCTTTATAAAGCAATTTCGGAAGCACACAGTTCGTTCAAACGAAAAAAGTTTCACTTAAAGGCCCATTTAGTCTCGACGGTTGACGGTTGACGGTAGATTCTGCAACCTGCAGAAGTCTACCGTCGTCAACCGTCAAACTGTAGTTATCTCCCTCTAACACATGCAAAATGCAACCCTCAACTGAAATAGCTGATTGCCTACCGTCAACCGTCGAGACTAAATGGGCCTTAAGGCCCATTTAGTCTCGACGGTTGACGGTAGATTCTGCAACCTGCAGAAGTCTACCGTCGTCAACCGTCAAACTGTAGTTATCTCCCTCTAACACATGCAAAATGCAACCCCCAACTGAAATAGCTGATTGTCTACCGTCAACCGTCAACCGTCGAGACTAAATGGGCCTTTATCCGAAGTCTTTTTAATTGAAAATCCTGCATAAAGGCCCATTTAGTCTCGACGGTTGACGGTGGACGGTTGACGGTAGGCAATCAGCTATTTCAGTTGAGGGTTGCATTTTGCATGTGTTAGAGGGAGATAACTACAGTTTGACGGTTGACGACGGTAGACTTCTGCAGGTTGCAGAATCTACCGTCAACCGTCAACCGTCGAGACTAAATGGGCCTTAAGTGAAAACAAAATTTTAATTTTTCATTTTCGCTTAACCAAACGCTCGACAGTAGTACCTTTATTTTATGGCAAGCTGATTAGACAATTATAATAGACCCTAAAATCTCGAAATCGATGAAAATGTACTTGCGCGGTTGCTTGTGAAAACCGCAGAATTAGGTAAAAATAAACTGCAATATAATAGATTAATCAATGAAATGTGCCACAACAAATAAATCGAACGTTTTCGTATAATTAAAAAAATAGAAAATTTATTTTTACTCTTAGCGTGAGTATGTTTGAAATTAAATTGATAAAACTTTATTCTGTTCTTTTAAATTTTGTCCGCAAAACCAAACTGCTTTAAATTTGAAACTTTCGTTCCAAGACATTGAAAAAAACAAAGAACAGTTGTTCTTTGCGACTACTTAATATATCTTGACATGAACACAAAAATTAGTGGTGTAACCCCTTGATAAATTAACGATTTTGTTTTCTTTGGCGTTGGATAAAAATAGAGCCTTGCCGATTGATCGGCTTCAGCCAAAGTTAGATAGTCGTCAAGAATTCTGCTTCAGCAAAACATTTGGACAAATGTTCGTTTAAAATGTAGAAATAAAACAACGAGTAACAGAAATAGAGAGCAACAGCTTACTGGGTCACATTTAATTTCCGTACACACAGGCTTACGGAATATACAAAACGAAAGAGGATTAGCAATTTCGGCTTACATCTAGTTTAGTAACAACTCTTGCACGGACACCAAATTTGCACCGTCGCTAGAACTTTGGATTCTAAGCAGAAAATATCAAATAAAAAAGTCGGCAGTCTCCCATAGTTTCCGAGATATGGGCCTCGAAAGTTCAGACGTATAATACAGATTTTAAGCCATATCTGTGAAACTTTTCTTTTTTATTAAACAATATGGGTGTCGTTGAAAAGCTTATTACAACGCCAATCCAGTGATATATACATATATTCAATCGGTTAACCCATTAAGAAGCGGTAGCAACATTTTTATTTTTCACGATATTTTACTAAAAATGCCTCATAACTGGAAAAATGCTTATTGTTAAGTATGTATGTATTTATCGATCTAGTTTCATAGCCAACATATTAACCTTTCATTTGACGCATTTTTTGACGTTTTACCCTTTTAGAACAGGAGACAAAGACTTTTATTAAAAAAAATTGAAAAATTATTTGAAAAAAAAAAATTGAAAAAGTATTTATTTTTTCAAATAATTTTTCGCCTGCGGGACATTTTCCAGCTTATATCACTCTTATTTCAACATTTTTTTCATTTATCATGCATTTCTTAATGATTTTTAAGCATTTCTTACCTCCAAATCCATCCACCAGCAACGTTTTCCAGTGTTACAAGCCTCAGATGATGATCTTTTGGGCAGAAATATTTCCTCTTTTTTGGTATTTAGCCTCAGTCCCTTAATATACTTATTGTTCGAGCAGGGATGGCCTTTGACTTTGGATCGCTGAACAATTTTCGCAATTCCCTACTGTTTTTTATATTCATTTTACTACACTTTACGTTTCTAACGAGTTTTCTAGAAAGAAACTTTTCTCCGTTATTAAAAGAAATGCTACCACAGCGTGTAATTTCGTCTACAAATGTTGCCATATTGTTAGAAAATGGCAAGACTGATAATTCAATATCGAAAAAAGATCTATGTGCAAATTTTGTCCAAATTTTGAGCAAAAACTGAAACTAAAATGACAATATCTCCGGCATTTAAAGGGTTAAATTCCAAAGTACCCAATAACAGCTTAAAGTGTTGGCAACAAACTATTAGGAAGGAATTATTACCTTTAAATAGGCAATTATCCGAGTTTTGACCCATTTTTCACAGAAACTCGGGTCAAAAATATACAAAATGACCCCCAGCCCACAATGATTCATAAAATTTATATACCGTTTGAAAGGTATTGTCATAAGCTTTCCAACGATACTAATATCGAAATATATATAGGTTGCCGCCGACTTTTTTTTTTGTTGAACTTATTCGTTTTTAATGCCCTACAGGACCATATTTTTTTGTTTTTTTGAGAATTGTTACTAAACTAGATTTGCTCCGCAATTTCTTGGAAAATATTCTATAAATGAATTTTCCATGGCGACGCAAAACTGCACGAAAAAATAGGAGAACAAGTGTAAAAGATCCGTTAGTTTGGAGAAACATGTCTCGTTCCCTCATAAGAACGCAAGAAACAAATGCAAGCGTTATATCTGTTTGTAAACTGTATTATATTGTGACTCGGGATACTATACACATTGTAATAAAGGGTTTTCAAATAGGGACATAACAATTTCGTGTTATGTCAGCGCACCCTCAAACATTTTTAATGACCTTTCAGTGCCAAAACGTTAGTCGAAGTCAGCATTTTCATCTTAGTAAAGTTCACTTACGAGCAACGAGCAAAATTTGCTACAGCAACAAACCTACATTCAAGATACTCAACTGCATCCGCAAAAAATTTCTGTGTGATGTGGTTTTCATGCCGGAAGTGTGATTGGGCCGTATTTTTCGTCGATGAAGACAATCGACATGTTATCGTCAATGGAGAGCGCTTTCGTGCCATGTTAGAAAATTATTTTTGGCCAGAATTTGATGAGCTTGACATCGCCGATATGTGGTTTCAACAATACGTTGCCACTAGGCAACATCACGCTTTACAATCGATTTCGTGAAAGGCAAATTCGGTGTACGTGTTATCTCGAGAAATGGTCGGGTTGAATGGCCACCTCGTTCATGCGGTTTAACGCCATTGGATTTATTTTTATGGGACCACAATTACTTATTGGTCTATGCAAACGTTGCGGTGGAGTTCGATCGCGACCGTGATGAGTGTCAGACGCATTACGTTTATCGTTATCAATATTTCAAAAGAAATTCTTTATAACAGGTGTTTACATTCGGGTTTCTGGAAAACACTAAAAATTCTTTGTTTTGTGACTATCGACTTTAATAGTACTAACGATAGAAACTAAAAACATCTTCATTTGTTAATAAAAAAAAGATAAAAAGATACGTGCAAACTAATGTGAGCAAACGTCATAAACCAAATATATGCAACACAACGAATCAAAACAAAATAAATGAAACGTTTCAAAACAAACCAATGCCAATAAATAGTGGGAATTTAACAAACCCAGCAAACACTTCGAGGGCAGCTAACAATGATATAATAAAAAAAAAACAAAAAATACCACCAATAAATGTATTTGATATAGAATCAAATGAACTAATAAAATTCATTAAAAATGGTCTAAAAATAACCGATTTCAAAGTAAAAGTATTTAAATATAAAAAATCCATATTTTTAAACTCGTTACAAGACTACATGAAAGTTAAGACATACTTGGAAAAAGTACAAGCTAAATTCTTTACCTATACACCTAAGGGAATAAAAAATAAAACTTATCTTTTGAAAGGACTTGATCCCGACATGTACGTAAACCTTATATTACAAGATTTGCGCAAACATGAATCTGATGAATTACAATTTCTAAAAGTATCCCAATTTATCACAAAGAAGTGTGCGACAAATGGAGAAAAACTTCCAATATATATGGTGCAGTTAGGGCCTGAAAGTAATGTTAACAAATTAAAATCTATAACGGATATCAATCACATGTGTATCAGATGGGAGCATTTAAGGCGACCGGAAATAACCCAATGCAGGAACTGCCAGGGCTTTTTCCACAGTGCTGCAAACTGCTATTTAGCAGCTAAATGTGTCAAATGCAACGAAACGCACGAAAAAGGAAAATGTGGTTTGAAAGAGGGTGAAGAAACCTACTGTGTAATTTGCAAAGAGTATGGACATCCTGCTTCATACAAAGGATGCCAGGCATAGAAAAAACTACAACAAAAATTGCGACAGAAAAGACAAACTTTATTAGAAAATAATCAAACTACTAATAACACTAATACTCATGTATATAATAGAGGTACTTATGCTCAAATTGTAAAACATGGAAAACATGTTTCCAGTAAATAATAACAATAATCAATTAACCACTTTTATGCAGAAGGTAAAACTATGATGCTAGACTTAACAAATCAAATTGCAAATATTCAAAAAGAACTTCAAAAATATTATCAAACTTTACGTATTGATAATATTTTCAAATTCGTAGACATATAATGGCTAATATCACTACTAAAAACATAAAAATTATTGAAATTAATGTAAATTCACTAGTGCTAATAAACAGAAGAATAACTCTTCAAAATTTTATTCAAAGTCACAACCCAGATATTGTTATAATAAACGAAACCAAATTGAATAAGAAACATAGAATAAAATTTGACGGTTATGATATTATAAGAAGGGACAGACCTGATTCTAAAAGTGCTGGTGGAACTGCGATACTTATTAAAGATGTAATTAAATATCATAAATATACTAACAATACAATAAGAAAATTTAATTTTCTTGAATCAGTAGTTATAAAAATTCCCTAAAATAACCAAAATGAGTCCTTATTTATCATATCGTTGATAGATAATGAGATAAATTTTAGATGTAAACTATATGCCTCTCCGATGCCTTCATACCCCAGATCACAGTCATATCTCGATGTTTGCATAGCTGACAGTAGACTTATGGTTTAAAGTGAAAACAATACTCTTAATTGCATAAAAACCATTGATTGAATAGCATCCATGCATGATGAAAGAAATAGTTTCAATTTTCTTAAAGCAGAACCCAGTATAAAATACAATTATAAAGCCACAAAGTAGGAAAAATTTAATCATCGAATTATGGCTAAGTTCAACAACATAAATCCGGTACCAAATGATCGCAACCTAGCAAACTCTGAGATAGAATGTCATCTGGAGGAAATTCATGCCATAATTAGCAAGACTGTAGAAGAAATTGTACCACAGTATAAGGAAAAATCATATACGAAACTTAGCAATCCATTAATAGAAAAATTGTATTGCGAAAAAAGTAGGATACTAACCTTAATAAAAAAGCATAATAGATTGGAAATCATAATCCCTGAACCCGCTTTAATTACACTTAAAGCCATTCTGAAAAGGACTCGTAAACTCATAAATGAGAATATAACATTGATGGTCAACAGAAATATTGAGAATAGATTAAAAAACGTAAGCACAAGAAACTCAGCGGACATGTTTAATAAAATCAAGTGTACGTATAGAAAGTTCAATAACATAGACATAGAATCTTTGAAAATTCCTCAACATTCACGGGAACTTATTCATAAGGCCGGCTTGGATATTTATGAGATTGATAGAGACCAATACCAGAATTACCTGATCTGTGGTGAGCATAACATTGTGAACATGATTGGCGCCTACTTTGAGTCCATTCACTCTCAAAAAGAGATTGATTACGACAATAACAACCGTTTGAACTCAAAAATATCATATGAAAGAAACCGAACTACTATCAAAAAATTTCACTCATGCACAAGCAGCTAACGATCTTGACAGTGAGCAGGCAGGAACATTCTTTGTGACACGGAACGAAATGAGATACATATTCAGAAATCTCCGCAACAAACTTTCTACAGGACTGGATAATATCCCTAATATTATTCTAAAAAACTTGCCGGACGACATAATACTGGCTTATTGTACACTATTTAACAATATGGTAAACAATGCTTACTTTCCTGATAAGTGGAAAGAAGCTAAAGTAGTCGTGATACCAAAGAAAGATAAGGATCCCTAGAAATATGCGACCAATAAGCTTACTGTCAAACATCAGTAAGGTCTTTGAAATCTGCATTAATAATATTGTTAACAAGTTCTGTACTGAGAAAAGTCTAACAAATGACAGACAATTTGGATTTAAATATAGACATTCAACCGTTATCGATAAATATTCTAATCTCAGACATTAACTAGAATTGGAACAGGAAATGTTGCACAGGGGCTTGTCTTATAGACATGGAAAAGGCATTCGACAATATTTGGATCTCAGGACTAATATGTAAACTAACGGAATATGAATTTCCATCACATTTGATAATATTATTACATAATATGATCAGCGATAGACGCTTCGTTATATATAAAAATGGAGTTATTGGCAACAAATACAAAATGTTTAACGGTTTACAGCAGGGAACTGTCATGGCACCTGGCCTTTTTAATTTATACATACTCAAGTTACTAAGCAAAATAGAAAATATAATATCATTTGCAGATGATATTATAATTTACACCCCAAATGATTGAATCAATAGTATCAACTGGGATCTACAGCTTTCCTTCCACACTGTGGAAACTTATGCCAAAAATTGGCACATGAAGATAAATAATGAAAAATGTGAAAAATTTTATTCAGACTGCCTGTTAATAAATGCAACAATAACAAAAGAAAGGAATGGAAATCTTTTGGGATAAAATCGAACCTTTCGAATGCTATATTACCTATCTCAGATAAAGTAAAATATCTCGGAATTTATCTAGATAAATTTTTGTATTTCAACGACCACATTCGATATATATTGGAAAAAACTAGAAGACCTTTCTTCGCAAATACGAGTAGATCGCTATTCTATTCAAAATATTTAGGAACTAGAACCAAAGTAGTGATGTACCAATCACTGCTTAGACCGATAATAACCTACGGGTGTCCAATCTGGTTCAACATTTCCATATCTTACATGGAGAAAATACGCGTGATGGAAAGAAAAATACTCTGAGTTTGCACATCTATGTACAGATCGGCCCAGAGCAACTACGAAAAATATATATCTAACTCCAAGATATATAATACCGCCGAAATAAGCAGAATTGACATTTTTATGATAGAACTGATTTAAAATCACATTGTACGATGCACCCAATGCACAGAATATAATCTTATTATGGCCCCATATTATACAAACATGGGATATATAGAGAATACCATACAAAAAGGATTTGTACCACCGGAGAGTTTCTTGTTCTTAGACAGCAGAAATGCTATTCAGAACTCAGATGGAGTTCCAGTTTTCTACCATCATTATAGACGGGCTACGACTAAGGCCATAGAGATTGATACGGTCAGCGAAGCGGACATGAGACATAGTACAAGCATACCGAATAAAGACGTGGGCAAAATTGCCAAACTAAACACCGAAAAATACTGGTGGCTTAGTTAACAGAAATATACTTTTTTGATAGTCTTTTTTTCTTACTCCTTGACCTTTTATTTTATCTTAACATACAATATATAAGCGATGTTTTTCATAATTTTTTCATTGCAAACTAATAAAAAAAACGAATTAATCAAATAACTCCTACTCAAATATTATAATTTTAAAATATAACTTAATATGAAATAAGATTATACTAGAGTTATCTGTATGGGGCGTTGTATACTAAGCTCATATCAACTATTGTTTATTATAGTATATAAGTAAGAAATGTATGAATTTAAATAAACGAACTAAAAAAAAGCAAACGTTGCGGTCAAAAGGTGTGCAAGAGTTGTGGAAAATTGGGTCCAGAGAATATATCGCTGTACACGGGCTCGTAGTGGTTATATGGCCGAAATCAAATTTCATTCTTAAAATGTAACATTTGCACTACACCTTAATTAATTTGAACTCTATATCTTAAATATTCTGTGTTTATTAATAAAAAAAAGTGTTATGTCCTTAATAGAAAACCCTGTATATACGTATTATTGGCCTTAATGTCTTTGTATTACATACTGAATTAAATAAATTATTTAAGTTAAGTCCACGATCCCTTACAATATTTGATAATTAGCCGATGTTCGGTTCGGCCTTAGAAACCCATCTTCGCTTAGACACAAACCGCTAGTTTTTTGGGAGGCAATATCCACTGGATTACTACTTACGTAACTAGTAATTCAGTCAACTAGTTGCCTTTTTGACACGTTATCGCAAGCTATGTAACTAACTGTAACTTTAAGGTAGTGCAGAAAATGAACTATTCGCATTATTTTGTAGATTGATACCTAGCAGGAAAATTGAGAATTTATTACATTGGGAACTAATTATTTAATTCATTATTCATATTAAAAAGAATCGACGGAATAATGTTACATGCCAATAATTGCATGTTGAATATATATATATATATATATATATATATATATATATATATATATATATATATATATATATATATATATATATATATATATATATATATATATATATATATATATATATATATATATATATATATATATAAGAGAAAAAACAATAAATTATAACAAAACTTAAAAGTAATTAAAATTAACAAAACAGACTTCACTGGTAAGCGTAGCAAAACAAACTTAGTTATTTATGTAATTTCTATATATGAAACACAAAATTTGTTCGACAGATAACGAGATTCCGAAACAAAAACAACCGTCACAAGCAGAAAAAATATATTCCATGTTCTGCAGATGAGGGAACATGCTAGGTATTCAACGTGCAATTATTGGCATGTAACATTATCCCGTCGATTCTTTTTAATATGAATAATGAATTAAATTTATAGTTCCCAATGTAATAAGTTCTCAATTTTCCTGCTAGGTATCAATCTACAAAAAATGCGAATAGTTTCTTTTCTGCACTACCTTAAAGTTATTATGGTAAATAGTAACAATGCAATTGTTACTATTTACCATAAGGCAACTAGTTGACTGAATTACTAGTTACGTAAGTAGTAATCCAGTGGATATTGCCTCAAAAAAAACTAGCGGGTTGTGTCTGGGCGAAGATGGGTTTCTAAGGCCGAGCCGAACATCGGCTAATTATCAAATATTGTAATGGATCTTGGACTTAACTGATTTATTTAATTCAGTATGTAATACAAAGACATTAAGGCCAATAATACGTATACAAAGGGTTTTCTATTAAGGACATAACACTTTTTTTTAATTATAAAACACAGAATATTAAAGATATAGAGTTCAAATTAATAAAGGTGTAGTGCAAATGTTACATTTTAAGAATGAAATTTGATTGCGGTCATATGACCACTACGAGCCCGTGTACAGCGATATATTCTCTGGACCCAAGTTTCCACAACTCTTGCACACCTTTTGACCGCAACGTTTGCATAGACCAATGAGTTATTGTGGTCCCATAAAAATAAATCCAATGTCGTTAAACCGCATGAACGAGGTGGCCATTCGACCCGACCATTTCTCGAGATAACACGTACACCGAATTTGCATTTCACGAAATCGATTGTAAAGCGTGATGTTGGCTAGTGGCAACGTCTTGTTGAAACCACAAATCGGAGATGTCAAGCTCATTCAATTCTGGCCAAAAATAATTTTCTAACATGGCACGATTGCGCTCTCCATTGAGCGATTGTCTTCATCGACGAAAAATACGGCCCAATCACACTTCCGGCTTGAAAACCACACCACACAGAAATTTTTTGCGGATGCAGTTGAGTCTCTCGAATGTAGGTTTGTTGCTGTAACGCAAATTTTGCTCGTTGCTAGTAAGTGAACTTTACTAAGATGAAAATGCCGACTTCGACTAACGTTTTGGCTCTGAAAGGTCATTAAAAATGTTTGAGGATGCGCTGACATGAAACACGAAAATGTTATGTCCCTATTGGAAACCCTTTATTACAATGTGTATAGTATCCCGAGTCACAATATAATACAGTTTACAAACAGATATAACGCGTGCGTCAGTTTCTTGCGTTCCTATGAGAGAACGAGACATGTTTCTCCCAAACTTACGGATCTTTTACACTTGTTCTCCTATTTTTTCGTGCAGTTTTGCGTCTCCATGGAAAATTCATTTATAGAATATTTTCCAAGAAATTGCGGAGCAAATATAGTTTAGTAACAATTCTCAAAAAAAACAAAAAATATGGTCCTGTAGGGCATTAAAAACGAATAAGTTTAACAAAAAAAAGTCGGCGGCAACCTATATTTTCCGAGTTACGGGACCCTCAATTTCGGACCTACAACTGTATCGTATCGTATCGTTGGAAAGCTTATGACAATATATAAATATATAAATTTTATGAATCATTGTTTTGCTTACCAATGAAGTCTGTTTTTTTTTTTATATAAGCTTTATTTGAATTATTGAATCTGCTCCAATGGAGCCTAACAATAAGTATACGAATCTTAAGTATAATTCAATAATGAATCCTAGTATGGATTTCTTGTAATGTGGATCTCTGCTAATTGGCAGGAATTTTAATTAATTTGGTCAAAATAGTATATAACTGGTATGGATCACATGTCTGAGAATTTTAAACCTGGTTTGGCTTAAACCTCGTGATAAAGGTCCAGAGGACCCTTACAGTCATTTACAAAGTGTTCGCGATATTATGTAGAGTGAAGAACTCTAGTTATGTAAGTATAACGGATAACTCTAGAATAGCAGAGTGGACGACGTAATTTGGGTTTTGTAGGTTTTTCGCGTTGACTATTTTAAGGATCACGTATGAGAGCATCTAAGCCACGTGACGTAGAATAAAGGATTCTACACAGTCTTTTTTGAGTATTCGTCTGCGATTGATATTGACTGTTTTAAAGATCACGTATAAGAGCGTTTAAGCCACGTGACGTAGAAAAGGATTCTACACAGTCTTTCGGGCGCGTGTGTTCGCGATTACTGTTACGGATGAAGATTAGAAAACACGGCGTTCGTTTCTTGGAAGTCTTAAAGAGCTGGGACTGCACAATAATTGTCTAGCAAGTATGTTATCATGACGTTCGAGCTTCTCTTTGTGCTTTATATTGATTTTTTGAATTGCCTCTTTAACGAGAGGTATTTTCAAGTCTCGGTGGATATTTTCATTCCTCATATACCAAGGGGCACCGGTAATAAGCCGCAATGTCTTCGATTGGACTCTTTGGATTTTGTCGAGATTGCTCGAGCTTGCTTTGCCCCATAGCTGGGCACCGTATAACCAGATAGGTTTGATTGCACTGTTGTATAGCAGGACCTTATGTTCAAGGCTTAGTTTTGAGTTCGCGTTTAGGAGCCAGTGAAGTTGATGGACCTTAAGTTTCAGTTGAGTTTTCTTGGCTTCGATATGACTTCTCCAGGTGAGTCGGTGATCCAGGTGGATTCCAAGGTATGAAACATGATCAGATTGAGAAAAAGGGATATTGTTTAATTTCAATGTCGGACAAGTGCTAAAATTCAGTGTGAAAGTTACCTGTGTGCATTTAGCTTCATTGACTTTTGTTCTCCAGTCAGAGAGCTAAAACTCTACTCGTCTGAGATGTACACCTAGATTCATAGATGCAATATCCTGCTTTTTATGTGTGGCCATTATAGCTGTATCATCGGCAAAAGTGGATGTTAGCACGTTTGGGCTGGTAGGAATATCTGCGGTAAACAGAATGTAAAGGATAGGCCCCATGACGCTTCCCTGGGGAACACCTGCTAGTATTTCGCGGTCATCGGTGACGTGTTGTCCACATTTGACTCTGAATCTGCGGTTTTCTAAGTAAGACTCAAGAATTCGATGCGTATTTGCCGGTAAGTATTTGCAAATTTTGTAGGTCAAGCCAAAGTGCCAGACTTTGTCAAATGCTTGAGCAACATCCAGGAATACTGCGCAGCAATATTCTCTGTTTTGTTAATTTAAATTACTTTTAAGTTTTGTTATAATTTATTGTTATATATATATATATATATATATATATATATATATATATATATATATATATATATATATATATATATATATATATATATATATATATATATATATATATATATATATATATATATATATATATATATATATATATATATATATATATATATATATATATATATATATATATATATATATATATATATATATATATATATATATATATATATATATATATATATTTATATATATATGTATAATATATATCGAAGCAGCTGTGAGTCTGGGTCAATCGGTATACTTAATGGTGGGTCTAGCACAAATATTTTTGGCAGGTTTAAGCATTTTTCATTAAACTAACTTAAAAAAACTGTTCCACAGAGCAGTGCACATTTACTAACTGGGAAATCATTATATTAAAACGCAGAGGATTTTATTGTTTTATCGGGTGAACATATTTGTGGGATATATAAATATATATATATATATATATGTATATATATATATATATATATATATATATATATATATATATATATATATATATATATATATATATATATATATATATATATATATATATATATATATATATATATATATATATATATATATATATATATATATATATATATATATATATATATATATATATATATATATATATATATATATATATATATATATTAGAGAAAGTAAGTAAACAAAAGTTCTATATTTAAATTTAAGAGAAAAAACAATAATTACATACTAAACAATAAGCATATTCCAGTTATGATGCATTTTTAGTAAAATTTGGCAGACACATACCCAAATCATGACAGATGTGACGCAGCTATTTCTTATTCTATGTTGAGCAGTGGCGGAAACCTGTATGTGGACAGCAACATATGTATAATTGTGCAGTGAATAAATGTAATGGTATAGGTTTTTACTTGTTTTGTAATTACTAATCAGGGAAGGTAAACAGCTCAAAACCTGTATCTTAGCTAACTAAAAATTACTACTCTTGTGGCTTTTAACTGTTCAGCTGAATATGATGTCCTAGGAGGAGGTTATTTAAACCGTAAAGCTACATATGTAGCTAGATCTATGTTGTGTTTTACTTTTACTGTTCCATAGTTCCAGCTGGGGAACAATTGGCAACATAAACAAAAAATATTTTTTTTACTTTTAATTATTATTTTATCCGTAGCAAAGTTTTAATTTTGGACCAACTCCACTGTGATTCGTACTTGGGACCTTCTAATTGCGAGTCGCGCGCACATCACCTTGGCTATTGATGAATAACTTCTAATAGTGACAACTTCATAAATATAATTTGAGGTTTCTCTAAACTTATGTATACTTAAATATGTACCCATTAATCATAGTCCTAGTTCTAAGGTACATCGGAGAGTCAACGTTCCCCAGCAGGAAAAGGTAATCAACAGGAATCAAGAAGTTAATTCATAGCTTGTACATAGTTTTCAGAGTACATTATCCTTAACACGTAAGATGTCCTAGCAAAAGAATAATACCTTTTATGTGTCCATAATGCAATTCTTTAACAGTATTTTAAGAATGAATTCTATAACTCATTCTTTTTAATGCATGATATTAATAATGTATTTTTAATTAGGCTTATACTGCTCGTATTACGAATATATATTCTGTTTAATTGAAAAACAATAATTTTTCGTCCAATATACATATATATATATATATATATATATATATATATATATATATATATATATATATATATATATATATATATATATATATATATATATATATATAATGTATATTGGACGAAAAATTATTGTTTTTCAATTAAACAATATATATATATATATATATATATATATATATATATATATATATATATATATATATATATATATATATATATATATATATATATATATATATATATATATATATATATATATATATATATATATATGTATATATATATATATATATATATATATATATATATATATATATATATATATATATATATATATATATATATATATATATATATATGAAGAGGTTCCCCTAGCACAACATTCACACGGTAGCTGGATACTGCTGCTGCGACATCATCGGCGTGATTGTTGTTCAGACCTGCCTGATGGTTTCGATGATCTAAAGGTTCTCTCTTATACTGCTGGACCTTTCTCTCTAGATCATGAAGATCGTACCTGATCTGCCTTTATTCAATGTCCTCGAACAGAGTGGCATGATTGACCGTGTCAAAGGCTTTTGTAAGGTCAAAAGCCACGAGGACCGTCCTGGTTAAGGCCGCGACTTATACGTGTGGTGATGGCGTGTAAAGCAGTTGTTGTGCTGTGCTGCTTGCGGAGTCCATGCTGATGATCAGCACTAGGAAAGTGTTCGATCAGGCTGGGGAGGAGCAGTGCTTCAAGCGTCTTTGCTACTGGAGAAAGCAATGAGATCGGCCTGTACGAATCTCCTTTACTTGCGTCTTTGTCTGGCTTCAGTAGCGGGACCACTCTGCCCATTTTCCAAGCATCGGGAACTACGTAAGTGGCTAGCGACAGATTGAGCACTTTGGTCATGTACTTTACTCACGCAGTATCCGAGTTCTTTAACATCAGCATTGAGATTCTGTCCGGACCCAGCGCCTTTGATGACTTTGCGCTGCGGATGACATGGGCAAATTGTGGTGGTGCATCTTCGACTCGGAGAGCGCAGATACGACGTAATACTCTCCTTTTCGCCTTATCACTCTCTGGGTGCTCAATAAAAAGCCGGTTAAAATAACACGCGCACCGCTTCGGATCTGTCACAGTTCTATCACCGAACATGACAGCTGTCCGATCATCTTTCCTTATAGGGTTAGAGAGCGATTTGACCGTTGTCCACATCTTACCAATTCCGGAACTCAAGTTGCACTGCTTTAAATGGTCTAGCCATTTGTTCCGCTTATATTCGTTGACCAACCTACTGATCTCGGAGTTGAGATCCCTAATTCTAGGGTCAGTAGGGTTGGAGCGACGAATGTCATCACGCTCGTCTGCGAGTCTCGCTGCTTCTGCTTGGAAGTTTGGTCGTACTTCGGGTATTCGACCAGCAGGGATATGGCGAACAGCTGCTGCGTTAATGATGGCCCGAAACTTTTTCTCGGCTACCCGAACATCCGACGGAACAGCTAGATTACACTACGTAACAAAAAAAATCTTTTTGTTTGTTTAAGTGAATTTTTTGCTTTTATCTAATGAATTAGGTCATAAATATAATATAATGAGTGTTCTTTCCTCTACCTAAACGTTTTTTTTAGTATATAAACCGCTATTTTAAAAATGATGGAGGTTTCACCACACATTTTAGCATAACTCAAGAACAGTTTGTCCGATTTGATTAAGTAAAAACTCCGAGAATCCGCAGCTACATTACCTCCAAGTTACTCTTACACTGTTTTTTGATAAAGTGAATAGTTTTTTTCATGCAAAATTGGAAAAAAAATTTTGTCTTAAAATTCATAAAAAACCAAAAAAAGTCACAAATGCTCTTTTTTGATCTTTAGTTATAAACATAAATATGTTACAAATAAAACTAGCCACATTTCAATAAAATCGATTAACAAGTTTTGGTTTAATTCTCAACTAAGTGATGGTACCTTCATTAAAATTAAGCTGTTTAACAATCTTTTATGCACACTCTTATCTATCTGTACCATGAAAAATAAAAAATTAAAAAACGATTAGCCAGACATCAGTTAAAGTTTTTCTTCAGTTTAGAGACATAACCAATGAGAAACAGTAAAAAAATTCACTTAAACAAAATTTTGTTACATAGTGTTATTAAAGCTGCGGTTGGTGGCTTCTCTGAAGGCCTCCCAATCAGCCTTTCTTTGATTGAGAAACGTACGGCGTTCAGAGGTTATGAAATCGGGTGTTCTATTTATGGAGAGAATTATGGGAAGATGGTCAAATCCTAGTGGGAGGACGGGTTGCCAGGTGACGTCGTTGATCAGGCCAGGCGATGCCATAGTGATGTCTGGCGAGCTAAGGCAATCGCCCATAATCCGCGTGGGGGCGTCCTCATTCACTGTGCAGAATGTAGAGCAATATATATATATATATATATATATATATATATATATATATATATATATATATATATATATATATTAGAGAAAGTAAGTAAACAAAAGTTCTATATTTAAATTTAAGAGAAAAAACAATAATTACATACTAAACAATAAGCATATTCCAGTTATGATGCATTTTTAGTAAAATATCGTGAAAAATAAAAATGTTGCTACCGCTTCTTAATGGGTTAACAGATTTAATATATGTATCACTGGATAGGCGTTATAATAAGCTTTTCAACGACACCCATATTGATTATTAACAAAGAAAAGTTTCACAGATATGGCTTAAAATCTGTATTATACGTCTGAATTTTCGAGGTCCATATCTCGGAAACTATGGGAGACCGCCGATATTTTTATTTGATATTTTCTGCTTAGAATCAAAAGTTCTATCGATGGTGCAAATTTGGTGTCCGTGCGAGAGTTGTTACTAAACTAGATTTAAGCCGAAATTGCCTATCCTCATTCGTTTTGTATATTCCGTAAGCCTGTGCGTACGGAAATTAAATGTGACCCAGTAAGCTGTTGCGCTCTATTTCTGTTACTCGTTGTTTTATTTCTACATTTTAAACGAACATTTGTCTAAATGTTTTGCTGAAGCAGAATTCTTGACGACTACCTAACTTTGGCTGAAGCCGATCAATCGGCAGGGCTCTATTTTTATCCAACGCCATAGAAAACAAAAAACGTTAATTTATCAAGGGGTTACACCACTAATTTTTGTGTTCTAAATTTAAATTTACATTGGGAACTAATTATTTAATTCATTATTCATATTAAAAAGAATCGACGGGATAATGTTACATGACAATAATTGCACGTTGAATACCTAGTATGTTCCCTCATCTGCAGAACATGGACTATATATATATATATATTGCTCTACATTCTGCACAGTGAATGAGGACGCCCCCACGCGGATTATGGGCGATTGCCTTAGCTCGCCAGACATCACTATGGCATCGCCTGGCCTGATCAACGACGTCACCTGGCAACCCGTCCTCCCACTAGGATTGGACCATCTTCCCATAATTCTCTCCATAAAAAGAACACCCGATTTCATAACCTCTGAACGCCGTACGTTTCTCAATCAAAAAAAGGCTGATTGGGAGGCCTTCAGAGAAGCCACCAACCGCAGCTTTAATAACACTATGTAACAAAATTTTGTTTAAGTGAATTTTTTTACTGTTTCTCATTGGTTATGTCTCTAAACTGAAGAAAAACTTTAACTGATGTCTGGCTAATCGTTTTTTAATTTTTCATGGTACAGATAGATAAGAGTGTGCATAAAAGATTGTTAAACAGCTTAATTTTAATGAAGGTACGTACCATCACTTAGTTGAGAATTAAACCAAAACTTGTTAATCGATTTTATTGAAATGTGGCTAGTTTTATTTGTAACATATTTATGTTTATAACTAAAGATCAAAAAAGAGCATTTGTGACTTTTTTTTGGTTTTTTATGAATTTTAAGACAAAATTTTTTTTCCAATTTTGCATGAAAAAAAAATTTTTTTGGAAAAAGTTTCTGAATATTTCCAAAACTATTCACATTATCAAAAAACAGTGTAAGAGTAACTTGGAGATAATGTAGCTGCGGATTCTCGGAGTTTTTACTTAATCAAATCGGACAAACTGTTCTTGAGTTATGCTAAAATGTGTGGTGAAACCTCCATAATTTTTAAAATAGCGGTTTATATACTAAAAAAACGTTTAGGTAGAGGAAAGAACACTCATTATATTATATTTATGACCTAATTCATTAGATAAAAGCAAAAAATTCACTTAAACAAACAAAAAGATTTTTTTTGTTACGTAGTGTAATCTAGCTGTTCCGTCGGATGTTCGGGTAGCCGAGAAAAAGTTCCGGGCCATCATTAACGCAGCAGCTGTTCGCCATATTCCTGCTGGTCGAATACCCGAAGTACGACCAAACTTCCAAGCAGAAGCAGCGAGACTCGCAGACGAGCGTGATGACATTCGTCGCTCCAACCCTACTGACCCTAGAATTAGGGATCTCAACTCCGAGATCAGTAGGTTGGTCAACGAATATAAGCGGAACAAATGGCTAGACCATTTAAAGCAGTGCAACTTGAGTTCCGGAATTGGTAAGATGTGGACAACGGTCAAATCGCTCTCTAACCCTATAAGGAAAGATGATCGGACAGCTGTCATGTTCGGTGATAGAACTGTGACAGATCCGAAGCGGTGCGCGTGTTATTTTAACCGGCTTTTTATTGAGCACCCAGAGAGTGATAAGGCGAAAAGGAGAGTATTACGTCGTATCTGCGCTCTCCGAGTCGAAGATGCACCACCACAATTTGCCCATGTCATCCGCAGCGCAGTCATCAAAGGCGCTGGGTCCGGACAGAATCTCAATGCTGATGTTAAAGAACTTGGATACTGCGTGAGTAAAGTACATGACCAAAGTGCTCAATCTGTCGCTAGCCGCTTACGTAGTTCCCGATGCTTGGAAAATGGGCAGAGTGGTCCCGCTACTGAAGCCAGACAAAGACGCAAGTAAAGGAGATTCGTACAGGCCGATCTCATTGCTTTCTCCAGTAGCAAAGACGCTTGAAGCACTGCTCCTCCCCAGCCTAATCGAACACTTTCCTAGTGCTGATCATCAGCATGGACTCCGCAAGCAGCACAGCACAACAACTGCTTTACACGCCATCACCACACGTATAAGTCGCGGCCTTAACCAGGACGGTCCTCGTGGCTTTTGACCTTACAAAAGCCTTTGACACGGTCAATCATGCCACTCTGTTCGAGGACATTGAATAAAGGCAGATCAGGTACGATCTTCATGATCTAGAGAGAAAGGTCCAGCAGTATAAGAGAGAACCTTTAGATCATCGAAACCATCAGGCAGGTCTGAACAACAATCACGCCGATGATGTCGCAGCAGCAGTATCCAGCTACCGTGTGAATGTTGTGCTAGGGGAACCTCTTCATATATATATATATATATATATATATATATATATATATATATATATATATATATATATATATATATATATATATATATATATATATATATATATATATATATATAATGTATATTCGACGAAAAATTATTGTTTTTCAATTAAACAGAATATATATTCGTAATACGAGCAGTATAAGCCTAATTAAAAATACATTATTAATATCATGCATTAAAAAGAATGAGTTATAGAATTCATTCTTAAAATACTGTTAAAGAATTGCATTATGGACACATAAAAGGTATTATTCTTTTCCTAGGACATCTTACGTGTTAAGGATAATGTACTCTGAAAACTATGTACAAGCTATGAATTAACTTCTTGTCCTGTTGATTACCTTTTCCTGCTGGGGAACGTTGACTCTCCGATGTACCTTAGAACTAGGACTATGATTAATGAGTACATATTTAAGTATAAGTTTAGAGAAACCTCAAATTATATTTATGAAGTTGTCACTATTAGAAGTTATTCATCAATAGCCAAGGTGATGTGCGCGCGACTCGCAATTAGAAGGTCCCAAGTACGAATCACAGTGGAGTTGGTCCAAAATTAAAACTTTGCTACGGATAAAATAATAATTAAAAGTAAAAAAAATATTTTTTGTTTATGTTGCCAATTGTTCCCCAGCTGGAACTATGGAACAGTAAAAGTAAAACACAACATATATCTAGCTACATATGTAGCTTTACGGTTTAAATAACCTCCTCCTAGGACATCATATTCAGCTGAACAGTTAAAAGCCACAAGAGTAGTAATTTTTAGTTAGCTAAGATACAGGTTTTGAGCTGTTTACCTTCCCTGATTAGTAATTACAAAACAAGTAAAAACCTATACCATTACATTTATTCACTGCACAATTATACATATGTTGCTGTCCACGAACAGGTTTCCGCCACTGCTCAACATAGAATAAGAAATAGCTGCGTCACATCTGTCATGATTTGGGTATGTGTCTGCCAAATTTTGTCACGTCAACAACGTGTATTGGTCGTTAAGTAATTACTGTTTTCTTCAGGTTGTGAGAAAAATGAGCTCTTTCTTTTATTTCCATCAAGAGCCGGAGAGGTTCCGACATAGTAAACGTTTTCTTTAATTTCCATAAGAATTAAGTACATTTTTGGACAAGACTGCGTCTTTCATATGAAAACAAGGTAAGAGTGCTTTGATCTGTATCTATTTGAATATATTTTAGAATAATTATTAATTAAGAAACATTGCATTGGATTCAGATGTTATTTATTCATTGTCGCCTGCGTGTAGTGCGTTGTTTATCAAATCTCATTTCCATTTCTTCCAAAACTTTTGGAGTATACCTTACGACAAGCTTCACAGATTCAACTGCTTGCTTAAGGAGTTCAACAGCCTTTTCATGATTTTCGCCCTCAACAGACTACAAACTTATATAGGTAGTAAATTGCATGATGTAATTAATATATTATCTTACCACTCCATTGACGGATAGTAGTTGATCCCCACGCTTTAATCCTCCATGGCGGTCAGCTACTCCACCGGGAATGATACGAGATATATAAATGGGGGAATTTTGTTCTTTGCCACCCATAACATTAAATCCAAGACCTAAATAAGTTTAAATGAAACATAATGTTCATGTACAGTAACTGGTCCACAACCTTCTTCAGTCTTTGGCAACTCAACAACTCGGGGATGAGCATGTCCTTCACTGGCTGCAAATGCAGCTACTGTGGCCTTGGCAGTAGCTGAAGCTCGAACGTCTTGCGAACCTTGAATATCAACCGTCTCATATACATGTTCATAGACTTCTCGCACTGCATTAAGAAAATCGCTTTGCAACACCTTCAGCAATGCTGCTAACTTGGTCGTAGGGAAATCTCCGCTTGATTGAAGTTTTTCCAATAATTCAATTGACCGTTTAACATCTTTCGAGTAAAGACAATCATTAAACATTAAAACGCACTATGTAATGTTTAAATACCTTTTGCAAGCGTTAAGGGCTCGCAAGAATCCGCCATGCTTAACAATATGTTTTAATTAGAATATAGAGCTGTTATATTTAGAAAAGGGGATAGTTATACATATTAGAGATGTATGTCTGAAGAGTACAAAATACTGAGTACTTGATACCAACTTCTCCATTTGTACACGCCCAAGGTTACCAATTTTATGGTTTTCAACGATGCAAATTTAAGCAATGCCTTGTATTTTGATCGACTATTATAGCTGGTTAGAACGTTTAAAGAAATTTTAGGGAATGGTTTCCAACTTATAAATGCCGGCAACTTAAGCCTAATTTTTATTTAAACAAAATTTTTGTTTGGGAGTTTTACATTTGTCTCTACCCGACAAAATTTGCTGTTTAAGCAGTGCTGTTGTAACGGCACATGGTGTCGGGGTGACAGCCCTTGGCCGGAGAATTCATCCTTCGGGTCGATCCATTGCATAGAACCCGTGGTCGGGGGATCGTAAAGCAGCGTTAAAAGAAGCTGCCATTATTTATTTTTAAATAAATTATTTAAATCATTATTATTTGAAAACGCTCGAAAATGAATACTCATCTGTTGTTATATGGGTATTTTGGCTGAAGTTTATGGGGCGTAACAAAATTTAAAAAACATATATGCCACCACCTTCAGAAAGTGTTAAGTATATCGCGAAAAATAATGAAAAATGACGTACTCAAACGAAAGGAAATTGCTCAAGGTTTTCAAATATGCAAAAAATGGGCGTGGCCCAAAATGTACAAGAATTCCAAAAATTAGAAGTGGGCGTGGGACAGTTCCTCTTTAAAAATTGCGTAGAGCCAATCACTTTCAAAATTAAGGAAAAAGTAAAACAATTGTAAAAAATCGCGCGAGTTATTTGGTACCCATATGTCCATGTATACTGGAAGCAGTTTTTCTTTGCGTCCAAACCATTTGTATGGGAACTATTTCAAACCTTTATGGTCAAAATCGGTAAAATATTGGTTATTTTCCCATCATCAAACTCTATACTGTATCAAAAATAATCGAAATCGGAATTAAAATGGTTGTTCTAGAGTGCTGGTCTAGAGGAACCTTTGTACTGCGGCAAAATCAAAACGTGAATATCGAGGTGTTTTACTTGAGGTGCATTTATCACTACAAGAAATTGTAGTGTAGAGCAGTGTAGAAAAAGTATGGGCCCAAAACAAGATCCTGATTTTTACAAGAAAATTTTGTTCAGCGATAAAGCTCACTTTTGGTTGAACAAATTTTTCTTGTAAAAGTCAGGATCGGTGGACATATCGTTTTGTGCCCTTTCACCACGATTTGCAGACTTTGTTACGGAGTAAGTCTATTTATTATGAAATGGCAAGCCAACCTGAGCATAAATCAAGTGACAGCTGTCAAAATGACCAAATCCGAAAAAAGTGTGGCCAGATTGAAACCCATACGTAAAAACACCCTTATAACAATTCTCTAGGATTTTTTGCCATATTCCCCGTTCCCCTTCATTAAATAAAATCTACCTGGGGTATTTCTCTCTTTTCCTTATTCTTAACGAACTTCCAAACTGGGAAACTTTTTTTTGGGAAAATGAGGTTTTACGTCCATTGCAGGTGCAAGAACGCACCTCCATCTATTTTTAATACGTGACGGGTGTCAACCACATTGATCTTTGAATGGATTCCATTGAATCTAATTTCAAGGGATTCATCCTGCTAGTAAAAAAATCATTATAATTTATAAATGTTTTCTATTTTCACTCACCAGCCAGACCAATAATTGTTTTTAGATTTAGATTCACTGGAATTACAAATAACGGAGTCGTGGCACGCACCACGATCCTTACATATAAAGTATTAATGACTTCTATCAAAGCTTTGCTCAGACTACACTGGTCCTAAGACGTCGCATTTTTACCCTTTAACTACCTTTGAAAAAACAGATAACTGAAGGTTGTTTACCTGCAATATTGCAGGTACATTCGTTAAGATTCTCATTAGTAAAATTACGTAATTTTCTGCACATTCCTTTTTACAAAGTTTTCGGCACCACAAGTGGGTTAATGACAACACGCTGCTGCACTTCGGTTATCATCATAAACACAATTTTTTTTTTTATCCATTTCTTTGTTTAACGTTTCAAAAACGGATTTGCAAATTTTAAATTAAAACTAAACAGCAGAAGCAACGCAGCCTACCTCGAAATTTTCTATCCCAGGTTATTTCCTTCTCCTACTGTTTAGAATATGAGATATTATTCCCGGGAAAAGCGAATTCCAAGAGAACTCACTTCCCTGGAATTATTTAGAATTGGGCTATGTTTGTACTTATCAAATTTTTGTTAGATGGCAAACAATATACAGCTGCTTTCTTGTTTGCGCATATAAAATATTTGTGGTTCCAATCGTGACACAAATATTTGACTTTTTTTAACTACGAGTATTTGACAAATCTGAACGTAGTTTTACTCGTTAAGCCTAGTTTCATTAAATAAGCTTAGGAGTTTTGCATTTATTTCTACAAGAAAAATTTTAGTGTAGAGCAGTGTGGAATCAGCAGCCGTTCTATATTTTTAAATAAATTATTTTAATCATATTCATGAGAGTAACCTCAAAAATTACTTCACAACATTTGTTGCAAATGTCAAAAACTCCTTGACCAAAGCATTATTATGCCTAGTATTCCCCTAAAACGAAATTTTGGCTCCCATAAGAGATACATGTAGCAGAGCAAACAAAATTTATCATTGGTAAATTCCGTCTAGCTATTTTCGTTTGGTGGGACTCGCCTGAAACGAAAAGGTAGCGGAACTTGCAACTGTTACATGGAAGTTTTTTTTAGAGGAGTGTAGACTTTATTCACCATCTGCGAACGAAAATTAATGTTCTGATAATTATTTGGTAACGAAATTTTTGGCATTTGCAAAAATAAAAAATGTTGTGAAATCATTTTAGAGAGCATTAAAGTGACTATGATTTAAATAATTAATTTGCAAATCAATAACGGCAGCTTCTTCTACACTGCTCTACACTACAATTTTTCCTCGTAGAGATAAATGCAAAACTCCAAAGTAACAAATTTCGTTTAAGGTGAATACTAGGCTTTAGAACATTAATTTTCGTTAGCAGATAGTAAAAAAAGTCTGGACTGCTCTCATAAACATTCCACCACCTTTTCGTTTCCGGTAAGTACCACCAAACGAAAATAGCTAAACGGAATTTATCAATAGGTAACCGGAATTTGATTTGCTACATGTACTTCTTATGGGAGCCAAAATTTCGTTTTAGGTGAATCCTAGGCTTTAGGGAATTTTTGACATTTGCAAAAAAAAACAAACAAATGTGGTGAAGTTATTTTTGAGAGGATTTAAATGAATAAAATTAAAATAATTCTTTAAAAAATGAAAAATGGCTGCTTCTTCTACACTGCTCTACACTACAATTTTTTTGATAGTGATAAATGCACTACAAGTAAAACACCTCGATATCCACGTTTTAATATTGCCGCAGTACAAAGGTTGCTCTTGATTTACATACTAGCGCTCTAGAACAACCATTTTAATTCCGATTTCGATTATTTTTGATACAGTATATGATGATGGAGAAACAACCA